>CM038682.1:750540861-751140861 GCA_021605205.1 Aegilops longissima | reverse complement strand
GCTCTTAAGCCTACCGGTGAAGGGAAAGGCAAAGGAAAAGGCAAAGGCAAAGGCATCGGTAAAGGGAAAAATGTTTTGAAGGATATGGTGAGACGCACAACTGGACTCACATTACCCCCTTCACGCAGCTTCCCTATTTTAAGGACCTCAAACTTCCATACAACATCGACGTGATGCACACCGAAAAGAATGTCGCAGAGTCCCTTTTTAACACGATCCTCAGCATTCCTGATAAGACAAAGGATAATGTTAATGCTAGAGTCGATCAACAGAATATTTGTGATAGACCACGTCTTCACATGCAACCTCCCACAGGCGGTCGAAAATCTTGGTTCAAGCCAGATGCTGACTTCGTACTTAAAAAGGATCATAAGATGGAGGCATTCAAGTGGCTGAAACACGTCGTGAAGTTCACTGATGGTTATGCGTCGAATATAAGTAAGGGGGTCAATCTTTCAACGGGCAGAGTGACCGGGCTGAAGAGTCATGACTATCATGTATGGATTGAGCGGATTATGCCGGTGATGGTTCGGGGCTATGTTCCCGAGCGTGTCTGGCGTGTGCTTGCGGAGTTAAGCCATTTCTTCCGAACGCTTTGTGCTAAAGAAGTATGTCCTGAGAAGATAAAAGAAATGCATAAGAAGGCGCCGGAGTTGATATGCAAGCTAGAGAAGATCTTCCCTTGAGCTTCTTTACTCCGATGACACATCTCATTTTGCACCTTGCGAACGAGGTATTGTTGGGGGCCCATGCGAGATCGTTGGCGATGACGCCCCGAGAGACAGAACAAGCATCCGAGATGTAAATGTGGAAACAAAGCTAAGATTGAAGCTTCCATAGCTGAGGCGATTATCCTAGAGGAGGTGGCGAGACCTCGGGACAGCCTACTATCCGGACCATGTTCCCACGTTGCACAATAAGGTGTCTCGGTACAATACAGAAGAACCCAAGTATAAACCCAAGTTGCCTCTATTCACCGGGCAAGGTGGCAGGGCTGGATGCTTGACATCTTATGTCATGCCACGAGATGAGTGGGAGGATGTCATGTTCTATATCTTGCACAACATCAAGGAAGTTGAGGATGAGTGGATGAGGTAATACCTTTGCACCATTCTTTTAGTCAATTCGTTATGTTCACTTTGCCTAGTTCTTATACCGTTTTCTTATTGTAGTCGATTCGTTGAGGAAGAATGGACATGAATGCTGCCTCCTACTGAAGCGGAGGCACTTGCTCTTCTCCGAAAGGGTGCTGATGGAAGGAAAATTTTCGTTGCGTGGTTGATGATGAGGCAGTTGTGAATCAAAGAGACATAATTATGCTTGAAAAGTTAAATGAAGACGCTGACGCTGACGATGAGGAAGAACCTCCACCTCCGTCAGAAAACGAAGAAGATATGTGGGATAGTGATGATGAGACCGGTCGACAAATAGATTACAATAGTGATGATTCATATGGGTTCTAGAAAATGTATGTTCTTTTAATAATGTTCTCTTCCGTTATTAATGTCTTTCCTGTATGCTTGTTTTTTTTTATATCCTTACTAATTGTTTATTCTCTTCTCAATGCAGGTTTGCTAATCATGGGCAAGTCCAGCAGTGCCAGTTTCCTCAGTAAACTCAAAGGAGGACTTACTCGGAGTGGACGAGCCCACAAGGTTCCCTCCCGACTACGCGAGGATGGCACCTCACAGGGAGGTGGAGGGGTCGGGGGAGGAGACCCTAGAGGAGGAGGGGTGGGGAGAGCCCCTAGAGGACGAGGAGGTGGGGGGAGAGGCAACCGAGCCAAAAAACTCCGGGCCGTGTCCGAAATAGGAGGGTCTTCTTGATGCCCTCCTATGCTGATCTGACTCGAGTCCGAGGAGGAGGAGTATATTCCTGATGTCGAGGAGGAGGAGGGTGAGGAGGAGGAGGCCGAGGAGGAGGAGGCCGAGGAGGAGGAGGCCGAGGAGGGCGAGGAGGTGGAGGAGGTTGACCCGAGTTGTGGGGTGACTTGCCACGGGTGCTCCGCAGGTGGCTGCGTGGTAATGCCGAGTACCTACACCACCTTCTATCGAGGCGCACAAGTGGCTCATTGAACCTCTGGGGACAGAGTAAGTGCATCTCAATCATACTTTCAACACATGACAACATTTTTATTGTACACATGGCAACCCTTTGATTCTTTTGCGATGAATGGATCCTTCACGGAAAGGGCCGTAAACCGAACGGCCTTCTCACCATCTGTTGAAGCAGTTTTGGCTGGCCTATTCGCTTGCATGACGAGACAGGGACCCACAGCTGCGTGTTTTGGCCACAAGCTGGGCCCACTACGAGGCTTGCAAAGAACGCTGAGTACGGACGGCCGCTAAGGCCGTGATCACCAAATTTTGGGTAAGTTCCTTTTGGATCACTTGTCTTTAGTTTCGTTCATAGTTTATCATTGAATCACTCAACTCATGCCTTGTTTGCTTCGGTTTATGCATGATTGCAGCAACTCTATAGAGTTCTTGACGAGCACAAGGCGAGCCGGCGTGGTCTTACTTGCGTCGCAAAGAAGAAAGCTCGTCGATTTGCGAGACGAGGTGCGTTGGGTTGCCGTCTCACAAGTACTACCACATCTACCGCAACAAAAGATGACCAAAACTCAAGCACAGAGGCAAAAAATTACCATGAGCGGGGAGCAGTTAATGATGGTAACTATTCTCGACTTTTCATTGTTTCAAGGAGTCAACTATATGTTTCGTGCTCACATGTCATGCTTCCAAAATTTGCATAGGTTGTTCCTCGTTGGTGCTATGGAAGGCATGATAGATGGGCGTGTTTGGTGGATAGGTGGGTCGGTGGCGATCCGAGTTTGTTGCCAAGAGCATCAAGGCCGGGCTAACCGTGGAAAAGACGGGACACACGGCCAAGGAAGCAGAACCTTTGGGGCTTCAAGGCCATGAAGGTATATCTATATGAAAGATGCATTTTGGTTCTTCTTTACCGTCATGTTCTTATGTATGGCTAACTTCATTTGGCGTTGCAGGAGGACAAGTTGCAGAGGCCGCTCTCGGACATGGAGTCGTGGAAGGCGGCCCATGAGCGGAGTGATCGCAAGGAGGGCGAGAGCGATACTACGGCAACACCGAGCAACACAGAGTCTTACACTCGTAACTATCGAAGTTGCATCCGGATGTTCCGTTCACGAGGTCACCAGTCTCGGATCGACGACACGGCGGTGGTGGCCATCGAGGTAAGTCCCATGGCGGTATCCGTGTTTCGATGTCTTGATCACTCCGTCGATCTCGTACACACGGCTTCGAGCTACCAACCCGAGCCCGTTAGAGATGCAGGCGGGCGCTCGCCTCCCTTAGTCCGCCAACGTGTTGTAAGTACTTCCCTTATCTTCTTTGTCTCTATCTTTCTTAGTTTATTTTCATCATCGCCCACTTAGAAACAACCTCAATTTTGTAGGCATATCGGGCCTTTCTCGAGCATAGGCATATTGAGGTGAGGGAGTACTTGCAACAGTGAAGGCAAACGATGATTACGATCGTCAGCGATGGCGGTTAGTTTTGCCCTCTTAAGCCAAGCTCAAATTTGCACTTTCATTCCTTCCGACTTTGTTGATCACGACTTGTTTCTAAGTGGACTTGTTTAACTAACATCCGTGCTATCTTGGCGTCTTGGACTAACGCACGGAGCCACCACAAGTTGGACCCCACCACCACTGCGGAGATGCCCCACACCTTCCCACGTTCGAGGAATGGCTGGCACTAGGCGGTGATACTCCGGTTAGTAAATTTGCCTAACTAATGACAAACTAGTTCTCGTTCATTCAACACTATCATGTCATATTTACCGTTAGAAACTTCTTTCAAACATGTAGGGATCGGTGGCTCAACTCCTGCTCCGTCGACCCAGATCCTCCGATCTGGCAGAGTGATGGTGGTCGTGGTGGCGGTTTTGGCGGAGGAGGACTTGGCGGTGGCGGTTTTGGCGGAGGTGGACTTGGTGGTGGTTTTGGCGGAGGTGGACTCGGTGGTGGTGGTGGTTTTGGCGGAGGTGGACTCGGTGGTGCTTGATGTCGATCATGATTCCGTGTATGCGGCCGTTGTGCCATGTCTTTCATGTTTCAACTTTTATGATGTTTCATGTCTTGCACTACTCTTATGTTCGTGGACTTTCGCCGGTGATGATCTTTAGATGATGAACTTGACTATGTTTAAATGATGTTGATGAACTGTCATATTTCATATTATTCTGTTTTGAAATGTTGTCAAATGAATTAGAAAAGAGAAAACAGGGAAAATAAAAAAAATAAAAAAAAACTATGCCTACGGCAAAGCCGTCGGCATAGATACGCTCAGGAGCCACCAGGAGGCGACACGTGGCAGGGCTATGTCGACGGCAAAGCCATCGGCATAGATATAAATCTATGCCGACGGCTTTGCCCTAGGCATAGCCCTGCCGCCAGGTTAAACCAGGGGGCGACACGTGGCAAAGATATGCCTACGGCAAAGCCGTCGGCATAGATTATCTATGCCGACGGCTTTGCCGTAGGCATATCTTTGCCACGTGTCGCCTCCTGAGCCGCCAGCAGTTTTGACGGCGCCGTCCGTTGCCGTCAGACGGAAAACTACGCCGACGGCTAAACTATGCCGACGGCTGCGCCAGGGCCGTGGCATAGCCCCCTATGCCGACGGCATTACTATACCGACGGTCTGACAGGAGTACGCTGACGTGATCTACACTGACGGGGATATGCCGACGGCAGCCGTCGGCATAGATCTATGCCGACGGCTTAGGGGCCTATGCCGACGGCCCCTGGCCGTAGGCATAAACCGCGAGTCCGGTAGTGAGCTTCCCCAAATGTCGTGGTGACTCTACATTGAGCCGCCAGCAAGCGTTGTGAGTGCTGCATCGAAGCACAGGGGAGCGATCGACGAGCGCTCCATTGTAGTTGTGTTGTAGCATTGGCGACACGCAGAGTGATGCCCGCTCCCCTTGCGCCCTGCGTGTTGGGTCTCCCCACCTTTGGCATCCCCTTCGAGCTACGTACGCCGCCCCCTTTGCAGTTGTGGTACTGCTGCAACCGCGGGGTTGCAACACCGCGACGATGGCGTGCGAGGGTGGCCGGCGTCAACGCTTCCTGTTTGTAGCAAAGGTGGTGCTCCCATGGTGAGGTTGCATTGCAACGAAGTTGTTTCGGAGAGAGTAGTGGTCACGTCGCCCTTCATTTTGCGGTGGGGATGCAGCAGGTGGTGGGCATGGTCGCGACACCATGGGAGCCATTCCCTCTCGAGCTAGACGAACAAGATATCGAGAGGGGAAAAACGAAGGGGAAGAATTGTGTGGAGCAGAGACATCTCGAAGGGATAAGGCTGGAGCCTTGAGGGGAACCGATGAGGCAACACAAGTCTTACATAGACTAACTACGCATGTTTAGGCAAACTAGAACAACGCCCGTGCATACGGGATATAAATATTCTAGTATGTTAGCTTGTGATTTACCTGCCCATAATATACGATTGTGTAAATAAATGTTCATCAAATTTTGTCCGTGGTTTACCATATATTTTGATCAGAAGTGATTTACCTTCCCATAGTATGCGATTGTGTAAATAAATGTTCATCAAATTTTGTCCGTTGTTTACCTTATATTTTGATCAGAAGTGATTTACCTGCCCATAGTATACGATTGTGTAAATAAATGTTCATCAAATTATGCCCATGATTTACCTTATATTTTAATCAGAAGTTTGGTAAGTAAATTAAAATAAAATTGGTTCAGAAGGTAACTAAATTAAGATGATTGATTATTATATGAGAAAGATTGGACAAAGGGGTGATGGGAAGAAAGATAAAACAAAAACCTTATATTATTTTTAAGTAAGTGGAGATAGAGATAGAGAAACCAATATGTCGGATTGGTGTTTAGGGAAGGAAGGCAACCACCCCCCTTAAAATTCAAGGAGGGGGGGGGGGGGTATGTTCAGATTAGTTTACAAGGTTTCATAGACTTGCATAGGGTCTTCGTAGGCGTAGGATTATTAGGAAGCGGTGGATGGGTTGCGGGGCCATGTGCCGGTAAGCGGCGCGGTCTAAGTTCTTGTTATTATCAGTTGGTCGAAAATAAGTGCTTTTCTGTTGCATAATATAAGTATATACTTGTATACATGTGATATTCCCCACTATGAGCAGCCTTAAAACTGTTTTATTGTTATATAAATAAAACTTACTAGTACAGTACTAGTTACCGAAACAACCACTAACTTAACTTTTTTTTTCGAGAATCACCACTAACTTAACTAGTGGGAGTGTTAAGTATGATCGAGGATTTGACGGGCCAGATGGAGCAGTAAGTGGAGCACTGTATTATTATCAGAAAACAACTCCGCTTTAACACGTCCACAGACGGACATGCCGGGCCGTGCGCCTTCTTCCGTTTCTTTTCCGTTCGAGGAGCCAGCCATTCGAGGAGCCAGCGAGGGTTTTCATCTCCCGCTCCGCTCCGCTCCGCTCCAGCCCAAGAGGGCGGATCCGTCGAGCAAGTCGCCGTTGCCGCCGGTGACCCGTCCATCCCAGGAGGAAGAGGCCAAGGTGACGACGAGCTCTCCTCCTCTCCATCGCCTACCGTCGCTGCATTTTCCTCTTGGATTCATTTCTCTCTTTCTCGTCTCTGCGTGAATCTGTTTCTGTGCTAGCTTCCGATAGCGTGGATTTCTCTCCGGCCGTTTTCTTGCCGATCGAGGATAGAAATAGATAGATCCATGGCGTAGGTCGGTGGTTTTCAGGGTTTTCCCGCGGCGGACACGCTCGATCCGACTGTGGCTGCACTAGTTCGTCTTCTCGATGGTCGGCCGTGCGAAGCTAGGATTTGGGCTTTTAACTTTGTGAGTGATGAGTGAGTCACTAATGTTTCGCCTATTCAGAGGGTTTTCAGGTTGGTGCAGAAAGCATGGTGATGTTTTTTCTTCTTCTTTTGCGGGATGTATGGTGGTGTTGTGTTTTTGGGATGCGACAGATCAGGAACGGCGACATATTATTAATTATATTTTGTACGCAAATTACTACCAAGTGATTTCCTCTTGTTTCCTCCCCTGGGTTAGACGGCACCGAATGCTGTCAACTTGTGGTTCCATATCTTTTTTTTTGCGAAATAACTTGTGGTTCCATATCAATGCAACTGGGGGAAAAACCAAACCCCTATTGCTAAAAAAAGTTATGCTGATGTTGTACCAATTGACCGTCTCACTGGTTCTTTTTTTTTTCGAAAAGGAGGAATACCCCCGGCCTCTGCATCTGGACGATGCATACGGCCACTTTATTGATTATTAACACAAGACCTTACAAAATCGTACAACAGTAAGACCAAAGCCACCATCTTCGCAACCTCTGTCGCTACTCCTATCTAAGCGATGAAGGCGCTGATGGTGCAGGCCTAATACCAAACAGACCTCGCAGCCAAACCTAACATCCGAGACACGAGGTCCCAACCAGGACTCCTTCCGGTATGGGCACCCACCAGTCCGACGTGCTCGTCAACCAGGCCCCTGCCGGGTATGAGGCCGCCGCAGCCACGTACCATCAATCCATCTTGAGCTGAACTGTTGCATGAACCGTGCAGGCCTCACCGCCATCAGCGCCACCACGACGCCAGACAAGCGCCACCATCCTGCACTCGTCCATCATCACACGCCCACCGGCGAGACCCCCACTGCTCCATGCCGCTGAGACCCGCCGTTGTCGACATGCCAGATGCCACGCCGCTCCTCCTCTTGTCCCCTCCAGCCAACACTTGCTCCAAAACGATGCCCCCAGGAGGGAGAACGATATCGAAACGTCGCCATCGTCCGATCCGGTAGATCCAGATCAAGGGTTTCCCTGGAGCCTTTCGATCAGGTTGAGCGTGACCTGCAACGCGATGCCTCGAGAAGGAGCGGCGTCCGAGACGCCGCCATCGTCCGCCATGACCGCAGATCGACGCGATTTTCACGGAGGTCACGGCCCCGATCTCGCGGTTGGCTGGAGCGGAGCCCTCCGCCGAACCGGTGGCGTTGCCGCCGATCCGATCCCCGCCGGCGACGCTCCGACGGAGAACCCGATCTAGATCGAAGACGACCTCGACCGAAACCCTGCCACCAGCACCGCCACACGCGCCACCTCCTCCTAGCCCGATCGCGCCGGATCCAGCCGTCCCGCCTCGAGAGACCAGCCGGACGAGGCGCCTTGTCCCGATCGGCGGCCCGCGCCGCCACCACAAGGGGCGAGGAAGGAGGAATGCCCGCCGCCGCCAGGCGCTGGGCTGAGCCGCCAGGCGGGCGACTCCAGCGGCGGCGAGGGGAGGCGACGCTGGGAGGCGGCGGCGGCGGCGGCCGATCGATTTCCCAAAGCGGCAGCCTGGATGCCATGAGGAGCGGGAGGTGCGGGAGGGGAGCGGGAGGTGAGTCTCCTCTGTTTCTATACACTGTATGCAACTGCCTGTGTCTCACTGGTTCTTAGTTTCCAGATTATATCACTTGTCCAAATTTTTCTTTGCTCGATCTGAATCACCTGGAGTTGGGAAGCCAACCCCTAACTTCATTTCTCCTTTCTTTGTGGGAAACATACCATGTAGTATCATCAGAAAATATTTTCATGTTACATAAGTTGATCCTTTTTATTATCAATTTGCTTCTCATATATTTAGGGAACTAATTAATCGTGGAACACTACACACAATGTCTGGTTAATTCCCTGCCCAATCAAGAGTACATCCTTGCTGAGCGAATTTCCCTTGCTCTGTGTTTTCCTTGCAGAAAAGATGGAGTCGCAGGCTCAGAGCAGCAAGGGCGATTCCAGCAAGTCACCAATGCCGCACGGTGGCGAGGGCGATGAACCCAGCAAGGATGATTCCAGCAAGTCGCCAATGCCGCACCGCGGCAAGGGCGATGAAGCCAGCAAGGCGCCGCCCACGCCTAAGATGCTTCCCATCACAAGGCCACCCAAGCCCGGCACAATGCTGCATCACGGGCCTCTACACCGCCGGGCCTCTTCCTTTTACCACCAATGTGTTTGAGGTTATCCTGGTCGATGCTTCATCCCGAAGGTAAAACACTCATCTGCTCCATCACCCATTTTATCTCATCTATTCTTGGAACTCATCATCTTCTCTTGGTAGTGGGAATCATCTTGACATTTAATATAACCTGCAGGATTGCAGCAACGAGCGGGAGCCATGGAGGAGATGGCAGCCCAGGGCCAAGTGACAACAAGAGAATGAAAACAGAAGCACACTCCAAAATTTTCAAGGTGGAGATAACCTTCGCGGCAAAGGTTCGGATGAACAATTCCTCACAGGATGCTCTTCGGGTTCTCGACATCATTCTGAGGCAGCACTCTGCAAGACAGTATGTTCTTAAGTTTATGTAGCACAACCTTTTTGATCTGTTTATCAAATGTTGCAAACTCTATGATGGCTCTCTGTTAGGTTCTTATTATAACAAACAATTCCATGTTCTTATACTCACTCAGCTTTCTTGCTGGCTGCAGGAATTGCCTTTTAGTCCGACAGTCTTTTTTCCGTGGAGATTCCCGTTATTTGGAGTTGGGTGGCGGTGTTCGCGGTTGTCAGGGTTTTCATTCTAGCTTTCGACCCACTCTCAGTGGGCTCTCACTCAATGTTGGTATGTTTATAATCTCGAGGCCTAATTTGCATGAGCTTCCTGGAAAAAAGTTTGTTACAAGATTGAAGGTGGCATATTTGAACGTGTGATTGATTATTGAAATTTTTGCAGATTTAACCACCACGATGGTAGTGAGACCCGGGCCTGTGATTGACTTTCTACTCTTCAACCAGGATGTGAAGGACACTTCCAGAATTGACTGGCGCAAAGTATGTTAAAACCTAGTGATTTCTTAATAGATGTTCAGTCCTTCAAGAATCCATCACTAGACTTGACATGTTTACCTGCTCTAACCTTGGTCACCCTTGACATGATTTTAGGCCAAACGGGCACTGAACAAATTAAGGATCGAGACCATTCACACCAAGGCAGAATTTATGATTACTGGATTGACCGAAAACAATTGCAATGAGCAGACGTAAGATGTTACTACTCTTGAATTGTTATATGCAAGTTCAGGGCATATGCCTCACGTCCTCTTGTTTCAATAAATTCATTCTTGTTCTAGTTTCCCACAAAAGCAAAAAGATGGCAACACTGTGGATGTAACTGTCTATGATCACTTCATGAATCGTTGGTCTATGAAGCTGGAAAAGTCTGCTAATTTGCCCTGTCTAATTGCGGGGAAGCCAAAACGCCCAACATACCTCCCGCGGAAGGTCCGTCCCTTTCTCGCTGTTCTTCTTCTGAGTCATTCTTCCCGTGCAAAGTCTCTAGTGTTTTTAGTGCTAAATTTCATGTTTGCAACCAGGTTTGCGTTCTACTGCCATTACAAAGGTATAAAAAGTCACTGTCAACGTTGCAAAGGTCAAAGCTGGTGGAGGGATCCAGGCAGAGGCCGGATCAAAGGATGTTGAGCTTATCTGGTGTATGTTACTCTGATACCCTGAATTCAGCTGTACTGCAGTAGATAATGTTCACAGGGTCTAAAAATATCGAAAAATACAATAAATCTCAATTTTATTTACCCAGGCGTTGCGTGCCAATAATTATAATTCTGATCCAATGCTGAGGGAATGCGGCATTGCGATAGACCCAGAGTTTACTCAAGTCGAGGGTAGAGTCCTTCAGGCACCACAGGTTAGTAGAGCCATACTGCTCTTTTCACTGGATGTATGTCTTAATTTGAACGCCTACTATGCAGGCCCTTTGCTGCTTGCATCTAATTAAATATCGTAATGTGCAGTTAAACTCTGCAGATGGTAGAGAACTTCGTACACCTAATGGGCGGTGGAACTTCAATAATGACGTAAGCAACTGAACATACCTCTTGATTGAACTCTACACATGTGCACTGTAAACTCTTTATTGTTGCATATTGTTATCGATGCGGTAACGTTCCCAGTTCTGCTCTCCAAACGCGCTGAGGCCGCGGCTTCCCGTCTTGCGAGCCCTGCGCCCAGCCAGGCCATGTTGGAGCTCTGCGCGCCCGCTTCGCTCGTGCTGCCTCTGCGGTCACCCTCTAGGCCGCCGGGGTTTCAGTCATCCCCCACGCCGCCCCTAACTAGCTCTGGCGCCCTGCAGCGCACGCCTTCTCCTGCTCGAGGCCATGCTGCAACCAGCTCTGGCGATGCCATGGAGCCTATCTTTGTGCAGCGCCGGGGGGGCATTCTTGCTATGCCCGACTCCCCCCCTCCTAGGCCTCCTACGGCTCGTCGGAAGACTATTGCTGGAGTAAGGATTTCCAGCAAGGAGGGCCTCTCTCTGCAGAAAGTGAAGCATGGGGGTCCCCGTGTGGCGGTTCCGGCAGCCAAGGCGGTGGAAAAGCTGGTCAGTCGGTCCCTGGGAATTACCAGGGATGGAGAGGACGTAACAGAGGCCACGCTTGCTGATTTCACAGCCAAGTTCAAGGAGCAGCTGGCCCCGGAAGTGATCATTGCCATGAGAGATTTCTTCCACCTTGACGATGCTGCTGTCAATGGCGTGGAGGATGCGCTGATCGAGCACGGCGGCGAAGGAACACTGGAGATGATCCAAGAGGAAGGTGTGGCCCTACAGAGCATAGGAACGCAGTAGGAAGCGGCTTGTTTGCCTAGTTCGTCGTCTTTGTGCAATTTTAGTTGTCATGATAGCTATCCACTTCCCTGTTGTGTGTGTTAGCCTGCTGGCTGTAGGAGGTTTTACGTTGGGTCTGTTTAGTGGCGCCTGGCTTGGCTTTGTGTTGTGCCACTTCCAGTATGGGTGTGTCCCAGTGGGGCTTGTATCTCCCTTCCTTTTAATCGTGTTGTTGCTGCTAACTGTTTGGCATCGTCAACTCTGGACTGGCCAAAGTGTTTACCCTTGTGCTCAATGACATCACAACCAATAAATATCCTAAGCTGGAACGTGCGTGGGCTGAACTGCCCGACCAGGAGAGCTACAATCAGTTCTACGATTGCTGACTCCTCTTGCCAAATTGTGTGTTTGCAAGAGACAAAGCTTGAGAACGTTGATAAATATGTGGCAGCCTCCTTGGTGGTAACCGGCTGAGAAGTTTTGCGCAGCGCCCGGCTACAGGTACGAGGGGTGGCATCCTCTTGCTATGGGACGACAATGCTGTTGAGGTGTCCGACATTTCTACTTCGACCTTTTGCCTCTCCGCCAAGGTTCACATCCGGTTGACCAATGTGTGCTTCAAGTTAACATCTGTCTATGGACCCACTAATCACGCCAGCAAAGATTCCTTCTTTGCCGAGCTTGTCTCCCACAAACCTTTACCGGGTGATGCTTGGTTGGCCCTTGGAGATTTTAATCAAATATACCGCGCAAGAGATAAAAACAAGAGAAGGGTAAACCGGAGTAGGATCAATCGCTTCCGTGCTGCACTACAATCTTGCGAGCTCAAAGAGATTCATCTCCAAAACAGGCGCTTCACTTGGAGCAACGAGAGGGAAAACCCCACCCTTTGCAAGCTCGACTCCTTTTTTTGCAATGCAGAGTGGGACATGGCTTTCAACACACACGTGTTACATGCTTTATCATCTTCCCTCTCGGATCATTGCCCCCTTCTGCTCGCCGACGATAAGGGGCCTAGACGGCCACGTTCTTTCAAATTCGAAAATTTCTGGGTATCTTTGCCCGGTTTCGGCGACGTGGTTCAGAAGGCATGGGATGAGCGAGTCAACCATACAGAGCCTTTCCAAATACTCCATCACAGGCTAAAGAAAACTGCGATACGACTTACTGAGTGGAGCAAGAATTTTTTCTCCAAGGCCAAGATCCAGCTTCATGCGGCTCACCTTGTGATCCTCCATTTGGATATTGCACAGGAGAGTAGGACCCTTTCCCCGGCGGAACGAGACCTTCGTGCTAGACTTAAGCGAAGAGTGGTTAGCTTGGCGGTCCTTGATCGGGCTCGAAAACACCAGTGTGCTAGGTTGACAAATCTGAGGGAGGGTGATGCCAACACCAAATTCTTCCACCGTCGCATCAATGCCCGTAGGCGAAAAAACCACATTCACCGGTTAAAGCATGCACAGGGTTGGGTGACCGAGCACAAGGAAAAGGAGAAGATCATCCACAACCACTTCTCCAAGGTCATGGGTCGGGCAAGCACGAGCAACAACGACTTCAACTGGGAGGAGCTGGGCATCGAGAGCCATGCTTTGCAAGACCTCGACTCTGCCATCACCGAGGAGGAGGTTTGGGAGGCTATAAAGGAGATGCCAAACGATAAGGCGCCGGGTCCGGATGGTTTCACGGGGATGTTCTTCAAGAAGTGTTGGGGAATCATCAAGCATTCGATCATGAGGGTCATCCAATGCTTCGATTCATTGCACACCTCCAACCTTCAATGGCTAAATTCTGCCAATGTGGTTCTACTGCCGAAAAAGGATGGCGCGGAAGACATCTCTGATTATAGACCCATTAGTCTCATCCACGCCGTCGCTAAAATCATTGCCAAGATTCTCTCACTTCGACTTGCCCCCCACATGGATGACCTTGTTTCCAACGCCCAGAGTGCATTCATCAAAAGGCGAAGTATCCACGACAACTTCATGTATGTTCAGAATTTCGCCCGACGTCTACACAAATGCAAAACACCCGCTCTCCTCTTCAAGCTTGATATAAAGAAGGCATTTGACTCAGTCAAGTGGGGATACTGCCTCGAGCTTCTCCAACGGTTGGGATTCCCCCCAAAATTTCGGGCTTGGATTGCCGCGCTGTTATCATCTTCATCATCCCGAATTATGTTAAATGGGTTGCCTGGTCCACCGATCAAGCATGGTCGCGGATTCCGTCAGGGAGACCCCATTTCCCCCCTCCTCTTCATCCTTGCGATTGACCCCTTGCATAAGATCCTTGACTTGGCGACGAGGAAAGGGCTCCTCCACAAGATCCGTGGTCGTGGGTCCATGGTGCGTTCCTCCCTCTATGCGGACGATGCGGCGGTCTTTGTGGCTCCCATCAAACGGGACATCGACAATCTCGCCTCTATCCTGAGAGGCTTTGGGGACGTGTGGGCCTTTGCTCCAACTTCCAAAAAGCTCGGTTGTGCCTATTTGTTGCAACCACCTTGACCTTGAGCAAATCCTTGAGCATGCCGCAACACGGGCCATTTTTCCCATCAAATACCTTGGCCTCCCACTTTCAATTTGGCAACTTAAGAAGATGGATTTCCAATACCTTGAGGATAAGGCGGCTGGAAAATTGGTTTCCTGGGAAGGCCAAAACATCACTACCATCGGTCGTACGACTCTTGTTAGGTCGGTCATCTCCTCCCAAGCGGTGTTCTCCATCACGCCTCGTCGTGCCTCGGGGTTGCCTCGATAGCCTTAACAAAATCGAGAGGGCTTTCCTTTGGTCCGTGCGGACAAGACAACGGAGCCAAATGCAAGGTCAAGCTGGAAGGTGGTTTGTAGACCAAAAGAATACGGTGGCACAGGGGTGCTCAACACCGACAAATTCGCACGTGCTTTGCGGCTTCGATGGTTGTGGTATGAATGGGCGAGCCCGCAAATTATGGGTTGGCCTGGGAAACCCCTGCACCGTCGAGGACTTCGAGTTTTTCTATGCTTCTACGACTATCACGGTGGGAGATGGTGCCAAAACGCCTTTTTGGGACTCCCCATGGCTCCTTGGTGGCAAACCCAAGGATATTGCACCGCTCATCTTCAAGGCCTCGAAAAGAAAGAGTTGGAAGGTCCGTGAGGCCCTCAAGGGGAATGCTTGGATACTCAAGATCAACCAAGTCGCGGTTGTAACCGCAGCCCACATTCGGGAATTTTTCACTCTTTGGATGCTCCTGAATGATGTCCACCTTCATGAGCAAACCGAAGATACCATCATCTGGAAGCACGCGAACGACGGGGTATACATGGCGGCCACTGCGTACAAGGCTCAATTCCTAGGCTTGACTCTTTCCCCCTTGGACCGTATGGTTTGGAAGGCATGGGCACCTCCAAAGGTTAAATTCTTTGCGTGGTTGGCAATACAAGATAGGATTTGGACCGCCGATCGTTTACAGCGACGAGGTTGGCCAAATTGTGGCCTATGCAAACTTTGCAATAGGGAGCAAGAAACGGGTGCCCACATTTTCTTCAAGTGCCGCTTTACAATTCGGATATGGAAGTCTCTCATTGAGAGGCTTGGTCTCGCACACATAGATACATCCGAGTGGCACACGGATGAATCCGTCTACGAATGGTGGGACAAGAGAACCGACAATCGCAATCCCAACCGGCAAGCTTTGGCCTCTCTCACCATGCTTGTCTCCTGGACCATTTGGAATGAAAGAAATGCACGGGTGTTTCGTCATAAGAGTGCGCCAACGACCATTCTTTTCACTGCCATTATCGATGAGGCCAAGCTTTGGGTGACCGCGGGTGCAAAGAAATTAGGAGATATTTTTATGGTGCCAAGAAGGGAATTGTAAGTTCACCGTTTCACCTAATCTTGGGCTTTTTCAAAAAATTCTGGTATCAATCAACCAGTTCTATTTGCAGGAAATGGCCAAATGTGGCGCTGTAATTGAGGAGAGTCATCAAACGAGACGGGAGCCTCCGACAAAAAGGGTAGAGGCTATGTTTGAGCAGATAAAAGCGAAGTTGACAAGAAAACCAGACTTTCTCTTTCTCCTGTGTGTTCTTCCTGAGAAAAACTGTGACATCTATGGTTTGCTCTGCTACCTCAACTTCGCAAATAAGCTTTACTGTCTTTATTTATTATCCAAATCTGAATTGTTTCTTATCAGGACCGTGGAAGCGTGAATGCCTTGTGAAACATGGTTTCTTTACGCAATGCTTGGTTCCTCCTGCCAATATCAAAGATCAGTACCTCACAAATGTGCTGCTAAAGATAAATGCAAAGGTTTGCCGTGTGATCTATATTTGCATCTTCAATGTACCACACAATTTGTTACCTTGTGACCATGAGGTCACGGGTTTGAGTCCTGGAAACAGCCTCTTGCAGAAATGTAGGGAAAGGTTGCATACTATAGACCCAAAGTGGTCGGACCCTTCCCCGGACCCTGCGCAAGCAGGAGCTACGTGCACCAAGCTGCCCTTTAATGTTACCACACAATTTTGATTTGTTAGCTGAAAAACTGAATGCTTTCGTTTCGTTTCATTTTTGCCAATCAGCTTGGCGGGTTGAATTCATTGCTAAAAAAGGAAACAACCCGTGCTATTCCTCATGTGTCGAGGGTACCAACCATCATCTTTGGTATGGATGTTTCCCATGGTTCACCAGGACGAGACGTGCCATCAGTTGCTGCAGTAAGTTTTGCTTATGTTTACAGTTTCCTACAGCAAGAAGTCAGGTGTCAGCTGATGGTCCTGGAGAGATTTTCCAACCGACAATTTGCTTACTCACCTGGGTGTTTTTTGGCATTTACCTAGGTGGTTAGTTCATTGAAGTGGCCAATCATGTCAAAGTACAGAGCTTCTGTATGCACTCAGGCACCCAGGCTGGAAATGATTGATACCTTGTTTAAGCCAGTTGGAGATGATGATCATGGCCTCATTAAGTGAGTTTCTTCTGCTCGGATTTATATAAGTGCAATTTATACAATTTTAATAGCAATGCTTCCTAACTATACACATGCTTTTCTTTTGTTGCTCACTGGGACAGTAACATTTCAGGGATTCTCTAATTGACTTCCTCAAAAACAACGATGGTCAGAAGCCGGAACAAATTATCATTTTCAGGTCAGTAGCCCTCCCTGAGATAGTTGATAGTGGACTTTGCATTTAAGCAGCATATAAAATTTCTGTAGAAATTGGTGGACTAATTGTGTGTTGTCCCTCGATGTTAAGAGTACAAACTGACTGTAAAATTCGATGGCATCTCTAAGTTTACTTTGTCCCCCTGATTTATAAGTAAACCCTGTTGTCTTGATGTTAGGGATGGTGTTAGTGAGAGCCAGTTCAATCAGGTGCTGAATGAGGAGCTAGCTCAGATCATGGAGGTAAACATAAATGATATCCCATTCCTCATGGGCCAGTGCTGGGTAGTAATGTCTTGATAATTGATACAGGCATGCAAGTTTTTTGGTGGCAAGCATTTTAATGGCAACTGGTTCCCCAAGTTCACATTGATAGTTGCACAGAAGAATCATCACACGAGATTTTTCTTGCGAAATGGACAGAGACCTGATCAAGTGAATAATGTCCCCCCTGGTAACCTACATCTTTAATCTACACACCTACCACAGAACTACTCCCTCCATCCCAAAATAAGCGACTCGACTTATTTTGGGACGGAGGGAGTATTGTTTACTACAATTTTGTATGGACTAAACGAGCAATTCTTAGGCCTTTTTACACATACATTCTTATCATATTTCCTATTTTCCCCTTGTGTAGGTACTGTGGTTGATAGTGGAATCTGCCATCCAAGGAACTATGATTTCTACATGTGTGCTCATGCTGGCATAATTGTACGTTCTCTCTACCTTGTGAGTTGTGATTGTAACTCGCGGCGTTGCAAATGTTTATTTGAATCCATTTCATTCTGCTTTTGTGTTCCAGGGGACTACAAGGCCAACACACTACCATGTGCTCCGCGATGAGATAGGCTTCTCTGCTGATGAGCTGGAGGAGCTCGTGCACTCCCTATCCTATGCGTATGTCCACTAAAGCAGTTAGTTATAACAAAAGATTCAGTTGTTACCTTGCCTCTGATCATCACTGCATCCTTTTGATATTTCAATGCTTGTGAACTCGTTTCAGCTACCAGAGGAGCACCACAGCCATCTCAGTAGGTAAGCATGATTTTCCACTACTAGATTTCGCAACATATATATCAAAAAGGCATGGCTGACCATCTGATTTTCCCTCTCAGTTGCTCCCATCTTCTACGCACACCTTGCGGCGGGCCAGGTGGCCAAGTTCACCAGGCTCGATGACATGTCGGAGACGTCTTCCCAGGCTGAGGCTGCCCCGTGCCGGAGCTGCCTCGTCTGCATCCCAATGTAGCGTCAACGATGTTCTTCTGCTGAATCGCACGGTTTCCCCATCGTCAGTGGTTGGAAGCAACGGAAACTTTCTCAAATGCTACGGAACCGGTCGTAGTGTTAATGCCTGAGTGCTGAAGTATGCTTTTGGTCTTAGCTGCTTGATTTAGTGGGTGTTATCTCGACGAACAATCTTTGATTGCTACCATGGTGCTTTCTGTGGAGTTCCTTGCCAACAATAATCTGAACTTTTGATAGTCAAGACCTTAAACTCTGCTCATGTGCAAGGTGCCTGCATATTTTTGCATGTGAAGTTCATAAATATTGTCGCCAGCATGTCCAACGGTTAAGTTTCGGATTCTCAATAAGTGTCTTTAGTTTTGTGATTATGTACTTTTCTGTCAATTTACTTAAAGTAAAGGCCAGGCTTACCCATTATTAAATATGTTTCTTTCACAACCCAAAGGAAAAATAATAAATGCAACTACGAAATAATTTTTAGAGGATACTAGTTATCTATAAGTTGCAGTCAAGGAGTAATTTCCAGATGTCAAACTGAAATTATGAGGTAATTTGCACTTTCAGATCAGTGCAAAAATAGCAGGAGAGAAAGAAAACGTCAATCCTTGTCTAGTCAATCCACCCTTCTCATATTTTGACTCCAATTTACATCAAAAGTCACCGCATGGTTTGTACTAATCACTAATGAAACCTGGTTTACAACAATTGTATAAATAAGACTACATTGAGCATCAAAAATCATATCAGATGGCAGATGGGAAAACTCTAAAGCTGATGCCATATCGCAAGTCCCTGAGGTGTGAGTCATGCTTTTTCTATATAATTGATTCTTCGTTCTTCATATAGACAAATGACTGGGGCGATCTTGAACTTACCTTGAAATATTCAGGCTCATCAAACTCAAGACCATCTATCAGCAGATCATACTTGTATTCCATATGAGAGCGCAAGCAGTCAAGAACAGCCAAGACATGATTTACTTGTTGGCTCTTTGATCTGTCTTCTGCTGTGAAGGTATAAACCTTATTGCCAATTTCTATCCAGCTGCACCCAGTGTTCGTCTTCAGTCCTCTCTCCTTCATCATCATCCTCACTCTGGCCACATCACTCCAGCAATCAATGCTAGCATATAGATTTGCTAGCTGTACATGAGTTGCAGCACAACCTGGCTCCAGCTTAAGACGGTGCTCTGCAGCATGGATGCCAATCGGAATGTTTCCATGCATCCTACAGGCAGCCAGCAGAGAACCCCATATGACTGCATTTGGAGACTTGGACATTGTATGGATCAAATCCCATGCTTCATCGAGCAACCCTGCCCGGCCGAGGAGGTCTACCATACACGAGTAGTGATCTAGCTCTGGTTCTATTCCAAGTCTGATCATTGCCTTGAAGCAGCGCCGGCCTTCCTCTACAAGGCATGCATGCCGACATGATGACAGGATGCCAAGGAAGGAGATTGCATCAGGCACTATGTGCTCCCCCTCCATTTCTTTTAGCAAGCTTAGGCAATGCTCAGCAAGGCCATGCTGTGAATATCCAAATATCATGGAGTTCCAAGAAATCAGGTCCTTGCACGCAATGCTCTCAAATATGGACTGGGCCTCATCTATACTCCCACACTTTGCATACATTGATATCAGTGCATTAGAGACATGCACACACAAATCAAAACCCATTCTCAGTTCTAGACTATGAACACTTTTACCAAGTGCAATAAGTGCGTGGTTAGTACACACACTGAAGATAGTGGCAAATGTGATGTCATTAGGCCTGCACACTGACTGCCTCATCAGCTGAAACACCTGGAGGCAAGGCTCAACCTTATTATCCTGCGCATAACCAGAAATGAGTGCTGTCCACGACACCGTATTTTTAACTGGCATGTTCTGAAAAACCTGACAAGCATTCTCCAGTTGATAACATCTTGCATATAAGCTGATTAAAGAGGTGCCAGAAAGGATTGACAATTCATAACCAACTTTCACCAGTAGAGCATGGAGCTGGACACCTCCCCTAATGGACTTCTTAACAGCACAAAAGCTCATGGCAGATGCTAAAATAGATATATCCGCACTCATTCCTCTCCTATGCAGCTCCACAAGTAGCATAAACTTGTTTACCTTTGCGAGCTTATTCATGGAAGGACAAGCAGAGATATCATGAGAATCAACGGTATTGGGTAAAATTTGCTCTGCATTATTGCTTGAGCCAACAAACTGCACTTTTCCATTACGCATAACATGATTTTCTGGCTGAACTCCCAAGATGTCATGTATACAGTCGTTGATAAGGCGGCGGTGAGATGGACCTTCCTCCTTGCCATTATATGCCTTCCTTGGCACGAGGTGCATGACTCTCAATGCGTCATGGATGCCACGACCCCCTTGCTTTCTTGATCTCTCGGGTGGTAAGTGAGTGCCAAAATTCGCCACGCACAGACGAATCAGTGAGAACGATGGTAAATGTTTGCTGAAACGGTACCAGAGGAGATGGCTGTGCTTGTGCATGGCTGAAGTTGTCCATGGGCAAACCCAACGACATGCACAGCAAGTCGTGCAAAGCCTCCGTTTGGAAAGGCCTAGCAGCATGAACAGCTAAATCCACACCTGGTGAAGGGAAACAGAGGCATTGAGTTAGTTATGTTTATCATGAAGGAAGATTTACTGATCCACTTTTCTCTTCCGCTTTATGCATAAACATAAGCAGATTGTGGCTGCATTACTCATCCTGAAGCGTCTCTTCCAGCATCCTTGAATACGAACATCAAGTTAAGGAGATTTTGACTGGACGCCAAGCTTGGATGCCAATAATTTAACTGTCCCCACAGCAGCAGAGAGGCATAGTTAGTAATAATAGTGCGGAAGACGATTTTGTAGAGAAGCTCTTTTATATTGAATCAATCGACCAAAGGCAGACTAAAATTCAGACCTATTGGCACGCACACATACATGATTTTGTACTGAGAAGGGGCAGGTGCCTAACGGTCCAACAGAATAGACCAAATATGACAAAACTACAAGTAACAATACAGGTGTAGAAAAGAGTACCAAATCAATGGCTTGCTTCATCTTATATTTGATAGTTTGTACAACAATTGATAAGAAAATGTTGAAATAGTTGTGCGCAATCACGCACGCTTAACAAAATCTGTATGCCTACTAATTAACTGCAGCGCCAAAGCATGATTCATACAGGACACTGGACATATACACACGCACATGACACAAAATGTCAAAAGCCACCGCCGGCTGCAGGCTGCCTGAAAACTCACCTAAACCGAGATGGACCAAAGCGTGTAGCGGGGCGGCCGGGGACCGCAGGAGCAGCGCCGGCGCGGGCCACGGTAGGGGGCGAGCCGGGAGCAGGAGAGCTGCGGCGGTGCCGGCGCGGGAGCGGGAGCAGCACGCGGCAGCGCCGGCGCACGAGGCAGGAGCAGGCGAGCGGCGGCGGCGGCGGCGGCGGCTTTTCCGGTGCGTGCGTGCCCTCGCTTGTGGCTGCGCGCGCGGTTGGGTTGGGCCGTTGGGGGAGAGCTGCAAGCTAGATAGCACTATCATCTCTTGTGCCTGCTCGGTCGCTGTCTGCTAGGGCTATCCCTCGCCCGCTGCGAGATGTAGTTTCGTCTCGGTTGGGTCCGGTTCAGTACTGTAGCTGCTTGTGAGTTTCTTTTCCTCCGTGTTTTTTACTCTGTTTTCTTCGGTTCTTCTTTGGTTTTATTAGGGTTTCTTTTCTTTTTCTTTTTTTCTTCATTTTTTGGTTCCTTTCTTCGCTTTTCACCGGTTTTCTTTGATTATTTTCTCTTTATTTTTATATTTTTCAGCAAATGTCTAGATTTTTCATACATATTGTATATTTTTCGTATACATCAGAAACATTTTGTCTACATGTTTAATATTTTTCAAACACAGAATTAGCATTTTATCAAATATATGTTTTATTTCTTTTTTCGTGCATAATGTACATTTTGGTATACATACAAAACATTTTCGTACACGTTTAAAAACTTTCACATACATGATTAATTTTTATTAAATAGATCTATTTGAATACGTGCGAAAAAATTCAAATACACATTGAAACTTATTTAATGATACAAAAGAGTGTTTTAAACTAGGAACATATTTTTACATTGTATAATTGTTCTTAAAACACATATTTTAAACTTGTCACATTTAAAATATATATAATTATATTTTTGAATGGTAGGTAGCATTATTTTTCAGTTACATGGACATTTTTAAATTGTACAAAGATTGTTTACAATGTCACGGTATATTTGTTTTGAAATGCATGAGCATTTTTAAAATGTTACACCATTTTATGAATGTTATCAACATTTTATAAAATTATTCTTACATTGTATACATTTTTTAAAGGAGTTTTCAATGACATATCAGATCACACTTTTTTTTTCTTATGAGCTTTCTCTTGAAGTTTCTCATAAAAGGTTTTTAATGAGGCGACATATGCAATACTTTCTACTTTTCCCACTGGGGTTTTTTAAAAGGAATGTATACAAAGCATATTGTTATGCAAACTCACGAACGAGTTTTCTCCTTCTTCAATGTTGTTTTCTCATATGGGTTATCAAGGAGACAATAATCACCGACGCGGATTTGGTGAACATGGGTACGCGCGCACCCTTTATGAATAGTAAATTCAAAAAAATGCTAGAAAAATCAAAAAAATCTGAATTTATTTTTTAAATATACATAATCAACCGGTATACTCGCATATGAAGTTTCACGAAGAAATCACATCCGTGGTAATCCGGGCAAAAATGGCAAAATCAAAGCTAACCGAAGCTATATTAAAAAACATTGTTTAATGAATAGTATGACCGCATTCGTATTTTCTTCACTAAGAACACCATGGGTGTTAATACATCATGAAACTTCACACGTGAGTAGAATGATCGACTAAGATTCATATTGCGAAATTTTTAAAAAATTTATTTTTTCTAGTATTTTTTATGAATTTACTATTCACATGGATGCGCGCGCACCCATGTTCACCTTTGTATTTTCGCTAGATGGAGCCCCTGCTTCGTTTCGTCTCGTGCCCATCTCCATGAATCGAAGGCCTACCGCTACAGCGCATCCCCTGGCTGGCGGTGTACCATGGTTGATTGGCAAGTGGGCTGCCATGCCTCGGTCGGATCGCCGTCGACCTCGTTGCAGTGTCGTTGCCACCGAAAGGTCGTCATGAAGATTCTTTTCTTCACATCCGGTGGTTGACTTCGATGGAAAGATGTAAATTATGGAAGATGACTTGATGCAGATGGATGGTTGTGCAGCGGCGGCTGTCACATCGCATGCAATTGCTGGATCGCGGAAAAATGGTGGCGACAATACATAAGTGACGTCGATGGTGGTGCTACTCGAGCTCCGGGGTGAAAGCCTAGGCCTAACCTGAGATGGTTAAATCCGGCAATGGCGATATTTTTATGTCGTTCCTTTGTTGAAAGCATTGCTCGGATATGCTCGGACTGCTTCTTCAGGGTGAAAACTTAGATTCTGGCCTTGTGTGATTGGATCCGATGACGGCGACGTTTGAGCGTCGCTCACTTCGTGAAGGCGTTGCTGTTGAAGAAAACCTCATCGCCCGTGTGGTTTCTTGAAATGGTTGGTGCAAATATGGTCATTGCTATAATTTGTCGAAAGCGGATCTGGTCGATCGCTATGGTTTTTTTCTCTCGCCAACACATAGCTTTGGTCGTATATGACTTTGCTATTTGTTGGTGTTTTTGTGTGCGTGCGTTAGTGTTGGTTGTGTGCATCCTAACTATGCAGAGGCTGGGTGTGTACTCATTATGTTTGTATCCTCTTGATGCTTCATTGAGTAAATAAAATTCACCCTTTGTCGAAAAATATGTTGCATCATTTCCTCCTTATATTTTCTTCATCGGGTTGAAAGGAGTTTGAGCAACATATATATACCGCTCTCCTCATATTTTCCCACAAGGTTTTGGGTTGACTCATCGTGTAAAGGCCCATCCATCATGTTGTGGTTGTCGGCTATGTGTCGTTGTGGTGGGCAGGGTCTATCGATGAAACCCTACCCATCTTGTTTGTGGTTGTCGGCTGCTTCCTCTCTCTCTCTCTCTCTCTCTCTCTCTCTCTCTCTCTCTCTCTCTCTCTCTCTCTCTCTCTCTCTCTCTCTCTCTCTCTCTCTCTCTCTCTCTCTCTCTCTCTCTCTCTCTCTCTCTCTCTCTCTCTCTCTCTCTCTCTCTCTCTCTCTCTCTCTCTCTCTCTCTCTCTCTCTCTCTCTCTCTCTCTCTCTCTCTCTCTCTCTCTCTCTCTCTCTCTCTCTCTCGGCCTCAAGTCTGTAGTGTGCAAGTCCTAGCCCGTCTTGGCTCCATCATGGAATATGGCGCGCTTGGTGAGGCAGGTGGAGGCGGAGGAGCGCGAGTATGTGCCCTCTTCTAAAGCTCGTAATGGTGTGCGAAAGAGTAAACCCTATATGTTGTGAATTTTTTAGAAATCCTGGGCGTCTACATGCCCATTGCAATTACTAATTAATATAGGGCTTTTTATAATACGATGGCAGTTACTCAATGATACATAGGAATACACAGACGTGAGTGGGCCATGACGCTTTAAATTCGTATGATACAACATTGTCTGGCAGTTGAGCTCTGGCACTCCCGTACATTCACAAATGTGTTAGATTTAAATTGCTGCTGGGTGATTTGATGGCCTACATGTCATAGTCATCTCATTTAGGAGTTTGCGGATTAAACTCAGTCTGTACAAGTTAATGGGGTGTGTGGATAGACATTTTAAATATGCTTCGTGCAAGTGGGGTTATTATGAAGAACGGTGTTGAATCTTATCAGCAAACTGGGTGGAGACTAATTCTCCAGGGCAAGCAAGAACTAATAGCAAAATATTTATCCCATATCATATTGGCTGGACATATTATATTGGTTCCATACTTGTTCCACTAACAGGAGTCCGTTCCTAATTTGTGATATTTGTGACCAGGAGTTAATTAGAATGGTGTTGAATCTTATCATCATATTGGCTGGAGACTAATTCTCTCGAAGCAGGTTCCAAATAATCAGTGCTCCTTGATCTATTGCTGAAATTTCATAAACAACAACATTATGACAATATCAAGGTTCCCCGAACCAGAGCAACTTCTCTTAGTTTTCTTCGCACCAGTTGTTCCCTGAACCAAAGCAACTTCTCTTAGTTTGCAACTGAATCACACCAGTATTTTTTTGCAACTGATGCACGTTCACCTAATCCCCTTGGGCATGTTTGGAAGATTGTAGTAATTCATAGTAAAGGATCCCACACAAATCCATTTGGAAAAAACAATAAAGTTAACCATGGCACGTTCTGGAAATCCTGAACATGAGTTGGGATACCTGCACTAATCCCCGCTAGCTACACATCATTATCTTCCGCAGGGCAAGTGCATGCGAGAATTTGTCAGTAAGTGCAGTTTCTGCTCATTAGTCGGTATCTCACTCCTCACACGCGAGACTGCATTGTAGACCCATCGTCAACCTCCTACTTGAAGAACCAACAAGGCAAGGTTGCGATTAGTCGAGTATTTTTTACTGCTCATGGTAGTGTGGACTAGTGGAGTATCCAGTAGTAGTATTGGCAGTTATATTTTTCTTAGGCTAGTAGATCGTTTAGTGTGATCACTCAGTGGATTGTTTTTTACTAGTACTTCTCTAGCCTGGTTAGGATCCTGGGGAAGAACATAAGCCCCCAATCTTCAGTACCTCCCAGGCTTAGTGGTTTACTGTCGTGCATGCTAGCTCGAGGTTAGGAATTTTGCTACATAAACACAACCCCATGGCCATGCCCGTGCTAGAGGTGCTAGATGAGTCAATGAACTGCCATGAGACATTGAGGAGCAGGATGAGATAGAGAGAGAGAGGAGATAAAAACGAGAAAATAAATAAGAGGGAATCTGTTGTAGCATGATGAAGACAGGAGGAGAAACTATACGTTTGAATCAAGTTGCTGTTGGAGGAATGATGGTCATCAATGAGGCTTTAAGTGAACTTGTGGGCCATCTGCTGGTGATGTCAGAGATTACATGCAAGCTGTATCACTGTATACAGTGGATGAAATTCAGTACATGGGCTCGGTGTATTACAACTGCACCAATCACGTCAGAACGGGCGGGCATGATATCAACCTCATGTGCCGTGGCTGCATGTCCACTCATGATTTATCGGGTTCAACATACTGTTCACTCTAGAGGTGGTACTAAACTTTCCACACTCCTTTGAATAGGCCATATTTTTTTTAGAAAAAGAGGAGGACCCCGGCCTCTGCATCTGGGCGATGCATATGCAGCCACTTTATTAATTATTCACAAAGACCGTACAAAGAAATACAACAGTAAGTCTGAAGCCATCCTCTAGGCAACAACTGCCGCTACTCCTATCCAGTTTGATGCAGGGATGCTGATAGTCTGGGCCTAATACCAAACAGACCTCGCAGCCAAACCTAACATCTAAGACCTGAGGCCCGAACCAAGCCACTTGCCGGATATGGGGCACACACTGGTCCGGCGCGCTCTCAGAGGCCGCCACCGCCAACTGCCATCACTTCATCTTCAGAGTTGTACTGATGCATCAACCTTGCCCGGTCTAGCTACCGCCGACGCCACCACGGCGCCAAACGGCACCACCTCCCTGCGCGCGAACTGCTGAGCACGTCGCGGTCGCCGCCGGTACACCTCAGCACCATGCCACCAAGTACCACCAGCCGACAGCTTGAAGTCTTTAAAGGATCTGTCGTGCGTAGCACCTGCCGAACAGGCATGGCAAAGCGTAGCACCTGTCGGCCAGGCATGTCTTGACATTTCCATCGAAGCTCCGTGCAAGACGAAGCCGCTCCACCTCCTGCCTCTATCTTCCAGCGCTGCTCCACAAACGATGCTCTCAAGAGAGAAACGGCACCGCAATGCCGCCATCGTCCGACCAGATCCTAGGGTTTCCCCCGGAGCAGTACGAATGGGTCGACGGTAGTCACATGACGATGCCTTCATCAAGGTAACGACGCGGAACGCCGCCATCGCCCGCCGTCGGCTCGGTTTTCACCGGCAACTACGTCTCCCCGACTCGCAGCCGGGCCAGATAATGGATCCCGAGATCCGAACACCCAACCTCAGGCCGACCACCTCTGACGAAAGAGATGACCACCATCGTCGGCTACACCGGTCAGAACAGATCTGATCAGAGGTGCCGCCGACGAGACCACCAGGCCCTCCACCCGCCGTCATCGATCTGAAGGCAGCGTGCACGCCACCGCAGCCAAGCCGCCGGCGCGCCCGGCGAGGGCCAGCTGCGATGCCGCAGTCCTGGCCGCCGCCCGTGACTGGGCCGCCCGCCGCGCCAAGCCGTCGCCGTCCGAGGACGGGCTGGCCTCACGTCGCCTGCCGCAGCCATCCGCCGTGCCGCAGATCCCAGATCGGTCGCGCCACCACACGCCTTGGGGTCCGCCCCACCTCGGAGACGCGCGAGAGAGGAGATCCCCCGTCACTGACGTCGGCCCCCGGGCTTAGCCCCGCGGCGTCCTCCGGCGGCGGCGGAGGGAGAGGAGGAGGGAGTTTGCGGCGGCGGCGGCTAGGTTTCTGGCTCCGCCCGAGTCGCCCTAGGCGGAGGACGACGCGGGGGTCTCTGAAGAATTTAATTCTGAATAGGCCACATGGACCTATAGAATTTTCCTTTTTGGATTTACTGAAAAAATGTAGAATATTAAGCGAGCTCAGAGCAATAATTCCAACACCTTGAGCCTCAATTATTTGAGTTCAGTGGCATGATCATAAAACTCTGAAGACGCCCCCTCCCCTCTCTCGTCCGCGACCGCGCCGCCCCTGCGGGCGGTGTTGGGGAACGTAGCAGAAATTCAAAATTTTCCTACGTGCCACCAAGATCTATCTATGGAGAAACCAGCAACGAGGGGAAGGAGGGTGCATCTACATACCCTTGTAGATCGCTAAGCGGAAGCGTTCAAGAGAACGGGGTTGAAGGAGTCGTACTCGTCGTGATCCAAATCACCGGAGATCCTAGTGCCGAACGGACAGCACCTCCGCGTTCAACACACGTACAGCCGGTGGCGTCTCCCATGCCTTGATCCAGCAAGGAGAGAGGGAGAGGTTGAGGAAGACTCCGTCCAGCAGCAGCACAACGGCGTGGTGGTGGTGGAGGGCGTGGCAATCCCGAGGCCGCCAAGCACCAAGGGAGAGGAGGAGGAGGAGAGGGGGCTGCACCAAGAGGGAGAGATTCTCGTGTATGGCAGCCCCAAAACCTCAAGTATATATAGGGGAAGGGGCTGCGCCCCTTTAAATTCCACCCCAAGGGGTGCGGCCAGCCCTAGATCCCATCTAAGGGGGGCGGCCAAGGGGGGGGGGGGAGGAGTGCCTCCCAAGTCAAGTGGAGGCCCTCCCCCTTAGGGTTTTCCCCTTCCCATGCACATGGGCCTTGGGGGGGCTGGTGCCCCTGGCCCATTAAGGCTAGGGCGCCCCCCTACAGCCCATGCTACTGTATTGGACGTGGTGGAACAATTTCTGGACCTCCGGAATCCTCCGGAACCTTCTGGAAGCTTCCCGGTACAATACCGAAAAAACCCGAACTTTTTCCGGAACCCGAACAACAACTTTCCATATATAAATCTTTACCTCCGGACCGTTCCGGAACTCCTCGTGACGTCCGGGATCTCATCCGGGACTCCGAACAACATTCGGTAACCACATACAAACTTCCTTTATAACCCTAGCATCATCGAACCTTAAGTGTGTAGACCCTACGGGTTCGGGAGACATGTAGACATGACCGAGACGTTCTCCGGTCAATAACCAACAGCGGGATCTGGATACCCATGTTGGCTCCCACATGTTCCACGATGATCTCATCGGATGAACCACGATGTCAAGGACTCAATCGATCCCGTATACAATTCCCTTTGTCTAGCGGTATTGTACTTGCCCGAGATTCGATCGTCGGTATCCGGGAGTTGCACAATCTCATGGTCTAAGGAAATGATACTTGACATTACAAAAGCTTTAGCATACGAACTACGATCTTTGTGCTAGGCTTAGGATTGGGTCTTGTCCATCACATCATTCTCCTAATGATGTGATCCCGTTATCAACGACATCCAATGTCCATGGTCAGGAAACCGTAACCATCTATTGATCAACGAGCTAGTTAACTAGAGGCTTACTAGGGACATGGTGTTGTCTATGTACCCACACATGTATCTGAGTTTCCTATCAATACAATTATAGCATGGATAATAAACGATTATCATGAACAAGGAAATATAATAATAACTAATTTATTATTGCCTCTAGGGCATATTTCCAACAGTCTCCCACTTGCACTAGAGTCAATAATCTAGTTCACATCGTCATGTGATTAACGCTGATAGGTCACATCGCCATGTGACCAACATCCAAAGAGTTTACTAGTGTCTGTAAACTAGTTCACATCATCATGTGATTAAGACTCAATGAGTTCTCAGGTTTGATCATGTTTTGCTTGTGAGAGAGGTTTTAGTCAACGGATCTGAACCTTTCAGATCCGTGTGTGCTTTGCAATTCTCTATGTCATATTGTAAATGCTGCTTCCACGCTCCACTTGGATCTATTCCAAATGGTTGCTCCACTATACGTATCCGGTTTGCTACTCAGAGTCACTCGGATAGGTGTTAAAGCTTGCATCGACGTAATCCCTTACGCCGAACTCTTTATTACCTCCATAATCGAGAAACATGTCCTTATTTACTCCAAGGACAATTTTGACCGCTGTCCAATGATCCATTCCTGGATCATTCTTGTACCCCTTGACTGACTCATGGCAAGGCACACTTCCGGTGCGGTACACAGCATAGCATACTATAGAGCCTATGTCTGAAGCATAGGGGATGACCTTAAATCCTTTCTCTCTTTTACGCCGTGGTCGAGCTTTAACTCTTAACTTCATACCTTACATCTCGGCAAGAACTCCTTCTTTGGTGATCCATCTTGAACACCTTCAAGATCATGTCAAGGTATGTGCTCATTTGAAAGTATTATTAAGCATTTTGATCTATCCTTATAGATCTCGATGCTCAACGTTCAAGTAGCTTAATCCAGGTTTTGTATTGAAAAACATTTTTCAAATAACCCTATATGCTTTCCAGAAATTCTACATCATTTCTGATCAATAATATGTCAACGACATATACTTATCAGAAATTCTATAGCGCTCCCACTCACTTCTTTGGAAATACAAGTTTCTCATAAGCTTTATATAAACCCAAAATCTTTGATCATCTCATCAAAGCGTACATTCCAACTCCGAGATGCTTACTCCAGTCCTTAGAAGGATTGCTGGAGCTTTGCATACTTGTTAGCATCCTTCAGGATTGACAAAACCTTATGGTTGTATCACATACAACCTTTCCTCAAGAATAACATCGAGGAAACAATGTTTTGACATCCTATCTGCAAGATTTCATAAATGCAGCTAATGCTAACATGATTCCGACGGACTTAAGCATCGCTACGGATGAGAAAATCTCATCGTAGTCAACTCCTTGAACTTGTGAAAAACTCTTCGCCACAAGTCGAGCTTCACAGACGGTGACATTACCGTTCACGTCCGTCTTCTTCTTAAAGATCCATTTATCTCAATGGCTTGCCGATCAACGGGCAAGTCCACCAAAGTTCAAGCTTTGTTCTGATACATGGTTCCTATCTCGGATTTCATGGCTTTTAACCATTTGTCGGAATATGAGCCCACCATCGCTTCCCCATAGCTCGTAGGTTCATTGTTGTCTAGCAACATGACCTTCAAGACAGGATCACCGTACCACTCTGAAGCAGTCCGCATCCTTGTCACCCTACGAGGTACGGTAGTGACTTGATCCAAAACTTCATGATCACTATCATAAGCTTCGACTTCAATTGGTGTAGGTGCCACAGGAACAACTTCATGTGCCCTGCTACACACTTGTTGAAGTGACGGTTCAATAACCTCATCAAGTCTCCACCATCCTCCCACTCAACTTTCCGAGACAAACTTTTCCTCGAGAAAGGACCCGATTCAAGAAACAATCCCTATTGCTTTCGGATCTGAATTAGGAGGTATACCCAACCGTTTTGGGTGTCCTATGAAGATGCATTTTATCCGCTTTGGGTTCGAGCTTATCAACCTGAAACTTTTTCACATAAGCGTCGCAGCCCCAAACCTTTAAGAAATGACAGCTTAGGTTTCTCTAAACCATAGTTCATACGGTGTCATCTCAACGGAATTACGTGGTGCTCTATTAAAGTGAGCGCGGTTGTCTCTAATGCCTAACCCATGAACGATAGTGGTAATTCGATAAGAGACATCATGGTACGCACCATATCCAATAGGGTGCAACTATCACTACAGGAATCGACTTCTTTGCCATCTGCCATGGCGGACGGCAAAGACACGGACGGCGGACGGCAAAGAGCTTTGCCGTCAGCCGCGGACGGCAAACAGTGACGGCAAAGACAGGGTCGGCAAACACCTTCTTTGCCGTCTGCTTTTTGCAGCGGACGGCAAAGAGGCCTTTGCCGTCAGTGGCGGACGACAAAGAAGGTGGACGACAAATAGTAGGTGTTAGCCACGTTAGGTGCTAACGGAGGTAACGGAGGCTTTGCCGTCCGCCAAACTAATGTTTTGCCGTCTGCCAATTAATAACAGACGGCAAAAAATGTCCATCTACACGTTTATTAAAATCAGAGACATCAAAGGATTTTGTTTAAAATATAGTGAACCAGCAGCCCAAGTGCACCACAGTATCCATCTAAGCTTTGTTCCAACAATCAACGACAAATGAACAAATTTCACAATACCAAATTAGTCTATTTACATAGAATAGATTTGCATCTGCTCCATCTACACAAAATTACTCCATTTACATGAACAGCGTGGTGACCCGGAAGAACAAGTGCCTGGCGAACGTGAGCTCGCTCCTCATCCTCGCAACCGCCCCGGCCTCGACGTCCAGATCGATGGTGGTCCTTGCTCTTCCGGGGCGCCTCGACGACAAGCTAGAGGCTAGCGTGGCAGGAGTCGTCGTTGACGGCCACGAAGGCCATGGTGCCGCCGCACTGGACGCGACCGGCCCGGACCCAGCCGCCCATGACCACACGCTCACCGGCGAGGGCGTCCGTGGCGGCCTGGATTGCGCGGATGGGCATGCGGGACGCGGCCTTCGAGGGCTCTGGTGGTCGGCGGCCATCGGGAGCTCAGCCGTCGGTCTTTGCTGCTACCATCGGGGGCGACGGGGCATGGATTCCGCTAGGGGCGACGGGCGACGGGGCACGGAGGCTGCCGGGGCCGAGCGAGGGCGGGCGGGGCATGGCGAGATGGCGGCCAGCGAGGCCGGGGCAGCGGGCGAGATGGCGGCCAGCGAGGCCGGGCTGACCGGCGAGATGGCGGCCATCGAGGTGGGGCGGCCGATGAGGTGGTGGCGGCGCGGCTGGCCTCTGAGGCGACGGGAAGTGGTCTGGCCAGCGGAGCTGGGGTGAAGGCGAAGTGGCGCGGCCGGCGAGCGATGTGGTGGCCGGTGAGGGCGGGGCGGGCGGTGGCGGGTAGGTGAGATCGGGAGCAGGGAGAGAGATGAGAGAGAGACGTGGTGGGTGGGTGGATCGGGAGCATGAAGAGACATGAGAGAGAAGTGGTGGGTGGGTGAGACCGATGGATAAGGAAGGCGGTGGGGGCGTGGGGCGCGGGTGTTGCCGTGGGGCGCGTGCATCATGGGTGTGTGGGGTATCGTCCGACAAAGCGTGTGTTCGAGATCTTGCCAACTCATCGATCCAGGTGATTGATCCGCGAGCTGTGCTTTCTCTTTGCCGTGAGTGTTTCTTTGCCGTCTGCCTTTGGAACCGTTGCCGTCCGCTGGCAGACGGCAAAGCTTCAGAAGGCAGACGGGGCCCTCTTTGCCGTCCGCTAGCAGACGGCAACGAATCTTTGCCGTCCGCGAGCGGACGGCAAAGAACTGGCTGATGGTAACCTTTGTCTTTGCCATCAGCCAGTTCTTTGCCGTCCGCTTTTTGTGTAGCTGATGGCAAAGAGCTTATTTGCCGTCCGCTAGCAGACGGCAAAGATCTGGCAGATGGCAAAGTAGCTGATTCCAGTAGTGTATGATGTTCGGACACACCATTACACTATGGTGTTCCAGGCGGTATTAATTGTGAAACAATTTCCACAGTGTCTTAATTGCGTGCCAAAGCTCGTAACTCAGATACTCATCTCTATGATCATATCATAGACATTTTATCCTCTTTTCACAATGATCTTTAACTTCACTCTGAAATTAGTTGAACCATTCAATAATTCAGACTTGTGTTTCATCAAGTAAATATACTCAACATCTACTCGAATCATCTGTGAAGTCAGAACATAACGATATTCACTGCATGCCTCAGCACTCATTGGACTGCACACATCAAAATATGTTACTTCCAACAGGTTGCTACCTTGTTCCATTTTACTGAAACCGAGGTTTTTCAGTCATCTTGCCCATGTGGTATGTTTTGCATATCTCAAGTGATTCAAAACCAAAGGATCCATCTGCATGGAGTTTCTTCATGCGTACACACCAATAGACATGGTTCGCATGTCTCAAATTTTTCAAAACGAGTGAGTCCAAAGATCCATCAACATGGAGCTTCTTCATGCGTTTTACACCAATATGACTTACATGGCAGTGCCACAAGCAAGTGGTACTATCATTACTATCTTATACTTTTGGCATGAAAATGTGTATCACTACGATCGAGATTCAATAAACCATTTATTTAGGTGCAAGACCATCGAAGGTATTATTCAAATAAATAGAGTAACCATTATTCTCCTTAAATGAATAACCGTATTGCGATAGACATAATCCAATCATGTCTATGCTCAAGCATAAACACCAAATGATAATTATTCTGGTTTAATACTAATCTTGATGGTAGAGGGAGCGTGCGATGTTTGATCACATCAAAATTGGAAACACTTCCAACACATATCGTCAGCTCTCCTTTAGCTAGTCTCCGTTTATTCCATAGCCTTTTATTTCGAGTTACTAACACTTAGCAACCGAACCGGTATCTAATACCCTGGTGCTACTAGGAGTACTAGTAAAATACACAATAACTTAATGTATATCCAATATACTTCTATCGACCTTGCCAGCCTTCTTATCTACCAAGTATCTAGGGTAATTCTGCTCCAGTGGCTGTTCCCCTTATTGCAGAAGCACTTAGTCTCGGGTTTGGGTTCAACCTTGGGTTTCTTCACTGGAGCAACGACTGATTTGCCGTTTCATGAAGTGTCCCTTCTTGCCCTTGCCCTTCTTGAAACTAGTGGTTTCACCAACCATCAACAATTGATGCTCCTTCTTGATTTTTACTTTCGCGATGTCAAACAACGCAAATACCTCAAGGATCATCATCTCTATCCTTGATATGTTATAGTTCATCACGAAGCTCTAGCAGCTTGGTGGCAATGACTTTGGAGAAACATCACTATCTCATCTGGAAGATCAACTCCCACTCGATTCAAGTGATTGTTGTACTCAGACAATCTGAGCACAAGCTCAACGATTGAGCTTTTCTCCCTTAGTTTGTAGGCTAAGAAAATCGTCGGAGGTCTCATACCTCTTGACGTGGGCACGAGTCTGAAATCCTAATTTCAGCCCTCGAAACATCTCATATGTTCGCGACATTTCAAAACGTCTTTCGTGCCTCAACTCTAAACCGTTTAACTGAACTATCACGTAGTTATCAAAGCGTGTATATCCGATGTTCGCAACATCCACAAGCGATGTTTGGGGTTCAGCACACTGGCGGTGCATTAAGGACATAAGCTTTCTCTGTCCGCATAATCGCTACTTTCAACTTTCAACTATATTTTCTCTAGGAACATATCTAAGCAGTGGAACTAAAGCGCGAGCTTACGACATAATTTGCAAAATGTCTTTTGACTATGTTCAAGATAATTAAGTTCATCTTATGAACTCCCACTCGAGATAGACATCCCTCTGGTCATCTAAGTGATTACATGATCCGAGTCAACTAGGCCGTGTCCGATCATCACGTGAGACGGACTAGTCATCATCGGTGAACATCTTCATGTTGATCGTATCTACTATCGACTCATGCTCGACCTTCGGTCTCTCGTGTTCCGAGGCCGTGTCTGTACATGCTAGGCTCATCAAGTTAACCCTAAGTGTTTCGCGTGTGTAAATCTGTCTTACACCGTTGTATGTGAACGTAAGAATCCATCACACCCGATCATCACGTGGTGCTTAGAAGCGACGAACTTTAGCAATGGTGCACAGTTAGGGGAGAACACTTCTTGAAATTGTTGTAAGGGATCATCTTATTTACTACCATCGTTCTAAGTAAACAAGATGCATAAACATAATAAACATCACATGCAATTATATAGTAGTGACATGATATGGCCAATATCATATAGCTCCATTGATCTCCATCTTCGGGGCTCCATGATCATCATCGTCACCGGCATGAAACCATGATCTCCATCATCATGATATCCATCATCGTGTCTTCATGAAGTTGTCTCACCAACTATTACTTCTACTACTATGGCTACCGGTTAGCAATAAAGTAAAGTAATTACATGGCGTTGTTTAATGACACGCAGGTCATACAATAAATAAAGACAACTCCTATGGCTCCTGCCGGTTGTCATACTCATCGACATGCAAGTCGTGAATCCTATTACAAGAACATGATCAATCTCATACATCACATATCATTCATCACATTCTTCTTGGCCATATCACATCACATAGCATACCCCTGCAAAAACAAGTTAGGCGTCCTCTAATTGTTGTTTGCATGTTTTACGTGGCTGCTATGGGTTTCTAGCAAAACGTTTCTTACCTCGCAAAACCACAACGTGATATGCCAATTGCTATTTACCCTTCATAAGGACCCTTTTCATCGAATCCGTTCCGACTAAAGTGGGAGAGGCGGCACCCGCTAGCCACCTTATGCACCAAGTGCATGTCGATCGGTGGAAACTGTCTCACGAAATGCGTGTAAGGTCGGTCCGGGCCGCTTCATCCCACAATACCGTCGAAACAAGATTGGACTAGTAACGGTAAGCATATTGAACAACATCAACGCCCACAACTACTTTGTGTTCTACTCGTGCAAAGAATCTACGCAATAGACCTAGCTCATGATGCCCTTGTTGGGGAACATAGCAGAAATTCAAAATTTTCCTCGTGTCACCAAGATCTATCTATGGAGAAACCAGCAACGAGGGAAGGAGAGTGCATCTACATACCCTTGTAGATCGCTAAGCGGAGCGTTCAAGAGAACGGGGTTGAAGGAGTCGTACTCGTCGTGATCCAAATCACGGAGATCCTAGTGCGAGCGGACGGCACCTCGCGTTCAACACACGTACAGCCGGTGGCGTCTCCCATGCCTTGATCCAGCAAGGATAGAGGAGAGGTTGAGGAAGACTCCGTCTAGCAGCAGCACAACGGCGTGGTGGTGGTGGAGGCGTGGCAATCCCGCAGGGCTTCGCCAAGCACCAAGGGAGAGGAGGAGGAGGAGAGGCAGGGCTGCACCAAGAGGGAGAGGTTCTCGTGTGTATGGCAGCCCCAAAACCTCAAGTATATATAGGGGGGAAGGGGGCTGCGCCCCCTTTAGGGTTTCCCACCCCAAGGGGTGCGGCCAGCCCTAGATCCCATCTAAGGGGGGCGGCCAAGGGGGGGAGGAGTGCCTCCCAAGTCAAGTGGAGGCCCTCCCCCTTAGGGTTTTCCCCTTCCCATGCGCATGGGCCTTGGGGGGGCTGGTGCCCCTGGCCCATTAAGGCTAGGGCGCCCCCCTACAGCCCATGCTACTGTATTGGACGTGGTGGAACAATTTCCGGACCTCCGGAATCCTCCGGAACCTTCTGGAAGCTTCCCGGTACAATACCGAAAAAACCCGAACTTTTTCCGGAACCCGAACAACAACTTTCCATATATAAATCTTTACCTCCGGACCATTCCGGAACTCCTCGTGACGTCCGGGATCTCATCCGGGACTCCGAACAACATTCGGTAACCACATACAAACTTCCTTTATAACCCTAGCGTCATCGAACCTTAAGTGTGTAGACCCTACGGGTTCGGGAGACATGTAGACATGACCGAGACGTTCTCCGGTCAATAACCAACAGCGGGATCTGGATACCCATGTTGGCTCCCACATGTTCCACGATGATCTCATCGGATGAACCACGATGTCAAGGACTCAATCCCGTATACAATTCCCTTTGTCTAGCGGTATTGTACTTGCCCGAGATTCGATCGTCGGTATCCCGATACCTTGTTCAATCTCGTTACGGCAAGTCTCTTTACTCGTTCCGTAACACATCATCCGTGATCAACCCCTTGGTCACATTGTGTACATTATGATGATGTCCTACCGAGTGGGCCCAGAGATACCTCTCCGTCACACGGAGTGACAAATCTCGTCTCGATTCGTGCCAACCCAGCAGACACTTTCGGAGATACCTGTAATGCACCTTTATAGCCACCCGATTCGTTGTGACGTTTGGTACACCCAAAGCATTCCTACGGTATCCGGAGTTGCACAATCTCATGGTCTAAGGAAATGATACTTGACATTAGAAAAGCTTTAGCATACGAACTACGATCTTTGTGCTAGGCTTAGGATTGGGTCTTGTCCATCACATCATTCTCCTAATGATGTGATCCCGTTATCAACGACATCCAATGTCCATGGTCGGAAACCGTAACCATCTATTGATCAACGAGCTAGTTAACTAGAGGCTTACTAGGGACATGGTGTTGTCTATGTACCCACACATGTATCTGAGTTTCCTATCAATACAATTATAGCATGGATAATAAGCGATTATCATGAACAAGGAAATATAATAATAACTAATTTATTATTGCCTCTAGGGCATATTTCCAGCAGTGACGGCCGCACCTTCCCTCCGTCCCTGCGCGTCCCCCTCCTCCTCCTCCTCCCTTGCCGTCGCGGCTCCGCCTCGGCCTGGCCCGGCGGCGTTAATGCGGCCCCAGCCCTTCCTTCTAGGGTTTCTCCGCGGGACGGAGCGGCTCGGCGGTGTCCTCGGCGGCGGTCTCCTGCTTGCGGCGGGCGAAGCTCGCGGCGGGCGGTGCCGTTAGCGGGGCGGCGCTTGGCGGCTCGGTGGCGGCGCCGCCCGGCCAGATCTGAGCCGCCGGGCTCCATCTGGTCGGGCGGGCGGCGACGGCGTGGCGTCTGTGTGGCCTCCGAGGCGGTGGCGAGCAGCGATGATCGGCGGGGCTGGCGGCGTCGATGCCGGCTTGCTGCAGCGTGGCGGCGGGCTTAGCGGGCCCGTTTGAACTGGCCGGCCGGGTGGCTGGTATGCCCTGCTGCCGTGTCCGGACGGCTACCGCGACGGTGCCGGAGGCGCGGGCCTCCCGCACGATGGCGGTGGAGGTGGTTCCCTCCCGCTCGGCCTTGATGCTGCTGCTCCCGTCGCTCAGATCTTCTCTCCTCTCTTCTTGGCCTCGTGGTGGTGTTCGCAGCGAGACGGTGTTGGTGACGGCGCAACCGTCGTGGCGCATAGTTGGGCGGTGGTTTGGCTGGTCGGCTCCGATTGGCTGGTGGGGTTTGGCGTGCGGGAGAAATCATCGCCGGTTCGTCCGGCTCCGATGCGGTGACACCAGCGGGTGCCACTATCCCTTCTTGGAGGGCGCGGGAGTAGCTATCCCCCACCTCCCTCCGCGTAGTGGGGGAAACCCAAGGACTTGTTCGGGCAGCAGCGTCGTCGGCGTCGCATCCCTTCTTGGAGGTGCTGCTTAGTTCGCGGTAGTTCGGAGCCTTGGGCTGTAGTGGTTTGTTTCCGGAGGGCGCAGCGGTCGCGGTTCATCCGCTTTTTGTCGAGCTGCCGTTGTTGGCATTTTTTTCTTCTTCTTTTTCTTTGGGCTTGTTGTGCTGCTCGCCACAGCATTGCGTTGTGTACTTTAGTGGTTTGCTTTGGAATACAAAACGGAGGGAAACCCTTTTTCGGTTTCAGTGGCATACTCTCCGTCCTAATTTATTTGGGCCCCCTCACGTTTTAATCAAATTTTGACTGCACATTTTCGTAGCAAAACATGACTTATATGTTGCGAAAATAGTAGTACTATTAAAAACTTCTTTTGCATATTTTTTTTTATGTAATATCACTTACGCTTTATAAATCAAATCTAGAATCAATGACCCAAAATAAAAGAGGGTCTAACAAACCCGGAGGGAGGAAGTAATTTCTCAATTCATTGTTTGTTTGTATTAGAATTCATAAGTTTAGTGGTGATTTTCTTACAGTTTTTTAAGCGATCCCACATGCAACTAATACTATATAATTAACGCAGTGGCCATTTTAATCAACACTAGGCCGATCTCTAGCGATAGGCGACTCCACGTGAGAAGGCGTGCCCCCGTCGTCGTCAACGCCCTCTCTTCCGATCTGTTATATCACTTAGATCTGAGACGATAGCTCTTCCCCAATCTCCCTTCTTCTGCTCTAATATTTCTTCAAACAGATCTGGATAGCAGCAGCGTCGTTCCACTTGTGCGGTGAGGCTTGAGCAGAGCCTGCCGCCGTTCGTCCTCTCAGGCTGCACTGCACACGGCGTAACGGTGAGTTCACCAGCCCGATGTCCTTGTCCTCTGTACGCAATCTGCATGCGGATGAGCATCAGCTACTGCTGTTTAAATTTCCTTTTTGACCTGTACTACTGTCTTAGAACTAGAATTTATCAGACTTAAGCCAGTTGACAGCGTAAGCGGGCGTGTACTGCCTTCTCCGGTATCAAATCTGCGGTGCGTGTACTGTCTTAGGGCGGCCATGACGTCAACACAATGCTTGTTTCTCTTAAGGCGGGTTTTTTTTTTGAATTGAGCGCTTTAACCATTCAGCCATGGATGCTTAACAGGGATCATCGTACATCGTAAATAACCAATTTTCATATAGAAAAACATATCATAGAAAGATGAAATCGAAAATATTCCGAGATGGCAAATATGACCTGCACAAGCGTCGCTCTTGCGGGCGGCCGGGGTGAGCCAACCCTAGCCGTCGGTAAAGGCTTCCCCCGCTCCCGTCCCTCTCCTCGCCGCCGCCGAGGCGCGCTGCCGGGCAAAGCCATGCCGGCAGCGTGGCGGCGGGGCTCTTTCTCCTCCAGTTCGGTGGTGTAGGCGCGGGCAGGCATGGTTGGGCGGAGATGCGAGTCATGCGACGCCGGTCGGGGGCGCTGCAGCGCGTTGGCGGGCGACGGCGACGAGGTCGCACGTGTCTGGCCGGGGCATGGAGGGCCTTGCGGCTCGGGCGCGCGCCTGTGCTGGTTGCAACTGCTGGGTCTGGGCACGAATGCTGCCTTGTGGCCACAGGCGGTTCGCGTGGGCTGGTGTTGGCGACCAGGGTACTCGGGCGGCGCGCCGCTGGTGACCAGTAGTCGCTCTGCTGTTGGCCATCGCATGTGTCCTGGTGGTCGGTGGCCAGCCGTGGTGCGGATCTGTTATGGTGACGGTGGCGTGGATTAGCGAACGGGATCTAGCAGGCAGCGCGGGATAGTGGTGACTCGTAGCTTCTCCTGGATCCGCACTCACGGCGCAAGTTGCTCGCGTTATGGATATGGCGAGTACTTGGGCTCATGCTCGGGCGGATTGGTTTGTTGCTAGAGGTGTGTCGGAGTTCTCGCTCCGAGTAGGCGATGGTGGTCTCGGTCCGGGTGGTGATCGGTGGTGGTCGTCGTGTTAGCGCTGCGTCGCTGCGCGAATTGGCGCCAGTGACCATAGACTTGTTGTTGTGTGAGCTCGCTTGGCCAAGGGATCAGGACTGGCTCGTCGAAGGTCGGCGGCAATCTTGGAGTCGTATCCCCCCAGTCCATCGGCTATTGTCTTCGGACGCAGGTGTGGGTGCGTCCTACGATGGAGGCACCTACCCAGACTCGGAGACTGTTGCCGGGCTAGGAGTAGATGGAGTGTGGCCGCTCTTCCTACCATGGTTGAGTGCGTTGTGATGCGGACGGCGCACGGTATCTTGCGATAGGGACGTCGGGGTGGCAGCCCCGGATGGCGGTTCCCATGATTGCTCTTTGGCAGAAACCATTGCGGTGGTGGCGGCTTCCCTATCGGGTTGTTGTTGGCAGCGTGAGGTGTTGCGATGGGTAGCTCGGATGTGCCCCCTCTCTCGGGGGTGGTGTCCTGATCCGGATCTGGGGATCTGACATCGCCGCGCTCCTTCTGGCAGCCTCGTGGTGGCATGTGCGAGTTGCAGAGCGAAAGCTCAGTACCTTTGCGCTGACGACGGCGACACCCGAGGATGTCGCGCTCTTCCGGAAGACGTCGTTGTGGTTCTTCTCTTTGTGTGAGTCCTCCGGGTGAGGACCTTTGTCTGGTGTGGACTCGGCAGTGGCGACGCTTGGCGCCGTTCTCCCTCTTGGGGGTGTTGTCGTGGAGCTTAGGTGCGCTAGATCGTAGTACGGGGGTGTTTAGTTCTTCTGGTAATTATTGCTGGTAGCGTTGTCGCGTATGTTCTGTGTGCTAGATATCTCAGGATCGGCTTTATAGGAGGGCTACCTCATCATTTTATATCGTCCGGCCGTGTACTCCTTTAATTGTTGTTTTATTTGTAAAGCAGGACGAAAACCTGTCTCGAGACAATTAGGATATGCGTGCAGAGAGAGAGAGAGAGTGTGTGTGCGCGGGAGGGAGGGAGCATACACTCTGTTTATGCTTAGGATACCTCCGAGCTACGAAATCCAAAATTGGCTTGAGTAATCTCAGCAAAACCAAATATTGTTCGAGCAGTAGTTACATAAGCTGCAAATGCATGGAGTGAAAATGCACTTAGACATCAACACTGTAAATTTGAATTTCCTGGCAGAACAGAAGTTGCTGCCTCATTTAACCGAAATGTGATTTTTTATAAAAAAAATATAGATCGTTTGTCCCCGGATTTCTTTGAACAGAAAAGCCAAGGACTACTGTCTTGTTTGGGTGTAAAGGGTCGTCAACCCTGGACCAACGTTACAATTCCCCACTCACTCCAGGTCACGTGACTTCCTCTTCTTCATACATAATAATCTGAAACGGAATTGCCTTCACGCTGGCTTCGTTTTCCTTCTTAGAGTGAGGGGGTGCGTTGTCAGGAGAGCGGATGGCGGTGGCGGCGGCTGCCGCTGAGGGTGTGCACCGGCTGTGCGGTTGAGCGTGGCGTGCCTAGGTGGTGTCGTGGACTCGTGGCCTACATTGGGTGGCAGGAGGTTGCTCGGGCGGCTGCCATTGCACATCCCCCACACGGATCTGATGCCCCCGAGGTTGGCTGCCCAACAGCAACTTGGCCGCGGTTGTGAAGCTTTGCAGCGCCCATTGGCCTCGGTGAGAGGTGTCGGGACGCGTTGCTTCGACATCTTTCCTCGGCTGGTGGCCTCTGGCTTGGTGCGGCTGGATCTGGCACTTCCTTGCTGGCCTGATCTGGCGGCCGGAGGCCCTGGAGGAGGTTTGACTGGTGACTGTGTGTGCAATGACGACGCATTGGGTTTCATTACTTTGTTGGAAGCATTGCCTTGGAGCCAAGTATTGTGTTGGGAGCATTGGGTTAGTGGTATAATGTGGTTGAACTGGAGCTGGCAACGATGTGGTGAGCGTGGAGTCGTTGGTGATGCATCCGCTTGGGGCTGGTCGCTTGGCCGGCAGTAGTGGGCAGCAGGAGCATCCGCCACATATAAGGAGTGTCGGGCGGGTTATTGACGGCGCAAAATACTGTGAGATTTTACCCAGGTTTGGGCCTCCGTAGAGTAATACCTTACATCCTGCTTTTTTGTTATTCATGATGGAGGGATACCTTGTGAGAGGGGTCATAATGATGCATGAGGTTGCTACCGAGAGTTGCTATCTGAGATTAGAAGCCCTAGAGGGTTTCCCAACGTCTCTTTATATAGGCAAGGAGGTCTAGGGTTTACACGATAGTAGATGCGATCTGAGGTGTCGTCGCCCTTGTCTTGGAAGGCAAGAAGGTATCCAGTGCTTCCTTAGGGTTTCTCCTTTGCCATGGGACTCGCGGGCCCTCGATAGACATTGAGTCCGAGCTCCCTTGAGTAGGGCTGCAAGAAAAGCCCGAGGCTCATGAGCCGCTCAAGATCGACTCATTTTTTGGCTCGACCCAAGATCGACTCGAAAAGAAACGAGATGATTTTGGACACTTTATGTAGCTCGACCGAGAATGAGCTGATCTTGAGCCATAGCTCGCTCAATTTTAGCTCGATAGCTCGACATAATATCATTATGTTAAATGGTCATGCCAAATATCAAATGGAAATAAGATAATTTATTACCATATAAGTTGTCCATTTTTTCTCCATTTTATTTATCACCAAACCTGAAAACTTAATTAAGTGCAGAGAAGATTTAGACCTAATTATGGCATGTGGTCGACTATGTGTTAAATATCCTGTTATTTTTGGCAAAAGTTCTCAGCATATTCACCTTCATTTTTATGTTTTTGTCCATAGATTTATAATTTACCATCTCATTAGCTCGAAAATAGCTTGAGATCGACTTGAGATCGTTCCAAGCTGTGCATGAGTTATGTTTTACAGCTCGGTCTTGAGCTTCACTCAGTTTGAGCTCACTCGAATTTTAATATGAGTTGAGCTGAGCCGACTCCAACTTGCTCGAGCTCAACTCGTTTGCAGAGCTATCCCCGTTGTAGTGCACCGTCAATAGACCCCAAGCACGGCGGAGGTGGCAGGGGAGGTCCCTGAGATCTTCGGCGGGCTCCCGTTCTCCTTTGAGACTTGCTTTGGCCTTCTCTCGTCGGGAGGAGGGATATTGGGCTAACGTGTTCGCCGGTCCTGCGGGAGGCCACACGCCTGATCGGCGCTCCATCTCGCAGTAAGTTTGAATATTGCCAGGAAAGCACTTGAAGCGTATCCTGATAACCTCGGGGAATAGCGGTGCCGGTGATGTTGCAGCAGCTTTTGCACCAGGTCCCTGGAAAAAAGGAATCATCGACAGGGAAAGACACTTATCTTGTTTGGAAAACTTTGTTTTTGCCAACTTTGCTTATACCATTCTAGAATTTGACATCTCACTTTTGCCACTGTTAGCTTTTGATAATACATCACAAATGCCATTCCGTGGCAAAAACGATAATTTTTCATTTCATTTTTGCCACTCTTAGCATTTGACATGTATCACAATTGTTACTTGGAAAATTTTGTTTTTGCCATGGAAGGGCAAATGTGATATATTGTCAAAAGATAAGAGTGACAAAAGTGAAATGTTAAATTCTAGAATGGCATAAGCAAAGTGGGCAAAAACTAGAGTGACAAAAGTGAAATGTTAAATTCTAGAATGGCATAAGCAAAGTGGGCAAAAACTAGAGTGACAAAAACAAAGTTTTTTCTATCTTGTTTGTGAGGTCCGGCGCTTTGGCTTTTGTTTCGGGCGGCTCTAAGAGGATGGAAAACAAAGGGTTTCCACTTTCACTCCGCCTCGGCTTATTTTGACTCCTTCCTTCACCGCCAGCCTCATTGTCACGCCACCAACACATCGTCCTTGTTTTTCCGTTGCGTGCCTCGCTGCCCCCATTTCCGCCCCCACTGATGGCCAGGACGAGGAGCATGAGGGGGGAGCGGGCCTCCAGCCAGGAGCCTCCGCCAAGCGCCGCCGATAAGAATGATGCAGAGGCGGATCGCCTCCAAAAGTGGAGAGAAGCTGGCGCGGGCCGCTCCTAAGTCCATGGGTAAGTGGTTCCCCTCTACGGGCACAGAAGGAGAAGTCCAGGCATATATGGACCAAGCCGATGGATCTGAGGGTCCAGCTCCCGATGGGAGAAGTTCCACGAGAGCCTCGCGTCGGCGAGCATGTCGTGTGCTTGGGGTACTTAGGGAGAGGGCTCAGATTACCGCTCCATGGCTTCGTGCGTGGTCTCCTACTGTTCTTCGACTGCCAACTGCACCATATTCCACCCAACTGGGTGCTCCACATCGCCAACTTCATCACCTTCTGTGAGTGCTTCCTCCCGACAGCTCCTCACTTCGAGTTGTTCCGACATTTCTTTTGGGTTTGCTTCCAGACGAATGAGGGCGTGGTCTGCGACCTTGGGGGCGCCATCCCGCAGCTCCCCTCCAACTCCACCTTCTTCTCCTTCGTCCTCCTGAAATCCATTCGTGAGTGGCACAAATCCTGTTTCTACGTGGAAGGCCTCGACGATGGTCTGTCGGCCTTTGTGAACGTGCCCCCGCAGAAGCTGCCGTCGTGGTCGCCCCGCACCTACCAAAACGCAGCCTCCTGCTCTTCAGCCATCATGTCGGTGAAGTGCGCCCGCGTCTGGTCCAAGGTGATACTGGCCTGGACCGGCGAGGACGGTGGCACTGGCTCGTCATCAGGTCACCTCGTGCATCGGCTCACCGGCGTCGCTGCCCTCGGGAGAGCTTGCCAGCAAGCTAGACTGTATCGGGATGGCTCGGTGGGCTGGCAAAACGACCGCAGACCGCAATGCCGGACAGCTCTTGCTTTTGCTCGGTTTGCAAAAAATGAACGTCTGGACAAGTCCATGGAAAGATAGGATACCGTGTTGGACGGTTTTACAGAGTCCAGACCGTTCGTTTCGGATGGATGGGGAGATTTGAGAGTCTGCCTTGGATATAAGAGCATCTTCAGCTTTTTGCGTGCTCGCGCGGTAAAATCATTTTTTAGCGTGCACGGCCCGGTCTCGCGCGCTTCAGTGATGGCGGCAAACTACCGTGCACGGGAAGCGTTTGTGCGCACGCGGGAGAAAGCGGCAGCTGTTACGGTAGATTTGGCGCGCCGCTTCACGCGCGCCTATAAAATCCGGCGCTCGCCAGGCGCTCAACCACACTGCCACGCGCTCTTCTCCTCGCCGCCCTTCTCCTCGCCACCGCGCCACCATGCCGCCGCGTCGCCGGGGTTCTTCGGGCTACCGCGGCGTCCGCGAGCACCCGAGCGGCTGGTACTCTGCCGAGATCCGGTCCGGCGATGTCCGGCTCGGCCTCGGCTCGTTCCGGACCGCGCACGAGGCGGCCCGCGCGTACAACGCGGCGGCGTGGTGCTTGGGGAGGCCCCCGTCGCAGATGAATTTTCAGGACATCTTCACGCGCGAGCAGGCGTAGCGCCTCACCCCTCCGCCTCGTCTCATCACCGACCAGGACCGTGCGGACCACGTTCGGCAGCAACGCCGCCTCCTCATCGCCGAGGAGGACGAGCGAGCCATGGCGGAGTGGCGCCGTCGCCACCCGGAGGATGTCGCCGCCGAGAACGCCTTCTGGGCAGAGAGGACGGCAAGGCGCCGGGCGGAGCGTGCCGACAGGCGCCGGCGCAAGGCACTGGCCTTATCGCAATGCGATATCGTCAAGAACGGCAGGCAGTCGATCTTCTCCCCCAACGATCTGCGTTGGGATGACATGTGGCTTGATACCTCGGACAACACCACCGAGGATGATGATGGTGATGATGATGACGGCTGGGAGTCACCGTAGTTTTTCTCGTTGCACCATAGTTTTTTCTATCTAGTTGCATCGTAGTTCTATCTATCTATGCTTTGGAACTATGTAAAATATGTTTGTATCCTTTTTTATCTATGCTATGAACTATGTATCTTTTTTATCTATGCAAAGTTTATTTAAAAAAAAATGTTGTGCGAGAGCTCGCGCGTTGCATTTTAGCGCGCCTGCGGGAGCTACGCGCGCGCTGCATTTTAGCACGGCCGCCGGAGCCAGCGCTGCGCGCTGCGCCAAACCTGACGAAGGGCGCGCCATAAACCAGAATTTAGCGCGCCGCGCGTTCGGCGCCTGTTGGAGATGCTCTAAGAAAACCATCTAAGCGTTATTCGGTGGAAGTGGAACCATGTCTCTTAGAACACATGCATGCATATATTATGGATATAGCATTGTTGTGTAAAAATATGTCCGGCTTTGCTAGCCCATGCGGGTGCACACGAGTCCTCGTTAATTTGGCCAACTGAAATTATTAGTAAATATAACTTTGTGTTTTACAATTTGTTTTCCAGAGAGCCAGACTGCATAGAATATGTCTGAAGAGGCAAACCGAATGGATTCGCCGCAGTCTCAGCAGCAAGAAAATATGCACAGTAATGGAATCAGCAGCAGCATTGCCATTACGGAGGTAGCCTCTCTTCCCATGGATCCAGCCTGGTCCCGTAGTCGGTTTCAGGATTTGAAGTAAAATGATCGTAAGATTAACCATTATTCGGTGGAACCATGCCTCTTAAGAAACATGCATATAGCATTGCTGTGTAAACATGTCGGGTTCAATTGCTGGCACATGCGGCTGCAGACTAGTCTTCGTTTGTTATGGCCAGCTGAAATTGTTAGCATAACTTTGTGTTTCACAATTTGTTTTCCACAGGGCCAGACTGCAGAGAATATGCCTGAAAAGATAAACCGATTCCATCAGCAGATAGAAGTTGCAAGCAACGACATGTCTCCCCGTTGGCTAGAGGAGAGCAAGAAGCGGAAAAAACGGTTTCAGGATTTCCTTGCCTGGTTATTTTTCCTGACGACACTGGTTGCCACCATCTCGTACACAGCAGGGCTCACCCCACCCGGGGGTTTCTGGAGCACCGATGACAAGGAGAAGGGATACGTTGCTGGTACGGCAGTCATGCGTGCCATGTTCCCCCGAAGGTACCAGGCCTTTTACTACAGCAACGCCACCGCCTTCTTCTCCTCCTTGATGATCATCGGCTTGCTAGGAACAAATATAGACTCAGGGTCCAAAGTTTATAAATCGCAGTTGCGAGGCCTCGTGGGAATTTGTTTTGTGTGCGTGGGGATTAGCTTCATCAGCGGCACGTGGGAAAGCACCGCTCAAGGGATTTACGGCGTTGTTCTGTTTGTAGTTGTCATTCTCTACTTCTCGCTGCTAGTATTCGGTTCTTGTCAGCAACGACGTTCCAGGAGGCAGGAACAACTTGCCTCCGTGTATCTGTAAACGGCCAGCTAGATTTACTTGTCATGTGCTACCAGCTGTCATTCTATTTTTCTTCAAGAAAAACAGTCACTGTATTCACCACTGAAGAAAACCGTCATCATATGTTGTATGAATCCCGTACTTCAGTGAGTTTGTCTCCTTCCCATTTTTGAGTTGTGTGCATGCTATGCCAATCTAGAGGCGGGAGGAAACTCTTTGTATTCAGTGGAGCAGCCTACGACAATAAGAAAATAGAAACCTCCACTGTCTGACAAAAAAAAATGTTATCGTTCAGTTTTATTGGGCGCTACATCAGCTTCGGTATATCACTAAGCGTAGGCACACTTTGCTGCGCCGCCCAGGCTGTAATGGTTTCACCTTTCGCCTTTGCATGTTAATTAAGCGACCTACAAATGGAGGTACGAGGGCGAAAGGTATACTGCTTCATCTAACAACAAAGCATATTCAGAGAGCCTTGGCTCAGTGGTTGGGCATGCGGTTATGCAGCCTAGCGACCCGAGTTCAATTCCTAGAATTGACAGGTGATGCACAGGGGTTTTTCCCCGTTTATTGAGGATCAAGCTTGGTGTATGGTGGAACCTATCATCAAGAAATATCTTGATACTCAGAGGCCGGGGGTACGCCTCCATTTAGAAAAAAGGATCTGTGATCCAGTTCATAGTGGAATCTCTACAAAGACTTATATTTAGGAACAGAGGGAGTATTATATATGTCGTTGCATATATTATAATAATCTAACGAAAGAAGCTTATGTTTTCTTCTCTTTGTCTTACCCTATCAATATTTTCTTGATAACGGGATCTTTACGAAATTGCATTAACTTCTATTAGCTGTGCAATTTCATAAATCATGATATTATTGCAAAATATGGTTTTAACTACAGTTATTAGTTAATGTATTGCTGGATATGATGAACACGATGTATGTTGATACCCAAAATTAATATGCGTAAGATGGATCAAAGTTGTGTGTAAAATTTGGATTTATCATCTGTACAATTAGTACAAGCCCTAATGTGGAAGAAAATATATGTAAGAAATAGCATAAATAAAAATGAAAACATGTGTAAGTATGGATATATTAAACCATCTCGCAAAAAAAAGGATAGATTAAACCACTACATGGTTTTGGTGACACGTATGCTCATTCAATGAAAAACATCTACGCATGTCCAACTCTAAAAAAAAAAGTAAACCTGCGAATGGACAATGGAATATTTTTTTTGGATTCAATTGTTTCTTGTAATCGAGAGTTGCCAGTGAAGGAGAGCCTTGGCGCAGTGGTAAAGTTGCTGCCTTGTGACCATGAGGTCACGGGTTCAAGTCGAAAGCGGGAGCTACATGCACCGGGCTGCCCTTTTTAATCAAGAGTTACTAGTGGGACGCTTTGCAGCAGTTACTTCCTTGTATCATTCTCTTGTGCTAATCACCAATCAAATATAACTAACCAAATAGTTGGCAAACTGGTTTGAACATATTGCCAAACTATAGAAAGATAGTAATTGGAACAAATAGCATAGTTTCCTTTAATTCACGTCCTAAAAGTACATATAGGACGTCATGTTCCATTGACAATGTATAGAAAGATAGTAATTGGAACAAATAGCATAGTTTCTTTTTAATGAACCGGCATTATTTTTTCTACTAGTAGCAGTGCATTGTTCCACAAGAACTAAAATTTCTTCCATTAATAATTGTGAATTATTCATTAATACTGACAGCAGTAAGTTGCACATTACGTAAGTCAGGGTAACACAAGTTACTACCACTTACATGACAAGCACAAACAGAGATCAACCCATCTTAGCTGCAATGTGTTTGAAGGACAGGAGACAAGTTAAGCAGACTGTACATACATGACAGGCACAAACAGAGACTGCGTATCACTGAAATTTGGACCTCTAGCAGCACAAAACTATGCATCAGTTCTTTCTCCCACAACATCAAGAACTTCACAATTCCTAATGATGAACACAACGCACTTCGCCTTGAGCCATGACCTCACAGATCTGGCGGCACACATCATTAGGCGAGTCCATTTCCACATCCTTGGCAGCACATAACACCGGCACGAGGTTAAGGATCTAGGGCCTGTTCAGGACGTAGGGAAACTAGAGGAAAAGTAGAGGAACGTTGTTTCTGAGGAATCTCCACCTTTAGGGCCTGTTCGGGACGTAGGGAAACTAGAGGAAAAGTAGAGGAACGCTGTTTCTAAGGAATCTGAGCTCATGGGATTGTTAACCACTGGATGAAAATTACATGCTTACAAAGTGATTAGATGAGCTCGCTATTAGACAAGGTTTTTAGGGTTTGTGGCACACCTCCAACGTGGGGTGACCTTTTCATTATATAGAGAGGTACATAATAATGTACAACACAATTACAAGTGGGGCCCAGTATATACAGAGTCTAACACCCTCCCTCAATCTTAACCGTGCTCAGAAGAATTCACCAGGTTGAGATTGCGCCTACAACCTTCAAACTGAGGAAGAGGCAGTGGCTTCGTGAAGATGTCAGCAAGTTGATCTTTGGAGGAGATGAACTTGATAAGAAGCAGTTTCTGGGCAACACGTTCCCTGACAAAATGATAATCAACTTCGATGTGTTTGGTGCGAGCATGAAAGACTGGATTTGAAGACAAATACATCGCACCAATGTTATCACACCAAAGACCGGCGGCTGCTTCTGAGGGATCTTCAACTCTTTGAGCAAAAACTGTATCCAAATAAGCTATGATGTGGCATTTGCAACTGCTTTGTACTCAGCTTCAGTGCTACTGCGGGACACCGTTGCTTGTTTACGAGCACTCCAGGCGATCAAGTTAGAACCAAGGAACACTGGATATCCCGCCATTGATCGTCTGTCATCCGGACTCCCAGCCCAGTCTGCATCAGAGAACGCAGAGAGAACTTCAGAGGGGGCCGGTTGTAGATGCAAGCCATAAGAAGTGAACCGGATGTAGCGCAAGATGCGCTTAACCACAGTCCAGTGAGAGTCTCGAGGAGCATGAAGAAACTAGCAGACACGGTTGACAGCATAGGAGATATCAGGACGAGTGATAGTCAAGTACTGCAAGCCGCCAACAATACTGCGATACTCAGTAGCCTCATCAGCAAAGAGGAGAGAACCATCGAGAGCAGATAGTCGGTCAGTGGAGGACATATGTGTAGTAGCTGTCTTGCACTGGAGCATACCAGACCGTCGAAGAATATCGAGAGAATACTTCTGCTGAGTGAGTGTCAAGCCGGAACCAGAGGACAAAACTTCCAGCCCAAGGAAATAGTGAAGCCGCCCAAGATCCTTAATCGCAAAATCAGCACTCAAAGCAGAAACCAAGCACTCCGCAGCATAGTCCGAGGAGCTGACCAGGATGATATCATCAACATAGACCAGTAGGTACATAGTAACTGTAGGTCGCTGAAGAAGAAATAACGAGGTATCGGCTAGAGAGGGAAAAAATCCATGAGCCTGAAGAGTGGTGCCAAGACGCGCATGCCAAGCACGCAGAGCCTGCATCAGATTATAGAGTGCCTTAACAAGATGACACAGATGCTGCGGACGAGCTGGATCAACAAAACCGGGAGGCTGGCGCATGTAAACCTCCTCCTCAAGGACACCATGAAGGAAAGCATTTTGAACAACAAGCTGACGAAGAGACCATCCACGGGTAATAGCTAGTGAGAGCAGAAGCCGGATCGTGATAGGTTTGACCACTGGACTGAAGGTGTCCTCATAATCAAGGCCATGGCGCTGTTTGAATCCTTTAGCAACCAGTCGAGCCTTGTATCTCTCGATAGAACCATCAGCATGTTTCTTTACCTTGAAAACCCACTTCGAATCAATGATGTTGACACGAGCCTTGGGAGGAACCAGTCGCTACGTTTCATTTTTAAGAAGAGCGTGGTATTCTTGTTCCATCGCAGTACGCCAGTGAGGGATACTCAGGGCAGCCTGAAAATGCCGAGGCTCAGCAGTAGGATCGGACTGGGCCTGCGCCATGCAAGTCGCAAGCCAGGCCACCGTGCCATCCGTGCATTCCTTGGGACGAAACACCCCACTTTTGCTGCGTGTATGAGGATGCAACTGAAGGAAATATGCCCTAGAGGCAATAATAAAGTTATTATTTATTTCCTTATTTCATGATAAATGTTTATTATTCATGCTAGAATTGTATTAACCGGAAACATAATACATGTGTGAATACATAGACAAACATAGTGTCACTAGTATGCCTCTACTTGACTAGCTCGTTGAATCAAAGATGGTTAAGTTTACTAGCCATAGACATGAGTTGTCATTTGATTAACGGGATCACATCATTAGGAGAATGATGTGATTGACATGACCCATTCCGTTAGCCTAGCACATGATCGTTTAGTATGTTGCTATTGCTTTCTTCATGACTTATACATGTTCCTGTAACTATGAGATTATGCAACTCCGTTTACGGAGGAACACTTTGGGTGCTACCAAACGTCACAACGTAACTGGGTGATTATAAAGGAGTACTACAGGTGTCTCCAAAGGTACATGTTGGGTTGGCGTATTTCGAGATTAGGTTTTGTCACTCCGATTGTCGGAGAGGTATCTCTGGGCCTTCTCGGTAATACTCATCACCTAAGCCTTGCAAGCATTGTAACTAATGAGTTAGTTACGAGATGATGTATTACGGAACGAGTAAAGAGACTTGCCGGTAACGAGATTGAACTAGGTATTGGATACCGACGATCGAATCTCGGGCAAGTAACATACCGATGACAAAGGGAACAAAGTATGTTGTTATGCGGTTTGACCGATAAAGATCTTCGTAGAATATGTAGGAACCAATATGGGCATCCAGGTTCCGCTATTGGTTATTGACCGAGAATAGTTCTAGGTCATGTCTACATAGTTCTCGAACCCGTAGGGTCCGCACGCTTAAGGTTTCGATGACAGTTATATTATGAGTTTATGAGTTTTGATGTACCGAAGGAGTTCGGAGTCCCGGATGAGATCGGGGACATGACGAGGAGTCTCGAAATGGTCGAGACGTAAAGATCGATATATTGGACGACTATATTCGGAGTTCGGAAAGGTTCCGAGTGATTCGGGTATTTTCGGAGTACCGGGGAGTTACGGGAATACGGGGAAGAGTATTGGGCCTTGATGGGCTTTAGTGGGAAGGAGCCAGGAGGTGGCGTGCGCCCCTCCCAAGCCCAGTCCGAATTGGACAAGGGGTTTGGGGCGCAGCCCACCTCTCCCTTCCTTCTCCACTTCCCCCCTTTCCCCCCTTCTCCTAGTTGGACTAGGAAAGAAGGAGTCCTACTCCCGGTGGGAGTAGGACTCCCCTTGGCGCGCCCTCCTCCTAGGGCCGGCCTCCTCCTCCCTCCCTCCTTTATATACGGGGCAGGGGGGCACCCCATGAGACACAAGTTGATCTCACGGATCTTTCCTTAGCCGTGTGCGGTGCCCCTTCCACCATATTCCACTTGGTCATATCGTCATGAGCTTAGGCGAAGCCCTGCGCCGGAGAAGTCATATCGTCGCGGAGCTTAGGCGAAGCCCTGCGTCGGTGGAGCATCAACATCGTCACCATGCCGTCGTGCTGACGGAACTCATCCCCGACACTTTGCTGGATCGGAGTCCGGGGATCGTCATCGAGCTGAACGTGTGCAGAACTCGGAGGTGCCGTATGTTCGGTGCTTGGATCGGTAGGATTGTGAAGACGTACGACTACATCAACCGCGTTGTTATAACGCTTCCGCTTTCGGTCTACGAGGGTACGTGGACGGACACTCTCCCCTCTCGTTGCTATGCCATCACCATGGTCTTGCGTGATCGTAGGAAATTTTTTGAAATTACTACGTTCCCCAACAGCAACACAGGGGGCAGAGCAGGTGGCGAAATCGACGGTGAGGATGACGAAGGGGACACAACATCCGTCATGGCAGACGCCAATGCAGTCGGTGGCGGTGACGAGGAAGACGCAGCAGGAGACGCCGACCCACTGGAGGGCGACGCCGGTCCAGGCGAGTGGGACAAGTGCCGCACATGCGACGTGCGCGGCGGGGGGCTCCCAGGCGGGGATTGCCCAGGCGTCGGTGCAGGTGACGGCCTAGGCGTCGGTCCAGAGGATGGCCCAGGCGTCGGTGTCGGGGACGCCGGTGCAGACGAGACGGCCCACTGGGCCGACGCGTAATTCAGCAGAAGCGGCGGCTGGGCCGGAGTGTTGGCGCGCGGCGCAGCAGCCGCGATCGCGGGTGCAAGCGGGCTCGTTGCATGGGACATGCACGAAGCCAACCGATCGACGTGAGCGGGCGGGGATGACGTAGCGGTCGGGGACGAGGGAGCCGGAGGGTCAACCTCGTCCAGGAGCTCCAGCCGCGCACATCTCCCAATACCTGCACCATGGTTAGACAACAAAGAAGGCGAATGTGCAGCATCTACAAATTGATCAGGCAATATAGTGGATGGGTGCACTGGCGGTGTGGAGCATGTGTCAAGTGGGGAAGAGCAGCAAAGGGAAAAACATGCTCATCAAAAACGACATCTCGGGAGATATACACACGATTAGACGGGACATGAAGGCACTTATACCCTTTGTGAACAGAACTGTACCCCAGAAAGACACAATTCTTAGAACTGAACTCAAGCTTGCGATTATTATTCGGACGGAGATGCGGCCAACACGCACAACCGAACACTTTAAGAAACGTGTAATCAGGAGTCTGACCAAGCAAGAGTTCAAGTGGAGTTTTCATATGAAGGAGCCGCGAAGGAAGCCTATTTATAAGGAAACATGCTGTAGTAAAAGCATCACTCCAAAAACGAAACGGGGCAGATGCATGAGCAAGCAAGGTTAACCCAGTTTCAACAATATGACGGTGCTTACGTTTAGCTGAACCATTCTGCTGATGTGTATGTGGGCAAGAGATACGATGAGCAATTCCAAGTTTTTCAAAGAAAGTACTGAGATTGCGGTACTCACCCCCACCCCCAATCTGACTGTACATGAATGATTTTATGATTAAGGAGTCGCTTAACCTGTGCTTGAAATTGTAAAAACACATTAAACACATCAAACTTATGCTTAAGAAGATAAATCCAGGTAAAGCGACTACAAGCATCAATGAAACTGACATAATATTCATGCCCACTAACGGACAGCTGGGCAGGATCCCATACATCTGAAAACACAAACTCGAGAGGAGTTTTGACTATATGTGTAGAAGCAGAAAAAGGTAACTGATGACTCTTGCCTTGCGGACATGCATCACAGATGGCAACATCTTTATTACTAGACTCGGACGGTAGCTCATGACGATGGAGGACATGGCGAACAATGGGTGATGTTGGGTGACCAAGGCGAGAGTGCCATAGTGAAGGAGACACACGAACGCCACTGAAGACTTGGAACGTAGCAGCAGGAGCGGGAACATCGGTGGGGGCATCAAGAGCATATAAACCACGGCGGTAGCGACCTCTAAGAAGTATGTTCCTCGTAGCACGATCCTTAACAAAGAGATGAAACGGGTGAAACTCACAGAAAACATTATTATCCTGTGTAAGTTTAGGAACAGAGAGTAAGTTATGTGCAACTTTGGGAACACGAAGAACATTTCTAAGATGCAATGTCCTAGAGGTGTTTGTGAGAAGTGATGCCTGACCAACATGCGAAATGTGCATACCTGCCCCATTAGCTGTGTGAACCTTGTCATGCCCGCGGTAAGGCTATTGAACGGTTAGCTTGCCCAGCTCGTTCGTGACATGCGTTGTTGCTCCAGTATCCATGTACCAAGAAGGATCAATAGGATAAGAAGGAGTGTGACCCTGTTGCGCCACGTTAACTTGACACTCGTTGCCCTTGCCATTATTGCCGAGGCCGAGGAAGTCCGTCTTGAACCGGCGATGACAGCGGGAGGCGACATGGCGAGTGTCGGTGTCAAAACTGGCGGATCTCGGGTAGGGGGTCCCGAACTGTGCGTCTAGGCGGATGGTAACAGGAGACAAGGGACACGATGTTTTTACCCAGGTTCGGGCCCTCTCGATGGAGGTAATACCCTACTCCTGCTTGATTAATATTGATGATATGGGTAGTACAAGAGTAGATCTACCACGAGATCAAGGAGGCTAAACCCTAGAAGCTAGCCTACGGTATGATTGTTGTTCGTCCTACGGACTAAAACCCTCCGGTTTATATAGACACCGGATAGGTTAGGGTTACAGAGTCGGTAACAATGGTAGGAGATCTACATATCCGTATCGCCAAGCTTGCCTTCCACGCCAAGGAAAGTCCCATCCGGACATGGGACGAAGTCTTCAATCTTGTATCTTCATAGTCTTGGAGTCCGGCCGTGGCGATAGTCCGCTATCCGGACACCCTAGTCCGGACTCCTCGGTAGCTCCCTGAACCAGGCTTCAATGACGACGAGTCCGGCGCGTTGATTGTCTTGACATTGCGAGGCGGGTTCCTCCTCGAATACTTCATAGAAGGTTTTGAACACAAGGATAGTGTCCGCTCTGCAAAACAAGTTCCACATAACACCGTAGAGAGAATAATTTTTGCAGATCTGCTGGCGTATTCACGGGCGTGACATCATACCACGGCCAGGCCTTTATATGAATCGTTTTTTTACTATTCCACCTCGGCGTGTTTAGCGAGGCGGTTTCCTTGGCACGTCTTATCAAAGCATAGATCGTGCCCCCTTATTCCGGGATTCTCATCAATACGGACGTGCGTAACCCATCCGCGCCATTGATTACGGCGCTTGGGAAATAAGCGAGTTTTACCAGGCTGGTGGGGGACGTATAGCTTCCGTCCGTCCATATAAGGGATAAGGATCCACCCTCTCACCCTCGCCTTCTTCCTCCTTTGCTTATCCATTTCCTTTTCGAGCTCCAGCGCCCAAGTCCGCACATCCCACCTCAACCTTCTCCAACCATGTCAGGAGCGGGAGGCAGGTGGATGGCCTCCTCCGTCACGGAGGGGCACATCACAAGACTGCGGGAGGACGGATACTTGTCCGGCGACATCGCGCACAGGCTGCCCGATGCGGGGCAGCTCATTCCAACCCCTGGGCCCCATGAGAGGGTGGTGTTTCTCCCCCACTTCCTCCGCAGACTAGGTTTTCCACTTCACCCATTTTGTTCGGGGGCTCATGTTCTACTATGGCCTGGACTTCCACGACCTAGCCCCGAATTTCATCCTCAACATCTCGGCGTTTATCGCCGTGTGCGAGGCCTTCCTCTGCATCCAGCCCCACTTCGGCTTATGGCTGAAGATCTTCAACGTCCGCCGAAGGTAGTGGGCGGCCATTGCCGGAGTCTTGGGCGCCATGGTTGGCAAGATGGCCAAAGTCCCATGGCTCGAGGGCGCCTTCGTGGAGACAATAAAGGGGTGGCAATCGGGGTGGTTCTACATCACCGAGCCACGCGACCCCGAATGGGTGGCGGCCCCCGAATTTAGATTTGGCTTCCCCACACGGCTCTCGTCATGGAAAAGAGACATTCCTGACATGGGGGAATTCGGAAGAGCTATCCGGACTCCAAACATGCGTCCGAAACCTGATGGACAAGAATCTCAGGCTTGTCGACGTAATCTAGATGATGCTCATCCGCCGGATTCTCCCCTGCCAACAACGGGCCTTCAATTTGTGGGAGTTCGATCCGGCATAGCACCGAACCTTGAGCCGGCTCTTCGACACTACGTACGAAGATGCCTGGAAGGTGCTGTTCAAGGGCGCCGAAGCCCCAGCATCCGCTAACAAAGATCGCGGATACAGCTCACGGCGTCAAGCCGGCGAGGTAAGTTATTTTACCCTTTACGGGACTCTTTTTTCATAGATTGACACTATGTGGGATCTAAAAACTCCCTATTCTTTGACAGGACTGGCTGAAGACGTCCGGACAGATTAACTGTCCGGCTCCTTTGCCGAAGACCAGCGGACGCCTGATTAGCCGGGCTGCTGGCTCCGCACCCCATGTGGTGCCGGAGAAGAAGGCTAAGAAGGAGGCCACGGAACTCGAAGGAGCTCCCGACGCCAGTGCCGTCAGATTCAAGCAGAATCTTCTCCGAAGACGAGGAGGAGGAAGAAGAAGCTTCTCCCCAGTGGGGAGGAGAGAAAAGGAAGGCCGCCCGGACCGGGAGGTCGGAGGGTCAAGAAGGAAGAACCCTTCCTCCGGACTTCTCCACCAACGTCGGCGACGACGAGGAGGATTGGCCTACAAGGCCAAGCCCTGGCGAGATTGTAAGTGTCCGGATACCCATGGCTTTTTATTATTGCAGAGTGTTCTCTAATGTCGAACAATTGTGCAGCCCACCCAAGGGCGAGTTCGCCGATTCATCGAGCGGGTCCCTGGGCTCGTCGGAAATGGAGAGTACTTCGCTTCCGACCGCCTCCTCACCTCACGCTGCGGACGACGCCGCGGTGGGGCCCCAAGGGGGGCTTGGTCAAGAGGAGGTGGCGCAGGAGGTGCCACAAGGCAACCTCCCGGACTCCAGGCGCGTGGGGGGCAAGACCCCCAGGGGCTCTAATCCCGACCCTTGTCCGGACTCCATGCCGGAACCTTCAGCGGTTCCGGAGTCCGGCAAGCGGTCCCTTCGCAAGAAGGGTAAGACACCGGTGTCCTCCGTCCAACCGGAGGCACCAGATAGCTTACTGGAGGCGCTCAACGGCGCCTCCATCGAGGAGGAGCACCGCACTGTTATGAGTGCGGTGATCCGGACAGTTCAGTCCGCCAAGAGCGGGCTGACCGAAGCCTGTACCAGCCTTCTAACAGGCTTTGAGGTAAGTTTATAATATGTAAAAATATTGCCGCATAGACAGTAGCCCCTGATGCTTAGTTCGGTGTTCGGAAAGAAAAGCCGGACTAAGGATCTAAAAAGATATACGCAGGAGTCTAACATAAGTATGTCAATATGGGAATGCAGGCTGCGCTGCTGACCTCTGTCGCACTGACTGCGGAGGTCGATGCGTTAAAGTAGAGCCTCGAGCGGTCCGAGAACGAGCTCGGCCAAGCCAAGAAGCAGCTCGAGGACAAGGAAGGTACGTAGTACCTTATTAAAGAAATACCATATAGAAAGGTTTCGGTTGCAAAAGATAACAGGAATAACATGGGTACTGCAGGGGCCACGAACGAGGTGGTGACCCTGAAGGAAGTGGTGTCCGTGGCCGAAAACAAAGCGGCTGCGGAACGCACCGAGCGAGAGAAGGGGGAGGCGCAGCTGGCCAAGATACGGCAAGAGCTCCAAGCTCTCGTGGAAAAACATGAGAGTTTGGAGCGTGACTCGAAGACTCGAGAGTCCGATCTCGCCTCGGCTCTTGAGAGTGCCAAAGCTGCTAAAGCCGAGGCCCAAAAAGCCCTCCAAGAAATTGAGTCGTTAAAGAAGATAGCGGCGGGTAAGGTATTCTTTATGCAAAGCAAGCATGTGAAAGTGAATTACCTATTACTTACCCGGATTCGGAGCTCTCCAGGAGCATTCGCAGATTTGCCCGTGGTGTCCGACGATCTTGCCGCATTCTACGGCGCCAAGGAGGGGAACTCGACGGAAAAGGTGTTCTGGTCTCAGTATGTTGAGGCCGAACATCCGGTGCCCCTGAGCGACCAGCTAAAGCAGCTGGTCGAGCTCCACAAGGTCGCCGAATAGGCCATGAAGGGCCTTATAGCGCGGCTGTGGCCATTGGAGGCCATGCCCGGGAGCTACTTCGGCTTGGTGCAGCGGCTGGTGGATGCCTGTCCATGGATTGAAGTCATCAAGCGCTCCGTCTGCATTGAAGGTGTCCGTCGGGCCCTTGCCCGTGCTAAAGTGCACTGGGGCAAGCTGGATGCGAAGAAGCTTGTGACTGATGGGCCACCGAAGGGCCATGAGCATCGCACGCCCGAAATGTACTATGAGGGCCTCCTGAAGGGTGCCCGCCGAATAGCGGATGAGTGCTATGTAATTTTTGAATAGGCTCGCATTTGTTATCCTGTACGCTGAAAACTTATTCATATGCGCTAAGCAACGCTTGTTAATTTAAAATATTACCTTCTGTGCGGCCGTTTGTCAAATTTGAGAGATCGCAAGTCGTTGGCTTCAGCCCCCATGCCACGAGTGCTGGGGTGTTCGGGATAAATTTGAGCACTCTTGTTCCCATTCTTGGGTCCATCTAGGGAGGCGCTCAACACAACGAACAAGGCAACCGGACTTATAATGCTTGAACACTCTCACTTAGCCATAGAATTCTATAATTTTAAATTTCGGCGAAGCCCCTAGTATCCGGAAGACCGAGTTCGGGGCGCTATCCACGCCTTGGCCGGACAATTCCGGTTCCTCGCTCTAAGCGGCATAAGTCTTTAGGGACCCGAAAAAACCTCTCGAACAGTGACCAGCTCTCGCCCTATCATGACGGTCAGTTTTAGCTTTCTCCACTGAGGTGCTCGACCCAGCTCAACTGGGGCACAATCGCAGTGGTTCTCCCGGTGCTACCTTAGCGATATAGCGGAACATAAGGTACCAAAACACGGAGCCGGGCAAACCCAACTATTGACCCAAGACATGATTCGGAGCCGATTCATATAATGCTATAAGTTCGGGGTGCCGCACTTGTGAAAGTGTTCGGACTTATCACACCATAATTTTGGGATACTTAAGCCCCTGGTGTATTGGCCGTACCAAAGTGTACAGTTGCACCATGTCGTGAAATGAACATATGTATAGATAAAGGAAGTAGAGCAATAGTAAGCAAAAGCTATGTATTGTTTATTCAAAAAGGTACTGCAATGAAGGCAGGACGATACAAATAGTGCGATAAGCAAGGAATGGGACTGTCTAATATGTCCCCCTCCAGGGGTAGGCTGCGGGATGATATGTATAACAGGTATAATGCTCGTAATAGAGACCACCTGAACATTCGACGTGGCTTTCCGCTTCCCTGGCTATTGCATCGTGAGTTCGGCGATTCAAGTGCCGGACAGGACTTCTCAAAGACGGAGTCCTGAAAGTAAGATAAAGGAAGAGAAAAGGAAAAAAGAAAAAGAATGACACAGTCGGGAGCCCCTGGTGCGGTCGGGCCGCATTCTTGGCGTGCCGTGGTCTTGCCCCTCCCCATATGCCCATGGTATCTCCAGAGCGTAATTATGTACGCGTAATACTAGCCGCAATTTCGCGAGGGCAGGGGTTGGGGCGGATTACTACGCGATGCTTGAATCGTGCAGGTGGTCTTGTTGTAGGTTACTCCGGCGCGCTGATGTGTCCGGACGCTTAGTGGCGGACTCGAGAATTGCTGTGAGAGGCTGCTTTGTACCTCCGCCGCGAGGGTCGCCGTGTGCTCCTCCGTTCGGAGAGGCGTTCGTGTTTCCATTGACCGTGATTACTCCTCGAGGGCCTGGCATCTTGAGCTTGAGGTATGCGCTAGTGCGGCACCGCATTGAACTTTGCAAATGCGGTTCGTCCGAGCCGTGCATGATAGCCGCTGCGGAATGGGACGATGTCGAAGATTAACTCTTCGCTTCGGAAGTTATCCGGGATCCGAAGACCACTTCGAGTGTGGCGAGCCCGCACAACTGGCCTCTACACCGGTATGGCGCCTTTAAAGGTCGTCTTTGTAGGTTTAATCCTTGAGGATCTATGCCCATTTTGCGCCTTTGTATCACGATAAAGCAGGTTCAGGCTGCTACCGCCGTCCATCAGGACTCTGGTGAGGTGAAATCCGTCGATAATTGGGTCAAGAACCAATGCGGCGAAGCCGCCGTGACGGATGCTAGTGGGGTGGTCCCTTCGATCGAAGGTGATCGGGCAGGAAGACCATGGGTTGAACTTCGGGGCGACTGGCTCCATCGCATATACGTCCCTTAGTGCACGCTTCCGCTTCCTTTTGGGTATGTGGGTTGCGTATATCATGTTCACCGTCCGCACTTGTGTAGGAAAACCCTTCTGTCCTCTATTGTTGGGCGGCCGGGGCTCTTCCTCGTCATCGCTATGCGGCCCCTTGTCATTGAGTTCGGCACTTAACTTGCCTGCTTGCTTGAACACCCAACAATCCCTGTTGGTGTGATTGGCTGGTTTTCGGGGTGCCATGTATCCGCTGGCGATCGAGTATTCGGTCCAAGTTGGACGGGCCCTGGGTATTTCTTTTGAATGGCTTCTTCCGCTGACCGGGTTTAGAGCCTCTGAATCCGGCATTGACGGCCGTATCTTCAGTATTATCGCCGTTAATGCGGCGCTTGTTCTTGTTGCAACGCGACCTGCCATTGCTGTCCTTGGTATCCGAACTATCAGGATGTTTGGCCAAGTTGTTGCTTCGAGCTAGCCAGCTGTCCTCTCCCGCACAAAAGCGGGTCATGAGTGTTGTCAGGCTGCCATGGATTTTGGCTTTTCCTGTCCTAGGTGCCGGGCAAGCCACTCGTCGCGGATGTTATGTTTGAAGGCTGCAAGGGCCTCTGCATCCGGACAGTCAACGATTTGATTTTTCTTTGTTAGGAACCGTGTCCAGAATTGTCTGGCCGATTCTTCTGGCTGCTGAATTATGTGGCTAAGGTCATCGGCGTCTGGAGGTCGCACATATGTGCCTTGGAAGTTATCAAGGAATGCGGCTTCCAGGTCCTCCCAACAACCAATTGATTCTGCTGGCAAGCTGTTGAGCCAATGCCGAGCTGGTCCTTTAAGCTTGAGTGGGAGGTATATGATGGCATGTAGATCATCACCGCGGGCCATGTGGATATGGAGGAGATAGTCCTCGATCCAGACCGAAGGATCTGTGGTACCATCGTATGATTCGATGTTTACGGGTTTGAAGCCCTCGGGGATTTGATGATCCATTACTTCATCTGTGAAGCATAGTGGGTGTGCGGCGCCTCTGTACTGGGCTATATCACGACGTAGCTCATATGAGCTTTGTCTACTGTGTTCGGCCCGACCGGGTTTGCTGTATCCGGCGCGACGGTAATCATCCCGCGTCGTTGGGCCCCCACGCGATCCGTAGATCAATCTTGTATGTTTTGCCTTATCCTCCAATATATCTCGCAAGTCCGGCGCGTTTTCCCGTGCCTTGGTACTTTTTGAGCGGCGTCGGGGTGTGGCTTGAGCGGAGGGCAGAGAGGCTTCTCTGTCGCGGCCACGAGGTGGCCGGTCTGCCATGTCGTGCGCTGGTGACTTGGGTGCTTCCTCCTCTGATCGAGGCAACGGCCTGCGTTTGGGGTAGCTTTTGGAGGGGCGTTCGAGTTCATACTCTTCGGCTGCAAGGACTTCAGTCCATCTGTCAGCTAGCAGGTCTTGGTCAGCTCTAAGTTGTTGCTGCTTTTTCTTGAGGCTGTTTGCCGTGGCCATAAGCCTGCGTTTGAAACGCTCCTGTTCGGCGGGATCCTCAGGCATGACAAATTCGTCGTCGTCGAGGCTTGCCTCATCTTCGGAGGGAGGCGCATAATTATCGTCCTCGACCTCTCTTTCTGCCGCACTGTCGTGCGGACTTGCTTCTCCCTCCTCCTGCGCTGAGTCCTGCTGGAGGGTTTCTCTTCGGCACTGTCCGGGGTGTTATTATCTCCCGTGCCGGAATCACCGTTTTTATTGTGGCGGGATTTAGAGCGGCGCCGCTGACGTCGGTGCTTCGGCTGTTTCTTGGAGGGGTCATCCTCCGTTGTTCCATCGCCGTTCCCATCTTTTGGGATGTCCACCATGTATATGTCATATGACGAGGTGGCCTTCCAGTGCCCTGTAGGCGCTGGGTCTTGGTCGTCTCCGGCGTCGTCGTCCATACCGTCGACGTCTTCGGAGTCGAAGTCGAGCATGTCGGTTAAATCATCGACAGTGGCTACAATGTGGGTGGTGGGTGGGCGTTGAATTTCTTCGTCGTCCGCATCCCAACCTTCCTGTCCGTAGTCCGGCCAGGGCTCTCCGGATAAAGAGAGAGACTTTAGTGAATTCAAGATGTCGCCAAAGGGCGAGTGCTGAAAGATGTCCGCGGCAGTGAACTCCATGACCGACGCCCAATCGGATTCGATTGGCAGGGGCGCGGAGGGTTCGGAGTCCGGAGAGGAGTCCGGCACCCTGGAGTCGAGGTCTTCGCAAAGGACAAGGATGGAGTTCGGCTCAATCGCCGTAGAGATTGTAACCCCCGAGGCGGTGTCCAACCACTCGTCCTCGATCGGGGAATCCGGCTCCGGATTAAGGGTCGGAGCGGATGCTGGTGCAGCCTCCAGGGCTCTGTTCGGCTGCAGAGCTAGATCATGCCCATCGAGATAGTGCGGCATGCTTGGCTGCGGCTCGAATCCATCAAAGATCAAGTCTCCGCGGATATCGGCCGTATAGTTCAAACTTCCAAATCTGACCGATGGCCGGGCGTAGCTTCGATCTGCTCCGGATGGCTGCTTAATTGGCCTTGATGCAAAGCCACGAACACGAAGATCTGTCCGGGAGAAAAGTCTCACCTGGACCGCGTCGTTGTTGATGATCGGAAGGAGCCATCGGGCCTATCGGTGGCGACACGGAGGAACTCTCAATGAAAGCACCAATGTCGGTGTCAAAACCGGCGGATCTCGGTAGGGGTCCCGAACTGTGCGTCTAGGCGGATGGTAACAGAAGACAAGGGACACGATGTTTTACCCAGGTTGGGCCCTCTCGATGGAGGTAATACCCTACTCCTGCTTGATTAATATTGATGATATGGGTAGTACAAGAGTAGATCTACCACGAGATCAAGGAGGCTAAACCCTAGAAGCTAGCCTATGGTATGATTGTTGTTCGTCCTACGGACTAAAACCCTCCGGTTTATATAGACACCGGATAGGTTAGGGTTACACAGAGTCGGTAACAATGGTAGGAGATCTACATATCCGTATCGCCAAGCTTGCCTTCCACGCCAAGGAAAGTCCCATCCGGACACGGGACGAAGTCTTCAATCTTGTATCTTCATAGTCTTGGAGTCCGGCCGTGACGATAGTCCGGCTATCCGGACACCCCCTAGTCCGGGACTCCCTCAGCGAGGTAGGCCACAGAGCTGACACGGCTGAGCCGCACCACAGGAGGTACAGCAGGCGCAGGTGCGACCATCGACGACAACCACCGGGGCGCCAGGACGCGGGGTCTGCTGCTGCTGTGCCGAGGGCGCACCACCAGACTTGCCCCCCCTCCCGAGGACGAAGCTGCAAAGGGGCCACGACCGTCGCCTTTGCCGCGGTACACGGCATTGACGGAGGAGTCGATGGAGACGCCGGGGGGGGGGGGGTGCGCATTGAGCCGTTGCTCCGTAGACAGGAGATGGTTGTAGAGTTCCTGAGGACAAAGAGGCTCCTTGCGTTCATTAATCACCTCGGCAAGTGAGTCGTAGTCGTTGTCGAGGCAGGATAGGATGAAGGATGTGAACTCGCTGTCATGAAGGGGCTCTCCAATGGAAGCAAGAGTGCCGGCCAACTTCTTGATCTTGTTGTAGAAGGCAGTCACCGTACCATTGTCCTTGCGAGTTTCACCAAGCTTGGCATGGGCCATGGATTGAGCAGTAGACCGAGACAAAAAACTCGACTCCAGGATGTCCCACACCTCATGAGAGGAAGCAGCAAAGAGGACGAGCACGGCCACACCCTCACCCAGAGAAGACTGGATGGCTGAGAGGATGGCTTGGTCCTGAGCGATCCACGCACGGAACATCGGATGCTGTGGCAGTGGACACGGCAGGGTACCGTTGACGAACCCCTCCAAATAATGGCTGCGAAGGAGATGTAGCACCTGAGCACGCCAGTACAGATAATTGTCCGGTTTAAGCTTCACCGGAAGGAGGTGCGAGAACAAAAACGGCGGTGAGAAGATCACCACCAGAGCAGCTTCAGCATCCACATATGGCGTAGGAGAGGGCATCGGTGCAGACTGAGCCGCAGCCGGTGCGTACATGTGGGAGGCGCCGTACGGGTAGGGCGCACCATAGGGCGGCGGAGCCGGATACGCGCCCTGGCCAGGGTACGTGCCGTAGGAGGGACGCGCAGGTGGCGACGGGCCGTACGAGGCCGCATACAGCGGGTAGCCGCCAGGGCCTCCGTGATTGACATGGGCTATGTCGGCAACAGCAGGGCCGGCTGCGGTGTAGATGGAGGCAGCCGGAGCAGGTGCGATCGCACGCATCTGGTGCGATGCAGTAGGCGGCGGCGGCGCGGGCACAAGGGAGTGCATGGCTGCCGGAGGCGGCGGCGGTTGCTGGGTCCGGGCAGAAGCAGCGGGCTATGAGGATGACACGCCGGCGTATAGCGAAGACACCGGGCCGGCGAAGAGAGACCCCGCCGATTGGGTCTGCAGGGGGCCGAGCGGTCCATCCGCCGTGTAGGGCGCAGTCCCGACGTTGAGGAGACGCGCGAGGGACGGCGGGAGGAACGAGTGGTCCATGTGGACGGAGGCCGGCAGCAGAAGGGCGGGGAAGGAGACCACGGTGGCGGCGGCGCTTGAGGCGACGGCGGCGGAGCGGAAGACATTAGGTCGTTAGGTCGGATACCATATTAGACAAGGTTTTTAGGGTTTGTGGCACACCTTCAACGTGAAATGACCTTTTTATTATATAGAGAGGTACATAATAATGTACAACACAATTACAAATGGGGACCAGTATGTACGGAGTCTAACACTCGCGTTACAGAAGTGACAAGTAGAGTACCTACCTTCTATGTGCAGGGTGCAGCACATTCTTGCTCTTGAATCATCCAATTCAGCCAAACACCTCTCGGTCTCTCGGCAGCCAGCGGCGTCTGTCTGAGAGGAGGGCAGATGGCATCATATCTTAGAACAAGCCTGCACTAAATAGAACACTCAAATTGACCGTTTTGTTATCGTCGTGTTCATACCTACTCAAATTTGAACTAAAACCACGACGAGTAAATCGGAACGGAGGGAGTACAAGTTAAAAACTGGAGTACAGGACTACTATTAGGATGTACACCAGAACATATTTAAGGCCGAGCACTAAATTATCACCTCCGTTCCGAATTATAGGACGGTTTAGATATTTCAATATGGGCTACATTCAGATTGAAATGAGTGAACAAACACAGTTAAACACGTCTACATACATCCGATTCAAAAAAAGTTGGAACATCTTATAATTCAGAACGGAGAGAGTACATCACAATGAAGGGGGTAAGTTGCGCATTACAAAAGTCAGGGAAACCAAGTTACTACTACGCATAACAAGAACAAAGGCCAACCCATCTGAGCTTCAGTGTGTTGGAAAGACAAGACACAAGCCAAGTAGACATGTATATACTCCCTCCGTTCCCAAATATTTGTCTTTCTAGCCATCTCAAATGGACTACAACATACGGATGTATGTAGACATGTTTTAGAGTGTAGATTCACTCATTTTATTTTGTATGTAGTCATTTGTTGAAATCTCTAGAAAGACAATTATTTGGAAACGGAGGGAGTACATGACATGCACAAACAGAGACTACTCATGTATCACCGTGGCACTAATAACCTTACAGGGAGATAATCATGGACCATTTAGACTAAATTACATCACACTGAAAGCAACAGGTTGCACATAAACAAGTCAGGGGGACACAAGCACGACCAGCCACCAACATACCTGAGATTCGGTTTGTTATTAAGACGTGCCGCAAGTTAACTAGACACGCATAACAAGCACAGACAGTTAAAATTTGCACCCAACCATGCACCAGTTCTTCATCCCACGCGCAGACTTGACTTGAGAAGGTCAGCCAACACCGAAACAGCTTGCCGCAAGGTACTTGTACCCCTCTGTCGCCAACACAGCATCAAGAACTTCACGATTTCTAATGATGAACTGGACGCACTTGGCCTTGAGCCGTGGACAGTTGTGTTGCTCGCCAAGAGCCAGAGACGTTGCCACTGTGTCAACATTGATGCCATCAGAGAGCTTGCCTTCGCAGATCAGCTTGAGCCTGTCCAGCCCGTATCTGTCAGCAGCTGCAAGCAGGTGCTGAGCTAACATTGTCACCTCCTCGCCCTTCTCGTCGAACTAAAGCAATGCCTTGAATACCACAGCCTCCATGTCCTCGATCTTGACACGCTGTGAGCATTTCTCCTTCATGTCTCCAAAGAACTGAGCCATGAAGACCGGAGAGCTCCCAGCCAGTATGCTCTTATGCAGGGAAAAGGACTCGCCGGATACGAGGAACGTGACGCCTGTCGTGGTACTAAGCCTGACAGTAAATATATATAGGGGTTACGTATGAGGAGGCAAGGTCCTAGCTATGGTGAGATTGTACGCAAGTGTTTATGAGTTCAGGCCCCTCTCGGAGGAGGTAAAAGCCCTACGTCTCGGTGCCCTGAGGCGGTCGACTGAAATATGGGAGTGTGTGTTACATGGGGTGCAAACCCTTGTGCCAGAGGATGAGGGTGGCTTATATAGAGTGCGCCAGGACCCCAGCCATCCTCCGTTACAAAGAGTTCGATGTACATAAAGATAAGACGTTACTGATAACGCCATCTATAAAGTGTTATTAATGATCTTAACGACCACGGAGTGAACGCCTGACCGTTGTTGTCCTGAGCGACTCCTGGTCTTCAGTAGGTCGAGTGGTTTGTTGTATGGTCGAGTGATATCAGGAGGGAGGGATACCCGAGTGATATGACTGGTCAAGTGGATTGCACTCGACGCCTTCAATTGGTACTCCCTGTTGTCTCTTGGGTGTCTTTGCTTCTAGGGTAGTGACCTTGGGTAGGGCGTATAGGTCAGGCCTATGACCCTATCCTAGGTTTATATCATCATCATTAGCCTCCGAATGGATTGAGGTCCGAGTGAAAAGAAGGTTGAAGTTAATCTTGCCTTGACTCTTGTGCTTCACAAGCACCCACGTTGGACTGGAGGCCCATGTTGGAACTTCGGCTTCGTTTCAATCGCCTTGATCGATTCAGAAGTTGTCGAGTGGATTTATACCGTCACTCATCGAGTGTTACTTTTGACGCGAAATCTTTGGCACGATTGGTTATGGCGTATCCCGGATCTCGCGGGATTCAAAATTTTGGGGAAGCGCGCGAGGCGGAGCGCGCCGTAGTAAGCGGGATGGATAGACAGAAGCGCCTCGATTTCCATGCCACCTTTTTCGCCACGTACCAGCATGCGACTGTTGCGGGATTTGACAGGATTGCTCGGGCCCACGCGTCAGCCACTCGAAAGCGGGTCCTTAAAAGGCGTCGGGGCCGAGGCGTCTGCATTGTGCGCATCCGTTCTCCATCTTCCTCCTCTGCTTCTCCACCGCATCTTGCTCCTCCGCTCTCGACGCTGCCTCGCCACCATGGTGAAGGACAAGACAGCGGCGCTGGAACGCGTGAAGAAGGCGACGGGGGCAGCGAAAGGCAAGAAGACGAATCGGGGTCGTCGTCGAGGTCTGCGCTGCCGCCGGGTTGGATCCAGGGAGATTGGATCCGATCTTCGCTTCGGCCAGAGGATTTGGAGGAGCTGGCCGACTCCGGTCTGATTGTCGATGGAGCTGCGAGGCTGCCGAAGGGGGAGACGGAGCCTCAGCCGCGGCCGGGTGAGTGTGTCCTGCTCGCCACCCATGTCGACCGTGGTTTCTCCCTTCCTCCGCATCCTTTTTTCCGGGGCTTCTTGAACTTTTTCGGAGCTCAGCTCCATCACTTCTCTCCCAACACCATTACGTACCTCGCCGCGTTTGTGTCCATGTGTGAAAATTTCCTGGGTTGTCGACCGCATTGGGGTCTTTTCAAGCACATATTCACAATCCGCTCCCGGTCGGAGAAGAAAGAGAATTCAAGTGACGAGAGGACGCACGTGATCCAAATGTGTGGGGGCTTGGGGATCCAGAAGAGGAAGAGGAGCGCTTTCCCTTCCATGACACTTCCCGAGTCGGTCAGGGGCTGGCAGTCGGCCCGGTTCTACTACCAGGATATTGCGACTCCCGGTCAGTCGACAGGTCTTCCTCCTTTCTCTTTAGATCGCGTGCAGCAACCTTCTTCGCTGAAAGTGACCGCTGCGGAGAGGGTGGAAACGAACATGTTGGTTGAGAGAGTGGTCCAGCTAATTAATCAGGGTGTAACCGGCATGGACTTGTTGGAGGTGTTTCTTAGTCAACGCATCCAGCCGCTCCAGGCTCGTGACCACTCGATGTGGATGTACTCTGGAGCCAACGACACCGCTCGGGTTCATCCAGAGGAGGTTACAGCCGAGACGGTGGCCCTGTGACTGAAGGGTATTACAGGAAACAAGGATAACCCTAGGGAAGCCAGGAGAGTCGACCCATTTAGCGCCAACAACCAGCCAGACAAGGTCTGATCTCTGATACCGACTGTACTTCAATATGTTTTCCAACTGTCTCTGTATCCGACTGATACTTGTTTGACTTCTTGTCTTGTAGGTTTATACTTAGATGTACTCGATGCCCAATGGTGAACAAGCTCTGGGGTAAGACCAGGAGGGAGAGGGCAGTGCGGAAGAAAGCGGCGACCGGCAGTCTCCAGAAGACGACGAGGAGGAGGAAAGTGATGAGTCGGAGGACGACGAGATAGTCGACTCACCACCTCGCACAGAGCGTCGATCCAAGCAACTCCAAGATCCGGCGGGAGGGTGTGGCAAGACCGTGGCTCCAAGTATTCAAGCACAGAAGCGCACTCGGACTTTGACCCCGGAGTCAACGGAGAAGGTCGCCAAGCAGCCCAAGGTTGCTCCTCCGAAGGCTCGAAAGACCTTGCCTAAGATTAAGATGGACGTCCCTGTTTCCTCTGGGTGAGTGCTCTATGTTTCTGCGTTTTCTTCCACCGATCGATACTTCTGTTCTGACCGAGTGGATTATGAACTTTTCTGCCCTGCAACTTCTATGACTGATATGGACGTTGACAAGGCCCCAGGTGATGAGGAGACTGATGACGTGGCCACCTCCAAAGCTGGTACGCTCAATCCAACTTGAATTTGTTCTGCCGACTGGATTGTTGGTCGATTGAACTCTTAAGGTTGCTTTTTGTTGCAGCTCCACGGGACGTTATTGAGCTTCCGAATGGTGAAGAAGAAGCGCCTCTGAGAGAGAGAAGGAGGAGGGGCAGGGCGTCAAGCGGGAAAGCAGCCGAGGGTCAGGTGCTTAGGCCTGACCTATACGCCCTACCCAAGGTCACCAGTCACAGGGTCGGATGCATGGAGTTGTACTAGAGCAACATCGGTGCTTGGGACAGTGGTCCAGCGATCTGGAGATCCAGCTCGGACCAATGTTACCTTTGCCAATCCACTATCGACTGATCGTCCATCGGGATCGACTGCTTAGACCTCTGCCGCTCCAGTAAAACTCCATGCATCCGACCCTGTGACTTCTCCGACTGCACTGCCATCATCACTCTTCGCTGCATACCAGACTCTAGACGACCCATGGAGTGCCGCCATGGAGGCTCTTCTCCAGGTAAATCTCACGATGGAGCAGATGAAGGTGGTGCATGAGGCCAGTCAGGTTGCTTACAATGCCAGCACCGCTCTGCAAGACAACGTCAAGGTTAGTTGATTTCCGACTGATCTCCTGAGTAATGATAGTTGTCACTGTTGCTTCACTGTCCATACGGTGTTCTTGGATGAGCGTTTTGGAACCTATTATGTGCATCTATCATGGGTCTGTATTTCACATCCAATCACCCACTGGGGTGTTTCTGTCTTTGAGCTGAATAGTTCTTCCGCTTGAATCGACTAGGTTAAGTCGAGTGTTTTTCTGAACCAGTGGGTGCATGCAGAGTGCACCCACTGGGTGTAGTCCCTGAGACCGCGGTCGACTGCTGGTAGTCGGCTGGGGTCTGAGAATCTCCTTTTTTTTACTCATGCTGGGCAGACCATGCCGAGTGCAAAACCGAACCAGTGGGGGCACGCTAAGTGCACCCACTGGGTGTAGTCCTGATGTCTACTACGCAACCTTCTTCTTGTAGACGTTGTTGGGCCTCCAAGTGCAGAGGTTTGTAGGACAATAGCAAATTTCCCTCAAGTGGATGACCTAAGGTTTATCAATTCGTAGGAGGCGTAGGATGAAGATGGTCTCTCTCAAACAACCCTGTAACCAAATAACAAAGAGTCTCTTGTGTCCCCAACACACCCAATACAAAGGTAAATTGTATAGGTGCACTAGTTCGGCGAAGAGATGGTGATACAAGTGCAATATGGATGATAGATATAGGTTTTTGTAATCTGAAAATATAAAAACAGCAAGGTAACAAGTGGTAAAAGTGAGCGTAAACGGTATTGCAATGCTAGGAAACAAGGCCTAGGGTTCATACTTTCACTAGTGCAAGTTCTCTCAACAATAATAACATAACTGGATCATATAACTATCCCTCAACATGCAACAAAGAGTCACTCCAAAGTCACTAATAGCGGAGAACAAACGAAGAGATTATTGTAGGGTATGAAACTGCCTTAAAGTTATCCTTTCTGAGCGATCTATTCAAGAGTCCGTAGTAAAATAACACGAAGCTATTCTTTCTGTTCGATCTATCATAGAGTTCGTACTAGAATAACACCTTAAGACACAAATCAACCAAAACTCTAATGTCACCTAGATACTCCAATGTCACCTCAAGTATCCGTGGGCATGATTATACGATATGCATCACACAATCTCAGATTCATCTATTCAACCAACACAAAGAACTTCAAAGAGTGCCCCAAAGTTTCTACCGGAGAGTCAAGACGAAAATGTGTGCCAACCCCTATGCATAATTCATCGAACCCGCAAGTTGATCACCAAAACATACATCAAGTAGATCACGTGAATATCCCATTGTCACCACAGATAAGCACGACAAGACATACATCAAGTGTTCTCAAATTCTTAAAGACTCAATCCGATAAGACAACTTCAAAGGGAAAACTCAATCCATTACAAGAGAATAGAGGGGGAGAAACATCATAAGATCCAACTATAATAGCAAAGCTCACGATACATCAAGATCGTATCACCTCAAGAACACGAGAGAGAGAGAGAGAGAGAGAGAGAGAGAGAGAGAGAGAGAGAGAGAGAGAGAGAGAGAGAGATCAATAACATAGCTACTGGTACATACCCTCAGCCCCGAGGGTGAACTACTACATCCTCGTCATGGAGAGCGCCGGGATGATGAAGATGGCCATCGGTGAGGGACCCCCCCCTCCGGCAGGGTGCCAGAACAGGGTCCCGATTGGTTTTTGGTGGCTACAGAGGCTTGCGGCGACGGAACTCCTGATCTATTGTGCTCCCCGATGTTTTTAGGGTATATGGACATATATAGGCAAAAGAAGTCGGTCAGGGGAGCCACGAGGGGCCCACGAGGGTGTGGGGCGCGGCTCCCTGCCTCGTGGCTTCCTCGTTGCTTCCCTTACGTACACTCCAAGTCTCCTAGATTGCTTCCGTTCCAAAAATAACTCTCCGAAGGTTTCATTCCGTTTGGACTCCGTTTGATATTCCTTTTCTTCGAAAAACTGAAATAGGCAAGAAAACAACAATTTGGGCTGGGCCTCCGGTTAATAGGTTAGTCCCAAAAATAATATAAAAGTGCTTAGTAAAGCCCATAAACATCCAAAATAGATAATATAATAGCATGAATGCTTCATAAATTATAGATACATTGGAGACGTATCAGCATGCCCAAGCTTAATTCCTGCTCGTCCTCAAGTAGGTAAATGATAAAAGAAATAATTTATGAAGTGTGAATGCTAGTAGGTGCACAAGTTTGGTCAATGATAATTTCAATCACCTTTTGTAGCATCATTCACTACTGGAATCCACTTCTTTGTCGTCCGCCATGGCAGATGGCAAAGGCATGGATCACGGACGGCAAACTCCTTTGCCGTCCGCCAGTAGACGGCAAACCATTCGTCTAAACTCGTCCCAGCAAAGGCCTTCTTTGACGTCCGCTTCCTGGAAACGGACGGCAAAGGATTGTGCCGTCCACAGCAGATGCCAACGATTGTGGACGACAGTGAGGTGGGGTGAGGCCGTTAGGGGTTAACGGCGTGCTTTGCCGTCAGCCAGCAGACGACAAAGAGGATAAGGTCTTTGCCGTCCGCTGGCAGATGACAAAGTGCTCAAACATGCCAGTCCCAGGAATCACAGGTATCTGCCACGTGGCCTGTTTGCCGTCAGCTAGCTGACGGCAAAGAGCCTGTACAACCTTGTTTTTAATTTAATTCATTCAATTTGACAGCAATTCACAGATATACACAGATATACCTATATACACAACAAGCATATCCAACACACAAGTTTCATCATATACATACATACATAACCAACACATATATAGTTCCATGCATCCTTACATATTACAAAAGTTTCACATTGTTCATCCAACACCGTTATCCATCCTGTCGGATTTCGGGTTCCGGCAGACCCTCTAGGTTCGAACTCTGGGGTGCACGCGGAGATCACACCTCCAACCTACCTACACTTCGTCGCCTCGCAAGGATCTAAACTACACAAAGAGCAACACAAGGGACACAAGGTTTATACTGGTTCGGGCCACCATTGCGGTGTAATACCCTACTCCAGTGTGTGGTGTGGTGGATTGCCTCAGGGGCTGATGATGAACAGTACAAGGAAGAACAGCCTCGCGAGGTTCTGTTCTTGGCTGGTGCAATGAACTGCTAGGGGGAGTTCAGTCGCTTCTCTCTGTCTCTAAGATGCCTCTACCCTGTGGGTGGCTAGTCCTATTTATAGGCAGAGGCCCTGGGCCTCTTCCCAAATATTGAGCGGGAAGGGCGCCAACAATTGGCCATTTTGAAGGGGAACATCTAGTACACTTATCCTGACTAAAGTCGGTCCTCGCCTCCCAAAGGCCCTGACGGTGACGCCGGCTTGGGCTCCACGATGACCTCCTTTATGCCGTTCTGCTGGTCTTGGTCTTGTTGCACCAAAATGGTTGCCTTTGCTTGATACTCTTGGCCTGCGCTTGCCTCCCTTCCATCAAAGGGGAAACGAGGACACTGCGCGGGCTGGCGCCCGCCTGGCGCCCTCGGTTGTCATGGCTTGCATCATGGGCACCTCGCGAGGTACCCCTCCTTGATCTCTCCACCTCCTCGCGAGCCAGCCTGACGAGGTCGTGCCTGAGGAAGCTTCCCGTCGTCCGCCCCGCAAGGCTTGGCCCCTCGCGAGGGTCTTGAGCTTGTGTTGATGAAGATGGGCGTCTTGGGCCACCCCTTGAGCCACGCCGCAGCCGCAGAGCGAGCAAGTCACAGGTACCCGTTCCCTGAAGCGCCGACAAGAGCACCGGGCCCAAGGCGCGCCTGGACTTGGCTTAGCAGAGAAGCAAAGGGGCAAGTGCGAAGCGCCGCGGGCCCTAATAGCCTGCGGCCTTGGGCGTCACGTGGCGGTTGATTGGACGTGAGTGCCCCTGTTCCCCCACGCCTCCTTATTTTGCGCCCAGGTAGGCGGACCCGTGGTTGCACACAGTCATCCCTCTTCTCGCCGCTCGAGTGTCTCCTGCCCTTCCTTCTCTCGAGCTCCAGTCTCCGCTTCCAATCCAATCTCGAATCCTCCCCTTCCCGTCGCCATGGCTCTGACGAAGAAGGGGAAAGGGAAAAAGCCTGTGCCTCCGCCCCGCTCGCCGTCGCCGACGGCTCCTGCTGTCGATCATACTCAACTGGGAAGGCTTGGACAAGGTCAGCTCGGCCCTCGCCACCATCGTCAACGAATGTGGGAGGACGACGGTCTGGCCCGCGTCTCACTTCTCCATGGAAAGAATAGTCACTGAGGTCCGGTACTTTGCCGACGCCCTGTGGGTGGGACTAGTTCCCCCCTTTTTCTGATTTCTTCAATGCCGTGCTTTCCCATTACTAGATCCACGTGATGCATTTGGGTCCCGAATCCATTACTCTTCTTGCCGTCTTCGCTTTTGTCTGCGAGGCGATGATGGGCATTCCTCCTTCAGTTGCCTTGCTGCACCACTTCTTCTCTTTGCGCCTCAGCGACCCCACCCAATGCTCGGGGTGCGTGAGCTTCCTTGCCGCACCAGAAACATCGGCTTCGGGAATTGATTTCAGCCTTCCTCCGCCTGCGACTGGGTTCCGTGAGCGGTGGCTGTACGTGGATGTCGGGGTGCCCAGCCCCCTGCTTTCGGAGCCAACCTTAACCGCTATCCCCAATTCGGGTTGGGGCCAGGAGACTCTCACGAGCCCCCGGCTCGTCTTCGTCTGGCATCGCTTTGCGAACTTGAGGGCGCTCGGCATGACGGCGCCCAAGGTGGTGAAGGAGTTCCTGCTATGCCGCATTGCCCCTCTCCAGCGCCATTCCCGCCGGATGTGGGCCTTAGGGGGGCGTGAGGACCGCATGAGGCTCCAGGATGAGGATCTGACGCCTGAAGTGCTTAGGAAGGTTCTCATGATCCTGACTGGGGACCCTTCCCCTGGCAGCAGCCGGCAAGGGGGTGCCCTGCTGTACCTTTGCTCGAATAGGGGTGATTTCGTGAAGCAGATGCCCAGCTTCGAAGAATGGGGGCTGCGCCCCACAGGCCTCACGGGACCTCATGAGAAACCAGTTGTGGTGGTTGCCCTTCCGGTTGCCCACGCGGTCCTTCCTCGAGTGGTGGAGCTGGGAGGCAAGGGCCACCGGGGGCTGAGGGGGCCTCCGCCGGGATGATGACGCCATGTGGCACTCTTGAGGTGGCAACTCCTGTGGCCCGTCCTGCGGCGGCTGAAGGCGTTGAGCCGTGGCCTGCGGCTCCCGTGGCAGGGGCCCCTGAGGCCTCGGCCACCCTTCTTGGTGAGGCGACTGGCGGCATGCGCCAGGATGACGCCCCTGACGCTGGTCACTTTGGCGCTTCTTCCTCGTCGCAGGCTGACCCCTGCGCCGAGCTCCTGGGCCGCTTCCGTGTGGACTTCAGGCTCTCCGAAAGAGAAAGGAGGCCTTGGGCGATGATTACCCTTGCCGCCTACTGAAGCGCAGGAAGTACTTCGCCATTGATGAGTAAGCCTTCCCCTTTCTTAGTTCCTTATTTTCCCGTTGCTTCGGCTGACCCTTGCCGTGCAGGGCCCTTCCTGCCGAGCTCACGGAGACGGCTGAGGAGCCATCCCCTCAGGCCTCGCCCTCTCCACCGTCCCCAAGCGCTCCGAGCTTAAGCACTGCCCTCGTGGTGAGGCCGGTTGGAGAGCTGAGCCATCCTGCGATGCATCATGGTTCTGCGCACCTCGCGACCCTCCTTCGCGAGCCTTCCCGGGGTATAGCCTGCCTGCCTTGGGCTATTCGATTGGTCGTGGACGACGATTGGCTGAGGTCGGCCCTGCGTTCTTCCTTTGAGGATGAGCCGGCTCTGGGCTGGCTTCTGGCGAGGCGTGCCCGGCCACCGCGAGGGCGCCAGCCCCCAGCCCCCTGCTCAGAGGGGGAGTGCTGATTCATGGCCCCCTGCGCACGCCTGGGGCGGAGGACGACGCGGAAGACGTGCTCGAGCGCGCCCGGGAGCGTCGCGCCCTTCGCCTAGGGTTTCTCCGGAGGGCGGCTGACGCAGTGAGCCAGCTTGGTGTAGAGCTTGCTGACGAGGACGCGAGCCTTGAAGCTGAGGGCCTGCGCCTAGCTGAAGAGAGGCGCAAGCTGAAGGTGGCCGTTGCCCTTGCGCGCCACCAGCGTGACCTCGACAATGAGAAAGCCGAGGCATCGCTGGCGGCTTCTCGGGAGGCCCGTTCCCGGGCCGCCGAGGAGGCCCAGGAGGCTGGCCGGCGGCGTGAGGTGGCGGAGGAGCGGGCGCGGGAGCTCCAGGCCTGAAGCAATTCCCTGGAGCAGCAGGTGGAGCTGCATGAGGCGGCCCTTGCGTCGATGAAGGGGGCTTCGGTCGACCAGGCGGAGCTCCAGAGACGTGAGGAGGCACTGACGCTGGAAGCTGCCGAGCGCGCCCATGACCTTGAGCAGCTGGAGACGAGAGAGCGCTTGGTGGCGCAGGCGGAGGACGATGTCGCTGCGCGGGAGGCCCGAGTCCTGGAAGAGGTTGATCGCCGTGTGGCGGTGGCCCGCTCGAACCTCGAGCACGAGTTCGAGGGGAGGCTGGAGTTGATCAGGGTCGAAGCGGAAGGCAGGACCGCCGCCCTGAGGGCCAAGCTGGATGAAGTGTGGCGGGCTGGCGCTTCCGGGCCGCCCTTGGCGCGGCACAGAGGAGCTGACTTCCTCCCGCGAGGTGCTTCTTCTCCATCAGCGGGTGGGCCTTGGTGAGGCCGTTCTTGTGCGGAACGAGGATGAGACACGCCAGCAGATCTGGAGCACGAGCATGGCCCCATGCTCCGCACGCTCCGGGAAAGAGCTAACACGGCCTTGGGCAACATTTGTGAGGCGGCCGTTGGGGAGCCTCATGCGGTTAACTATCTGGTAACCTCCGGTTCTTCATCGATGTGGTGGACGCAGCCGGAGGCCTTGATCGGGAAGAGCCAACAGGTTGGTGGAGGAGAGGAGCCGTGCCCTGCTCGGGCGTGTTTTTTCTCGCGTCTTCAGTCATCTTCAGAACATGGATCCCCACTTTGACTTTGATGGCACCATCGCCCCGGTACCCCAGGCCATCCGGGACGACCTGGCGCACTGGGTGGAAGACAACGTGGATGCCCTCGTCAGGGCCTTCACTACTGATAACAACGGCGTGGTCGTGGTTGCTGATGAAGGCGGCATGGTGAACGGCCCTGACGCCGCCGACGGCGACACGGTGGGTGATGGCGAGGCCAGCGATGATTCAGGAGGTGCCCTTGAGGATGCATTGGGGGATTTATCCGATTGACCGCGCGTTGTTCTCACTTTCTACCCTGCGCAGAGAGAGTTCGGGCTTGGCCCTGAAGGTTGTAAGAGCATTTTGGAAGGGGGAGCCCCTCGTGTAAAAACTTGTAGTTAGCGTATTAGTAGATACGATATCACCCATACGCCTGCGCCAAGTGGCTGGCCTGGCGACGAGCCGGCTGGCCTGTTTACCTTCGACCTGCGTGGGCCCCGAGATAGCCTGTGGAGGGCTGTGGTGTACTGAGTGCCTCCTGAATGAGCCCATTGAACCTGTAATGAGAACCTCCTGAGAGGGCGTGGCGACGGCAGTCCGGGCTGCACGCATGCTAGGCCTGGTCCGGCTCGCGAGGGGCTCGCGAGGGGAGGCAGCTGAGGCGAAGCGGTAACCAGAACGCGAGATATTGCTTGAACGAGACTAAACACCCCTTCCCCGAACACAGACAAATCTCAAGCTCAAATCCAACTTAAATCCAAACGGGGGAAAAAGCGACAGTCAAGGGGAAAAGCAAGAAAAGCAGAAAAAGCCGCATCCGGCACCTAGTCTAGTCTTGGGCGTCTTCTCACCAACAGCGGAGCTAAGTGCTGCCAGGCGTGGGCGGAGCCCCGAGGCCCAAGGCGGCTCTCGAGACTCTGGCGTGTACAACCCCACTCATTATTACGTGAGAGTGTCACGGGCGGCGAGCTTCACGAGCCTTGGGCCTTCTTCACAGTACCGGCCTTGCTTCATATCGCCAGACGAGGGCCCGCCTTGCGCCACACTCTAGTGCCATCGGCAGCGGCGGAGACCGAGGACGCCGCCGATGGGGTAGAGCGGTCGCCAGCGGTTCCCCCGACAACCACGGGTCCTCTGCTGGGGGTAGGCCCCGAGGCACCTCCCCGGCAGAGGGCCTACCTCCTGAGGACGCCTTGCTCCGAACATTGCGGTGGTGATGCCGGATCTTGGCCCCTCTCCTGCAGCCCCCGGCGCCCTCCTCCTGAGGGGTAGGAAGCTGCTGGATTGGGGCAGCCATCCGCCGCGACGACCTGTACCTCCTGCGATCCATGGTTAGCGTATGCCTGCTCCTGAGGAATTAGCGGTACCCGATAATCGCTGCCTCCAGCGCGGTCGACGGGGCTTTCCCGGGGCTCCTGAAAGAGCTCAGCTTCGGGTGTCTCTTCCCCCCAGCTTGGGCCGAGGAGCGAGCCATGGTCTTCCTCCTGCGCGTGCCCTTGATCCATCATGTGGGGCACATACTCTTCCGGGGCCGCCACCCCGAATGCTTCGCTGTAGTGCCCCGTGTGCCACGCAGCCATGCTTGAGGCGCCCACCTAGGGGTGGTAGCACGGCGGCCCACTGGGACCGTGGGCTGTGGCGAGTCCTCCTTCACTGGTCGGGGGCGGAGGCAGCGCCGCTGTTGGCCCGGTGCTGACGGCCTGGTTGGCGTTGGAGTGGCCTTGGAATCTGCTCGGAGCTGCGCGGGCGCGCGCGGGGCCTCCGTGCGGTCCGCCCTGAACCTGAGGCGGCGGCTGGGTGCAGAAAGGGTGAGCCCCCGATGCGGCGAAGCCCAGGAGCTCTGCCACCCGCTCCAGCAGCACGTCGTGGCCGCCCTCCAGCAGCCTGCACTGCAGTAGCTCTCGGGCCACCGTGAGCGCGACCCTCGAGTTCGCCTGCTCCCGACGGGTGTACGGTGCCGTGGCCGCGGCGTGGTTCGAGGCCCTCGCCGCCGACCGCACTTGCCGCGGCGTGAGAGCTGACGTTGCTCGACGCGTCGCCCATGCCCCCTGCGCCCTGCGGACCGCGGGCTGCCTGGGGCACGGGGTTGAGGTCGCCCGGGGCAAGCGGCTCCGCATGGGCGGGCCAGGCTGCCCAGGGATCGGGATTGCCTGCTGGGTCGCCGAACATGATGATGATGATGCGGCGGGGCGCGAGGCGGCAGAAGGCGGATTCTGGTGCACCCCAACCTGGCGCGCCAAATGTCGGATTTCGGGTTCCGGCAGACCCTCTAGGTTCAAACTCTGGGGTGCACGCGGAGATCACACCTCCAACCTACCTACACCTCGTCACCTCGCAAGGATCTAAACTACACAAAGAGCAACACAAGGGACACAAGGTTTATACTGGTTCGGGCCACCATTGCGGTGTAATACCCTACTCCGGTGTGTGGTGTGGTGGATTGCCTCAGGGGCTGATGATGAACAGTACAAGGAAGAACAGCCTCGCGAGAGTCTGTTCTTGGCCGGTGCGATGAACTGCTAGGGGGAGTTCAGTCACTTCTCTCTGTCTCTAAGATGCCTCTACCCTGTGGGTGGCTAGTCCTATTTATAGGCAGAGGCCCTGGGCCTCTTCCCAAATATTGAGCGGGAAGGGCGCCAACAATTGGCCATTTGAAGGGAACATCTAGTACACTTATCGACTAAAGTCGGTCCTCGCCGCCAAAGGCCCAGCAGTGGCTTGGCTTGGGCTCCACGATGACCTCCTTCCTGCCGTTCTGCTGGTCTTGGTCTTGTTGCACCGAACTGGTTGCCTTTGCTTGATACTCTTGGCCTGCGGTTGCCTCCCTTGCACCAAAGGGGGAACAAGGACCTCTGCATGGGCTGGCGCCCGCTGGCGCCCTCGATCGTCATGGCTTGCGTCATGGGCACCTCATGAGTACCCGCCTTAATCTCCGCCTCCTCGCGAGTCAGCTGGCGAGTCGTGCTGAGGAAGCTTCTGTAAATCCGCCCAGCATGAATCTTGGCCCCTCGCGAGGGTCTTGAGCTTGTGTTGATGAAGATGGGCCGTACTGGGCCACCCCTTGAGCCATGCCGCAGGCAGGCAAGTCTGGGTACCCCCGTTCCCAGAACACCGACACATCCATCCATATATAACAAGTTCCAACCATGCAAGTTCATTGTTCTTCCTCTTCTTCTTCTTTTTCCTCTTCTCTTTCTTCTTCTTCTTTTCTTTCTTGTTCTTCTTCTTCTTCTTCTTCTTTTCTTTCTTCTTCTCCCTCCTCCTCTTCCTCCCTCCTCCTCCTCCTTCTACTCTTCTTCTTCTTCTAAACTAAAACTAAAACAAATCTAAAATAAACTAAACTAAAAATAAAACCAAAACTATAACTAAAACAGAAACTAAATTAACTAAAAAAAAATCTAAAATAAACTAAACTAAAAAGGGGGGATTACTCACCGATGTGTTGGGGTGGCGGTGGAGGGGAGGCTGCGGCGGGTGGGGCGGGGCGGCCGATGGAGGGAAGCAAGGGCGGGAGGCGGCGGCCCGTGGAGGGCAGCCATGGGCGGTGAGGACGGCGGCCAGTGGAGGCGTCCATGGGGCGGGCGAGGCGAGAGGCGGCGGCGGCAGGTGGGGCGAGCAGGGCAGGCGGTGGGTGGTGGGGCAACGGGCGAGAGGCGGGGTGGTGGCGGGTGGTCGGGCGGCAGGCGAGGCGAGGGGCTGGCGGCGGGTGGTGGGGCGGCAGGGCAAGAGGCGGCGGCTGGTCGGGCGGCGGTGGGTGGTGGGGGCGGCGGCGGTCTCGTCGGGGAGAGGCGCGCGGACAGAAAGAGAGAGAGAGAGGGAGGGGCAGGGTGGGGGCAGACGTTAGTTAGGTTAATCCCTTTGCCGTCCGCCCCCTTTGCCGTCCGCTAGCGGACGGCAAAGAGCTGGCCATTAGTTTTTTTAGCTGCTCGTTAGTGGCGCCCACCTCCCTCTTTGCCGTCCGCTAGCTAACGACAAAGAACTGGCTGATGGCAAAGACCTTCTTTGCCATCAGCCAGTTCTTTGCCGTCCGTTTTATGTAAGCGGACACAAAGACCTTCTTTGCCGTCAGCCAGCAGACGGCAAATAACTGGATTCCAGTAGTGATTATATGTCATAATTGTAGTTCATCTCATAAAACTTCTCATGATCAAGTAACAAGCTATTCAAATGTTAAAGCATAGACCATAAACTTTCTAGCAAACTAGCAAACTTCATTCTCAGTCATCAAACAATTGCAATTCATCTTATTTTCAGTAAGGGTCTATGTCAGAGCTTTGATTTAGCAAATCCCACATACTCAACTATCATATAGTCTTCCATGATTGCTACCACTCAAAGCATATTTTTAGAAAAAATAGCATCGATCGAACACAGAGAAAGATAGGGGCTTAATGTTTCGCCTCCCAACTTACTTATCATATAGATAATTGTCAACAATAATAATTCATGATCAAATATATTTGAATGGCCTTATATGCTTAGATCTTTCCCCATCACATGATGCTTGCCAACTAAAGAGTAGGTTGGAATGAGAAGGAATACTACTGACTCTTGCATAAAAGTAAAACATAGGCCCTTCGCAGAGGGAAGAAGGGATTTGCAAAGGTGCCAGAGCTCGAAGCTTTTAAACAGAGATGAAAATAATTTTGAGATATATGCTTTCATTGTCAACATAACAACCAAGGGTTCCCAGTTTCTTCCATACTGGATACATATAGGCGGTTCCCAAACAGAATGGTAAAGTTTTTACTCCCCCTCCACCAACAATCATCAACCCGTGGCTTGTCCGAAACAACGGGTGCCTCCAACTAACAACAAACCTGGGGGAGTTTTGTTTGTAATTATTTTGATTTGATTTTGATCTTTCGATCATGGGACTGGGCATCCCAGTTACCAGCCATTTTTCTCGTGAATGATGAGCGGAGTCCACTCATCGTGAGAATAACCCACCGAGCATGGAAGATACTGACAGCTCCTAGTCGCTACATGAGCTATTCGGGCATACAAAACAGATTATTATTTGAAGGTTTAGAGTTTGGCACATGCAAATTTACTTGGAACGGCAGGTAAATACCGCATATAGGTAGGTATGGTGGACACTCATGGAAGAAACTTGGTTCAAGGGATTTGGATCCACAAGCAGTATTCCCGCTTAGTACAGATATTTTGGCTAGCAAAGGATTCTAAATAGCAAGCACCACATGTTGGAGGATCTATAACAATATAACTTCTATACAAATATACCCAAGCATAACTCATTACGTTGTCTTCCTTGTCCAACTTCAACTAATTTTCTCAGGTTTGAAAATAATTATGGGGCTCACAATCATACAAGATGTCTAAGATAGTATATTTATATGTGAAATCTCTCTTCCTTCAATATTCTTTCATGAATTGTTCAAGTGACCAAAACAATGTTTGCTAACCTTCAATAATTTACCACCACTACTTCTTTGATGTGAAGTCTTTACTCCCAATGGGGTAAGCATACGAAACATATATAATTTCAGATTTATGACATTCAACTCATTCAACCATTTACTCATAGGATATAAGTGAAGCACACGCGCAAATGACAAACTACTCAAAAAAAAATAAGTGAAGATCAATGAGTAGTTAAATAATTGTTGAGCTATGTGAGGACTTTCTCTCATTTAATAATATCAGATCTTGGTATTTTATTAAAACAGCAAGCAAAACAAAATAAAACAAAATGACGCTTCAAGCAAAACACATATCATGTGGTGAATAAAAATATAGCTCCAAGTAAAGTTACCGATGAACGAAGACGAAAGAGGGGATGCCATCCGGGGCATACCCAAGCTTAGGATCTTGGTTGTCTTTGAATATTACCTTGGGGTGCCTTGGGAATCCCCAAGCTTAGGCTCTTTCCACTCCTTATTCCATAGTCCATTGAATCTTTACCCAAAACTTGAAAACTTCACAACACAAAACTTAACAGAAAACTCGTAAGCTCCGTTAGTATAAGAAAATAAAACCACCACTTAGGTACTATTATGGACTCATTCTAAATTCATATTGGTGTTAAACCTACTGTATTCCAACTTCTCTATGGTTCATACCCTCCGATACTACTCATAGATTCATCAAAATAAGCAAACAACACATAGAAAACAGAATCTGTCAAAAACAGAACAGTCTGTAGTAATATGTATCATTCGAATACTTATGTAACTCCAAGAATCCTACAAAATTAGGAAAACCTGAGAAATTTGTGTACCAATCCATAGTAAAAAGAATCAGATCAAAATCACGTTCCTGTGAATTATCAAAACTAATTTACTGGGTGCAAAAGTTTCTGATTTTCAGCAGGATCAACACAACTATCACCGTAAGCTATCCTAAAGGTCTTACTTGGCACTTTATTGAAACAAAACCTATAAAACGTGATTACTACAGTAGCATAATCTTGTGAACACACAAAAACAGTAAGGGCAAATATTGGGTTGTCTCCCAACAAGCGCTTTTCTTTAATGCCTTTCTAGCTAGGCATGATGATGACAATGATGCTCACATAAAAGATAAGAATTGAAACATAACGGGAGCATCATGAAGCAGCACATTTAAGTCTAACCCACTTCCTATGCATAGGTATTGTGAGCAAACAACTTATGGGAACAAAAATCAACTAGCATAGGAAGGCAAAACAAGCATAGCTTCAAGATTTTCAACACATAGAGAGGAAATTTGACATTATTGCAATTCCTAGAAGCATAAGTTCCTCCCTCATAATAATTTTCAGTAGAATCATGAATGAATTCAACAATATAACAAGCACCTAAAGCATTCTTTTCATGATCTACTTGCATAGAAATTTTACTACTCTCCACATAAGGAAAATTCTTCTTATTCAGAATAGTGGGAGTATCATAAGAGACTCGAATACTATAAATTGTTTCCATATTAAAAGAGTAATGTTCAGAAAAAGGGTAATCATAATCATGACAAGTTTTATAAATATAATCATCACTACTTTTTATAGCAATAGTTTCATCACAATAATCATCATAAGTAGCAACTTTGTTCTCATCATAGTCGATTGAAACCTCTTCCAAGATAGTGGAATCATCACTAAATAAAGTCATGACCTCTCCAAATCCACTTTCATATTCATCACAATAAGATTTAACATCCTCCAAAATAGTGGGATCATTACTTCCTAAAGTTGACACTCTTCCAAACCCACTTTCATCAATATAATCATCATAAGTAGGAGGCATGCTATCATCATAACAAATTTGCTCATCAAAACTTGGGAAGCTAAAAATATCATCTTCATTAAACGTAGCATCCCCAAGCTTGGGACAAACATTAATTGCAGCAAATATATTCTCAAATATGTCATTCTCATCAAACATAGCATCCCGAAGCTTGGGCCTTTTCATATCGTAAGCATAATCACTCTCATCATTAATAGTATGGATAGCACCAATAGTATAGCAATCATCATCACAATGAGTAGTAGGAGAAACATCATTTGGGAGGGGTACCTTTCTACCTTTGCTTCTCTGTCTTTTCTTTTTCTTCTTCACATAATGTGTGGGTTTATCTCTCTTTTTTGAGCTCCTTATTGATGAGATTGGTTGAATAGAAAGCTCCTCCTTGTTACCTGATTCATCATAAGCAATAATAGGAGGATATTGGGAAGTTTCTTCCCTTTTATTAGTATTCTTCATCTTCTATTTGCTTTCTTTTCTTTATGTAATTGGCAATATAAGGATTTTCAATGCAATTCACCGCACAATACATATAAATCTCCTCTAGATAAATATCAAGGAATTTCTTATGGACAAATTCTGGAAGGTTCTTAATTAAATGTTTCATTTCTTCATAACACAGAAGCAAAATAAGTTCATTATGATGTGCAAGGGAAATCAAATCATCACAATTCTTGGACACGATTCGATCATGAAACAATTTGCATCGGAGATGTAAATGACCACGTTCATTGCAAAGTTCACAAGTACGGCAAAGGAATTTTAAATTTTCAGCACTCACATCTAGCCTTTCTTGCAACCATTTAGTTTCTAAATGCTTATGCCTCTTGCAATATCGATCTTCTCTTTTTGGTTGCACTTGCAAACCCAATGCACTCCACAAAAATTGACATGCTTATAGGAGACATTTTCATCATACCTAGTGTAATCATCATTAGTACTATGGATATTCAAAGAGTTCATACTAACAATATTGCAATCATGCTCATCATTCAAAGATTTAGTGCCAGACATTTTATAGACTTCTTCTTCTTCTAGCGCTTGAGCACACTTTTCCTTTCCATCATTCTCACGAAAGATATTAAAAAGATGAAGCGTATGAGACAAACTCAATTCCATTTTTTTGTAGTTTTCTTTTATAGACTAAACTAGTGATAAAACAAGAAACAAAAAGATTCGATTGCAAGATCTAAAGATATACCTTCAAGCACTCATCTTCCCCGGCAACGGCGCCAGAAAAGAGCTTGATGTCTACTACGCAACCTTCTTGTTGTGGACATTGTTGGGCCTCCAAGTGCAGAGGTTTGTAGGACAGTATGAAATTTCCCTCAAGTGGATGACCTAAGGTTTATCAATCCGTGGGAGGCGTAGGATGAAGATGGTCTCTCTCAAACAACCCTGCAACCAAATAACAAAGAGTCTCTTGTGTCCCCAACACACCCAATACAATGGTAAATTGTATAGGTGCACTAGTTTGGCGAAGAGATGGTGATACAAGTGCAATATGGATGATAGATATAGGTTTTTGTAATCTGAAAATATAAAAACAGCAAGGTAACAAGTGGTAAATTTGAGAGTAAACGGTATTGCAATGCTAGGAAACAAGGCCTAGGGTTCATACACTAGTACAAGTTCTCTCAACAATAATAACATAACTGGATCATATAACTATCCCTCAACATGCAACAAAGAGTCACTCCAAAGTCACTAATAGCGGAGAACAAACGAAGAGATTATTGTAGGGTACGAATCCACCTCAAAGTTATCATTTCTGAGCGATCTATTCAAGAGTCTGTAGTAAAATAACACGAAGCTATTATTTCCATTCGATCTATCATAGAGTCCGTACTAGAATAACACCTTAAGACACAAATCAACCAAAACCCTGATGTCACCTAGATACTCCAATGTCACCTCAAGTATCCGTGGGCATGATTATACGATATGCATCACACAATCTCAGATTCATCTATCCAATCAACACAAAGAACTTCAAAGAGTGGCCCAAAGTTTCTACTGGAGAGTCAAGACGAAAACGTGTGCCAACCCCTATGCATAAGTTCATTGAACCCGCAAGTTGATCACCAAAACATACATCAAGTAGATCACGTGAATACCCCATTGTCACCACAGATAGGCACGACAAGACATACATCAAGTGTTCTCAAATCCTTAAAGACTCAATCCGACAAGACAACTTCAAAGGGAAAACTCAATCCATTACAAGAGAATAGAGGGGGAGGAACATCATAAGATCCAACTATATTAGAAAAGCTCGAGATACATCAAGATCGTATCACCTCAAGAACACGAGAGAGAGAGATCAAACACATAGCTACTGGTACATATCCTCAGCCCCGAGGGTGAACTATTCCCTTCTCGTCATGGAGAGCGCCGGGATGATGAAGATGGCCACCGGTGAGGGATCCCCCCTCCGGCAGGGTGCCGGAACAGGGTCCCAATTGGTTTTTGGTGGCTACAGAGGCTTGCGGCGACGGAACTCCCGATCTATTGTGTTCCCCGATGTTTTTAGGGTATATGGACATATATAGGCGAAAGAAGTTAGTCAGGGGAGCCACGAGGGGCCCACGAGGGTGGGGGGCGCGCCCAGGGGGTAGGGCGCGCCTTCCTGCCCCGTGGCTTCCTCGTTTCTTCCCTTATGTACACTCCAAGTCTCCTGGATTGCTTCCGTTCAAATAATAACTCTCCCGAAGGTTTCATTCTGTTTGGATTCCGTTTGATATTCCTTTTCTTCGAAACACTGAAATAGGCAAGAAAACAACAATTTGGGTTGGGCCTCCGGTTAATAGGTTAGTCCGAAAAATAATATTAGAGTGCTTAGTAAAGCCCATAAACATCCAAAATAGATAATATAATAGCATGAATGGTTCATAAATTATAGATACGTTGGAGACGTATCAAGTCCCCGAGACTACTGTTGAATGTTTGATTCAGCGATAGTCTTAGAGCAACTTTCACTGTGGTTGACTTTTGTTTCCGTCGAGTGAAATATCTTATTTGTTGACTGCAGAAGTCTTGTGATCTTGGAGCCCAACTTTCTGAATTGGATAAGAAGAAGATCAGTCTCAACCTCGATCTGGAACTGGCCAAGAATAACCTCAAGAATGCTCAGGACGAAGCAGCTATCATGGGAGGTAACCACTCGTCGACTGTCCACCTTGTGACTCTCTCTTTTTTTAGTCTCTTTGAACCGGGTGATTTCACTCGAACAGATGTGCATAGTGAAAACCGTCAGCTTCAAGCTCGTCTCAAGAATGTTATTTCTTTAGAGAAAATGAAGCAGGCTCTGGAGAAGAAGGACCAGGATCTTGCCGCGGCCCAGAAGGAGGCGCGAGAGAAACCAACACTTGCGGACAAGAAGCTGGCCTCAGTCAGCAAGTTGGAAGAGGAGAACTCCAAGTTGAAGACTGTTCTTTCTGAAGTTAACCAGGAGGTCGCGCAAGTAAAGAAAGACAAGGAAAGCTTGACCGACGAAGTTGGGAGCCTCAGGGCCAAGAAGGGCGAATTGGACTCTTATCTGGGGCAGCTTGCTGCGAAGTTGGTCTTGAAGCTTGAAGGTATTTTCTCTTGTTCGAGTGATTTTTTGATCTCGACTGACACGTCTTGCTAAACCGTCGACTCACTGCTTTTTCAATTGTGCAGAACTTTGTCAAGATTTCGAAGCAGAAACTGGGCGGGTCGAGATGGGTCTCGACCCCATAAATTCTCCTGTCAAAGATGATGAAAGTGCGTTATATCGACTAGAGGGGGGTGAATAGGCGATTTTTATGAATTTTTCACTGAGGAATTTGCTGGTGAGGAAATTCCTAAATGAAGAACTACTTGCAGCGGAATAAGTACTCAAAAGTAAACATAGCAGAACACAAGCATAGTCATCATGATGAAATGAGGACAAGCACAGAGTACAGAAAGCGTAAGCATAGGATAACACATGATGAATACGAACAGACTGAAGAAATTGAACTGAGGAAATTGAGAAAGTCTTCAGTCAAAGTCTTCAAACAGATATGAACAAGCACACAACAATAGAAATGAGGAAATGAAAGAGTTGAGGAAATAGAACCAGTAAGCTTGGTGAAGACAATGATTTGGTAGACCAGTTCCAACTGCTGTCTCAGCTGTACGTCTGGTTGGAGCGGCTAGGTATTTAAACCTGAGGACACACAATCCCGAACACACAGTCCTCACCGTATTCTCCTTGAGCTAAGGTCACACAGACCTCGCCCAATCACTTGTGGTAAGTCTTCAGGTGACTTCCAAACCTTCACAGACTAGGTCACTCGGCGATCCACAATTCCTCTTGGATGCTCTAGACCATGACGCCTAACCGTCTGGAAGAAGCACAGTCTTGAAAGGTAACAAGCATCGGATCCACGCAGGATCAATCTCTTCAATGATGCTCAATCACTTCGGGTTGTAGGTGTGTTGGGTTTGGGTTTTCCTCACTTGATGATTTTCGCTCAAAGTCCTCGGAGGATCGGATGCTCTCAAATGACAAGTGTCAGTTTCTCTCAGAGCAGCCAACCAGCTAGTGGTTGTAGGGGGCGGCTATTTATAGCCTAGGGAGCAGCCCGACATGATAAGACATAAATGCCCTTCAATGATATTACCGTTAGGTGGGTAGATATTTTGGGACAGCTGGCGCATAGCACAGCAAAGGTCGGAATTTTGACTCTCAAATTCCTTAGGGCTATCATGTTCCTCACTGTGTAGGCAATCCGCACTGGCGAATTCCTAACTCCTCAGTCAGAACAAATTCCTCAGAGACCAGAAGAACTTCGTCTCTATCACTGAAGAATATGACTGAACTGTATGAGATTTCCAATGGCTTCACTCGAAGGGATTGGTAGGTGTAGGATTTTGAGTTGAGCATCACATGGAAATTTTTCCTTAGTATTTCCTTGACCCCCTTTAATAGTACGGTGTTTCCTATGACTCAAGAAAGAGAAAATGAAACTACGAAAACAAAAGTCTTCACGCTTCATGTTCCTCGAATGATTGCCAAGTCTTCAAGGTCACACCAATTTCTTCACTTTCAAAGTCTTCAGTTGAAGAACTTCATTTTTAGGGGTCGACTTTCTCTGTAAATATCAAACTCCTCATAGACTTATAGACCTGTGTAAACTCACGAACGCATCAGTCCCTTAACCTATAAGTCTTCAATACACCAAAATCACTAAGGGGCACTAGATGCACTTACAATGTCCCCCTTTTTGGTGATTGATGACAATATAGGTTATGTTTTCAACGGGGATAAACATATGAAGTGTAAATACTGATATTGAGGAATTTGATTGCAAGATATAGAAGAACTCCCCGTGAAGATGTGCGTAGTGGGGAATTTGCTTTTGAAGCAATGCACACTTGAAGAGTATAATCATGGATATCTCCCCCTATATCTTGTATTTCATACACGCATTTGACATATAGTATGAAGAATTTGAAATGCAAGATGAAATGTGGTGACTGATGTAATTCAACATGCGTGCATTAACATTAATGAGGAATAAGCATGCAGAAGAACTCAGCAAAACTATCAGGCCACCATAGAGTTTAAGTTTACAACTCGATCCAACAAAGTCATCAAAAGAACGAGAGTTGTAACTTAGAAAGAAAACGCCCATATAAGATAGACCCGCTTGAAGACTAACTCAAATATCTCACCCTTTGTCATCGAATGACCAAAAGGGTTAAAAAATGAGGACTAACGCCCCGAAAGAATATCATGACGATGGAGGAGCGCCATCGTTGTTGGGGTCTTGTGTCATTGTAGGGCCTGCCGCAGTGTCGTCCAAGTCTTCATATTCATCCATGTCGTGTGATGAAGAATATGAGATGGCGACCAAGGAAGGAACCTTGACCTTCTTGCATTTCTTCGGTGGAGGAGCAGACCAGTCTGTGGGAGTAAATCACTACGGGTAGCCTAGCCGGCTCCCCCTGCGCCTTCTGAAAAAATTACAAGCCAAACAAGCCATCCAACATCCAAGACGCAGGGCCGCCTTCCCCCGGCCGGCTGCCCCTCAGGCCGGCTGTCAGGAGGCGGCCCGGCCCCAAAACCTACAGGAAGAAGGCCGCAAGAGGGCCGGCTTCCAAGGGGCCGGCTTCCAAAGGGTCGGCTCCGCGAAGCCGGCCACGAGAAGGCCGACTCCGCAAAGTCGGCCTCCCATCAAGCGGCCAAGGCTGCACCCTCAGAATCTGCTCCCACATAACGGTGATGAGACGGGGCATGGCTATAGTGAAGCCTGCCACCCCCGCATCCCGGAGCGCGCATGGCTACAATACGCCGTACGGGGCGGCCATCACCCGTCGGGCGCGACACTGTTACCATGTTGACCATGATGTCACCCACGACAGGCTGTCAGTACGACCCGCAGGCGGCGGGCCCCTTCGGTCAGAGAGATGCCCGAAGGCGGCTCGGCCACCCTCAGTCGGCGTGAGATATGGCTAGTTTCCCATAGCCGGCTTGTTCCCCCTCGAAGGAAGCGCCTCATTAAGGAGACAAGACGAGGTGAGGCTACAGTGATCGCCGCCAAGGCGGCGACACTGTAGCCATGCTTACCCCGACAAAGCCCTCGTCATCAGGATTGAGGCAACAGTAACCAGCCCCCGAAGCCGTCAACGGTGGGACCAGCTTGTCGCCAAGAAGCCGGCAGCCGGCGGGACCCACCAGTCGGCGGGCCCGAGCGGCCGGCGAGGAAGCCGGCGAGAGTAGACACTGACGGCTAGGGCCCGCGCCCAGCCAGATTACCATTGTACCCCTGGGGGGGGGGGGTAGGCCTATATAAACCCCCCAGGGCACCCATGCAAAGGGTTGATCTCTTAGAGTTTTAGACACCACATAGAGGGAAGAGGAGAGCTAGCCGTGCCCTTCTTCCTCCTCGCACCGAACAGCTCAAGGCGCCTCTTGTAGCCACTTGTTCATCGAGTGATCATGTGGAGACCCCGCAGAGCAGCAGTAGGGGTGTTATCTCCACGGAGAGCCCCGAAGCTGGGTAAGATTCGCCGGCGTGCATGTCTTCGCCACATCCCATTTCCAAGCACCGGCGACGTCTTATTGGCTCCCACTATGATAATCCACCCGTTAGCATATGTCGCACCTACCACCCGACATTTGGCGCCCACCATGGGGCCAGGTGCACCGTCGTCCGGAGACCTGTTCTGGACGGGAACCATCTTCCTCTCCCGCGGGCGTAACCAGCCCGGGACGCCTGATGGTGCTTGCCCCGACGCGCTGCAAGGCTTCGTTGATGCCTGCGCGGCGAGCTACCTCGCCGACCTTCTTGGCGGGGCTCGCATCTCCGACGAGCCCGCATCCGATGCGGGCACAGGCTGCCTCGAGAGCCACCTCGTCAGCCTCCTCGACAAACTCCACGTCTCCAGCGAGCCGGCTGTGGATTTGGAGTCGGTTGGCTCCACCGACCCGATGCTTGTCGACACCGACACAACATCGTACGATGCTTGCCCCACCAACGTTGTGATCTTCAACGACCCGCTCCCCGAAACCGACAGCTCCGGCAGCGCCATCACCGAAGTGCTGGTCATAAGTCACGGCGACCCCTCTGGCGAGAATGCCCACGACGCCCTGCAAGCGGCGCTGCACGACCTGTCCGCCCCTCTCCCGGCCGACGCCGACGCCGAGGCACTGGAGGCGCGCTGCCTCGCCCTCCACGCGGAGGGCCGGAGGATAGCCTCCATGAGACGCCTTACCGAGGCCCACCAGCGCGAAGTCGACCGCGCCGCCTTTGGCACGCCGCCTCCCGACGGGCCGAGCCGAATCAGCATCGTCAAAAAACGCGGCGCAGTCATCGCCGACATGATGGGAGTGGACCGCCTAGTCTACGCCACGCCCCTCGAGAACCTACGCGACGCCCAGGCGGCCGTAGAAGAGCTTAACGGGCTAGGGCCCAACGAGCTCCCCTATATGGCTAGGCGCATCCAGCAATCGATCGGTAGCGACGCAGAGCGGAATGAAGACAGCGCCCGCTGAAGCCCTCCCCGCGCCGAGAACGCGGCGCGACGTCCACGCGACGCCGATTGCGGGCAACACCGCGCCGGCGAGAAAGGAGCGGCTGCCACCGCTGGCCGAACCCAGATCTCCATCGGCGCGACGCGAAGGCCGTCCTCGGGCCATGGGCGGCGAGCAACCGCCCCTCCTCGCCCAAGCGAAATATATCCCACCCCCGCCTATCACGCATCCGACTCTCGGCCGACTAGGCCGCCGCGAAGGAGTCGGCGGCGATGCCCGCCACGGATCGAGCCGCTTAAGCGCGATCCCTCGGTGTTGGAAGAAGAAGACGATGTCGGTCCGCCTTGCCGGGCCCGCATCCGTGACGAGCCCTTCCCTAAAGGGTTCTCGCTCCCAAGAGACACGCCCAAGTACAACGGCTCTGTGAAGCCAGAGGATTGGCTGATCGACTACTCCACCTTAGTCAGCATAGCGAACGACAACAGGCGCGTTTCCGTGAAATATGTTCCCCTCATGCTTCAGGGCACGGCGCGAAGCTGGCTCAACAGCCTCAAGCCGTACAACATCAACAGTTGGCTAGACTTCACCGAAGCCTTCATCCGCAACTTCACCAGCACCTACAAGCGGGCTCCCAAGCCCAGACAGCTCTCCTTGTGCGTACAAGGACCCACCGAGTCGACTCGCGACTACCTCACGCGTTGGGCCGAGCTCCGCAATTCCTGCGAGGGGGTGCACGAGGTTCAAGCCATAGAGTACTTCACCGCCGGGTGCCGAGAAGGCACCCTCCTCAAGCACAAGCTTCTCTGCGACGAGCCGACTACCCTCGACGAGCTACTAGTCATAGCTGACAAGTACGCCACCGCCGACTCCTCGATGAAGACCGAGCTTCGGGTAGACGCCTCAGGGAAGGTGCTCAGCCCGGCTCCCAAAACACCGGCTGGCGACTCCGGCCGACGTCCGTACCAGAACGACAACAAGCGCAAGGGCCCAATGCCGCCTCCAGCCAGTCGGTAGGTGGCCACCGTCGAAGACGAGCAACCCGATGGGCAGTCCGCGCCCAAGAAGCCGAAGGGCGGCAGGCCGGCTTGGCAGCCGACTTTCTCCTATGAGCAAGCCCTCGATGCCCCATGCAAGTTCCACAGCGGCGCGAAGCCGTCCAACCGTACGACCCGGAAGTGCCACTGGCTCACCCGAATCACCAAAGGCGAAGGGCTGGTGCCGCCTCTGCCAGCTGGACAGCCGCCTCCGGCTCCCCAATAGCCGGCCGCTCGACCAACAGTCAGGACCATCCAAGACGAGTTCCCCAACAAGCATGCCACCTACGTCGTCTTTACAAGCCAACCCGAAGACAGACGCAGCCGGCGCCGACAGCACCAAGAAGTCAACGCGGTCGCCTCCAACAACCCCGAGTACATGCACTGGTTAGAAAGGCCTATCAGCTGGAGCCAGGCCGACCACCCAGAGGTGATGCCGTCCCCAGGCTCTTATGCATTGGTTTTGGAGGCAACCCTAGCAACGGACAGGCTTGCTGCCCGATTCTCCCTTATCTTGATAGGCGGCGGAGCAGCATCAACATCTGTGCCGAGACACCATGGAGAAGCTAAACATCAAGGCCAAGCACCTCATGCCAAGCCGGACCGTGTTCCATGGCATCGTACCCGGCCTGTCCTGTTCACCAATCGGCAAGATCAAGATAGATGTTCTCTTTGGAGACAAGGATCATTTCCGCCGAGAAGCAATCTGGTTTGAAGTGGTGGACCTTGAGAGCCCCTACCATGCACTGCTTGGCCGGCCTGCTCTGGCCAAGTTCATGGTTGTACCCCACTACGCCTACCTCAAGATGAAGATGCCAAGCACCAAGGGCATCATCACCATAGCCGGCGATTACAAGAAATCCTCCGAGTGTGCTGCAGCCAGCAGCCGGCTGGCCGAGTGCCTTGTGGTCACTGAGGAGAAGAAGATGTTGGACCGAGTCGTGGCCATGGCCGGCAAGCAGCCAGCCCTGTCCCCCGACCCCAAGGAATGTGATGCCCAAGGTTCTTTCCAGCCGGCCAAGGAAAGGAAGAAGATACCTCTGGACCCATAGCACCCAGAAAGGTTTGCCGTCATTGGGGCAAACCTGGACAGCAAATAGGAAGGCAAGCTCGTCGACTTCCTCCGTGAGAATCGGGACATCTTTGCATGGTCCCCAAGGACATGCCGGGTGTTCGAAGAATTCGCCGAGCACAAGCTACGTCGGCGGACGCAAAACCGATCAAGCAGCCCCTCCGCGGCTATCGGAGGAGAAGAGAAGGATTGTAGGAGAAGAGATAGCCCGGCTCCTGGCAGCCGGCTTCATAATGGAGGTGTTCTTTCCGGAATGGCTTGCCAACCCGGTGCTCGTGCTGAAGAAGAATAACAAATGGCGCATGTGTATAGACTACACAAGCCTCAACAAAACCTGCCCCAAAGATCCCTTCGCCTTGCCGAGATTGATCAAGTGATGGACTCCACGGCGGATCACGAGCTGCTGAGTTTTTGGATGCCTACCGGGCTACCACCAAATAAAGTTGGACCCGGCTGACGGCGTGAAGACCGCCATTGAGCTTTACATTGCACGACTATGACATTCGGCGAAAGCGCGGTGCCACTTTTCAGCGTTGCATGCGAAATGCCTCCTCAAGCAACTTCGGCAGAAATGCCCGTCTATGTAGAGCGATATCGTGGTGAAAGCGGAGAAGCGGCACTTTGTTAGAAGACCTCAAGGAAACATTTGAGAACCTGCGTCGGTTTCAGATCAAGCTCAACCCGAAAAATGCGTGTTCGAGTGCCACCGCCAGCTTCTAGGCTTCTGGTCTCGAGCGGCCTTGAATGCAACCGGTAAAGATCAAAGCCATTGAGAGAATGGAATTCCCACCAAGCTGCGAGGCGTCCGAAGTTTACGGGTGCCGGCCTCCTTGAACCGCTTCATCAGCCGGCTTGGAGAAAAGGCTCTCCCCTCTACCGACTCATGAAAACCACTCACTTGAGTGGAGCGACCAAGCCGACCAAGCTTTTCATGAGCTAAAGAAGATGCTTGCCATGGCGCTTTGTCTGGCGGCGCCGGCCGAAAAGAGCCCATGCTCCTTTATATTGCCGCCACCAACCCGGGTGGTCGCGTCCATCATCGTGGTCCAGCGCCCGAGAAGAAGGCGAGCTCAGCCAGTCCGAGACGGTGTATTACTTAAGTAATACTGTCCACCTCGAAGCAGAACTACCCGCACGAGAAAATGTGCTATGGCGTGTGCCGCCGCCAAGAAGCTGAAGCCCTACTTTCAAGAGCACCCCATCACGGTCGTATACACCGCCCGCTCGCCGAGATCATAGGCAGCGGGGCGCATCCGGCCGGGTGGCAAAATAGACCATTGAGCTGGCCTTACGATCTTCTACCAGCCTCGCACCGCAATCAAGTCCCAAGCATTGGCCGACTTCCTCGTCGACTGGGCCGAGACCCAGTACCTGCCGCCGGCTCCCGACATTACTCATCGGCGGATGCACTTCGACCGGTCCAAGATGCGCACCGGCTTGGGAGCCGGCATCATCCTCACCTCTCCCAAGGGCGACAAACTCAGATACACATTGCAAATTCACTTTGCCGCCTCCAACAATGTGGCTGAGTACGAGGCGCTCATACACGGGCTCCGGCTAGCCAAAGAGCTCGGCATCCGCCGGATCTGTGCTATGGCGATTCGATTTGGTGGTCAGCAGTCATCTGGGCGGCGGGGCGCCAAGGGCATAAACATGGCAAGCTACTGCTTCCTCGTTCAGCAAATCAGCGGGTACTTTGAAGGATGCGAGTTCGTCCACGTGCCACGGGCCGACAACGAGCAAGCAGATGCCCTGGCATGAATAGGCTCAACCCAGCAAGCTATACCAACCGGCGTCTCTCTCCAATGCCTCCTCAAGCCGTCTATCAAGCCATCTCCAGAATCCAACTCCATCTTCATGCCGCCTAACCCCAACGCAGCCGGATCCAGCTTGGGGAACCAAGAAGGCGGCCCGGGGACTTCGATAGGCGGCTCGGGGACTGCCATAGTCGCACCCGGCCCGGGGACTTCAGAACCCGGCCCAGGGACTACGGTAGTCGGCCCGGGGACTGCATCAACACCACAGGCGGTGGCCAACTCTAGCTCTTCACCACCCAGCCCACTCGCCCCGGTTGCAGTAGCCGTGTTGGCTATAGAAGAAGTCACAGCTCCATCATGGGCTCAGCCCATCCTCAACTTCCTGGTAAACAGAGAACTGCCGGCTAACGAGATCGCGGCAAGACAAGTCCAACGCCGAGCCGGAGCATATACAATTGCTAACAGAGAGCTCGTCAGACGCAGTGTCACTGGAGTCTTCCAGCGCTGCGTCGAGCCAGAGAAGGGCATAGCAATCCTCAAGGACATTCACCAAGGCGAATGCGGCCACCACGCAACCTCAAGATCCCTGGTTGCCAAAGCTTTCCGCCATGGATTCTTTTGGCCGACTGCTTTGGACGACGCCAAGGAGTTGGTCAAACATTGCAAAGGGTGCCAAGTCTTCAGCTCCAAGCAACACCTGCCTGCTTCGGCACTCAAGACCATTCCCCTCACCCGGCCTTTTGCCGTCTGGGGACTGGACATGGTGGGCCCATTCAAGACGGCGTGCGGCCGCATGACACACTTGCTTGTCGCTGTGGATAAATTTACCAAGTGGATCGAAGCAAAGCCGATTAAGAAGCTGAACGGGCCGACTGCCATAACATTCATCGCAGACATTACAACTCGGTACGGCATGCCACACAGCATCATCACCGACAACGGCACGAATTTTGCCAAGGGAGCATTGGCATGTTTCTGCACGACGCAGGGCATCCGACTGGACCTAGCGTCCGTTGCCCACCCGCAGTCAAACGGCCAAGTTGAGCGAGCCAGCGGCCTCATCCTTCTGACATCAAGCCCGGTAGTCGTGCTGGCTGGAAGCGTTCGGCGGCTGTTGGCTCGACGAGCTGTCGGCCGTCCTCTGGAGTCTGCGCACTACCCCAAACAAGTCAACGGACTTCACCCCTTTCTTCCTTGTATATGGTGCCGAGGCTGTCATCCCAACTGACATCGAGTTCGACTCGCCTCGGGTGACCATGTACATGGAAGCAGAGGCCAAAGAAGCACGAGAAGACGGTGTCGACCTGCTGGAAGAAAGCCGGCTGTTAGCCCTCAGCCGGTCCGCCATCTACCAGCAGGGTTTGCGCTGCTACCACAGCCGGAAGGTCAAGCCAATATCCTTTCAAGAGGGCGACCTTGTGCTCCGGCTGATCCAGCGAACAGCCGACCAGCACAAGCTCTCGGCCCCTTGGGAAGGTCCCTTCGTCATCAGCAGAGCATTGGGAAACGACTCCTACTACCTAATCGACGCGCAGAAGCCGAAGGCATGAAAGAGAGATGATTCCGGCAAGGAGTCGGAACGACCATGGAACGCCAACCTCCTCCGAAGATTTTACAGCTAAATTGCAGTATGTATCACGCTACCTTTTGTACTAAGTATGAGACAAGGGGCCCCCTGAGGAGCACTCGGGGACTGCCACCTTTTATCTATGAATGACGAGTATCATGCTTATGATTTTGTCATTACAGTCTTCCTCCTCGTCCGGCACCGGGTTCGACTAGTCGGCCCAGGGACTGGCCGCCTTGAGTTATATTCAAGTTCCACCTGCAGTCAGACAAGTAGTGTGCCGGCACCCAAGCCCTCTCTTGTCAAAAGTCGTAGCTAGAAGAACCGACTGTCCGACTGGCAAGAGTCAAAGGCAGGAAAGGATGCCCACACGAAAAACGGCCAAGGACTAACGAACTCGTATAACAAAAGCCGGCTTCCTCCCATTGCCGACCGGCTACCAGAGTAGCCGACCGGCCGGCTTCCCATTCCACCTTGCCACAATCCAAGAAAGCTCAAGTACTTCCCTTCCCACAAATAACCAAGTTCTTCCCCAGCCACAGACTGCAGAGCGGCTGTTCGGCTGGGAAGGCGGCGACCAAGGGAAGGCGGCAAAGGAAACAGCCTAAGGATAAAAAGCAAATTCGAATGGAAGCCAAACACATGCATAATTATATTTACACAAAAGCCTTCGAAAGGCCGCATTCAACATAGTTTGAATACACCCCCAGTGGGTGTAACTACGCAAATTTAACAAAAAGTTGTTCAAGGAGCAATAGCAGGAAAGCAAGAGCGGCAGATCAGGCCAAGGGAGCGACAGGCGAGTCGGGTAGGTCGGCGGAGGCGGCAGTGCTGGCCGGAGGAGTGGCTGGCTGGCGGGTCTCGGCCTGATCATCACCCCTGGCAGGCGGTGCGCTCGCGCGCGCCTCGTTGCTGGAGGCACGATCAGGCTGAAGCTGGCTGGTCGCTTTGCCGCCGGGCACGACGTCTTCGCCGCCCTCCTCTTCTTCGTCTTCGCCTTCATCGCTGGAAGCAATCTCCTCCGCCGAGTCCTCACCTTCCGCCGGGTTCAGCCCAAACCACTCCTCTGGCTGGGCGACGCCGTTGTCATTTACTTCAGGAACAAAAATGCTGGTGTTGGTATACTCGGCGATAGCCGAGGCGTGCTGGATGATAGCCGGCCACACCGCCACCAGCTCCTCGTCAGCCTCCTGCCTCCAAGTGCTCAGCTGGCGCAAGCTCAGCCTAGGATACCAGGCCCGAACGAACTCCAGCGCCCTCCTGGCGCCGGACCGAGCAGCGGAAGCCTTCCAGGCCTCGAAGCGGCCAACCGCAACCTCTAGCCAGTCGGCAGTCCGACTGGGAGTATGGGGAATCACCTCGCCAGGCCAAAGGGCGGTCAACACTTGCGCCGCGGCACGCTGAAGCCGGCGGAGCATGCGGTGAGCGGGCTGCAGCCGGTCCTGGATCGCCAAAAGTTGCTCCTCAAGCGTCTGGCTGGCGTCTGGCGCGATCTCAACCCCTGCTTGCCGGCATGTCTCGCGGTGGGCCTCGATGGCTTGGCTGGCAGTGACGGAGTAACCAGGGAAGTAATCTGCGTGAAGAGCAAAGAAACAGCAAAAAAATCAGAAGATGAACACGAGGGCAAGGAGCAAGCAAAGGGGTGAAAAGGAAGGCGGCTTACCGTCGATCAGATCCTCAATCCGTCCATAGCCCTCGCTCAGCGCTTGCCTCGCTTCAGCCTAGCACGCCGCCTCGGTCTCGAACTCGGCCTTAAGGGCGGCCTCGTTGTCCTGCGCCTTCCCTCCTCCTGGTCGGCCAGTCTCTTGGCCAGGCGGTCGCGTTCCTGGGCCAAAGCGCTGCTCTCAGCCTCCTTGGCGCGAAGGGCGGTCTGGGCCCCGCCTAGCTGCTCCCTCAGGTCAGCATTAGCCTCTGCAAGCGTGGAGAAAAAGGAAAAAACAATAAGGAAGAAGTCGTCAGGGAAGATCCGACCCGACTGCTCAGCAGTCGGCCCGAATCTCGGGGACTCCCCCACATGAGATAAAAGAAACAAAGTACTCACTCCGGCTATTAGTCAGGTCGGCGGCCTTTTGGCTCAGCTCCTGGGCCTGGGAGTTGAAGGCAGCCGCGCAGAGATTGTGATACTCCTGAGAATCAAAAGGAGGGTGAATAAGAACAAGATTGCTGCCAAGGCCTGCTAAAAAGTTCCAAGCCGCCTGCTCAGCAGCCGACTCGAAACTCGGGGACTAAACCCGATGGAGTGTGCTGGCGCTTTTACGGAAGAAATCAAAAGAAATCGACCAAGGCGGAAGACTCACCCGGATGACGGCGTGGCGAAACTCCTGGGTGTACCGTTGCAGCGAGGCGGCCTGGGTCTGAAGCCGGCGTCGGACCTCCTGCGCCACCATGTTTAGCTCGGTCGTCCCGCCGCTGGGCGTCCACCCGGACGTTGAGGGAGTCCCGGATTAGGGGGTGTCCGGATAGCCGAACTCTCACCGTTGGCCGGACTCCTGGACTATAAAAATACAAGATGGAAGACTTCGTCCCGTGTCCGGATGGGACTTTCCTTGGCGTGGAAGGCAAGCTTGGCGATCTGGATATGTAGATCTCCTACCATTGTAACCGACTGTGTAACCCTAACCTATCGGTGTCTATATAAACCGGAGGGTTTTAGTCCATAGGACGAACAACAATCATACCATAGGCTAGCCTCTAGGGTTTAGCCTCCTTGATCTCGTGGTAGATCTACTCTTGTACTACCCATATCATCAATATTAATCAAGCAGGAGTAGGGTATTACCTCCATTGAGAGGGCCCGAACCTGGGTAAAACATCGTGTCCCTTGTCTCCTGTTACCATCCGCCTAGACGCACAGTTCGGGACCCCCTACCCGAGATCCGCCGGTTTTGACACCGACATTGGTGCTTTCATTGAGAGTTCCTCTGTGCATTCGCCATCAGGTAGGATGCCTCATCTCGTCTTTAAAGACGATACTATCGCCAAAGGAGCCTTGGCGCTGGCGAACTCTTGACTAGGTGGTTTTCTTATGACCGCTTGATCCGCCACCATACCGACGATGACCTCTCGAGTCATCGAAACCAATCTACATGTTAGTTCAGAACTTGCCGAACAGTTAGATCCGATCGAGCTCTCCTTCGTAAATGAGCTCTTGGATCGCATCGCCGCCCTGCGAGTCGCCACAGACTACGACCGGATCGGGCCTAAAACCGATCTGAGAGAGATCAAGTCTCCCCAGGCTACCCATCATGTTTCTGTGATAGAGGAACAATGCGGCGATTCTTCTTGTATCTTAAGGACTAGCTATGTCCGGATTCCCGATCCCTCCATGCCAGATTCCCGCAGAGGGACGGATGTCGATCAAGCCCTGAACTTAAAGTCAGGCGGCGGGTTGGACTCATAGGATAACACTCAAAAATCCAAACTTCCAAGTTCGGAAACTTCTCGGCCCTTGAGTCCTAAATTGGACGGGGTTCCGGATCTAGTTCCACCCGCCCACCCAAACATTAACGATCTCTCTCGAATTCGGCAAGAGCCCGCTGAAACATTACATCATTCTTGGGCAGATTCCTCCTGGTTATGAGCAGGATAAAGGACTGCCGAGAGGAGGGCGCAATCCCAATTTTCTGCAATAATTGCACGGACAAGGAATCCTAAATGCCATAAGTCGTCAGCGAAATTACACGCTTTGCTGACTTGGTGACCATAGTACAAAAGTACTGTGCGATGGAGAGCGCCTGGAAAACCGAAGGTAAATTTTGGGATAATCCGGCCCCGAATACATCCCTAGTCCGAAATAAAAGGGTGCATCATTATCAAGCACCTGAGTTAAATACCAAAAACCAACACCCCTAAAGGTGCGGAACCGTCTTGGAGGGTTGGCTAAGCGGACCTGCAAAATTCATAGCACAGAGGGCGCCACTCCAACTCATAGCCTTGAGCATGTTGGATACTACAGGTGGCCAAAAGTGGCGAAGAGCTTCTAGCTTGAGAATCCCAGCCCAGCAACACCAAGACGGTGTTAACAGTCTTGAGACTTTCACATCAAATAACATGCAACGAACACTCCGCAACCTTGCGAAGTCTACCAAGTAGCAACAATAAACCCATGGAGTGACACGGCTATTACCTTTAATGCCAGTGACGAACCTAAATTCCGAACTGCCCGGGCACCAGCCTCATTGGTCCTCAGCCCGATAGTGGACGGCTTTCGCCTTACTAAGGTACTCATGGATGGCAGTAGTGGACTAAACCTCATCTATGAGGAAACCCTCCAAAAAATGGAAATAGATTGGAACCGCATTGAGCGAAGCAGCACAACCTTTAGAGGAATAATCCCTAGCCGGGAAGCATGCTGCACAGGAAAAATCACGCTGGGCGTAGTGTTATTTCGCCGGACAATTATAGGTCGAGGAGGTCACATTTCAAGTGGCCCCGTTCAACAGCGGATATCATGCTTTATTAGGGCGAGGCATTCACAATTTTCAAGCTATACCCCATTATGGGTACATGAAGCTTAAAATGCCGGACCTAACGGAATCATCACTCTCGCTAGTGATCCGAACATAGCACTCGCGCGAAAACAAGACAGCCGCACTAGCCCTCGAGGCACTATCAAAAGCCCTAGCGGCGAGGAACTCCCGCGATCGCTCCACGGTGAACAGGGGCGATGTGATACTTGATAAAAGATCCAAGTCCACCTCTTTTAAACCAGCGGATGAAATAGTCAAATTCAAGTCCACCAACGGACCGCAAGAGCGGCCTCCATTGGGGCACAATTAAACCCTGATGTAGGCGCCGACTCGAGAATTTCTACAAGAAAAGCTGGGACATCTTTGCTGGCACCCTTGAGACATGCCCGGGAATCCCACGTCACCTGGCGAGCACAGCCTAAATATCCTAAAAGGATTCAAGCCGATCAAACAGGCTCTTGGCGCTTTCAGAACCCAAGAGGCAGGCCATGGGAGATGAGCTAGCCAAACTTTTGGAAGCGGATTCATCAGAGATATAAAAAATCCGGACTGGCTAGCAAACCTGGTGATGGTACCAAAGAAGGATAAATCCTGGTGCCTATGTGTTGATTTCAAAGACCTTAATAAGGCTTGCCCAAAGGATCCCTTCCCCCTCCCTCGAATTGATCAAATCATTATTGCTACAGCAGGACACGACTCATTGTGCTTCCTCCACGCGTACTCCGGCTACCACCAAATCATGATGGCGGAGCCAGACCAAGCTGCAACAGCATTCATCACTCCATACGGCCCGTTCTGCTTCAACACAATGCCCTTTGGGGTCAAAAACGCCGGCGCAACATATCGGCGCATGATTGGACATGTCGGCAAACCGGATCGGCAAAGCGGTGGAAGCATATGTAGATGATGTGGTCGTCAAAACCAAGCACATCGAAACTCTAGTAGACGATTTGTGGCTCACATTCGACAATCTTCGAAAATATGACATCAAGCTCAATCCGGAAAAATCGTCTTGGCGTTCGGCCGGAAAGCTCCTGGGCTTCATTGTGTCCGGTAGAGGAATTGAAGCAAACCCAGCCAAGATCCGAGCTCTGTCACAATTGGATATTCAAAAGACCTCAAACAAATACAAAATTGGCCGGGATGCGTGGCGGCTTTAAGCCGCTTTATTTCCGTTTGGGAGAAAAGGCATTACCCTTTACCACCTCCTCCGCCGACTTGAACACTTGGTGGGCCGGATGCCGCCCACGGCGGACTCGAAGAAATAAAGGCCATTTGGCAACAAATCTGGTCTGGCGCGCGCAACGTGGGCCAACCAATGCTATTATATATCGCGCAACACATCAAGTTGTCAGTGCGGTGCTCGTTGTCGAGCGAAAGCGGACGGACACGGTTCCCTATTCAAAAACTGGTTTATTATGTGTCCACTGTCCTAACTCCATGCAAGTCCGGTACCCACACTATCAAAAGATAGCATACGCGGTGTTCATGGCATCCGGAAGCTGCGACACTACTTTCAAGAGTGTTCGATAACGGTAGCCTCGAAGTACCTCTTAACGACATTATAAACAACCCACGGCGACGGGCGGATTGCTAAATGGGCCATAGAGCTCCTTCCATTCGACATAACTTATAAGCCACGACGAGCTATTAAGTCGCAGGTTTTGGCCGACCGTGGCGAATGGACTGAAGCCGAACTCCCTAAAAATGCGGCGCATACTCCAATGGATCATGCACTTTGGCGGCTCCATAATGTTGGCTGGCACAGGGAAATTTGGCGTCGTCTGGCGTCCCCAACCGGGACACAGTCCAATACATCCTTGAGATAATGTATACGGACTCCAACAACGCAGCGAATCTGAGGCCCTTACGCACGGCCTCCGGATGGCGATCTCCATGGGCATTCAACGCCTAGAGGTGCGCGAGGATTGAACCTCGCAATATCTCAAATAAAGCGGGACTTTGATGCCAAAGATCCGAAAATGGCAGCATACCGCAATGCGGTCCTAAAATGTCGGCCGCAGTTGAAGGGCTCGAATTTCATCATATAGCCGGGATAACAACGGTGGCGGGATATATTAGCGCGCATCGGTGCAAAAGCGATGCCGTCCACCCAATATCTTTTGGAGCGGCTGTTCAAGCCATCCGTACTATGGGAAGAAGTCCGGCAATAACAATCCGGACCCAACCGCCTTTGACGACAAACACTATGACACACCGGAGGCTCCGCCCGAGATAACACCCTCGCTCATGAAATAATGGCGGTTATCGCCCGTGGGCGGAACCATTCCTAGCCTACCTAACTAGGCAGGAACTCCCGAAACCAAAATGAGGCTCGCTGCATAGTCGGCGCTCTAAAGCCTATAAAGTCCATGAGGAGAGCTTTATAAGAAAAGCACTACGGAGTCCTTCAAAGGTGTATCTCCGAAGAGGAAGGGCGAAACCTCCTGGCTGAAATTCATGCGGACTGGGTGGGCACCACGCCGCAGCCCGGCCCCCTTGTGCAAGGCCTTCCGTACAGGATTTTGTTGGCCGACGGCCCGGCGAATCTTGCAGGACTTAGTTCAACGATGAGTCGGTTGCCAGCTTTTTGCTAACCAAAGCCACATGCCACCCACCGCCCTTAAAACTATACCCATCACCTGGCCGTTCGCGGTCTAGGGGCTTGACATGGTTGGACCCCTTAAGGGAGGAACCCACAAGCAAAAATACCTATTGGTCATGGTGGATAAATTCACCAAATGGATAGAGGCCAAGCCTGTTAAAACGGCCGAATCCGGACCGGTGATAGACTTCATATCAGGGGTAGTGCACCGTTACGGTGTCCCCCACAGTATCATCACTGATAATGGCACCAACTTCACGGCCGATGAGGTCAAATTATGGTGCAAAAACATGGGCATCAAGCTCGATTACGCCTCAGTCTATCACCCTCAAACCAACAGCCAAGTCGAACGGGCAAATGGTCTAATCATGAGCGGCATTAAACCCAGACTAGTGCGGTCCCTCAAGGAATCTAACACACACTGGGTTGAGGAGCTCGACTCCGTACTCTGGGGGCTGCTAACCACGCCGAATCGTACTACCGGATTCACACCATTCTTCATGGTGTACGACGCAGAGGCAGTCTTGCCCTGCGATATTATACATGACTCACCTCGCGTGCGCATGTATGAAGAAAGAGAAGCCGAGCTTGATCGGCAGGACAGTTTGGACGCATTGGAGGAGGAGCGCGATGTGGCAAAAGCTCGTTCGCATTCTATCAACAGCAGGCTCGAAGATATCAAAGCAGGGAAATGCGGGCCAAAGCTTATAATGTTGGCGAACTAGTTCTCGCTGCGGACAAGAAAAGGACAAACTCAAGCCCAAATGGGAAGGTCCCTTCATCATCGACCAGGTCTGGTGGCGGAGCATACCGTCTGTAAACGCATTGGATAACCGACTCGAGGCGAACCCATGGAGCGCAGCCCGTCTCTGAAGATTCTACTCCTAAGTGCGGACTCCAAGTTCGTCTCCTTCCTCCGTCCACATTTTCTATTTTTGCTGCCTTTTATTTCTCTCCTTCCTCCTTCTTCTTCTTGAAGCCTCTAGAGGCTCGTTTAGCTTTTAGCACACACTTGACGCGCTGTCCGCTCATTATACACTGGGGCTTCTTTAACGAAGCTTATTTATCTGGGCTTCATGCCCAACACATGCGTTAAACTTCCGCATGTACCTTTTATTCACCATTATATGCATCGATATGACTTAAGTTTTGGCCAAGCTGGGTTGCTGGCTCACGTGCTTACCCCTCGTTCCCGATTGTTGGCTAGGTGGTAAAGGGAGCACCTCTGCGATTATTCTTGCCGGGTCAGCGGATGTGTACCTCGGTGGGTGAAGCGAAAGCTAAGCGTTCTTAAGGTAATATTGGTCGGTGAACTGAAAGATGATTTTAACTATTTACCCATCTGCCCCGGATGATTTTACGCTTTCATAGCAGCTTTGACATACACTTTAGGGCATGCATCCCGAAAGGAACCCTTAACGAAACTATTCTCCTGGAAGATGTTTCTTACTACCCATGTAATATAACATAACTAGTTGGGCACTTATGCGATACAACAATAATGACCCTACGCTTGGTCTCCATGCATACCCGGTTCTTATATAACCACGAAGGTATTGGACACACTCCGGACTATTGGGTCCGAGGTCGAGCGAAAAGGTCCGCTATGACAAGCGATCTACAATCCGGCTAGAAGACATTTTTCATGTCACATTTTACATAGTCAACTCGACTCATTGTATTCCTCCTCAATGCCATCTAATAGGCTATCTAATTTACAATCTTCTGGGAATACTTGGCGGCCAATTCTACTTGGCCGTACACTAAACTTGCAGGGATCTCCATCCCATCAGGCCCCACAGGTCCGACCTCGGCCATGTGGTTTGGGTCAGCCTTCGTGTCTGCGTCTTTAGCATGGCCCGAGCCTCCTGGCGCCTTATGCTGACAGGCCGATATCTTCCATAGTCGGAGCGCCGCCGTGCTCCTTGCAGCCGCTCACCAACTCCCCAATGCCTTGGGCAGGGAGATAGATAGCCACAAGGCCTGGCGATGCCTTTCATCACCTGCGGACTCGTTCGTGCAGGTAGCCATTGATTCGGGAAGAAGATCACCCAAAGAACTGCGCATCTCCTCCTCAGGACGACCTGTGAGCAAACCTACATACATGTTTATGTTAGTCGCCTTCCTCGCCGAACTCTTTTAAAGTTCGCTCAAGCAATTACTGAAAATGCCGTGACGAAGCCGCCGATTCTCCTTTATGGAGTCAGACAACTAGGCACGAACATCCTTTAGTTCCTCACCCAGCTTGGTGTTGGCGTCTTGGAGGTTATTTTTCTCCTGCCGCACCCTCGTAAGCACGCTCTCGCCGGCCTTTAGCTGGCGCAAGAGCTGCTGCTTGTCCGGATCTAGTCCGGCGCCATCTGCAATATTTTTGTCAGATTTACAAACCCGCCGCACTTCATAAACTATTTATCTTTTAAAGCATATATTACCAGTGGGGGTCTCTGCGGCTCCCCCTGTAGCGGCTAGTGCGGCCTCAAGTTGGGCCTTGCACTCTTCAAGCTCCTGGGACAGTCGGGTATTCTTTTCTGTAAGATCCTGCATAACAAATGATCCTTAAATCAGTTATTCTAACTATTTTGAGTCTCGGGGGCTACTGGCATATATAACTGTCAAATTTCCTTACCCATATGTCCTTTACATACTGCTCCGTGGCTCTGGCTAGACCATCTTGGCGGCACGCAGTGCGCATCTCGAATCAAAGGCATTCAAGGCCTCTGGGAGAAACATCGTCACGAAGAACTGTCGGCGGCGCCTGTGATTCAAGCGCTCTCCACCTCGGAGTTGGTGGCGGACAACCTGTCGGCATCCTCTGTCGGAGGAGCATCCGGACGACGTCTCATGCTTCGCCTCAGCCTCCGGACCCGGCTTTGAAGCTGGCGGTGAAGGTTCGATTGGCAACCTCTGCGGACTCGGTCCGCGGCGCTCTTTTTCCTGAAAAGAGCACCAGCGTTAATCGCCTTCGAGAATCAATCCTGGGAGTATGGTGACATGCCATACTGTTGCGGCGGAGTTTCGATCCGGACCGCACTTCTTTTTAACTCTTGCGGGCCGCCTTGCCCTTTGTTGGCCAGCCGCGCTTGAGCTCGGCTTCCTGCCTCGAAGGTACCCCCTGCGAAGCACCATTGGTATACGGTGATAAAAATAAGCATGGATGGGTCATTATCAGGGTTTTGGGATCTCGGTCTCAGTTACCTGTGATGGCAACCAAAGCATTGTCGATGCTAAGTTGGTAGAACACCCCGTCGATCAACTCCACCTTTATATCTGGATCCTCTTCGGAGGTCGGATCGAGGGACCGCTACGGATCCTCTGGTTGTGGGGGCGGGCTGTGTAGCTTCTCCACAGTCCGGCGCAGTTCCTGCGCAAAAACCATGAAATGAGATATTTAACCATGGGAACAGGGATCGTACAGGTCACAAAGATGTTTGCTTACCCAGCTTCGAGGATTATTAAAGAAAACTACTTCAGTGGATTGACGTGGAGGAAATCCTCCTCCTCTCCTTTATACATGGAAGACAAGATCTTCACCAGTTCGGTGACCGATCCCGGCCTTTTGCGGCCATGGCGGGTGGCATCGTCCTCCCAGTTGAAGTCCCCCATGGGGTGGCCCCTATATTGGAGCGGCTGCACTCCCCTCATAATACAGATTGCCATGACTCCAATCATGGTCAATCCGGCATGAGCCAGTAACCTTATTCAGCTCATCAAATAAAGGACATCCCAGTCATTTTCCCTCCGGGGCTCCGAGGGCGCCAGCTAAGGCGCTTCTTCAGAGGAGCATTGCTGAACTCCGGAAGGCCGATCCGAACAGGATCCGGCAGCGGGCGTCCTCCATGTAAAACCATTCGAAGGCCAGTCTTTGGGCGCCTTCTTTGGGGTTTCAGATAGGTATCCGGTCCGGCAATGCGCCATAGCTCGGCTCCGCCCACTTGATATATTGACCCATCATGAGAGCGGGTACTAGGCAGAATATTCTCTTCCACAGCCGAAATGGGCCTCGGCGCCCAAGAACAGTTCGCAAAGGGCCACAAAGCCCGCGATGTGCAAGATGGAGGCAGGAGTAAGATGGTGCAAGCTGAGGCCGTAGAACTCCGAGAGCCCCGGAGAAAGCGGATGGATTGGAAATCCAGTCCTCTTACTAGATAAGAGATGAAGCATACCCGCTCTCCTCTAGAGGGATCGGGGACGCTCTCTGCTTGCTTTCCGCCCTTGTAGGTGGCAAGTCCGGCTCGAACCGAAACCATGAAGGCCGGGAGAAGAAATCCCTTGGCTTGGAGTATAACTAGCTCGCTATGCGGGACTGAACATCTCTCCCAATTTCCGGGATGAGGGCTGGGAGCGCGAGAGGAGGAGCCGCGTCGACTGTCCATGATGTAATGGGCTTTGGTCAGAGGAGCTCCGATGAAAGCTCGCGAAGGGGGGATGGTGTGACTCAGATCTAGATCCTTGCCCCTTTTATAGGCAGCTCATTTGCGCGGCTAGGGGGGTAATTGTAAAAATACCCTTGCTTTTCGCATTCATTCAAACACGTGGAAGATTGCCATTATTGGGCATAGAAGCCAAGGAGCGCAACATTTATCAGAAGCCGGACACTATTCGACAAGTATATGGAATTAGGACAAGAACCCGCCTACATAATGCGAAGACAATCAGCGCGTCGGACTCGCCGTCATTGAAGCCTGGTTAAGGGAGCTCTTGTGGAGTCCCGGATTAGGGGGTGTCCAGATAGCCGAACTCTCACCGTTGGCCGGACTCCTGGACTATAAAGATACAAGATTGAAGACTTCGTCCCGTGTCCGGATGGGACTTTCCTTGGCGTGGAAGGCAAGCTTGGCGATACGGATATGTAGATATCCTACCATTGTAACCGACTCTGTGTAACCCTAACCTATCCGGTGTCTATATAAACCGGAGGGTTTTAGTCCATAGGACGAACAACAATCATACCATAGGCTAGCCTCTAGGGTTTAGCCTCCTTGATCTCGTGGTAGATCTACTCATGTACTACCCATATCATCAATATTAATCAAGCAGGAGTAGGGTATTACCTCCATCAAGAGGGCCCGAACCTGGGTAAAAACATCGTGTCCCTTGTCTCCTGTTACCATCCGCCTAGACGCACTGATTCGGGACCCCCTACCCGAGATCCGCGGTTTGACACCGGCAGACGTCTTGGCAGCAGCGCCTCCAGTCTGAGCCGTCAGTGGCGCCGCAGCTCTTTGCGGCTCCGGCGCCGAGGACACCTCTCTCGCGCGCCGGCGAGGCGCCGACTGCACCACAAGATCCGCCCCCACTGCCGACTCACCCTCGGTCGGCTGCTCAGGCGCCACAGCAGGTCGGCCGCCTAGGCCCGCTCCAGTCGACGCCGGCTGTGGCGCCTCCCCCAGGATCGTCACGTCATCCTCCCTCCTCTCCATCACCGGCTGGTCGCGGTCGGCTTCCTCCGACGGAGGCACGCGGACATTGGGAGCCATGGCGCGAAGAGGAATGACGAGCTGCGGAGGCTGATTGCGCAGAGCCTCCGCCTCCCTCTCCGCGGCCGCGGCTTCCGCCTGGGCCTTGGCCGCCGCGTCGGCTTGCCCCTCGGACGACTTCTCCGCCGCCTCCTGGATGCCCCTCCGCTCCGCCGCTTCTCGCTCCTCTTGCGCCTCCCGCGCGTTCCGCTCCGTTGCCTCCATGAGGTCGGTGCGGGGATCCACGCGGCGGGAGCTCGAAGACCCTCCTGTCGGTCCGACTATGGAGGCGGCGTCAACTCATTCAAGGGAAAGCGGCGCCCTGCCCAGCAAATTAAGCAGACTGCTTAGATGAGCTTCGACCAAAGAAAACAACAAAAAAGTACGAGACGTCCCACACTTACGCCGAAACCGCTTGTGGCTGCTTCACCACCTTGCGGAAGCGGGCCGCTTTCGCGGCCGCCTCGTCCCGTTTGGTCACTGCCGCGGAGCTCTTGGATTTTTTAGGCCGGCTGCCGAAGAGGCCCTGCCCGGCCCGACGCTTTTGTGCGCCACCCCGAGCAGCTGGCGCGGCAGAAGGTCCCGCGCCTTGACGATCGGCCGCTGGCTCGCGACGGGGGATGGCCTCGGCTTCGTCATCATCCGGCCAGTCCCCGAAGCCGGCCGTGAGCTCGGGACCGCCTGCCTCTCCGCCGGCTCCGTCTATAGCGTCGTCCATGGCGGCCGCCCCCAGATCTGGGTTGTCGGGGTCGTCCACCATGCGGTCGGCCATAAACTGGCGCTCCGGCCCTGTGGCCCCGGGCGCCGGTTGAAGAAGGGGGCTCTACTCAAAGACAAGCCGACTAGTCAAGAGTCGGCCATCGCGAACCCGGCAACAAAAGAGGAAGAAAGTAAGGAAAACTCACCACAGGCGGGGGATCAGCCCGAGAATACGACGCCTTGCCATACTGCCACTCCTCGGTGAGCTTGCAGTTGGAGATGTAATTCACCATGTAAGATACCTGCGCGCGAGGCATCTCTCAGTGCTCGGCCGACATGGGTCAAGCGGCGCTCATCGGCAGATCATGTCGCGGCGGCGTGGAGCGAGGAGCACCCGACGCTCCATGAAGGCGGCGACCAGGTTGGCCCCCACCAAGCCATCCGATTGGATCATCACCGAGCGGGTGGCGGTGGCGTTCGGCCAGGAGAAGCGACCGGGCTCGGAAGGACCAAGGCGGCTGCCTCCCGGTAGCGGGCGGCTACATAAGCGGCAGATTCAAGTAGTCGCCTTGCGGTGGCGTTCTTCACGAGAAATCACGATTGCTGCGAGCTTCACCGACTGGATCAGCGGGATATCACGGAAAGGGGTTGTTATCGGCCGTCCTCCGCCTGGCAATGAAGGCGCCTCAGGGGGCGGGCACACCCTTGGAGGCAGTGCGAGCTTGCACTGGAAGAACTCCCCAAAGAGCTCAAGGGTGGGGAGGACTCCAAGAAAACCCTCGCTGCAGGTGTGAAGGCCGACAGCAGCATCACCGTGTTGGGGGTGAGGTGATCTGGTGGAGATTATAGAACTTCGAGGAAGGAGCGGAAGAACCCGCTTCGCCCGGCAGGCGAGGCAGCGCAGGCGGCGAAGCGGAAGATAACCCGCTCGCCCTCCTCGGCGCCAGCGAAACCTCCGCCCCGGCGTGAGGCGGGTCTTCACGAGGTCCTCGCCCGGCAACCGCCGCGTCTTGCGAAGCCAATCGATATGGTCTTCATGGACGTTGGAGCCGTCCCACGAGCTAGACAGCGCCATGGGAGCAAGAGGAAGTGAGAGAGGCGCGGCGGCGGAGGGCACAACCACGCTGCGGAGGAACCGCGGCAAACCAAGAGGATTCGCGGCGGAGCAGTGCGGTGGTGAGTGTGCAGCGGCGGAAGAACGAAGAAGGAGGTAGAGGAAAGAGTGGAGCGAGGGCAAGCGTGCGAGCCTCTGCCGCTCCCCCTCCTCCCCCTACTTATAGGCTCGTCTTGGCGGAGCCGAGGAGGCGAGCATGGGGGCGATGGGATTAGCTCGCGCCCCTCTCCCCGTCCCGCGATTATTGCGCCCTAAAGGCGTGCTGAAACCGCCGCGGGAAGGCGAGCGGTCCGTTCGGGCCGCAGAGGATCCGCACATGGGCCGAGGCCTAGGTTTGGTGGGCCCCAGCCTGCGGCGACGTCCCGTCACGCGCGTGGGCTGGCAGGCCTTTCTGGCCACATGGCGCGCAGGGTGGCACGCGGTCAACGCGCAAGTCGGCTCGCGTTCTCACCTTCTGGCTGCAGAACTTCCTGAAGACGGCGGACCCGCTCAAGGCCGGCTCCTAGCTGTCGGCTCCTCAGCATAAGAAGCTGATCGAGCTTCTCGTCTTCCTTGCAACCTCGAAGCTCAATCAGCTTCGGGGACTACTGTCGGAGTAAATGACTACGGGTAGCCTAGCCGGCTTCCCCTGGGCCTTCTGAAAAAATTACAAGCCAATCAAGCCATCCAACATCCAAGACGCAGGGCCGCCTTCCCCCGGCCGGCTGCCCCTCAGGCCGGCTGTCAGGAGGCGGCCCGGCCCCAAAACCTACAGGAAGAAGGCCGCAAGAGGGCCGGCTTCCAAGGGGCCGGCTTCCAAAGGGCCGGCTCCATGAAGCTGGCCACGAGAAGGCCGACTCCGCAAAGTTGGCCTCCCAGCAAGCAGCCAAGGCCGCACCCTCAGAATCTGCACCCACATATTGGTGATGAGACGGGGCGTGGCAATAGTGAAGCCTGCCACCCCCGCATCCCGGAGCGCGCATGGCTACAGTACGCCGAACGGGGCGGCCATCACCCGTCCAGCGCGACACCGTCACCATGTTGACCATGATGTCACCCACGACAGGCTGTCAATACGACCCGCAGGCGGCGGGCCCCTCTGGTCAGAGAGATGCCCGAAGGCGGCTCGGCCTCCCTTAGTCGGTGTAACGCCCTCGATGCGGCTATATCTCCCACGTGTCGAAGCACGACTTAGAGGCATAACCGCATCGAAAGCAATGTCGCAAGTGAGGTAATCTTCACACAACCCATGTAATACATAAGGGAAAAGAGATACATAGTTGGCTTACAATCGCCACTTCACACAATACATGAGTAAAACATTACATCATACAGATACACTCAAGGTCCGACTACGGAACCAAAATAAAAGAAGACTACCCCAAATGCTACATAGATCCCCGATCGTCCCAACTGGGCTCCACTACTGATCATCTGAATCGAAACAACACAATAAACAAGATCTCCATCGAGCTCCTCCTTGAGCTCGGGTCCATCACCTGCACGGTTTCATCGGCACCTGCAAACTGGTTTTGGAAGTATCTGTGAGTCGCGGGGACTCAGCAATCTCACACCCGCGAGATCAATACTATTTAAGCTTAAAGGTAGGACAGGGTAGTGAGGTGGAGCTGCAGCAAGCGACTAGCATATATGGTGGCTACATACGCAAATGAGAGCGAGAAGAGAAGGCAAAAGCACGGTCGAACAACTATGATCAAGAAGTGATCCTAGAACAACCTCGTCAAACATAACTCCAACACCGTGTTCACTTCCCGGACTCCGAGAAGAGACCATCAGTTACACCTTGCGTTGGTGTATTTTAATTAAGATCAACCGGGTTTTCTACAACGGACATTAACAAATTCCCATCTGCCACATAACCGCGGGCACGGCATTGAAAGTTCAAACCCTGCAGGGTGTCCCAACAACCCATGATAAGCTCTCGCGATCAACGAAGGAATAGACCTTCTCCCGGAAGCCCGATCAGTCTCGGAATCCGGCTACAAGACATTTCACAGCAATAAAACAAGACCAGCAAGACCTCCGGTGCCGACACACCACGATAGTAGCAGCGTATCTCGTCTCGAGCCACGACCGGATGAACACTCGTCTGACAGCAGCGATACCCCAAGTTGCCTTGGGGCGGCACATAAGTGGCTCTAGTTTGGACCAACACTTAGACAAGCATTGGCCGGGGGGTAAATAAAGATGACCCTCGGGATCTTGCGACTCCCAAGGGAAAAAAGGCTAGGTGAGGCAAATGTAAAACCAATGTTGGGCCTTCTGGAAAAGTCTTATTCAAAGCGAACTGTCAAGGGGTCCCATAAATCACCCGACAGCGTTAGGGACGCAAAATCCGGGAACATAATACCGATATGGCGGAAACTAGAGCGGCAAGAGTGGAACAAAACACCAGGCATAAGGCCGAGCCTTCCACCCTTTACCAAGTATATAGATGCATTAATTAAATAAGATATATTGTGATATCCCAACAAGTAAACATGTTCCAACAAGGAACAACATCTCCATGTTCAACAAGGAACAAACTTCAACTTCACCTGCAACTAACAACGCTATAAGAGGGGCTGAGCAAGCGGTAACATAGCCAAACAACGGTTTGCTAGGAAAGGATGGTTAGAGGTTTGACATGGCAATGTGGGTGGCATGATATAGCAAGTGGTAGGCATCGTAGCATAGGCATAGCAAAAGCGAGCATCTAGCAAGCAAAGATAGAAGTGATTTCGAGGGTATGGTCATCTTGCACGAAATCCCGCAAGGAAGAAGATCAAGTCCATGAAGAGGACAAGCGAGGCGTGGTCGAGCGAATCCTCACAACTCCGGAGCGAACCCGAAGCTAACGAGAGAAGCAAACCGGAAAGAAACAAACAACATAGTAAACACATAATCATAAACATGGCATGATGCACAAACAAATATGATGCATGTCCGGTTTAATGAGGCATGGCATAGCAATATGCAACAAACAATACTACCAATTAAGTGGAGCTCAATATGCAACGAGTTGCATATTGATGAAACACCACATCAAATATTTAGTTTGATCTCGTTTAGGTACACAACAATATTAAATGTTGTTAAACTTGGCAAGAGGTGGAGCATAATTAAACTAGCTATTTAGGCAAGTTTAAATGAGGCCGGAAATAAGAAACAACAATTCCGGAAAATCCCCATGATCAATATTTTAGATTCGGTACTGTTCTGCCCTAAACACAATTTTAATGTTGTTAACCATGCAAAGTAATGCTACCATGTTAATCCATGCATTTTTCTACCCCATTTACATATAAAGAACATTTAATTCCGAGTTACGGTTTTTTAGTTATGAATTAAAGCATTTTAGCATGGCATATTAGCAAAGTTAAACAAACATCAAGTTAAACATTTTAAACATGGATGAAAATGGCATATAATTAATCTACACGAAATTCTAAGCAATTTACATGTTTAAACCATTTTAATCCGATGCACGGTTGATGAGTTATTAAATGCATGAAGTCTAAGGGTTTTACGCAAATCTGTTAAAATCCTTTGGATAAATAGACAAATCGCAGAGCGGAAAAAAAAAGACTACGTTGGGCGAATCCGGCTAGCCCAACAGTGCAGGGGGCTCGGGGAGGCAGCTCACCATGGGCCTTGGCCCGGTCGGTGAGGAAGGAGGGCGGAGGTGGCGGACCGGACTGGGCGAGGAGGCCACGTGGCCGGCCAGCCCTGCGGAGGCGCTGCGGCGGGCAGCTCGCTCCTTGCGCCACGAAGAAGCGGCGGCATCGGCGCTACCGTACCTCGGCGAGGCGAGGAGGCGAGGGAGGCGGAGAGGAGCTGATCCGGGCCGGAACAGCGAGGATCGACGGATCGAGCCATGGCGGATCCATTCGGCGGATCCGGCGGAAGGAGGGCGGCGACGAAAAGCGGGCGGCGAGGCGACCTGCGAAGGAAGAGGCTGCGAGGTGGTTAGTGATGGGGAGAGAGAAGAGAGAGGAAGGCGAGGACGGACTGGCACTGGGGGTCGAGGCGGCGACCGGCGCTGGCGAACCGGTCGGCGGGCGGCGAGCCATGGCGTATGGGCGAAGGCGGGCGCGGAGGTCGGGAGGAGGCGGCGCCGAGGCGGGCGGCGGCGCGCGCAGGCGCCTCGGGCCCAGATCGGCCCAGGCGGGCAGCGGATGGCTGGAACAGGACCCCTTGGCGGAGGAGAGGCGAGGGGCGTGGCGTGGCGGCAGGAGTGGAGGCCTTGGCCTTGGTGACGCCAATGGCGAATCCAAAGCGCCAAGTGGCGAGATGAGGTGGCCGGTGGCGGATCTGGAGGGCGTGGCCCCAGGTGGGAGGAGGCGCTGAAAATGAGGAGGGAGAGATTAGGGGTAGGCTGACCAGATTTGGAAGGAGGGGTTTAAATAGGAAAGGGGCTAGGGTTTAGTTTAGGGGTTTGGGACCTTGGATCGCGATCGAGCTGACTCGGACAGGGGAAACTAGGTGGGCTCGGGTGGGCTGTGACGAGAGGGTCTGGACTGAGGGAGAGAATAGAAATGCAGCCCGGCAACTGTTTCCGGAGACCGAAAACGTCAAACGAAGAAGGTACCGCAACTTGTACCGCTATATTCAACGGTTGGGCTATCAGATGGACTCGAATGCGATTTAAACTTGGCAGGCGGCCTGTCTACACTATAATAAGACCGCATGACAAGTTGCAACCCATTCCGAGAACATTTTTATGCCACTTATAAAATAATATTTCGGAGGTGCAGCGGTAGCGTGCGAGTGTATCGGGGCTCGGGCGGACAGAGAGAAGGCGGCGGAACGAGCGGATGCAAGTTTTGAAAAACATGCGGATGAAATGCAGATGATGCCATGAGATGAAATGCAAGACAAGAACAAAATGCAAAACAACAGATAAAACCCAACCACGAAGGAAATATCATATCGCATCTCCGAAAAAGGCAAGAGTTGGAGTTACGAATATGGAAAGTTGTATCGAGGCGTTACGATCGGCTGAGATATGGCGGCTTCCATAGCGGCTTGTTCCCCCTCGAAGGCGCCTCGTTAAGGAGACAAGGCGAGGTGAGGCTACGATGATCGCCGCCAAGGCGGCAATCTGTAGCCATGCTACCCGACAAAGCCCTCGTCATCGAGTTGAGGTAATGATAACCGCCCGACAAGGCCCTCAGCGGTGGGGGCAGCTTGTCGCCCAAGAAGCGGCGGCCGGCGGGACCCACCAGTCGGCGGGCCCAGCCGGCCGGCGAGGAAGCAGCGGCGTGAACAGCGGCAGCTAGGGCCCACGCCAGGCGGGATTACCATTGTACCCACAGAAATGGCCTATATAAACCCCAGGGCACCCATATAAAGGGTTGGTCTCTTAGAGTTTTAGACACCACATAGAGGGAAGAGGAGAGCTAGCCGTGCCCTTCTTCCTCCTCTCACCGAACAGCTCAAGGAGCCTCTTGTAGCCACTTGTTCATCGAGTGATCATGCGGAGACCCCGCAGAGCAGCAGTAGGGGTGTTATCTCCACGGAGAGCCCTGAAGCTGGGTAAGATTCGCTGGCGTGCATGTCTTCGCCTCATCCCGTTTCCAGGCACCGGCGACGTCTTATTGGCTCCCACTATGATAAGCCACCCGTTGGCATATGTCGCACCTACCACCCGACACAGTCAAAATCTTCCTTGAAACCCATTTGCTTCAGATCTTCTTCACCATAGAGATGTGACAGAATAGCCCAGGTGCGATCAAAGACTTCATGGAGGTAGTAATGGTTTTTCTTCACTTCATTATGTGTAGAAGTCATGTTGTGAAGAATAGAGCCAAACTAACGCTTAACCCATTTGTGGTTTCGATCCACCTTCTGGTGAAGACTAAAAATCAGCTCACGGCCGGTCATCACACGAGGAGTAGTGGCTTGAGGATTTGGCTTGGATGCATTTGCAGCAGAATCATGAGTGGCAGAGTCATCATTGGTGGAATAAGATGCAGCTTTGTGGAACTGACCATCCAATGAACGAATACCTTCATCGATAACAGCTGGTGCCTTGAACTTCTCATCAGCTGAGGAATATGTCCGCTTGAGGACTTCAATCGGTGGCAAGTAGCTGAGGTGATTCTGAAAGTCAGCTTTGTAGTTGAGTGAAGACCTTGTTCTGAGGAATCTCATGACCCAAGGAGCATAAGGCTTTAGCTCAAACGGAGAAAGTGCAACATTTGCCAGAGTCCTCATGAAGAAATCATGATAATGGACAGGGATTCCATGCATGATGTTGAATAGCATATTCTTCATGATGCCAACAATTTCCTCATCAGATGAGTCGTGGCCTTTGATAGGACTCATAGTCTTCGTCAAAATGCGATAGACGGTTCTTGGCACATATAGCAATTCCTTCACGAGGAATTTGTGTTGGTTAACATAGTAATTTCAAAAAATTTCCTACGATCACGCAAGACCATGGTGATGGCATAGCAACGAGAGGGGAGAGTGTCCGTCCACGTACCCTCGTGACCGAAAGCGGAAGCGTTATAACAACGCTGTTGATGTAGTCGTGCGTCTTCACGATCCGACCGATCCAAGCACCGAGCGTCACGGCACCTCCGAGTTACGCACACGTTCAGCTCGATGGCGATCCCGGACTCGATCCAGCAAAGTGTCGGGATGAGTTCCGTCAACCGCGACGGCGTGGTGGCGATGTTGATGCTCCACCGGCGCGGGCTTCGCCTAAGCTCGCGACGATATGACTTCTCGGCGCGGGGCTTCGCCTAAGCTCTCTGACGATATGACCGAAGTGGAATATGGTGGAAGGGGCACCGCTGCGGCTAAGAGCGATCCATAGATCAACTTGTGTGTCATGGGGTGCCCCCCCCGTATATAAAGGAGCCAAGGGGTGCGGCCAGCCTTGGGAGGGCGCTGGAGGAGTCCTACTCCCAGGGAGTAGGACTCCCCCTGTCCTAGTTGGAGTAGGATTGGGGAGGGGGAAGAGGGAAGGGGCGCCGCCCCCCCTCTCCTTGTCCTATTCGGACTAGAGGGGGGAGGGCGCGCAGCCCACCTGGCCGGCCCTTCCTCTTCTCCTTGTGGCCCATGAAGGCCCATATACCCCCGGGGTTCCGTAACCCCGGTGTTCGATAACTTCCGTTTTCACTCGGAACCCTTCGAAGTCAAACATAGGCTTCAATATATCAATCTTTATGTCTCGACCATTTGAGACTCCTCGTCATGTCCGTGATCACATCCGGGACTCGAACAACCTTGGTGCATCAATACTTATAAACTCATAATGAAGCATCATCGAAGCGTTAAGCGTGCGGACCCTACGGGTTCGAGAACTATGTAGACATGACCTAGAACCATTCTCGGTCAATAACCAATAGCGGAACCTGGATGCCCATATTGGTTCCTACATATTCTCGAAGATCTTTATCGGTCAAACCGCATAACGACATCGTTGTTCCCTTTGTCATCGGTATGTTACTTACCCGAGATTCGATCGTCGGTATCAATACCTAGTTCAATCTCGTTACGGTAAGTCTCTTTACTCGTTCCGTAATACATCATCTCACAACTAACTCATTAGTTGTAATGCTTGCAAGGCTTAGGTGATGTGTATTACCGAGAAGGCCTAGAGATACCTCTCCGACGATCGGAGTGACAAAACCTAATCTCGAAATCGCCAACCCAACAAGTACCTTTGGAGACACCTGTAGTACTCCTTTATAATCACCCGATTCGTTGTGGCGTTTGGTAGTACCAAAGTGTTCCTCCGTAAGCAGGAGTTGCATAATCTCATAGTTACAGGAACATGTATGGGTCATGAAGAAAGCATTAACATACTAAGCGATCAAGTGTTAAGCTAACGGAATGGGTCATGTCAATCAGATCATTCAACTAATGATGTGACCTTGTTAATCAAATAACAACTCCTTGTTCATGGTTAGGAAACATAACCATCTTTGATTAACAAGCTAGTCAAATAGAGGCATACTAGTGACATCTGTTTGTCTATATATTCACACATGTATTATGTTTCCGGTTAATACAATTCTAGCATGAATAATAAACATTTATCATGATATAAGGAAATAAATAATAACTTTATTATTGCCTCTAGGGCATATTTCCTTCAGTCTCCCACTTGCACTAGAGTCAATAATCTAGTTCACATCATCATGTGATTCAACACTAATATTCACATCTGTATGTGATTAATACCCATAGTTCACATCGTCATGTGACCAACACCCAAAGGGTTTACTAGAGTCAATAATCTAGTTCACATCGCTATGTGATTAACACCCAAAGAGTACTAAGGTATGATTATGTTTTGCTCGTGAGAGAAGCTTAGTCAGCGGGTCTACATCACATTGAGCCGTATGTATTTTACAAATATTCTATGTCTACAATGCTCTTGCACGGGCTACTCTAGCTAATTGCTCCCACTTACAATATGTATCCAGATTGAGACTTAGAGTCATCGGATCAGTGTAAAAAGCTTGCATCGATGTTACTCTTTCTGACGGGCTCTTTTATCACCTCCATAATCGAGAAATATTTCCTTAGTCCTCACTAAGGATGTTCTTGACCAATGTCAAGTGATCTACTCCTAGATCACTATTGTATTCCTTGCCAAATTCAGAGCAAGGTATATAATAGGTGCAGTACATAGCATAGCATACTTTATAGAACCTATGGTGAGGCATAGGGAATGACTTTCATTCTCTTTCTATTTTCTGCCGTGGTGGGATTTGAGTCTCACTCAATTTCACACCTTTGCAACACAGGCAAGAACTTTTCTTTGACTGTTCCATTTTGAACTACTTCAAAATATTGACAAGGTATGTATTCATTGAAAAACTTATCAAGCGTCTTGATCTATCTCTATAGATCTTGATGCTCAATATGTAAGCAGCTTCACGAGGTCTTTCTTTGAAAAACTCCTTTCAAACACTCCTTTATGCTTTGCAGAATAATTCTACATTATTTCCGATCAACAATATGTCATTCACATATACTTATCGAAATGCTGTAGTGCTCCCACTCACTTTCTTGTAAATACAGGCTTCTCCAAAAGTTCAGTATAAAACCATATGCTTTGATCAACTCATCAAAGCGTATATTCCAACTCGAGATGCTTGCACCAGTCCATTGATGGATCATTTGGAGCTTGCACATTTTGTTAGCTCCTTTAGGATTGACAAAAACTTCTGGTTGTATCATATACAACTCTTCTTTAATAAATCCATTAAAGAATTCATTTGCCAGATTTCATAAAATGTGGCAATTGCTAACATGATTCAACAGACTTAAGAATCGCTACAGTTGAGAAAATCTCATTTGTAGTCAACACCTTGAACTTGTCGAAAACCTTTTTGCGACAAGTCGAACTTTGTAGATAGTAACACTACTATCATCATCTGTCTTCCTCTTGAAGATCCATTTATATAATATGGCTTGCCGATCATCGGGCAACTCCATCAAAGTCCATACTTTGTTCTCATACATGGATCCCATCTCAGATTTCATGGCCTCAAGCCATTTCGCGGAATCTGGGCTCATCATCGCTTCCTCATAGTTCGTAGGTTCATCATGGTCTAGTAACATGACTTCCAGAACATGATTACCGTACCACTCAGTGCGGATCTTACTCTGGAAGACCCACGAGGTTTGGTAGCAACTTGATCTGAAGTTTCATGATCATCATCATTAACTTCCTTACTAATTGGTGTAGGAATCACCGGAACTGATTTCGTGATGAACTACTTTCCAATAAGGGAGAAGGTACAATTACCTCATCAAGTTCTACTTTCATCCCACTCACTTCTTTCGAGAGAAACTTCTTCTCTAGAAAGGATCCATCTAACAACGAATAACTTGCCTTCGGATCTGTGATAGAAGGTGTACCCAATAGTTACCTTTGGGTATTCTATGAAGACGCACTTCTCGATTTGGGTTCGAGCTTATCGGTGAAAACTTTTTCACATAAGCATCACAACTCAAACTTTAAGAAATGACAGCTTAGGTTTCTTTGCTAAACCATAGTTCATACGGTGTCATCTCAGCGGTTTAGATGGTGCCCTATTAAGCGTGAATGCAGCTGTCTCTAATGCATAACCCCAAAAGCGATAGTGGTAAATCGGTAAGATACATCATAGATCGCACCATATCCAATAAAAGTCTGATTCTGACGTTCGGACACACCATTATCTTTGTGGTGTTCCGGTGGCGTGAGTAGTGAAACTATTTCACATTGTTTTAATGAAGGCCAAACTCGTAACTCAAATATTTTTCCTCTGCGATCATATCGTAGAAACTTTTATTTTCTTGTTACGATGATTCTTCACTTCACTCTGAAATTCTTTGAACTTTTCAAATGTTTCAGACTTGTGTTTCATCAAGTAGATATACCCATATCTGCTCAAATCATCTGTGAAGGTCAGAAAATAACGATACTTGCCGTGAGCTTTAACACTCATCGGACCGCATACATCGGTATGTATTATTTCCAATAAGTCATTTGCTCGCTCCATTGTTCCGGAGAGCGAGTCTTTAGTCATCTTGCCCATAAGGCATGGTTCGCAAGCATCAAGTGATTCATAATCAAGTGATTCCAAAATCCCATCAGCATGGAGTTTCTTCATCGCTTTACACCAATATGACCTAAGCGGCAGTGCCACAAATAAGTTGCACTATCATTATTAACTTTGCATCTTTTGGCATCAATATTATGAATATGTGTATCACTACGATCGAGATCCAACGAACCACTTTCATTGGGTGTGTAACCATATAAGGTTTTATTCATGTAAGCAGAACAACAATTTATTCTCTTACTTAAATGAATAACCGTATTGCAATAAACATGATCAAATCATATTCATGCTCAGCATAAGCGCCAAATAACATTTATTTAGGTTTAACACTAATCCCGAAAGTATAGGGAGTGTGCGATGATGATCATATCAATCTTGGAACTACTTCCAACACTCATCGTCACTTCCCTTCAACTAGTCTCTGTTTATTCGTAACTCCTGTTTGAGTTACTAATCTTAGCAACCGAACAGTATCAAATACTCGGGGCTACTATGAACACTAGTAAAGCACACATCAATAACCTGTATATCAAATATACCCTTGTTCACTTTGCCATCCTTCTTATCCACCAAATATTTGGGGTATTACCGCTTCGATGACCATTTCCTATGCAGTGTAAGTACTCAGTCTCGGGCTTAGGTCTAGACTTGGGCTTCTTCACTCGAGCAACAACTTGCTTGCCGTTCCTTTTGAAGTTCCCTTCTTCCCTTTGCCATTTTCCTTGAGACTAGTGGTCTTGTCAACCATCAACACTTGATGTTTTCTTGATTTCTACCTTCGCGATTTTAGCATCGTGAAGAGCTCGAGAATCTTTTTCGTCATCCCTTGCATACTATAGTTCATCACGAAGTTCTACTAACTTAGTGATGGTGACTAGAAGAATTCTGTCAATCACTATCTTATCTGGAAGATTAACTCCCACTTGATTCAAGTGATTGAAGTACTCGGACAATCTGAGCACATGCTCACTAGTTGAGCGATTCTCCTCCATCTTTTAGCTATAGAACTTGTTGGAGACTTCATATCTCTCAACTCGGGTATTTGCTTGAAATATTAACTTCAATTCTGGAACATCTCATATGGTCCATGACGTTCAAAACGTCTTTGAAGTCCCGATTCTAAGCCGTTAAGCATGGTGCCCTAAACTATCAAGTAGTCATCATATTGAGCTAGCCAAGCGTTCATAGCGTCAGTATCTGCTCATATTGAGCTAGCCAAGCGTTCATAACGTCGCATCTGCTCCTGCAATAGGTCTGTCACCTAGCGGTGCATTAAGGACATAATTCTTCTGCGCAGCAATGAGGATAAACCTCAGATCACGGATCCAATCCGCATTATTGCTACTAACATCTTTCAATACAATTTTCTCTAGGAACACATATAAAAACATAGGGAAGCAACAACGCGAGCTATTGATCTACAACATAATATGCAAAATACTACCAGGACTAAGTTCATGATAAATTAAAGTTCAATTAATCATATTAAAAACTCCCACTTAGATAGACATCTCTCTAGTCATCTAAGTGATCACGTGATCCAAATCAACTAAACCATGTCCGATCATCACGTGAGATGGAGTAGTTTCAATGGTGAACATCACTATGTTGATCATATCTACTATATGATTCACGCTCGACCTTTCGGTCTCCGTGTTCGAGGCCATATCTGTTATATGCTAGGCTCGTCAAGTTTAACTTTGAGTATTCGCGTGTGCAACTGTTTTGCACCGTTGTATTTGAGCGTAGAGCCTATCACACCCGATCATCACGTGGTGTCTCAGCACGAAGAACTTTCATAGCGGTGCATACTCGGGAGAACACTTCTTGATAATTTTGGTGAGAGATCATCTTATAATGCTACCGTCAATCAAAGCAAGATAAGATGCATAAAGGATAAACATCACATGTAATCAATATAAGTGATATGATATGGTCATCATCATCTTGTGCTTGTGATCTCCATCGCCGAAAGCAACGTCATGATCACCATCGTCACCGCGCGACACCTTGATCTCCATCGTAGCATCGTTGTCGTCTCGCCAACTATTGCTTCTCGACTATCGCTACTCCTTAGTGATAAAGTAAAGCAATTACATGGCGTTGCATTTCATACAATAAGCGACAACCATATGGCTCCTGCCGATTGCCGATAACTTCGGTTACAAAACATGATCATCTCATACAATGAAATATAGCATCACGTCTTGACCATATCACATCACAACATGCCCTGCAAAAACAAGTTAGGCGTCCTCTACTTTGTTGTTGCAAGTTTTACGTGGCTGCTACGGGCTGAGCAAGAACCGTTCTTACCTCGCATCAAAACCACAGCGATACTTCGTCAAATAGACTCCGTTTTAACCTTCTCAAGGACCGGGCGTATACACTCGATTCAACTAAAGTGAGAGAGCAGACACCCGCCGGTCACCTTTAAGCAACGAGTGCTCGGAGTGGTGAAACCAGTCTCGCGTAAGCGTCTGGCGTAATGTCGGTCCGGGCGCTTCATCTCACAATACCGCTGAACCAAAGTATGACATGCTGGTAGGCAGTATGACTTATATCGTCCACAACTCACTTGTGTTCTACTCGTGCACATGACATCAGCGCATAAAACCAGGCTCGGATGCCCTTTGTTGGGTAGCGTAGTAATTTCAAAAATTTCCTACGATCACGCAAGACCATGGTGATGGCATAGCAACGAGAGGGAGAGTGTCCGTCCACGTACCCTCGTGACCGAAAGCGAAGCGTTATAACAACGCGGTTGATGTAGTCGTGCGTCTTCACGATCCGACCGATCCAAGCACCGAGCGTCACGGCACCTCCGAGTTCGCACACGTTCAGCTCGATGGCGATCCCGGACTCGATCCAGCAAAGTGTCGGGGATGAGTTCCGTCGACCGACGGCGTGGTGGCGATGTTGATGCTCCACCGGCGCAGGGCCGCCTAAGCTCGCGACGATATGACTTCTCGGCGCGGGGCTTCGCCTAAGCTCTCTGACGATATGACGAAGTGGAATATGGTGGAAGGGGCACCGACACGGCTAAGGAGCGATCCGTAGATCAACTTATGTGTCATGGGTGCCCCTGCCCCGTATATAAAGGAGCCAAGGGGGTGCGGCCAGCCTTGGGAGGCGCGCTGGAGGAGTCCTACTCCCAGGGAGTAGGACTCCCCTGTCCTAGTTGGAGTAGGATTGGGGAGGGGAAGAGGGAAGGCGCGCCCCTCTCCTTGTCCTATTCGGACTAGAGGGGAGGGGCACGCAGCCCACCTGGCCGGCCCTTCCTCTTCTCCTTGTGGCCCATGAAGGCCCATATACCCCCGGGGTTCAGTAACCCCGGTGTTCAATAACTTCTGTTTTCCTCGGAACCCTTCGAAGTCAAACATAGGCTTCAATATATCAATCTTTATGTCTCGACCATTTGAGACTCCTCGTCATGTCCGTGATCACATCCGGGACTCGAACAACCTTGGTGCATCAATACTTATAAACTCATAATGAGCTGTCATCGAAGCGTTAAGCGTGCGGACCCTACGGGTTCGAGAACTATGTAGACATGACCTAGAACCATTCTCGGTCAATAACCAATAGCGGAACCTGGATGCCCATATTGGTTCCTACATATTCTCTGAAGATCTTTATCGGTCAAACCGCATAACGACATCGTTGTTCCCTTTGTCATCGGTATGTTACTTACCCGAGATTCGATCGTCGGTATCAATACCTAGTTCAATCTCGTTACAGGTAAATCTCTTTACTCGTTCGTAATACATCATCTCACAACTAACTCATTAGTTGTAATGCTTGCAAGGCTTAGGTGATGTGTATTACCGAGAAGGCCTAGAGATACCTCTCCGACGATCGGAGTGACAAAACCTAATCTCGAAATCGCCAACCCAACAAGTACCTTTGGAGACACCTGTAGTACTCCTTTATAATCACCCGATTCGTTGTGGCGTTTGGTAGTACCAAAGTGTTCCTCCGGTAAGCAGGAGTTGCATAATCTCATAGTTACAGGAACATGTATGGGTCATGAAGAAAGCATTAACATACTAAGCGATCAAGTGTTAAGCTAACGGAATGGGTCATGTCAATCAGATCATTCAACTAATGATGTGACCTTGTTAATCAAATAACAACTCCTTGTTCATGGTTAGGAAACATAACCATCTTTGATTAACAAGCTAGTCAAGTAGAGGCATACTAGTGACATACTGTTTGTCTATATATTCACACATGTATTATGTTTCCGGTTAATACAATTCTAGCATGAATAATAAACATTTATCATGATATAAGGAAATAAATAATAACTTTATTATTGCCTCTAGGGCATATTTCCTTCAATTTGGTCCTTGGGGCTTGACCAGGCTTTAGAGGCTTCATGAGCACTTGCATGCAATGATCAGTGAGTTCAGGCTCTTGGTATAGACAACGAGCACCTTCAGGTGGAGGACTGATTGGCAGGGCATGAAGTAATTCAGAGGCCGGTGCCTTGTAATGAGTATTTTCGGTTATCCAGTCCAAAACTCAAGTGTTGATATCATCAGCATCACCTGTGATGTGCAGTGTTGCGTAGAACTGAAGAATAAGCTCTTCATTCCAATCAACTATGTCAGAGCAAAAGTTGAGCAGTCCTGCATCATGAAGCATACTGAGGACTTGAGAGAAGCAAGGCGTTGATTCCATTTCCACGTGAGGAATATGCTCGTGGTCGAAGACTTTGTCCTTATTGAAAAGTAGTGAAGAATAGAAATTGGCCTGGCTGGCAGTCCAGAAGCGCTTCCTTCTAAGATGAGCAGTGTCAAAAGGATTGAATTCAGTGAAGAAAACATGCTCGCCGAAGAAGTCATCAACCTTGAATTTCTGCTTCTTTGAGAAGGGATCCTTTGGCTTGGGCTGAGGAGTGTCAGTCAATTGCATCACCACCTCAGGAATCACAATCTCAGGATCCACAGACTGAGGAATTTTAGGCTCTTCTTCAGCTGCAGCCTGGGTCTTCAATTCTTCATTTACATTTTCTTCAGCACTAGTGGCTGGAATTTCTTCATGGATAGATGGGGTTGCATGAGGTTCTTTAGAACCCATTTGTACTTCAGTAGCAGCAGGGGACTGAGGAATTGCTTGAAGTGGAGTGAACATTGGAGAGTTGGGGTGCTGACTTTCCCAAAAGTCATCATTCAGCACAGGTGTGGTACAGCTAATGTCCACATCCTCATCTTCCATTTCTTCAATGTCGGCCTCTTCAGCAGTGAACTGAGGCATAGGCGAGGAGACAACTGGTGTTGAAGGGATTGTATCCACTTCAATTTCTCCATCCAACTGCTCTGACGAAGCAGCAGAAGGATTCTCTTCATCGGATTCGCTTGGAATCACATAATCTTCACCAAAAGGAACAAGGTCCTTTGATGGCATGAAGGAGACAGGAACGTCATCAATTGGGTTGTTAATTGAGCTTGTCAAAGGCTTCATCTTCTTCGGAGCTGAAGAATCTGATGAAGTAGATGCCTTCCTTTTCTTCACAGCTGCACGCTCTGCAACCTTGGTCTTCTTCGCATATGATGCAGATGGAAGTATCGGAGTTGGTGTAGGCGCAGGAGGAGCAGAGGAATTTGGTTCAGTTTCTTCAGGCGCAACTGATGCAGTTGCCCTGACTTCTTCACTTTTTTCAGGCGCACCACTAGTGGATTCCCTCGCAATTTCTTCAGCGGCTGGAATGCAGTCATCAGTCCTGGTACTTTCATTTTCTTCAGCAGCCTGATTGTCATTAGCGGTGCTGGAATGTTCTTCAGTGGGCTGAGCAGATGCTTTAGCCGGAGTGACTTCAACATGCACAGGTGCAGCAGCACTTGAAGTGAATGTCTTTGTCAGCTTGACGAACCGGACCTTGGCGCCCTTCCAATCAGCATAGTAGCGATTGAATTCATCACTCAGTTGCTTGATCTTAGCTTGCAAGGCAATGAGTTGATCAGGGGTAAGAGTGAGGACATTGTCCTTTAGGTAGCGCTGCTTCCTGTACTGCGCTTTCTTCAGTCTTCTTCCTTCTTCAAATTTCCACTTCTCTTCTTCAATGAAGGCAGTCAAGACATGACTTTGACCAGGAGTGAGGTTCATCTCCGGCAAAGGCATGTTTGGGTCCTTGTGCCATAGATCAAAGAAATCTAGGATCAACTTTGGATCCAATAACATTGGCACATTGCTGCCTTTGGCTCTAGCGGCCCTGGCCTGCCTGTCTCTGATGATTTCGGCAAGTTCTTCATCATCATAAGGCACTTGAAAGGCGACCTACTTCTTATGAGGACTTGGTCGAGGGCCTCGTCCAGCAGTGGCCTTTTTCTTCAGCAGAGAGGGGCCAGTTGAGGAATTTGGTGCAGTTGAGGAACTCGCAGAAGCTGCTGAGGCAATTGAGATGCCTGTAGTCCTTTGGCACGTGGTGAGATGCACAGGTGCAGAGGATTTAGTTGGAGCAGCTGAGGACTTTGTCGGAGGAGCTGAGGACTTTGAAGGAGGAGGAGCAGTTTGACGAGTTGACCGTGAGGGCTTTGAAGAATCTGGCCGTGAGGGCATTGCTGAGGAACTTGGCCGTGAGGGCATTGAGGGGGAAGCACTTGGCTTGTGAGCAGGCTTCTTAGGCATGGCCTTCTTCGGCTTGCTTGCAGAGGCCTCAGCAGCGGTAGCAGCAGCAGGAGAGTCTTCATTGAATTTTCTTACTGCTTACTTTGCCTGCTTGGCCAGTTTGGCCTGGCGCTTTGCCCATTCATCAGGATAATCCTCACCGCGCTTGAGGCTGGTGGGATCTGCCAATTGGCCAGGTGCCAACGGAGGTCTTGGGCATGGAGGGTTGAGTGCGAATTTCTTCATATACTTGGGAGTGACATATCTGTAGTCCCTCCATTCCCATGCCCATCTCCTCTCAATCTTTTGAATGCGCACCTTGCGCTGATTTTTATCTTCCTCAGGGGGTGTGCAGTATCCAGCATAAATATCATCAGGGATCTAAAATGCTGTGTTGACCTCAGGCCTCTTTCCACCCTTCTGTGGCTTCTTACCGTCAGCCATTTTCTTCAGCTGAGGAATATGAACAACTGAAGTTTCTGAAGAGGTGTGCAACTTTTCTTCGAGGAACGCTGCAAATGAGTTAAGTTGATGAGAACCTAGTGATTCAGCAGCGGACATGTGTACCTATGAACAGAGTATAGTTGCAAGGAATTTGGAGAGGTCATATGCGTTCTTATAAGGTTTTTCAAAAAGAATAAGTTTGAGAAATTTGACCAGATGAGTCTTGAAAAATTTCACTAAGCGTTCTTTGTCTTAGGTACCAGAGTTGTATAGATTGAAAATCCACACAATTGATGAATCTTGAAGAAAATCATTGCTTAGAGAAACGAATCAAGAGCAGATGACATGTGAGGTGTCCAGTGTGTGAAGATTTGAAGAATAAACACCTTTGAAGATTTTCAAGAAAACATTTGAATCAAAGAGGGCAGTAAAAGTAACTTTTAATTACCCTTGATGAAGAACACGACGAACTGGGAAGTGTAGATGTGAAGTTTGTCAGTTCAGATCTTCCACGCCCTAAATTGGTAGAGGAAGACAGCTACGGCGGCGGCGGAGTGAAGAAATCCGCAACCAGCGCGAGTACGACAGCAACGAGGTCGAGGCAGTGAAGCTCTTCCTCACCGGCGGCGATGAAGTAGCGGCGGCGCTAGGGTTTGAGAAGCTAGAGCGGGAGTGAGAACAAGCAGAGTAAAAACGAAGTGAGGAAGAGGAGGGGGGTATTTATAGTCGGAGTGAAAAACTGTAGCCAGAAGAAATCGGACGAACATGCCACTGGCCCTTCTTATTCGCTTGACATGTGTCACCCACGTACTGATAGGTGGCGATCGTGTAAGATCATGGGCGAATAGATAAGTATTGTCGTGGGATGCGGAACGGTTTGGGCGGCAAAGCTGAAAATTTAGATAAGATAAGTTAAAAGATCCATTCGCAATTTCTTCAACTGTCAAGGACACAGTGAAGATTTTGAACGAGTTTCAAATAGAACGCACATGAAGAATTTGACAACAGACTGGGTTGAGTTTAGCATAGAGGGGGAAGGGTCCGATCACATTCACTTAGCAGAAGAAATCAAATTAAAGAATTAGCAATAAGTGAATGATGTAGAGGACATAAACTCATATATATAGCCAATGAAGAATAACGACGGAAAGAGTGAAGACAATGCAAAGTTGAAGAATTTTAAACTTTGAGGAATTTCAAAAACGAAGAAAAACTCAAATTAAAGATTTTCAACTTTGATTGGTGGCGTAACCCACCGTATAAGAGAGCTGATTTCAGACACTGCATACAATTGTCGTAGGGCTCTGAGAATCAATTTCTTCATTAATTTCTTCAAACTTAGAGGGTTAGTCTTCATTGATTGAAGAAAAACGTTACTTTGTGTGTTGCACATCTAAGACATCAAGTCAGCATAAGTGTTAGGATGTGTGTCCTTTTCAGAGAACATTCGAAGATTCTAGGATATTTAGCTCACACCGCAACTTGCTAAATCTCTTCTCATCCAAGGGCTTAGTGAAAATATCGGTCAGCTGGTCTTTAGTGCTTGCGTGGTCGATGGAGATGTCGCCCTTCAACACATGATCACGAAGAAAATGATGACGAATCTGAATGTGCTTTGTCTTCGAGTGCTGAACTGGGTTATGAGCAATCTTGATAGCACTCTGATTGTCGCAGTAGAGAGGCACATTCTTCACATTGATGCCATAGTCCTTGAGTGTTTGCTTCATCCATAGTAATTGAGCACAGCACGATCCAGCAACAATGTACTCAGCTTCTGTACTGGAGAGTGATATGCAGTTCTGTTTCTTTGAGGACCAACAGACCAAAGATCGTCCGAGGAAATGGCATGTGCCTGGCGTTGACTTGCGGTCCACAAGATCACCAGAATAGTCAGAGTCTGAATATCCAATGAGATCAAATGAGGAGCCCTTGGGATACCATAATCCAAGTGTTGGTGTGTGAGCTAGATATCAAAGAATATTCTTCACAGCCTTATGGTGTGATTCCTTCGGTGTAGCTTGAAATCGGGCACACATGCAAACACTAAGCATAATATCCGGCCTAGATGCACATAGGTACACTAAAGAGCCAATCATGGAGCGGTATACCTTTTGATCGAAGTCTTTACCATTTTCATCAGTGCATAGATGGCCATTTGTGGGCATTGGAATTTTGACCCCTTTGTAATCTTGCATGCCGAATTTCCTCAATACATCTTGAGGTATTTCTCTCCGAGATATGAATATGCCATTCTTGTTGTTGGCGAATTTGAAGACCTAAAAAGAATTTCAATTCTCCCATCATAGACATTTGATATTCCTCACTCATCATATAGGCAAATTCATCACTGTAACGTTGGTTAGTACAGCCAAAAATGATATCATCAACATAAATTTGGCACACAAACAATTCACCATCATAAGATTTAGTGAAAAGAGTTAGGTCAAGTGAACCAGGTTTGAAGCCTTGCTTCATGAGGAATTCCTTCAAAGTATCATACCAGGGGCCTGCTTGAGGCCATACAGGGCCTTATTGAGTCTGAAGACTTTGTCAGGATGTTTTGGATCTTCAAAACCTGGGGGTTGAGCAACATATACTTCTTCCTCAAGCTTACCATTGAGGAATGCACTTTTCACATCCATTTGTTGTAAGATAATATCATGATGGTTAGCATAAGCAAGTAATATGCGAATAGCCTCAAGTCTAGCAACAGGTGCAAAAGTTTCATCGAAAACAATTCCTTCAACCTGTGTGTAGCATTGAGCTATAAGTCGTGCCTTATTCCTCACCACAAGGCCATTTTCATCTTGCTTGTTGCGGTAGATCCATTTTTTGCCAATGATGTTGTGCTTGCGAGGATCTGGACATTTGACCAGTTCCCAGACGTTGTTGAGCTCGAACTGATGTAATTCTTCTTGCATAGCTTGAATGCACTCAGGCTCCAGAAATGATTCATCTACCTTAGTGGGATCTGTGATAGAGACAAAAGCAAAGTGCCCACAAAACTTAGACAAATGTGAAGCTTTTGAGCGTGTGAGAGGACCTGGTGCTTCAATGTCATCGATGATCTTCTCGACTTGCACTTCGTTTGCAATGCGAGGATGAGCGGGTTGTCTTCAAGGAATTTGATCCGCATTTTCTTCAGGAGCATTTTCCTCAGCGCCATTTTCTTCAGGTGCGCCAGCTCGACGTTCTTCACGTTCTGGAATGAATTCTTCAGCAGATTCTTCGGTAGGAATGACATCCTTAGTAGCCTTGAACTTGATAGATTCCTCAGGTGCTGGTTCATCTAACATAGAAGGTAGGTGCTCTCTTTGCGAGCCATTAGTTTCATCAAACCGCACATCTACAGTTTCAACAACCTTGTGGTGAACGTTGTTGAAGACTTTGTAGGTGTGCGAGTCCTTCTCGTAACCAAGCATAAAACCCTCATGTGCTTTCGGTGCAAATTTAGAATTGTGATGAGGATTTCTAATCCAACATTTAGCACCGAAGACTTTGAAGTAACTCACATTGGGTTTCTTGTCAGTGAGGAGTTCATAAGCAGTCTTCTTGAAGAATTTGTGAAGATATACTTTGTTGATGATGTGGCACGCAGTATCAATTGCTTCAATCCAGAAACGACGAGGCGTCTTGTATTCATCAAGCATAGTGCGAGCCATCTCAACAAGAGTTCTGTTCTTGCGCTCCATGACGCCATTCTGCTGAGGAGTATAAGGAGCAGATAACTCATGAGTAATACCAGGTTCATCAAGATAGTCATCAACACCGGAATTCTTGAACTCGGTCCCATTGTCACTTCTGATGTGCTTGATCTTCACACCAAAGTTGGTTGAAGCCCTCAAGGAAAATCGTTTGAAGACTTCCTGCACCTCATGTTTGTAAGTGACAATGTGCACCCATGTGTAACGAGAATAATCATCAACAATAACAAAGCCATATAGAGATGCATCATTTGTAACTGCAGAATAATGATTAGGACCAAAGAGATCCATGTGAAGCAATTCAAATGGTCGAGTGGTAGTCATGATAGTCTTCACTGGATGCTTGGCCTTTGTCATCTTTCCAGCTTCACAGGCTCTGCATAAGTGATCCTTCAGGAATTTTACATTCTCAATGCCAATGACATGCTTCTTCTTCGCAAGCGTGTGCAGATTCCTCATGCCATCATGACCAAGTCGTCGATGCCATAGCCAGCCTTCTGAAGCTTTTGCAAGTAGGCATACGGCCAGTTGTGGTCCTGTAGAGAAATCAACAATGTACAAGTCTCCTCTCCTAAAGCCTTCGAAGACTTTGGAATTGTCAGCTTCCATGATCACAACACAATGATATTTGCCAAAGACAACAACCATATCGAGATCACAAAGCATCGAGACAGACATGAGGTTGTATCCTAAGGACTCGACAAGCATGACTTTGTCCATGTGTCGATCCTTTGAGATCGCAACCTTACCTAGACCCAATACCCGACTTTTGCCTTTGTCAGCGAAGATGATATGCTTCAGATGCGATGGTGATAAAGGAGCATCCATCAATAGATTCTTGTCACCAGTCATGTGATTCGTACATCCACTATTGAGGACCCACTCATTGGCTTTGGTTTGATCATCCTGCAGATGAATTAGTGCAACTTACGAACTCATATACTTCATCAGTGAAGAATATGACATCTATATCATCAGATCAATTTTGATCAAGCAATAGAACAGATAAAACAGTATGAGGACGTGAGAAATGAAAGTTCATTTCTTCATGATTAGCCTGCGTCCTTTCAGGCATTTTCAGGTCTCCAGCAAATTCTTCAGACGTTTTAAGCATGTCTGGAGACCTGACCCTGCATAAGAGATTAGTTCTTTTTCTTCACCACCCACATCTAAAGGGGTGGCAAAGAATTCATCACTCTGCGAGCACCATATGAGAAAGGTGGCATAGAAGCCAATCCACTTCGTTTCACATTAGAGGGGTTAGGATAAGCATATGAATAAGCAGAGAAATTCTTCCAGGACTTATGAACATAATGGTTAGAAGAATAATGCTCATATTCATAGCCCTTAGATCTACCCTACGAAACAGAGGGGTTAACACGATGATGATCATATGAGGACTTTGATCCTTTTGAGGAATTTGATCCACGTGAGGAATTTGGTCCGTATGAGGACTTGGATCCATATGAAGAATTTGGTCCATATGAAGAGTTGATCTGGGGTTCCTATTCTTCACAGGTGGTGTCATGAGGACATTCACGAAGACTTTCAAGGAACTTCTTGGAACCCAGATTTTCTTCATAGGGGAACCGTTCTGCGATTAGTGCCAACATATCTAGCAAATACTTCACCATTCTGATTTTTGAACAGTTTATAGTTGGAGTCAAATGACTCATCAGAAGAATGAGGAGATTCAGATGTAAAGCCGGATAAGTTAGATGGATCAACTGGAGGTCCCTTTGCAGCAACCCATGAGGTTTTGGGATACTGCTCAGGCTTCCAATATGTTCCATCAGCATTGAGTTTCCTCTCAAAGGCAATACCCTCTTTCCTAGGGTTCCTATTGAGGATTTGCCTTTTAAGCACATCACAAAGAGTCTGATGCCCTTTGAGGCTTTTGTACATGCCTATCATGTACAATTCCTTCAGCCCTGCATCATCAGTGATACTAGCAATGTCCTCAGATGAGGAATTAGTGATGGCAGAGACAGGTGAAGAATTTGTAGCATTAGAAGCATTTGAACATTCAGGTGAAGAATTAGCAGATTCACGTTCAATGCACTTCAGACATGGAGGAACAAATTCTTCCTGAGTAGCGCTGATTTGTTGAGCAAGTAATGAATCGCGCTCCTTCTGAAGATCTTCATAACTCACACTTAGCTTCTCAAGATCTTGCTTTCTTTGAAGAAATTCATAAGAAAGCTTCTCGTGATCAGATAAGAGAGTGTTATGATGACCTTGAAGGGTGTCAAACTTGGACTGAAGTCTCTGAAGATTTTCAGTCAAGGTTTTAGTGCGATCCATTTCTTTACCCAACATATCATCACTTTTATCTAGCATGTTTTGAACCTTTTCAAAAGCCTTTTATTGTTTCGTAGCAATCTTAGCAAGTTTAGAGTAGCTGGGCTTGAGGTTTTCATCAGATTCATCCTCACTAGATTCAGAGGAGGCGTATTTAGTTACCTTGGCACCCTTTGCCATGAAGCAATAGGTGGGAGCGTAGTCATCATTGCCTTCATCAGCCCTGTTGGTGAAGCCATTTTCTTCAGAGTTGAAGATAGACTTGCTGACGAATGCAGTAGCGAGAGCTAGGCTCGCCACACCAGACTCAGACTCCTCAGATGCCTCCTCGTCCTCATGTTCCTCAGATTCAGCCTCAGAGTCCATTTCCTTGCCAATGAATGCCCGAGCCTTCTTGCAGCTGCTCTTCTTGTGAGATGAAGACTTCGAGGATTTTGATGATGAAGACTTTGAAGATTTCTTCTTCTTGTTTGCGTCATCAGAACTGTAGTCCTTGTATTTCTTCTTCTTTGATTCCTTATCCCACTGAGGACAATCTTGAATGTAGTGACCAGGTTTCTTGCATTTGTGGCATAGCCTCTTCTTGTAGTCACTGGATGAGGAATCATTGCTCCTTGAGGATTTTCCAAAGCGACCACGTCTTGAGAACTTTTGAAATTTCTTCACGAGCAGTGCTAGTTCCTGGCTCAGTTCTTCAGGATCACTGAGGCTGCTAGCAGAGTCTTCATCTTCAGACTCAGAGACTGCCTTGGCCTTCAGAGCACGTGATCTGCCATAGCTCGAACCATAGAGATCTCTCTTCTCAGCAAGCTGGAACTCATGAGTATTAAGCCTCTCGAGGATATCAGCGGGATCAAGTGACTTGTAAACAGCACGTTCACCAGAGTATCAAAAGAAGAATCGAGTGATCTTAGCAATTTCTTCACCACCTCATGGTCGGTGATGTCAGTGGCGCCAAGCGCTTGAAGCTCATTTGAGATGTCAATGAGGCGATCGAAGGTTTGCTGAACATTTTCATTGTAGAGTCTTTTGAAGCGGTTGAAGAGATTGCGAAGAACGTCAACACGAGAGTCATGTTGAGTTGAGACTCCTTCATTCACTTTGGACAACCTATCCCAGATAAGCTTAGCAGTTTCCGAAGCACTCACTCTTCCATATTGCCCTTTGCTCAGATGGCCACATATGATATTCTTCGCTTGAAGCGAGTTGCATGAATCTCTTCAAATCAGTAGCGTTCAGAGAAGGTGTGACTGAGGGAACACCATTTTCCACAACATACCAGAGATCTTTATCAATTGCCCCAAGATGCATTCGCATCTTATTCTTCTAGTAGGGGTAGTCCGTTCCATGGAAGGTAGGACACCCAGAAGAGACCTTGATCATACCTACGGTCAACATAACTAAAACTCCAGGCTGTTAAATGATGTCTACTACACAACCTTCTTCTTGTAGACATTGTTGGGCCTGCAAGTGCACAGGTTTGTAGGACAGTAGCAAATTTCCCTCAAGTGGATGACCTAAGGTTTATCAATCCGTGGGAGGCGTAGGATGAAGATGGTCTCTCTAAAGCAACCCTGCAACAAAATAACAAAGAGTCTCTTGTGTCCCCAACACAACCAATACAATGGTAAATTGTATAGGTGCACTAGTTCGGTGAAGAGATGGTGATACAAGTGTAATATGGATGGTAGATATAGGTTTTTGTAATCTGAAAATATAAAAACAGCAAGGTAACAAAAGATAAAAGTGAGCGTAAACGGTATTGCAATGATAGGAAATAAGGCCTAGGGTTCATACTTTCACTAGTGAAAGATCTCTCAACAATAATAACATAGATAGATCATATAACAATCCCTCAACATGCAACAAAGAGTCACTCCAAAGCCACTAATAGCGGAGAACAAACGTAGAGATTATGGTAGGGTACGAAACCACCTCAAAGTTATTCTTTCGGATCGATCTATAAAAGAGTTTGTACTAGAATAACACCTTAAGATACAAATCAACCAAAACCCTAATGTCACCTAGATACTCCATTGTCACCTCAAGTATCCGTGGGCATGATTATACGATATGCATCACACAATCTCAGATTCATCCAAACAACATAAAAGTACTTCAAAGAGTGCCCCAAAGTTTCTACCGGAGAATCAAGAACGTGTGCCAACCCCTATGCATAGGTTCATGGGTGGAACCCGCAAGTTGGTCACCGAAACATACATCAAGTGGCACGTGATATCCCATTGTCACCACAGATAAACACGGCAAGACATACATCAAGTGTTCTCATAAAAGACTCAATCCGATAAGATAACTTCAAAGGGGAAACTCAATTCATCACAAGAGAGTAGAGGGGGAGAAACATAAGATCCAACTATAATAGCAAAGCTCGCAATATATCAAGATCGTGCCAAATCAAGAACACGAGAGAGACAGAGAGATCAAACACATAGCTACTGGTACATACCCTCAGCCCCGAGGGTGAACTACTCCCTCCTCGTCATGGATAGCGCCGGGATGATGAAGATGGCCACCGGTGATGGGATCCCCCTCCGGCAGGGTGCCGGAACAGGGTCCCGGTTGGTTTTTGGTGGCTACATAGGCTATGGAGGCGGAACTCGATCTATCTTCTGTTCGGAAGTTTTAGGTGCACGAGGTATATATGGGTGCAAAAGTGCGTCGGTGGACCTCAGGGGTGCTCACGAGGCAGGGCGCGCCCGGGGTGGGGCGCCCCCACCTCGTGGGCAGCCCGACTCCCGACGTGCACTCCAAGTCTATCAAGTTGCTTTCCTTCCAAAAATAACTTCTCCAGTTGATTTCGTTCCGTTTTGACTCCGTCTGATATTCCTTTTCCTCGAAACACTAAAATAGGCATAAGACAGCAAATCTGGGCTGGGCCTCCGGTTAATAGGTTAGTCCCAAAAATAATATAGAAGTGGATAATAAAGCCCAATATTGCCTAAAACAGTAGATAATATAGCATGGAGCAAACAAAAATTATAGATAAGTTGGAGACGTATCAAGCATCCCCAAGCTTAATTCCTGCTCGTCCTCGAGTAGGTAAATGATGAAAAAGAATTTTTGATGCGGAGTGATACTTTGGCATAATTTCAATATAAATCTTCTTAATTGTGATATGAATATTCAGATCCGAAAGATTCAAGACAAAAGTTCATATTGACACAAAAATAATAATACTTCAAGCATACTAATCAAAGCAATCATGTCTTCTCAAAATAACATGGCAAAAGAAAGTTCATCCCTACAAAATCATATAGTTAGGCTATGCTTCATTTTCGTCACACAAAGATGTTCCCAACTTCTATACCCCCGATGACAAGCCAAGCAATTGTTTCATACTCAAATAATCTCAAACTTTTTCAACCTTCACGAATACATGAGCGCGAGCCATGGATATAGCACTATGGGTGGAATAGAATATGATGATGGGGATTGTGTGGAGAAGACAAAAAAGGAGAAAGTCTCACATTGACGAGGATAATCAACGGGCTATGGAGATGCCCATCAATTGATGTCAACATGAGGAGTAGGGATTGCCATGCAACGGATGCACTAGAGCTATAAGTATATGAAAGCTCTACAAAAGAAACTAAGTGGGCGTGCATCCAACTTGCTTGCTCACGAAGACCTAATTTTTGAGGAAGCCCATCATAGGAATATACAAGCCAAGTTCTATAATGAAAAATTCCCACTAGTATAAAAAGAGAACTTATGAGACTCACTACATGAAGAACAAGGTGCTGCTTTGAAGCACAATATATGAGACTCGTTACATGAAGAACAAGGTGCTACTTTGAAGCACAAGTGTGGTAAAAGGATAGTAACATTGCCCCTTCTCTCTTTTTCTCTCATTTTTTGGGCCTTCTCTTTTTTTTGGCCTTTCTCTTTTTTTTATTTTTTTCATTTTTTTCGTCCGGAGTCTCATCCCGACTTGTGGGGGAATCATAGTCTCCATCATCCTTTCCTCACTGGGGCAATGCTCTAATAATGAAAATCATCACACTTCTATTGATTACATCATAAGGATTACAACTCAAAACTTAGAACAAGATATGACTATATGAATGCCTCCGGCGGTTTACCGGGATGGTGCAATGAATCAAGAGTGACATGTATGAGAAATAATGCATGGTGGCTTTGACACAAATACGATGTCAACTACATGATCATGCAATGGCAATATGACAAAAGTAATGTATGTCATTATGATGATGGAAGTTGCATGGCAATATATCTCGGAATGGCTATGGAAATGCCTTGATGGGTAGGTATGGTGGCTGTTTTGAGGAAGATATAAGGAGGTTTATGTGTGATAGAGCGTATCGTATCACGGGGTTTGGATGCACCGGCGAAGTTTGCACCAACTCTCAAGGTGAGAAAGGGCAATGCACGGTACCGAAGAGGCTAGCAAAGGCGGAAAGGTTAGAGTGCGTATAATCCATGGACTCAACATTAGTCAAAAGAACTCATATACTTATTGCAAAAATTTGGAAGCCATCAAAAATCAAGTACTACGTGCATGCTCCTAGGGGGATAGATTGGTAGGAAAATACCATCGCTCGTCCCCGACCGCCACTCATAAGGATGCACAAGCCAGGTACACTTCATGTTTCAAATTTGTTACACAACTTTAACCATACGTGCATGCTACGGGACTTGCAAACTTCAACACAAGTATTTCTCAAATTCACAATTATCAACTAGCACGACTTTGATATTATTACCTCCATATCTCAAAACAATTATCAAGCATCAAACTTATCTTAGTATTTAATTCATTCAAAAAGAAAGTTTCACATATCTTGAACACTAAGTATATTAACATTAAGCAAATTACCATGCTATTAACGACTCTCAAAGTAATCTAAGTGAAGCATGAGAGATCAAGTTTCTTTAAAACAAATCCACCACCGTGCTCTAAAAGATCTAAGTGAAGCACTAGAGCAAAAATTATCATGCTCAAAAGATATAAGTGAAGCACATAGAGTATTCTAACAAATTCCAATTCATGTATGGCTCTCTCAAAAGGTGTGTACAGCAAGGATGATTTTGGTAAACTAACAAGCAAAGACACAAATAATACAAGACGCTCCAAGCAAAACACATATCATGTGGTGAATAAAAATATAGCTCCAAGTAAATTACCGATGGAAGTAGACGAAAGAGGGGATGCCTTCCGGGGCATCCCAAGCTTTGACTTTTTGGTGTCCTTGGATTATCTTGGGGGTGCCATGGGCATCCCCAAGCTTAGGCTCTTGCCACTCCTTGTTCCATAATCCATCAAAAGAATTCACCCAAAACTTGGAAACTTCACAACACAAAACTCAATAGAAATCTCGTGAGCTCCGTTAGAGAAAGAAGACAAAAGATTACTTCAAGGTACTGTAATGAACTCATTCTTTATTTATATTGGTGTTAAACCTACTGTATTCCAACTTCTCTATGGTTTATAAACTATTTTACTAGCCATAGATTCATCAAAATAAGCAAACAACACAATGAAAACAGAATCTGTCAAAAACAGAACAGTCTGTAGTAATCTGTATCAAACGCAAACTTCTGGAACTCCAAAAATTCTAAAATAAATTGGTGGACCTGAGGAATTTGCCTAGTAATCATTTTCAAAAAGAATCAACTAAATAGCACTCTCCTGTAAAACGTTCTAGCTAATCTCGTGAGCGCTAAAGTTTCTGTTTTTTTACAGCATGATCATAAAGACTTCACCCAAGTCTTCCCAAATGTTCTACTTGGCACAAACACTAATTAAAACATAAAACCACATCTAAACAGAAGCTAGATGGATTATTTATTACTAAACAGAACCAAAAAGTAAGAAACTATAATAAAATTGGGTTGCCTCCCAACAAGCGCTATCATTTAACGCCCCTAGCTAGGCATGATGATTTCAATGATGCTCACATAAAAGATAAGAATTGAAACATAAAGAGAGCATCATGAAGAATATGACTAGCACATTTAAGTCTAACCCACTTCCTATGCGTAGGGATTTTGTGAGCAAACAACTTATGGGAACAAGAATCAACTTGCATAGGAAGGTAAAACAAGCATAACTTCAAAACTTTGAGCACATAGAGAGGAAACTTGATATTATTGCAATTCCTACAAGCATATGTCCCTCCCTCATAATAATTTTCAGTAGCATCATGAATGAATTCAACAACATAACGAGCACCTAAAGCATTCTTTTCATGATCTACTAGCATAAAAAATTTACTACTCTCCACATAAGCAAAATTCTTCTCTTCAATAGTAGTGGGAGCAAACTCAACAAAATAACTATCATGTGATTGAAAATTAAGATCAAGATGACAAGTTTCATGGTTATCATTATTATTTATAGCATACGTGTCATCACAATAATCATCATAGATAGGAGGCATGCTTTGATCATAGTAAATTTTCTCATCAAAGCTTGGGGGACAAAAAATATCATCTTCATCAAACATAGCTTCCCCAAGCTTGTGGCTTTGCATATCATTAGCATCATGGATATTCAAGGAATTCATACTAACAACATTGCAATCATGCTCATCATACAAAGATTTAGTGCCAAACATTCTATAGATTTGTTTTTCTAGCACTTGAGCAAAATTTTCCTTTCCATCATACTCACGAAAGTTATTAAAAAGATGAAGCGTATGAGACAAACTCAATTCCATTTTTTTTGTAGTTTTCTTTTATAAACTAAACTAGTGCTAAAACAAGAAACAAAAAGATTCGATTGCAAGATCTAAAGATATACCTTCAAGTGCTAACCTCCCCGGCAACGGCGCCAGAAAAGAGCTTAGTTGACGGGGTGTGAGTGAGTGCCCTTTACCTAGCCTCCCCGGCAACGGCACCAGAAAAGAGCTTGTTGTCTACTACACAACCTTCTTCTTGTAGACGTTGTTGGGCCTGCAAGTGCACAGGTTTGTAGGACAGTAGAAAATTTCCTTCAAGTGGATGACCTAAGGTTTATCAATCCGTGGGAGGCGTGGGATGAAGATGGTCTCTCTCAAGCAACCCTGCAACCAAATAACAAAGAGTCTCTTGTTTCCCCAACACACCTAATACAATGGTAAATTGTATAGGTGCACTAGTTCGGCGAAGAGATGGTGATACAAGTGCAATATGGATGGTAGATATAGGTTTTTGTAATCTGAAAATATAAAAACAGCAAGGTAACAAAAGATAAAAGTGAGCGTAAACGGTATTGCAATGATAGGAAACAAGGCCTAGGGTTCATACTTTCACTAGTGAAAGATCTCTCAACAATAATAACATAGATAGATCATATAACAATCCCTCAACATGCAACAACGAGTCACTCCAAAGCCACTAATAGCGGAGAACAAACATAGAGATTCTGGTAGGGTACGAAACCACCTCAAAGTTATTCTTTCGGATCGATCTATAAAAGAGTTCGTACTAGAATAACACCTTAAGATACAAATCAACCAAAACCCTAATGTCACCTAGATACTCCATTGTCACCTCAAGTATCCGTGGGCATGATTATACGATATGCATCACACAATCTCAGATTCATCCAACCAACATAAAAGTACTTCAAAGAGTGCCCAAAGTTTCTACCGGAGAATCAAGAACGTGTGCCAACCCCTATGCATAGGTTCATGGGTGGAACCCGCAAGTTGGTCACCAAAACATACATCAAGTGGCACGTGATATCCCATTGTCACCACAGATAAACACGGCAAGACATACATCAAGTGTTCTCATAAAAGACTCAATCCGATAAGATAACTTCAAAGGGGAAACTCAATTCATCACAAGAGAGTAGAGGGGGAGAAACATAAGATCCAACTATAATAGCAAAGCTCGCGATACATCAAGATAGTGCCAAATCAAGAACACGAGAGAGAGAGAGAGAGAGAGAGAGAGAGAGAGAGAGAGAGAGAGAGATCAAACACATAGCTACTGGTACATACCCTCAACCCCGAGGGTGAACTACTCCCTCCTCGTCATGGATAGCGCCGGGATGATGAAGATGGCCACCGGTGATGGGATCCCCCTCCGGCAGGGTGTCGAAACAGGGTCCCGATTGGTTTTTGGTGGCTATAGAGGCTGGCGGCGGAACTCCCGATCTATCTTCTGTTCTGGAAGTTTTAGGGTATGTAGGTATATATGGGTGCAAGGGGTACGTCGGTGGACCTCCGGGGTCCTCACGAGGCAGGGGGCGCACCCAGGGGGGTAGGCGCGCCCCCCACCCACGTGGGCAGCCCGGGACTCCCCTGACGTGCACTCCAAGTCTATCAGGTTGCTTTCCTTCCAAAAATAACTTCTCCAGTTGATTTCGTTCCGTTTTGACTCCGTCTGATATTCCTTTTCCTCGAAACACTGAAATAGGCATAAAACAGCAAATCTGGGCTGGGCCTCCGGTTAATAGGTTAGTCCCAAAAATAATATAAAAGTGGATAATAAAGCCCAATACTGCCTAAAACAGTAGATAATATAGCATGGAGCAATCAAAAATTATAGATACGTTGGAGACGTATCATTAAACCAAAATCACACAGAACAAGGGAGTACCTTGCTCTGATACCAATTGAAAGTGCGTTATATCGACTAGAGGGGGTGAATAGGGGATTTTTATGAATTCTCCACTGAGGAATTTGCTGGTGAGGAAATTCCTAAATGTAGAACTACTTGCAGCGGAATAAGTACTCAAAAGTAAACATAGCAGAACACAAGCATAGTCATCATGATGAAATGAGGACAAGCACAGAGTACAGAAAGCGTAAGCACAGGATAACACAGGATGAAGACGAACAGACTGATAAATTGAACTGAGGAAATTGAGAAAGTCTTCAGTCAAAGTCTTCAAACAGATATGAACAAGCACACAACAACAGAAATGAGGAAATGAAAAAGTTGAGGAAATAGAACTAGCAAGCTTGGTGAAGACAATGATTTGGTAGATGTCGGCGTTCTGGGAACGGGGTTCCCCAGACTTGCCTTCCTGCGGCCTGCGGCGTGGCTCAAGTGGGGGCCCAGCGCGGCCCAGCTTCATCAGCTCAAGCTCAAGACCCTCGCGAGGGGCCAATCCTCGCGGGGCAGACGACAGGAACCTTCCTCAGGAGCAGCCTCGTCAGGCAGGCTCATGAGGAGGCGGAGAGATCAAGTCAGGGTACCTCACGAGGGTGCCCCATGACGCAAGCCATGACGATCGAGACCAGGCGGGCGCCAGCCCGAACAGTGTCCTCATTTCCCCTTTGGTGCAAAGGAGGCAAGCACAGGCCAAGGCATCAGGCAAGGGTTACCACTTCGGTGCAACAAGACCAAGACCAGCATAGCGGCAGGAAGGAGGTCATCGTGGAGCCCAGGACGGCGTCACCGTCAGAGCCTTTGGCAGCCGAAGACCATCTTTAGTCAGGATAAGTGTACTAGATGTTCCCCTTCAAAATGGCCAATTGTTGGCGCCCTTCCCGCTCATTATTTGGGAAGAGGCCCAGGGCCTCCCTCTATAAATAGGACTAGCCACCACAGAGAGAGACACGGAGGTCGAACCTACCGGAGAGAGAGAGAAGCGACTGGACTCACCCAAGCAGTCCATCGCACCAGCTCAAGAACAGCCCCTCGCGAGGCTGTTCTTCCTTTGTACTGTTCTTCATCAGCCCCAGAGGCAATCCACCACACCACACACTGGAGTAGGGTATTACACCACAACGGTGGCCCGAACCAGTATAAATCTTGTGTCTCTTGTGTTGTTAGTCGTTCTTAGTTTAGATCCCTTGCAAACCATTAACGCGTGAGCTGGTGGGGGAAAGATCTCCGTGCGCACCCCAGTGTTCGAACCTCAAGGGTCTGCCGGAACCCGAAATCCGACATTTGGCGCGCCAGGTAGGGGTTCTCTAGAATCTTTCTTCCGCTGGTCGCGTGTGATCTTCCGTCGTGTCCATGGCTGACGCTCGCCGAGCCCGCGCCGAGCACCAGGCTGCTCGCGCCGCTCAAGTCGCCCAGACGGCTCTCGTCGGCGGACACCCCCATCGTTCCCTGTTGCCTGCCGACAACGCCGCCACCGGCTCGGCGGGGAACGAGCAGCGGGCCTCATCCCTGCATCCATCGGTGAGGCGAGAAGGCTGCGCCGCTACTCCTTCGCTCTTCCCCTGCTGGTTCTTCCTCCCACGCGCACCACGCTCCCATGGAGGCTCGAGCCGCGCTCATCACGGCGAACGAGCTCCTGCGCTACCGCCCTGTCGATGATGTCTACGAGGAGTGGCTCGACCGCGTCGCCGAGCTCGTCCGCGCCGCAGGGGGCTCCCCTGCGCCGTCCCTCTCATTGCCTCGCCCTTCACCCCGCGCGGGAGGCAGGGAGCCGGAGGTGCCCCCGCCACCTCCTTCCCAAGAAGGCGCTCTGGCTCCAAGGCGCGTGGCCCCGGGCCGAGACCCTCCGCGTCCGGTGCCCGCGTAGCAAGAAAGGAGCTGCCAGGAGATCCTCATCCCCAAGAAGGTGCTCGCGTGCTCCCAGCACCGGAGCGCCGCGACCGCGCTCCAGCACCACCGCGTCAAGATCCCGCGCTGCTCCAGGCAGCGGTGCGCGGGAATCCACAAAAGCAAGCTCTGCATTAGCAGAGAGCCCCGATGGCCACTGCAGGCTGCCGCGCCTTCACCGCCGAGCTACGCAGCGTCGCATGGCCCCGCAAGTTCAAGCCAGACCTGCCTCCTCGCTACGACGGCACTGCCGACCCCGTGGAGTTCCTTCATCTCTACGAGCTGGGCATCGAAGCCGCCAACAGGGACGAAAAGGTCATGGCGAAGGCCACCCGATCCTCGGCCAGGATCTTTGTCTTCATGTCTAGCTCGATCATCTCCGCTTTAAGCGACTGTTCCAGCGTTTCCAACTGGCCACGGCAGTTATCAAGCTCGGCGTCTTGGTCCCTGACGGTGGCCTCCCGAGCCTCCATCTCCTTCTCCTTCTCCTGGCGGCCGCGAACCTCCTTGGCGAGCTCGTCGCGCAGGCCTTGCAGCTCGACCTCCAGCGCCTTGCAGCTGTCCTGGGCGTCCGCGGCGTCGCCCTGGGCAGCATCGCGAGCGGCACTGGCTGGGCAGGCGGCTTGTTTCTCCCCATCGGAGGCCGACGCGGCTTGGCTCGGCGCCGCTCGGACGGAGGCGGCAGAGCGGGCCCATCCAGAAGCTAGCTCTAGGCGCCCGGCCACCAGACGGGGGTCAGCATTCCGGAGATCCTCTTGCAGCCGGCTCAGTTCGCGGGCAGCCTGGTCCAGGATGGCCGAGGGATCAGAAGGGACTGGAGCCGGTGGAGCAGGTGTAGAAGACGGCAGCGTGATTACGGCTTGGGAAGATGGAGCCCCCTGGGCCTTGGGCACCTCAGCAACAACATCAGGCGCAGGCACCTCCAGAGTCAGCGGGGCCACGGGGGCTGACTCACTGCCAGAGTGCCCCTGCTGGCCTCGCGAGGATGACCGGGCAGGGGAGGCGCGAGCTTCGCTGCCTCCTTTCCCACAGACGGAGCCGCAGCCCCGGCAGGCGAAGCCGCCTCAAGCAAGGCCACTGAGGCCCCCTTCGGCATTTTTGCCGCAGGCACCGACCTGGTCAAGAGAATACATACGTCAAGCCTAGGCGGCAGAAGCAAAGAAAAACACGGGTCGAACACATACTGGTCGCCGTCCACGGACTCAAGCAGCCTCCGGCTGAACTTGAAGCCTGAAAGCCTGCAGCTAGGGTCAGCCTTGGGAGACCCGGAAGCAGTAGGCGCGTCGTGAAGGCCGGAGCTGGCCTCAGACCGGCCGGAGCCAGAACAGACCCTGGGAGAACCAGCCCCCGACCGGCCCTTCCTCGGAACCTGGGGAGAATCCTCCCCTCCTCGCCGTGCACCGGCCTCGTCATCGTCCGGCATGGAGCGAAGGGCGTGGGACCTGTGCCGAGGGAAGGAATCCCCCGACTCCTTGCCAGTCGCCTCGAAGTCAGACTCTTCTTCCTCCACCTCCTCTTCTTCCTGTTCACTCCCGCTGGAGTTGCTGGAGGAAACGTTCACCGTCGCCAACGTCGTCAGATCCTCGGGAGCCCCAGCGGGCACCAGCCCCTCACGATCTAAGGTGGGCATAGCGCCCACCACCTACTCCTAGTCGTCGTGAAGGAACAGGGGGACGGGAGCGCCCTCCGGCTATGCCACGTCTCCCCCGACCAAGGAATGGAGAGCCGCGAACAGATCTTCATCGGAGAGGGCCTCGGAGCTCAGGAGAAGGGCGTCACCTGCCTCCCCAAGCCTCCACAACGGAAGCGAATGCTCCCGGAGCGGAGCCACCCGGTGTTCCAGGAACTCCCTCAGGAGCGTGGCCCCGGTCAGCTTCGCCGCCCCCAAGTTGCCTGGCCTCAGGTCCGCGACAATCCTCTTCAGCACCATCTTCGCACGAGGGTCGACGAGCTCCGCGTGAGACCATGCATCAACGGCCTTGGGCTGCCCCGACGGCAGCGCCAGCCGGGGGTGGATGCGCCCGACATCCACCAGGACCCACTTGCTCCTGAAGCCTTCGATCCTCTTCCCGGGCTTGGAGATGGAGTTGGAGCTGGAGTATGCGACAAAGCTCGCGCATGAAGTAATAGGGCCACGGGAGACCTGGAGGTAAAAGTAATGGCGCAGCAAAGCCACTGAGGCTTTATCCCAACGTGAGCCTCACAATAGTAGGCGAAAATCGCCAGGAGAAGAACAGAGTTAGGGTGGAGATGCAGGGCTTGCAAGTTGTATTTGCGGAGAACAGCAAAGAAGAACTCGGAAAAAGGAGGGACCAGACCGGCGATGATGGCGCTCACAAAGAACGGGTAGAAAGTGCTCCCCTAGCCTTCAGGCTGATCGGAGCTGGCCTTGAGCACAGTCACTCCTTTGTTGCCTTGCGCCACCATCCTCCAGCGCACAAGATCGAGATTCTTCTCCGACACAGTCGGAGAATCCAGAGCTGGAAGGTACTAGGCCTCAGACGGGGTCTTGCGAGGGGCCATGGCTTGTAGGATGGAAAGGATTGAGATAGATCTGGAGGATTTCGGAAGCGAGGAGGAGAAGGGCGAGAAAGGGGATCTGGAGCAAGAACGAGCACCAAGTCTGGCCCGGGCCTCCTTCTTGTCAGAAGGACGGTTGCCGAGGCATCATGGGGAAGCAGAGACGCCCACGACCAATCAATCTCCACGCGGTGCCCAAGGCCGCAGGCTATTGGGGCCCGCGGCGCGTCGCACTTGCCCCTTCGCTTCTCTGCTAAGCCAAGTCCGGGCGTGCCTTGGACACGGGGCTCTTGTCGGCGCTCGGGCAGGGGTCCCAGACTTGCTCTGCGGCCTGCGGCGTGGCTCAAGTGGGGGCCCAGCGCGGCCCAGCTTCATCAGCTCAAGCTCAAGACCCTCGCAAGGGGCCAAGCCTCATGGGGCGGACGACACGAACCTTCCTCAGGAGCAGCCTCATCAGGTAGGCTCACGAGGAGGTGGCGAGATCAAGGCAGGGTACCTCACGAGGGTGCCCCATGACGCAAGCCATGACGATCGAGACCAGGCGGGCGCCAGCCCGCGCAGTGTCCTCATTTCCCCTTTGGTGCAAAGGAGGCAAGCACATGCCAAGGCATCAGGCAAGGGTTACCACTTTTGTGCAACAAGACCAAGACCAGCAGAGCAGCAGGAAGGAGGTCATCGTGGAGCCCAGGACGGCGTCACTGTCAGAGCCTTTGGCAGCCGAAGACCAACTTTAGTCAGGATAAGTGTACTAGATGTTCCCCTTCAAAATGGCCAATTGTTGGCGCCCTTCCTGCTCATTATTTGGGAAGAGGCCCAGGGCCTCCCTGTATAAATAGGACTAGCCACCACAGAGAGAGACTGTCATGACCGGTTTTTCAATAAAAATATTTATTGAACAACCGACCTACAAAGTCCAATATGAGGAAAATCCTTCATACCGGTAGACAAAACTTTGATACAATAAGCCAGTAGCATTACAATATTACAGGGTCGGACTGAAGATGCCCAACCAGTTATTACAACACGCCAAAATTATACATGATGGCGGATATGACACAATGGTATGGGGTGGAAATACTACTGACTCGAGATATGAGTGGTTGGTGGAATAACACAGTGGGGTGGTTAATAAGTCTACTGCACTGGCGGCTCATCGAGCGTCTAGGTGAGGCTCCATGAATTTATTAAGGTGGCGGAAGCGGATATATCACAATGACTAATCCAGGGGTCGCACGAGACAGACTGGGATTCCTCTAGGCGTCGGACCCGCTATCGAACTCTTCATCCATGAGATCGCCTTCGTCAGCATCTGGCCAAATCAACAAGCCAGGTGAGTACTATGAAAGTACTCGCAAGACAATTCGGACAAAAGATATAACAAATGAATGCATGAATGCGTCATGATTAATTTTAACAATACTCAACTAAATCAGTATAGCAAAATAAATAAGAAGGGAATCGGCGGTAGTCTGCTCAAAAACCCAAAGAAGATAAACTCAAAACCGATCGAGTGTCTGAAGCGACGCCTCGAAGGGGTGAATAAATAAGTAAAACATGCCACAGTCGGGCGTCTGGGCGACACCTCATAAAGGGCTTATATTGAAATAAAAATACATGCGTGCCGCAGTCGGGCGTCGGAGCGACATCACAGAAAGGGCTTATAATGAAAATAAATAACAACAATGCCACAGTCGGACGTCTGAGCGACATCGCAGAAAGGGCTTATAGCGAAAATATATAACATCAATGCCGCAGTCGGACGTCTGAGCGACATCGCAGAAAGGGCTTATAACGAAAATAAAAAACATCAATGCCGTAGTCGGACGTCTGAGCGACATCGCAGAAAGGGCTTATAATTCATTATTCATAACTGACAAGATATAGTGCTCACGGATCTTCATCACAAGACAATAAAGGGGTTAGTCCATTCACCGGAAATAAACATTTAACACTCAAGTAGTTATCGGGAGTCTCCGTCACCGAGACTGATATTTGACAGAATAAGGTGAACACGGTACTTGGACATGAATAAGATGGATTAAAGAATTTTGACTCTGCAGAGTTTGTACCAAAATTGTCCACAGCCAACAGATTTCCATAGTCACGAAGGACTAGTTCCGTTTACGGTATTTCGGAAGAAACACAACTAGCTAGTACACACCCATTATACCTCACGTTGCAGGAATCACCCTAGACAGCGTTTAAGAAAAACTTTGAGACGGGAAGATCACAATCTCGATTAGCATGGGATCAAATTTATTTACGCGCGCTCTAAGGGGTGCCCCCCTCTCGGTCCCAACCGGAAACACCCATGCCCCCTGACCGGATGAAAGGCTTTAATCCAGGGCCATGGAACCTTCATCCCGGCCTCTCGAATTGGTGTGTACCAGGAAGTGGTTTGCAACTTACTAAGCCGTATCCCTTGCGGGAAACAGGTGGTAGTACGGAAGGGAAGACGGACGGGAATCTGACCGATTTATGTTGACACTGGGTCAACGATATGGCTTAAGCCTGGCATGCTACAACACTGCCATCTTACCCATACTCATGCCAACTCATGGCCATGCAACAAGTTTCAAAAAACTCATGGATTTACCGAGCTCGTTTGCCTCAATGCTCACGAGATAAACTATCATCGAAATGCTCATGAACGTGCCATGATACAAAATAATGCAAACATGCCCAGACACTCATCATATCAAAAGTTCAAACTTTGCTTGCCTGGTTCGGAGTAGTCGGGGTCTAGCTCGGCGAAGTTCGTGGTTCCATCACCTCCTTCGGTATCTACGGTACACAAAATACACGCGCTAACGTAAATACTGTGGGGTACAGAAAGTTGATCCAAATGTTTTTCAAATAAATATGATAAAAAACTAGACAAAAATTTGAAGAGGACAGAAAAAGAATCACTCAAAAATTCCTTTCTGTTACAAAGTTATAAGGGTTTTAGCCCAAGGACCCATCTGTAATGAAACAGAAAACTTCCAGGGGGGTTTGCAGAAAAATCCAGAAAAACGGTTCAGAGTGGAAGCGTATTTGCCAAAGTACGCTTTCAGAAAACGATTCAAAAAAACCAAAGAGAGGCTGACTGGCGGGTCCCACCCGTCAGGTTTGAAATTTCAAACGAGGGAGTCGGGGCTCGTCGGCGCCCGAGAGCCGCAGTGGTCGCCAGCGGCGATCCACGGCGAGGCAGGGAGATCGGAGAGTACCTCCGTGTTCAGGGCGCCATTCCGCGTCTGCGGGAGGTGGTGGTGGTCACCGGCGAGTACCACGTCGGCGGCGACGCTTGCTCCTGCGGACGACGATTCGGGTGGTCGTGGACCTCGTCGGAGAGAGCTGCGGAGGTGGAATTGAGGAGGGGGGTTAGACTCGTGATAGCATGAGAGGGTATCTGACGAGGTTAGGGCGCCGGAGACGACCTCACCGGAGTGAATCGCGGTGGAGGCCGAGGCGGAAGGAAGCGGCCGGAGTCGAGGAAGAAGAGCTCCTCGTGGCCCTTCCAGGGGCTTGGCGAGGACTAGAGAGGTGGTGGAGGTGTGCGGGGGCGAGAGCAAGCTCGGTGGGTGCTATTTATAGCCGGCCCGAGGCGGTTGCCGAGAACGGGGTTCTCTGGCGAAGTTTACGGCGGCGCAGGGTGTTGATCGGGAGGGTTCAGAGGTTGAGCGTCGTCGTGGGTGTTCCCTGGTTCCGTTTAGGTGCTAACCGCGTCGGGATTTGGTTGCTTAGGGGGATCTCGACGGAACGGGGCGGCGCGGGCCCGTCGGCGGCAGGGAGTACGCTATGTGCTTGCCGTGCCACGACGACGGTGCTGCATGCATGCGCTGGCAGGGAAATGGCCACGCAGGGCTACCAGGAGGTTTGGGCGGCGCCGAACGGCGTTATGCCGCCGTTCTGCTCCCTGTCGGCCGCTACGGTGGCTCTATCGCCAAGAGACACGCCGCGCTTGGCGCAGTGGTGCCACCGACGCCAGGAACGTGCCAAGCACGCGTGTGAGGCTCCGGACAAGCAGGCTAGGCCGCGAGCAACGTGCCAAGTGCACTATGGGCATGTGACTGAAACTCTGACGAAGATCGACACTGAACTCTGAATTTAACTGAAGATGGGCAGAAACAGTGCATGCAAGGTGTTCGACAGAATGATCTAGGCATGTAGGGCTTTTTCCTTGAGCTGGTTTTTGGTGGAGGGGCCTCTCATTGCATCTAGAGGCTGCCTGAATATTTGTGGAATTTTTGGAGAAGTGTAGATATGAATTTCACCAAATTTGGCAAATCTGGTCCAAACTTGCAGAGACTATAATTTGAAATCTTTGAACAGAAGAGGAGTGGATCTTGATTGTTCTAGGTTGTGGGTACCAAGGACTAACCAAGGGAGTTGGTTTGAGGTCAAAACTCAAATGCATTTAGGTACTTGCTTTGCAAATTACCTAGGCTCAAAATAATAGACAGGAAAGATTTGGGAGAGAATTAAATGAAATAAAAATTCAGAAGAGGGTTGAACTAGTTGAGACAGAATGTTTGGATTGCCCAAAGTGGAAGGAGATATCTTTGGGAAGATTTTACCATATGGTGCATGGCCAAATCATGAATGGTTTCAAATATGGGAGAGGATGAAAAACTCCTAGAGTTTCTTTTTGAAAGAAAATAAACTCCAAAGATTTTTCTTGGAATTTTGAGAAGAGGGCAATCAGAAGAAAATTTAAAAAAAAAACCAAACACCAGAGTTGAAGGAGATGCAAAAATAAAATATTTTCTAAAAGGAAAAAAAACTTTTGAGAGAGATTTTTGGAAGAGTTTTGGAGACCTCCTTCAAATCCAACAAAATTTTGAAGAAAACCAAAGGAAATTTTTTGGAGTGTCACAACACCTACCCCCTTAGGAAAAATATCGTCCCCGAGATTCCAGCTGATCCTCAAATAATTGTGGGTGCTCTGCCCGAAGGAAATCCTCTCTTTCCCAAGTGGCTTCACTTTCGGTGTGGTTGCTCCACTGAACTTTGAAGAACTTGGTGGCTTTCTGTCGGGTTCCCCTTTCTGACTCTTCCAAGATTTTTATCGGATGCTCCCGATATGTAAGGTCTGGTTGCACGTCAATGTTTTTATGGGGTACTTGTTTCTCTGGGTTGCTTATGCACTTCCTCAATTGGGAGACGTGGAATACGTCGTGGATGTCGGATAATTCTTCGGGTAAGTCTAGCTGGTAGGCCACAGTGCCTCTTCGTGCTACTATGCAGAATGGTCCGATGAATCTTGGTGCTAGCTTCCCTTTAATCTTGAATCGGTGCAGGCCTCTCATAGGGGATACTCGTAGGTACACAAATTCACCGGGTTCAAAATTGACTCCACGATGCTTCTGATCGTAATAACTCTTTTGTCGGCTTTGGGCTGTCTTGAGTCGGTCCTTAATCACCTTGACCTTATCTTCAGCCTCTTTGAGCAGGTCTGGGCCGAAGATATGGTTGTCTCCGGTTTCCAACCAATTTAGCGGGGTACGACATCTTTGCCCGTACAGAGCTTCAAATGGTGCCATTTGCAGGCTGGACTGATAGCTGTTGTTATATGCGAATTCTGCGTATGGTAAGCTCTCTTCCCAACTGGTCCCATAGGTGAGGACACATGCTCTCAGCATATCTTCTAGAATCTGGTTTACTCGCTCAGTCTTCCCGTCTGTCTAGGGATGGTATGCGGTACTGAATGCCAGCTGAGTTCCCAGAGCTTGTTGTAAGTGATCCCAAAATCGGGAGACGAATTGAGTGCCTCTGTCCGAGATTATCTTCTTTGGGACACCATGTAAACAAACGATACGGGAAAGATAGAGCCTAGCAAGCTTCTGAGTGGTGTGTGTTGTCTTCACGGGGATGAAGTGTGCTACTTTAGTCAGTCTATCAGTGATGACCCATATGGCATCATGTCCGTGTCGTGACCGAGGTAGTCCAACAATAAAATCCATTCCAATCTCGTCCCATTTCCACTCGGGTATTTTATTTGGTTGCAATAGCCTGGCCGGTTTCTGGTGCTCGGCCTTGATGCATTGACAAGAGTCACAACATGCAATAAACATGGCTATGTCTCTTTTTATACCATGCCACCAAAATGTTTCCTGAAGATCTTTGTACATTTTTGTTCCTCCAGGATGGATTGAATATGGAGCGGTGTGGCCTTCAGCCAGGATTTGCTGTTTAAGGTCATGGATATTTGGTACGCAAAGCCTATTTCCGTACCACAATATTCCTTGCTCATCAATAACGAATTCTGAGGCCTTGCCCAACTTCATCTTCGGTTTTATGCCTTCAATGCTGGGGTGTCCACGTTGAGCCTCTTTAACCTTCTCTATCAGGGTAGGCTGTAATTCTAAGTTCGACACACTGCCTTCGGTGACCACCATCAGATTGAGCTTCGCGAATTCCTGCTGGAATTCAGGTCTTAAATTTGGCATGCTGTCATTGTCCGGACTGGGGTTCCGACTCAGAGCATCTGCTACAACATTTGCTTTGCCCGGGTGTTAGTGGATCCCAACATCATAATCTTTTACTAATTCCAACCAGCGTCGCTGCCGTAAATTCAGTTCTGGGTGTGTGAAAATATACTTGAGGCTTTTGTGGTCCGTGTATATTTCACAACGATTACCAAGTAAGAAATGTCTCCATTCCTTGAGTGCATGAATAACTGCTGCTAATTCCAGGTCATGTGTAGGATAATTTTCCTCATGTTTGCGAAGTTGTCTGGAAACATATCGATAACCTTGCCTTCTTGCATCAATACGCACCCGAGGCCCTTTCGAGATCGTCACAAAATACCTCAAAAAATTGTGTATATCCGCACAATTAGTGCAGGTCTTGTCGTCCGTTTCCTCTTGAGTTCTTGGAAACTTTTCTCGCAAGCTTCCGCCCATTCAAACTTCTGTCTTTCTTGAGTAGTTGCGTCATTGGCTTTGCTATGGTGGAGAAACCTTCAATAAATCTTCGGTAGTATCCTGCCATACCCAAGAAACTTCGTACATCTGTCACGCTGGCTGGCGGCTTCCAGCCAAGTACGGCCTTGACTTTTTCCGGGTCTACGGCGATACCTTCTTGGGTCAGTACGTGGCCCAGAAATCCTACTTGCCTTAGCCAAAATTCACACTTGCTGAATTTAGCAAACAATTGATGTTTCCTGAGTTCTCCTAGTACAATTCGGAGATGTTCAGCGTGCTCTTCTGGTGTTTTGGAGTATACCAGAATATCATCGATAAATACCACAACAAACTTATCCATAAACTTCATGAATACTGTGTTCATGAGGTGAACAAAATATGCGGGGGCATTTGTTAGTCCGAATGGCATTACGGTGAACTCATACAATCCGTATCTTGAGGTGAGGGCTGTCTTGGGAATATCTTCGGTTCGCACTTTCAGTTGATGGTATCCCGATCTCAAGTCAATCTTTGAGAACACTTTGGCCTTAGCGAGTTGATCGAATAAATCATTTATTCGTGGCATCGGATATTTGTTCTTGATTGTGACCATGTTTAGATCTCGATAGTCTATGCACAATCTCAGTGTTCCATCCTTATTTTTGGCAAACAAAATTGGTGAACCCCAAGGTGAGGAACTGGCTCGAATGTACCCTTTTTCCAATAATTCCTTTATTTGCTTCTTCAGTTCTACCAATTCTGATGGTGCAATTCTGTATGGTTTCTTGTATATGGGAGCGGTTCCGGGTGCTAGCTCAATGCTGAATTCTATCTCTCGATCTGGTGGCATGCCTGGTAGTTCTTCGGGGAATACATCTGGAAATTCACACACTACTGGAACCTTGCTCAGTTCAGAAATATCCACTTTGTTCAATCTCGGTTGCCGGGATATTTTTCTTTCCTTGGCTGAAACCTTTATGGTCTTCCCGTGGTGATGGGTGAGAATTACGGTCCTGTTGAAGCAGTCAATAAAACCTTTGTTGGTGGTTAACCAATCCATCCCTAAGATGACATCCAGTTCTTTATTTTCCAATATGATAAGATCTGCGTGAAACTTCAACCCTTCAAACTCGATAACCACACCTTGGCAATAATTCTGGGTAACTTGCTTAATTCCAGGGGACTTGACGATCATAGATTTTCCCAAGGGAAGCATCGAAAAATTATTTTGCAAAGCAAAACTTTTCGAAACGAATGAGTGAGAAGCTCCAGAATCAAACAAAACCATGGCAGGTATTGTGTTGACAGAAACGCGTGAGTACGATATCTGGGGCATTTTGTGCTTCCTCTTTGGTCACGTGGTTCAGATGACCCTTCTGTGGTTGTTATTTGGGTTGAAATTGTTGCGCTTTGGTGCGAATTATTGCTTCCGTTGTTCGGCTTTGGGGTCGAAGTTCTTGGCTTGGGGCACCGCTTGGCATAGTGCCCTCTTCTCCACAAGCGTAACAGTAACGCCTGGGCGGTATGTGAACTCCTTGTCCCTTGCGTGGAAATTCTTGATTGGGCGTGAGACGCTTGTCGTGGGTTTGGGTGTCCAGTTTTTCTGAACATCTTTCTTGCTACGGTGGTTGCGGGTGTGTTTAGTCTGGTCCCTCTTCCGCTTACGGAAATCTTCCAAGCTGCGCCTCTCATTTTCCAAGGTAATGGCCTTATCCACCAGCGTCTTAAAATCTGGAAAGGTGTGTACGACCAATTGGCATTTAAGCGCGGGTGTCAGACCATCTAGGAATTTCTCCATCTTTTTTTTCTGACATACGTTCCTCGTTGGCGTAGCGAGACAGCAGGGTAAACTGACTATTGTATTCTGACACTGTCATTGTTCTTTGCTTGAGGTCATCAAATTCTCTCTTTTTGATCTTCATAAGACTCTTAGGAATATGTGCCCCACGAAAACCTTCTTTAAATTCCTCCCATGATATATTATTTTCACTGGGGTGCATGTGTAGGAAATTCTCCCACCACGATGCGGAGCATAAAGCACTTTCTCAAGATCTGAACACTGGGCAATGATTAATTTTCTCTCCATGTCTCGAAGCCAGTCCTCGGCTTCAAGAGGTTTGTCAGTGTGAGAAAATGTTTGGGGATGCATCTTCTGTAGCTCAGATAACATGGATTGCTGCTGATACTGTCCACGGTGATTTCCCATATTGATGACTTGGTTCAGTATTTCCTGATGTTGCTGCTGACTTTGTTCATAAAGACGGCACATTTGGGAAAGTGCTGTTTCATTGTCCTGCTGACTTGTCTGTCCCTGTGTGAAATTGTTACCTGGGGGTGTGCCATAATTTTCCTCTGTCAGAGTTGGCATGGAGCGCGTCCAAGGACGAGACATAGTTCACTCTAGGGATATATTTTGAAACACTCATAAGGAAAGAAATTGAGCCGCAAAAATCAATAAATTCAAGAAGATGCAAAAAGTTGCAAATGCTCCAAGATTTTTCAAGAGAATACACGTTTGCGCACGGAGAAGGACTGTCCATTACATATCTTACACGCAAGCAGTAATTATACAATACATCACTCAGGATATGCGTACATAATTCCTGACATGTTATTTAGTCTAGTGCACTTCTCCAGATCCTACATGATGCGCAAACAAGCTACTTCTCACAGCCTATTTACATATAAACATATCGTACAAATCGGTACATCGCATGGCGGCCAAGCGTACTTAGTCGGAGATGGTAAGGATTTCCCTTGGCCTGCCAAGGGTGAGGCGTAGAGAGGCTGGGGACACAACCTCCTCTTCGGAGATAGGCTCCAGACGAGAGGTGCTGCACGGAGTTGGTGGAGCAGGTGCCCTGTGCGGAACAACTCGAACCTGAGCGGGCACGAGGGGTGGTGCAGAACGAGCCGGAGTAGGCGCAATGACATGGTTGAACTCCTCCGTGGTAGGCAGGCGACGAGTAGCGGTGCGGGAAGTAGGAGCAAACGACGCTGATGACGAGACGAAAGTCAGGGGCGGTGCGGCGCGCAGGAGCTCCCTCCTGTTGGTGGCACAACCATGGACTGAGTCCATGCGGGCAGCTACAAAGTCGTCCACCAGGTTGTCGAAGGCTGCCTCCAAAGCTCGGAGATACTCGATGAGCATCTCAAAAGCTTCGTCCCGTTCTCCTCTAGGGCAAGAGAACGCGTAGTGGCAGGTATATGGCACGTGACATGGCAGGTAGCGGTAGCGACGAGTCTTCATCGAGGGAAGGATATCCACGAGACGAGCTATCGCCTCACGGGCTGCCATCTACAGTGCATGCTTCTCTGTGGGCATGGCTCTCCCCACGAACCGTAACGCCAACTCGCCTCTCTTGAATTCCACCGCGGCTTGGTGCATGGTTAGACGGTCATTGACCTTGTGCCGAGAGAGAGAGAAGATGGCGCACATCCGCCCCATCGCGACTTGGACGATGAAGGAGAGAAGCTTGACGAACCCATCGGGCATGTTGGTAACATCTGCGACTCGTAGTCGTTGCCAGCCATCTACAAAAGTAGGCAAAAATCTTGAGTAGTCAAATCATAAATTTATGCTGACTGCCAGAAATTGACTACATTTGTGAAAATAATAAATAGCTCTATTATGCTAATAACCGATTAGCAATCGCACCTAGTGGCTTCCTACAGTCAGCCTGGCTCTGGTACTAAGTTTGTCACGACCGGTTTTTCAATAAAATATTTATTGAACAACCGACCTATGAAGTCCAATATGAGGAAAATCCTTCATCTTGGTAGACAAAACTTTGATACAATAAGCCAAGAGCATTACAATATTACAGGTCGGATCAAGATGCCCAACCAATTATTACAACACGCCAAAATTATACATGATGGCGGATATGACACAATGGTATGGGGTGGAAATACTACTGACTCGAGATATGAGTGGTTGGTGGAATAACACAGTGGGGTGGTTAATAAGTTCATCAAGATGGCGGCTCATCGGCGCCTAGGTGAGGCTCGATGAATTTATTAAGGTGGCGAAGCGGATATATCACAATGACTAATCCAGGGTGCGACGAGACTGACTGGGATTCCTCTAGGCGCCGGACTCGCTATCGAACTCTTCATCCATGAGATCGCCTTCACAAGATCCGCCAAATCAACAAGCCGGTGAGTACTATGAAAGTACTCGCAAGACAGTTCGGACAAAAGATATAACAAATGAATGCATGAATGCGTCATGATTAATTTTAACAATACTCAATTAAATCAGTATAGCAAAATAAATAAGAAGGGAATCGGCGGTAGTCCGCTCGAAAACCCAAAGAAGATAAACTCAAAACCGATCGAGTGTCTGAAGTGACGCCTCGAAGGGGTGAATAAATAAGTAAAACATGCCACAGTCGGGCGTCTGGGCGACACCTCATAAAGGGCTTATATTGAAATAAAAATACATGCGCGTGCATGATGGACGTCGGGCGACATCACGTAAAGGGCTTATAATGAAAATAAATAACAACAATGCCACAGTCGGACGTCTGAGCGACATCGCAGAAAGGGCTTATAGCAAAAATATATAACATCAATGCCGCAGTCGGACGTCTGAGCGACATCGCAGAAAGGGCTTATAACGAAAATAAATAACATCAATACAGCAGTCGGACGTCTGAGCGACATCGCAGAAAGGGCTTATAATTCATTATTCATAACTGACAAGATATAGTGCTCACGGAAAATCTTCATCACAAGACAATAAACAGGTTAGTACATTCACCGGAAATAAACATTTAACACTCAAGTAGTTATCGGGAGTCTCCGTCACCGAGACTGATATTTGACAGAATAAGGTGAACACGGTACTTGGACATGAATAAGATGGATTCAAGAATTTTGACTCTGCAGAGTTTGTACCAAAATTGTCCACAGCCAACGGATTTCCGTAGTCACGAAGGTCTAGTTCCGTTTATGGTATTTCGGAAGAAACACAACTAGCTAGTACACACCCATCATACCTCACGTTGCCAGGAATCACCTTAGACAGCGTTTAAGAAAAACTTTGAGACGGGGAGATCACAATCTCGATTAGCATGGGATCAAATTTATTTTAAATGCGCTCTAAGGGTGCCCCTCTCGTCCCAACCGAAACACCCATGCCCCTGACCGGATGAAAGGCTTTAATCCAGGGCCATGGAACCTTCATCCCGCCTCTCGAATTGGTGTGTACCAGGAAGTGGTTTGCAACTTACTAAGCCGTATCCCTTGCGGGAAACAGGTGGTAGTACGGAAGGGAAGACGGACGGGAATCTGACCGATTTATGTTGACATTGGGTCAACGATATGGCTTAAGCCTGGCATGCTACAACACTGCCATCTTACCCATACTCATGCCAACTCATGGCCATGCAACAAGTTTCCAACAACTTATGGATTTACCGAGCTCGTTTGCGTCAATGCTCACGAGATAAACTATCATCGAAGTGCTCATGAACGTGCCATGGTACCAAATAATGCAAACATGCCCAGACACTCATCATATCAAAAGTTCAAACTTTGCTTGCCTGGTTCGGAGTAGTCGGGGTCTAGCTCGGCGAAGTTCGCGGTTCCGTCACCTCCTTCGGTATCTATGGTACACAAAATACACGCGCTAACGTAAATACCGTGGGGTACAGAAAGTTGATCCAAATATTTTTCAAATAAATATGATAAAAAACTAGACAAACATTTGAAGAGGACAGAAAAAGAATCACTCAAAAATTCCTTTCTGTTAAAAAGTTATAAGGGTTTTAGCCCAAGGACCCATATGTAATGAAACAGAAAACTTCCAGGGGGCTTTGCAGAAAAATCCAGAAAAACGGTTCAGAGTGGAAGCGTATTTGCCAAAGTACGCTTTCGTAATACGATTCAAAAAAAACAAAAGAGAGGCTGACGGGCGGGTCCCACCCGTCAGGTTTGAAATTTCAAACGAGGGAGTCGGGGCTCGTCGGCGCCGAGAGCATGATGGTCGCCGCGGCGATCCACGGCGAGACAGGGAGATCGGAGAGTACCTCCGTGTTCAGGGCGCCATTCCGCGTCTGTGGGAGGTGGTGGTGGTCGCCGGTGAGTACCACGTCGGCGGCGACGCTTGCTCCTGCGGACGGCGATTCGGGTGGTCGTGGACCTCGTCGGAGAGAGCTGCGGAGGTGGAATTGAGGAGGGGGTTAGACTCGTGATAGCATGAGAGGGTATCTCGACGAGGTTAGGCGCCGAGACGACCTCACCGGAGTGAATCGCGGTGGAGGCCGAGGCGGAAGGAAGCGGCCGAGTCGAGGAAGAAGAGCTCCTCGTGGCCCTTCCAGGGCTTGGCGAGGACTAGAGAGGTCTTTGGAGGTGTGCGGGGCGAGAGCAAGCTCGGGGTGCTATTTATAGCCGCCCGAGGCGGTTGCCGAGAACGGGTTCTCCGCGAAGTTTACTGGGCGCAGGTGTTGATCGGGAGGTTCAGAGGTTGAGCGTCGTCGTGGGTGTTCCCTGGTTCCGTTTAGGTGCTAACCGCGTCGGGATTTGGTTGCTTAGGGGGAGCTCGACGGAACGGGGCGGCGCGGGCCCGTCGGCGGCAGGGAGCACGCTCTATGCTTGCCGTGCCACGGCGACGGTGTTGCATGCGTGCGCTGGCAGGGAAATGGCCACGCGGGGCTACCAGGAGGTTTGGGCGGCGCCGAACGGCGTTATGCCACCGTTCTGCTCCCTGTCGGCCGCTATGGTGGCTCTGTTGCCGCAAGACACGCCGGCGCAGGCGGCCAGGGTGCCACCGACGCCAGGAACGCGCCAAGCACGCGTGTGAGGCTCCAGACAAGCAGGCTAGGCCGCGAGCAACGTGCAAAGTGCACTGTGGGCATGTGACTGAAACTCTGACGAAGATCGACACTGAACTCTGAATTTAACAGAAGATGGGCAGAAACAGTGCTTGCAAGGTGTTCGATAGAATGATCTAGGCATGTAGGGATTTTTCCTTGAGCTGGTTTTTGGTGGAGGGGCCTCTCATTGCATCTAGAGGCTGCCTGAATATTTGTGGAATTTTTGGAGAAGTGTAGATATGAATTTCACCAAATTTGGCAAATCTGCTCCAAACTTGCAGAGACTATAATTTGAAATCTTTGAACAGAAGAGGAGTGGATCTTGATTGTTCTAGGTTGTGGGTACCAAGGACTAACCAAGGGAGTTGGTTTGAGGTCAAAACTCAAATGCATTTAGGTACTTGCTTTGCAAATTACCTAGGCTCAAAATAATAGACAAAAAAGATTTGGGAGAGAATTAAATGAAATAAAAATTCAGAAGAGGGTTGAACTAGTTGAGACAGAATGTTTGGATTGCCCAAAGTGGAAGGAGATATCTTTGGGAAGATTTTACCATATGGTGCATGGCCAAATCATGAATGGTTTCAAATATGGGATAGGATGAAAAACTCCTAGAGTTTCTTTTTGAAAGAAAATAAACTCCAAAGATTTTTCTTGGAATTTTGAGAAGAGGGCAATCAGAAGAAAAATTAAAAAAAAACCAAACACCAGAGTTGAAGGAGATGCAAAAATAAAATATTTGCTAAAAGGAAAAAAACTTTTGAGAGAGATTTTTGGAAGAGTTTTGGTGACCTCCTTCAAATCCAACAAAATTTTGAAGAAAACCAAAGGAAACTTTTTGGAGTGTCAAAGAGACACGAAGGTCGAACCTACCGGAGAGAGAGAGAAGCGATTGGACTCACCCAAGCAGTCCATCGCACCATCTCAAGAACAGCCCCTCGCGAGGATGTTCTTCCTTTGTACTGTTCTTCATCAGCCCCAGAGGCAATCCACCACACCACACACTGGAGTAGGGTATTACACCGCAACGGTGGCCCGGACCAGTATAAATCTTGTGTCTCTTGTGTTGTTCGTCGTTCTTAGTTTAGATCCCTTGCAAACCATTAATGCGTGAGCTGGTAGGGGAAAGATCTTCGTGCGCACCCCAGTTTTCGAACCTCAAGGGTCTGCCGAAACCCTAAATCCGACATTTGGCGCGCCAGGTAGGGGTGCGCCGGAATCTTTCTTCCGCTGGTCGCGTGTGATCTTCCGTCGTGTCCATGGCTGACACCTGCCGAGCCCGCGCCGAGCACCGGGCTACTCGCGCCGCTCAAGTCGCCCAGACGGCTCCCGTCGGCGGACACCCCCGTCGTTCCCCGTCGCCTGCCGCCAACGCCGCCACCGGCTCGGCGGGGAACGAGCAGCGGGCCTCATCCCTGCATCCATCGGTGAGGCGAGAAGGCTGCACCGCTACTCCTTCGCTCGACCCTGCTGGTTCTTCGTCCCGCGCGCACCACGCTCCCATGGAGGCTCGAGTCGCGCTCATCACGGTGAACGAGCTCCTGCGCTACCGCCATGTCGATGATGTCTACGAGGAGTGGCTCGACCGCGTCGCCGAGCTCGTCCGCGCCGTAGGGGGCTCCCCCGCGCCATCCCTCTCGTTGCCTCGCCCTTCACCCCAAGCGGGAGGCAGGGAGCCGGAGGTGCCCCCGCCACCTCCCTCCCAAGAAGGCGCTCTGGCTCCAAGGCGCGTGGCCCCGGGCCGATACCCTCCGCGTCCGGCGCCCGCGCAGCAATAAAGGAGCTGCCAGGAGATCCCTCATCCCCAAGAAGGTGCTCGCGTGCTCCCAGCACCGGAGCGCCGCGACCGTGCTCCAGCACCACCGCGTCAAGACCCCAAGCTGCTCCAGGCAGCGGTGCACGGGAATCCACAAGAGCAAGCTCCGCATCAGCAGAGAGCCCCGGTGGCCACTGCAGGCTGCCGCGCCCTCACCGCCGAGCTACGCAGCACCGCATGGCCCCGCAAGTTCAAGCCAGACCTGCCTCCTCGCTACGACGGCACTGCCGACCCCGTGGAGTTCCTTCAGCTCTACGAGCTGGGCATCGAAGCCGCCAACAGGGACGAAAAGGTCATGGCGAATTGGTTCCCTATGGCGCTCAAGGACGGGGCCCAAACCTGGCTCCTGAACCTGGCTCCCGGCACGATCTCCTCCTGGGACGAGATGCGCACCCGCTTCATCGCCAACTTCCAAGGCACTTGCGATCGGCCTCCGGCCGTGAGCGACATGCGCCACATCAAGCAGCAATCAGGAGAGACCCTGCAGAAGTACATCCAGCGCTTCAACAATGCCCGCCTCAAAATCCCCAAGGTGACTGAGGAAGCCATCATCTCAGCCTTCTCCGATGGCGTGCGTGACGTCAAGATGAAGGAGGAACTAGCAATGCATGAAGACCCATGCACATCCCTGGAGTTGTTTAACTTGGCGACCAAGTGCGCCAGGGCTGAGGAAGGGCGCCTCTCCCTCTTCGAGCTCCCGGCTGCCAATCCAGAAGAGAAGAAACCCAAGGCCAAGGACGTGAAGCGCAAGGGGTACTGCGTATACGATGACCTCCACACCCACAACACAAACGAATGCCAAGAGCTCAGGGCCGTGCGAGAAGGGCGTATCGGCCGACGCCCCGAGCGCAATGATCGGGGCTACGGCCGAGGAGGAGGAAGAGGCACACGACGCTGGTAAGACCATGGCCCTCGCCAAGGATGGCGTGACAGAACTCGCGAGGACCGCTGTCAGGACCAGCCTCGCGAGGGAGGTTGGAGGGACAGCCTCGTGAGGATCGCCCTCAAGGCAACGCGGGGCTCCCACCTCTGCCGCAGCCGCCAAGGAGGTACGAAGACAATCATCAGGACAAGGGGGCTGGGGGCTTCCAGGAGCCACGCGCGATCACTTGCATCCTGGGTGGCGCTCAGGCCCCAGCCTCTCAGTGCATCTTCAAGCAGTATGCTCGCGAGGTGAATGCAGTCCTCCCCAGGCCAGAGGCCACACGCCCTCTCAGGTGGTCGTCGTGCGTTATCACGTTTAGCTCAGTGGACCAGCTCAAGTGCGCGGCAACGGCCGGAGTCCTCCCCATGCTTTGCTCACCAGTCAACAGCAACGTGCAAGTCACCAGGACCCTCATCGACGGTGGAGCTGGACTCAACGTCCTATCTGTCAAGACATTCAATGATCTCCAAGTGCCATACGATGAGCTTCAGCCGACCAAGCCTTTCTCAGGAGTCATCGATGGCTCCACCGTCCCGATAGGGCAAGTTCGCCTTCCCGTCACCTTCAGACAGCGCAACAACTACCGCACTGAGCTCATCGACTTCGACGTCGCCCACATTCGCCTGCCATACAATGCCATCCTCGGGTACCCAGCTTTGGCCAAGTTCATGGCAGTGACTCACCATGGCTACAATGTCCTCAAGATGCCAGGAAGCGGAGGAGTCATCACAGTGCCTTGTGAGGAAAGGGATGCAGTGTGCTCTCTTGAGTGTGCCTTCCAAGCTGCAGCGATCGAAGCCCAGATCACAGGAGCGGGAGACTTCCCGAGGTGATCCCTAAGAAGAAGAAGGCTTCGCCTAGTCCCAGCCCTCATGGGGTAGGCACCTCCGGAGGCGTGGCAACAGGGCCCGCGCCCGTTCAAGGGGCGCCACCCTCTGTCGCATAGGAAGGCGCTCCCGGCGCCCTCCTCAGGCGGGGCTCGGGGGCTCTTTAATGGCGAGCCACCAACCTAGCTGGGGTCACGAGGGAGGCGCTCGGGCACCACTTGGAGGCGTGCTTCAAGGCACGTTTCCCTCAGGAAGGTATGAGGCGAGGAGGGCCAAACCCTCAGGAATTCATCGCGAGGAACAACCAGGAGCTACAGGACTCAAGAGTCATGCGCGGCTGTCGCCACTTGCCCGCCGTGGCCCCACATCTAGGCGAGGATGCTTGGCTGCAAATCTACATCGACAAACCAGGGCTCAACCGGGCCGCGTCTCAGGAGCGCCTCTGGCCCTCGCGCGTGGGGCGTTGCGAGGGTCCACCTCACAGCTACGTTCGCATGCCTCTCGGCCTGCCGAACGCGGTCGCCGCCCATCAACACCTGCTGTGGTGCGCCCTGGAAGGTCAGGAGGTCAAGCAGCGCACGGTCCTGGCAGAGATGGAGATGGCTCTCGAGGAACCCCCCGTGCCCCCGGAGCCTCCTGAGGCTCCAGGTCTGTAGGGCTCGTGAGGGTCGGCTTCCTCATCACGCGTCATCTGCTACCTCAACATCCCGCCATCTCCGACCATATCAGGTGACACCTTTCCAAGTTTCGTTTTCAGCTGGGAGCGCCCCTCGGGCTGCATCATTCCTAGGCCACGTGGGTCCGTCCCTACGGCATGTATCCGTTTTGCTTATGTTCTTTACTTACCTTGTTGGGGGCGCCCCTCGGGCTGTATTATACCCAAGCTGCTCGGGCCAGACCCAGTGGCGTGTGCTTTCTCCGCACCTATCTAGATGGATTTGCTCCTCTGCGCTTAACCTGATTCACGTAATTATTGCCTACTACCTGTCGCGGGCCTCTCTGCCCTAATGCAAAGCGCTTGCACGTTAAAAGGGGGGTACCTGAGCATCGCGACTCATGGGCTCTTACTGGCTCTCCAGCCCTCACCCCCTGGCCTTGACCCACGGCATCGCGACCTGTCATACCAAATGGCGGTTGAGCTCGCCGAGGGCAGGACCGAGGACGAGAGCATTTGCATTCTAACCCTGCAGGAACACACCATTGATAAAGGCCCAGAGCCAGGCGCAACCCGCCTCGAGGTAGGGCCTCGTCAGTCCCGCGCTGGCTCACGGGTGCCCAGATACACCTCTCCTGGCCCTACCGTGCCAGCCACGTGTCAGGGCAGGGTTGTACACGCCCCGGGGGCTCCTCCCGGAGGGGAGCCCCCTTCCACGTACCAGTGGAAGCACCATGCTCCGCGCTGGCTGACTACACTGCCGAGGAGCGGCTATGCCCGTACACATACGGAAGCACTATGCTCCGCGCTGGTGATAAACAAATGAGGGCGGCTCACAACCGGATCAACCTCAGGGAGCTCAGAGCTCAGTGTCTGGTGCCATCGCAACGCCTCCCCTCGGGAGTGCCGCTTGAGGGGGCTGGACACGGGGGCTGCACCCGGGCCACGCCCGGACGTACGCCACCCAGCCAGGTCCCTCGGACCTGGTTGTCGCGCGCCTCCCCGAGCGGAGCCAAGGTATGAAAATTCGTTTGAACGTCAAGGGGGACTCCTGAGCATCGCGACTCAGGAGCCTAACTGGTCACGTAGCCCCTCACTCCTTAGTCCCATCCTGGTCTGTGGTCGGGGCTAACGGCGGCTGAGGTATGCGCGGGGCTGGGCCCTACCGACGTAGAACGACCAATCCACTGTTGGGGAACGTAGTAATTTCAAAAAAATTCCTACACACACGCAAGATCATGGTGATGGCATAGCAACGAGAGGGGAGAGTATTGTCGACTTACCCTTGTAGACCGTAAGCGGAAGCGTTATGACAACGCGGTTGATGTAGTCGTACGTCTTCACGATCCGACTGATCCAAGTACCGAACGTACGGCACCTCCGAGTTCAGCACACGTTCAGCTCGATAACGATCCCGGACTCCGATCCAGCAAAGTGTCGGGATGAGTTCCACAAGACGACGGCGTGGTGACGATGATGATGCTCTACCGGCGCAGGGCTTCGCCTAAACTCCGCGACGATATGACCGAGGTGGAATGTGGTGGAGGGGGCCACCGCACACGGCTAAGGAACGATCACGATGTGTGTCATGGGGTGCCCCCCTGCCCCCGTATATAAAGGAGCAAGGGGGGAGGAGGCCGGCCCTAGGAGGGGGCGCGCCAAGTGTGGAGTCCTACTAGGACTCCCTAGTCCTAGTAGGATTCCACCTCCCTTGTTGGAGTAGGAGAAGGGAAAGAGGGGAGAGGAATAAGGAAAGGGGCTGCGCCCTTGTCCAACCGGACCAGGGGGGCGCAGGCCTCCTTCCTTTTGGCCTCTCTCCTCTATTCCCGTATGGCCCAATAAGGCCCATATACTCCCGGCGAATTCCGTAACTCTCCGGTACTCAAAAAAATACCGAATCACTCGGAACCTTTCCGAACTCGAATATAGTCGTCCAATATATCGATCTTTACGTCTCGACCATTTCGAGACTCCTCGTCATGTCTCCGATCTCATCCGCGACTCCGAACTCCTTCGGTACATCAAAACTCATAAACTCATAATATAACTGTCATCGAAACCTTAAGCATGCGGACCCTACGGGTTTGAGAACTATGTAGACATGACCTAGAACTATTTTTGGTCAATAACCAATAGCGGAACCTGGATGCCCATATTGGCTCCTACATATTCTACGAAGATCTTTATCGGTCAAACCGCATAACAACATACTTTGTTCCCTTTGTCATCAGTATGTTACTTGCCCGAGATTCGATCGTCGGTATCCAATACCTAGTTCAATCTCGTTACCGGCAAGTCTCTTTACTCGTTATGTAATGCATCATTCCATAACTAACTCATTAGCTACATTGCTTGCAAGGCTTATAGTGATGTGCATTACCGAGAGGGCCCAGAGATACCTCTCCGACAACCGGAGTGACAAAACCTAATCTCGAAATACGCCAACCCAACATGTACCTTTGGAGACACCTGTAGTACTCCTTTATAATCACCCAGTTACGTTGTGACGTTTGGTAGCACCCAAAGTGTTCCTCCGGTAAACGGGAGTTGCATAATCTTATAGTTACAGGAACATGTATAAGTCATGAAGAAAGCAATAGCAACATACTAAACGATCAAGTGCTAGGCTAACGGAATGGGTCATGTCAATCACATCATTCTCCTAATGATGTGATCCCATTAATCAAATGACAACACATGTTTATGGTTAGGAAACATAACCATCTTTGATTAATGAGCTAGTCAAGTAGAGGCATACTAGTGACTATATGTTTGTCTATGTATTCACACATGTATCATGTTTCCGGTTAATACAATTATAGCATGAATAATAAACATTTATCATGAAATAAGGAAATAAATAATAACTTTATTATTGCCTCTAGGGCATATTTCCTTCATCCACTACTATGCCTCCCGTGCCTACTTCATGTTCGCCCGTCAAGGGGGTGTTGGGGAACGTAGTAATTTCAAAAATTTTCCTACGATCACGCAAGATCATGGTGATGCATAGCAACGAGATGAGAGTGTTGTCTCACGCCCTCGTGAGACCAGCAACGAAGCGTTGACGCAACGTAGAGGAAGTAGTCGTACTTCTTCCCGATCCAACCGATCCAAGTACCGAACGACGGCACCTCCGAGTTCTGCACACGCTCAGCTCGATGACGTCCCTCGAACTCCGATCCAGCCGAGTGTTGAGGAGAGTTTCGTCAAGACGACGGCGTGGTGACGATGATGATGTTCCACGGCGCAGGGCTTCGCCTAAGCTCCGCAACGGTATATTCGAGGTGTAGTTTGGTGGAAGGGGCACCGCACACGGCTAAGGAACGATCTCAATGATCAACTTGTGTGTCATGGGGTGCCCTCTGCCCTGTATATAAAGGAGGGAAGGGAGGGGCTGGCGGCCACCTATGGCTGCGCTGGGAGTCCTACTCCCACCGGGAGTAGGATTCCCCCAATCCTAGTCCAACTAGGGTTTGACCAAGGGAGAGGGAGAGAGGCGCCACCCCTTCTCCTAATCCTAATAGGACTAGGGAAGGGGAAGGCTGCGCCAGCATATGGCCCCTTTCTCTTTCCCCTAAGGCCCATCAAGGCCCATTGACTCCCGGAGGTTCGGTAACCCCGCACTCAAGTAAAATTCCCAATTTCACCCCGAGTGATTCCGAGTCCAAACATAGGCTTCCAATATATCAATCTTTATGTCTCGACCATTTCGAGACTCCTCGTCATGTCCGTGATCTCATCCGGACTCGAACAACCTTCGGTACATCAATATCATATAAACTCATAATAACTGTCATCGAAACTTTAAGCGTGCGGACCCTACGGGTTCGAGAACTATGTAGACATGACCGAGACACCTCTCTGGTCAATAACCAATAGCGGGACCTGGATGCCCATATTGGCTCCTACATATTCTACGAAGATCTTTATCGGTCGAACCGCATAACAACATACGTTGTTCCCTTTGTCATCGGTATGTTACTTGCCCGAGATTCGATCGTCGGTATCCAATACCTAGTTCAATCTCGTTCATCGCAAGTCTCTTTTCTCGTTCCGTAATACATCATCTCACAACTAACACATTTAGTTGCAATGCTTGCAAGGCTTATGTGATGTGCATTACCGAGAGGGCCCAGAGATACCTCTCCGACAATCGGAGTGACAAATCCTAATCTCAAATATGCCAACCCAACATGTACCTTCGGAGACACCTGTAATGTACCTTTATAATCACCCGATTACGCCAGACGTTTGGTAGCACCCAAAGTGTTCCTCGGGCAAAGCGGAGTTGCATAATCTCATAGTCATAGGAACATGTATAAGTCATGAAGAAAAGCACTAGCAACAAACTATACGATCAGGTGCTATGCTAATGGAATGGGTCATGTCAATCAGATCATTCAACCAATGATGTGATCCCGTTAATCAAATAACAACTCCTTGTTCATGGTTAGGAAACATAACCATCTTTGATTAACGAGCTAGTCAAGTAGAGGCATACTAGTGACACTCTGTAGGTTTATGTATTCACACATGTATTATGTTTCCGGTTAATACAATTCTAGCATGAATAATAAACATTTATCATGATATAAGGAAATAAATAATAACATTTATTATTGCCTCTAGGGCATATTTCCTTCAGTCTCCCACTTGCACTAGAGTCAATAATCTAGATCACATCACCATGTGATTAACATCGATAGTTCACATCATCATGTGATTAACACCCATAATTCACATCGCCATGTGACCAAGACCCAAAGGGTTTACTAGATTCAGTAATCTAGTTCACATCGCTATGTGATTAACACCCAAAGAGTACTAAGGTGTGATCATGTTTTGCTTTGTGAGAGAATCTTAGTCAACGGGTCTGCCACATTTAGATCCGTATGTATTTTGCAAATCTCTATGTCAACAATGCTCGCACGGAGCTACTCTAGCTAATTGCTCCCACTTTCAATATGTATCCAGATTGAGACTCGAGTCATCTAGATTAGTGTTAAAACTTGCATCGACGTAACCTTTACTTACTAACCTTTTTCACTTCCATAATCGAGAAACATATCCTTATTCTACTAAGGATAATTTTGACCGATGTCCATTGATCTACTCCTAGATCTCTATTGCACTCCTTGCCAATCTTAGTGGTAGGGTATGCAATAGATCTGGTACACAACATGACATACTTTATAGAACCTATGGCTGATGCATAGGAATGACTTTCATTCTCTTTCTATTTTCTGCCGTGGTCGGGTTTTGAGTCTTACTCAATCTCACACCTTGTAACACAGGCAAGAACTCTTTCTTTGACTGTTCCATTTTGAACTACTTCAAAATCTTGTCAAGGTATGTATTCATTGAAAAACTTATCAAGCGCCTTGATCTATCTCTATAGATCTTGATGCTCAATATGTAAGCAGCTTCACCGAGGTCCTTCTTTGAAAACTCCTTTCAAATACTCCTTTATGCTTTGCAGAATAATTCTACATTATTTCGATCAACAATATGTCATTCACATATACTTATCAGAAATGCTGTAGTGCTCCCACTCACTTTCTTGTAAATACAGGCTTCTCCAAAAGTCTGTATAAAACCATATGCTTTGATCACACTATCAAAGCGTTTATTCCAACTCCGAGATGCTTGCACCAGTCCATAGATGGATCACTGGAGCTTGCACATTTTGTTAGCTCCTTTAGGATTGACAAAACCTTCTGGTTGCATCATATACAACTCTTCTTTAATAAATCCATTAAAGAATGTAGTTTTGACATCCATTTGCCAGATTTCATAAAATGTGGCAATTGCTAACATGATTCAGACAGACTTAAGCATCGCTACAATTGAGAAAATCTCATTGTAGTCAACACTTTGAACTTGTCAAAAACCTTTTTGCGACAAGTCGAGCTTTGTAGATAGTAATACTACTATCAGCATCTGTCTTCCTCTTGAAGATCCATTTATATAATATGGCTTGCCGATCATCGGGCAACTCCATCAAAGTCCACACTTTGTTCTCATATATGGATCCCATCTCAGATTTCATGGTCTCAAACCATTTCGCGAATCTGGGCTCATCATCGCTTCCTCATAGTTCGAGGTTCATCATGGTCTAGTAACATGACTTCTAGAATAGGATTACCGTACCACTCGGTGCGGATCTTACTCGAAGACCAACGAGGTTTGGTAGCAACTTGATCTGAAGTTTCATGATCATCATCATTAACTTCCTCACTAATTGGTGTAGGAATCACTGGAACTGATTTCTGTGATGAACTACTTTCCAATAAGGGAGAAGGTACAATTACCTCATCAAGTTCTACTTTCCTCCCACTCACTTCTTTCGAGAGAAACTTCTTCTCTAGAAAGGATCCATCTTAGCAAAAAACTTGCCTTCGGATCTGTGATAGAAGGTGTACCCAACATTTTCTTTTTGGGTATTCTATGAAGACGCACTTCTCCGATTTGGGTTCGAGCTTATCAGGTGAAAACCTTTTCACATAAGCATCACAACTCCAAACTTTAAGAAACGACAGCTTAGGTTTACTGCTAAACCATAGTTCATACGGTGTCATCTCAACGGATTTAGATGGTTGCCCTATTAAACGTGAATGCAGCTGTCTCTAATGCATAACCCCAAAACGATAGTGGTAAATCGGTAAGATACATCATAGATCGCACCATATCATAATAAAGTACGGTTTCTGACGCTCGGACACACCATAACGTTGTGGTGTTCCGGTGGCGTGAGCTGTGAAACTATTCCACATTGTTTTCATTGAAGACCAAACTCAGAACTCAAATATTCATCTCCACGATCAGATCGCAGAAACTTTATTTTCTTGTTACGATGATTTTCCACTTCACTCTGAAATTCTTTGAACCTTTCAACTATTTCAGACTTATGTTTCATCAAGTAGATATACCCATATCTGCTCAAATCATCTTGTGAAGGTCAGAAAATAACGATACTTGCCACGAGCATCAACACTCATTGGATCGCATACATCGGTATGTATTATTCCCAATAAGTCAAGTAGCTTGTTCCATTGTTCCGAGAACGGAGTTTTAGTCATCTTGCCCAAAAGGCACGGTTCGCAAGCATCAAATGATTCATAATCAAGTGATTCCAAAAGTCCATCAGCATGGAGTTTTCTTCATGCGCTTTACACCAATATGACCTAAACGGCAGTGCTACAAATAAGTTGCACTATCATTATTAACTTTGCATCTTTTGGTTTCAATATTATGAATATGTGTATCACTATGATCGAGATCCAATGAACCATTTTCATTGGGTGTGTAACCATATAAGGTTTTATTCATGTAAACAGAACAACAATTTATTCTCTTACTTAAATGAATAACCGTATTGCAATAAACATGATCAAATCATATTTATGCTCAACACCAAATAACACTTATTTAGGTTCCACACTAATCCCGAAAGTATAGGGAGTGTACGATGATGATCATATCAATCTTGGAACTACTTCCAACACTCATCGTCACTTCCCTTCAACTAGTCTCTGTTTATTCTCAGAACTCCTGTTTGAGTTACTAATCTTAGCAACCGAACAGTATCAAATACTCAGGGGCTACTATAAACACTAGTAAGGCACACATCAATAACCTGTATATCAAATATAACCTTGTTCACTTTGCCATCCTTCTTATCCACCAAATATTCAGGGGTAGTTCTGCTTCCAGTGACCAGTTCCATTGCAGCAAAAGTACTCAGTCTCAGGCTTAGGTCTAGACTTGGGCTTCTTCACTCGAGCAGCAACTTGCTTGCCGCTCCATTTGAAGTTCCCTTCTTCCCTTTGCCATTTTCCTTGAGACTAGTGGTCTTGTCAACCATCAACACTTGATGTTTTTCTTGATTTCTACCTTCGTCGATTTTAGCATCACGAAGAGCTCGGGAATCTTTTCGTCATCCCTTGCATACTATAGTTCATCACGAAGTTCTACTAACTTAGTGATGGTGACTAGAGAATTCTGTCAATCACTATCTTATCTGGAAGATTAACTCCCACTTGATTCAAGCGATTGAAGTACTCGCATAATCTGAGCACATGCTCACTAGTTGAGCGATTCTCCTCCATCTTTTAGCTATAGAACTTGTTGGAGACTTCATATCTCTCAACTCGGTATTTGCTTGAAATATTAACTTCAATTCCTGGAACATCTCATATGGTCCATGACGCTCAAAACGCCTTTGAAGTCCCGATTCTAAGCCGTTAAGCATGGTGCACTAAACTATCAAGTAGTCATCATATTGAGCTGGCCAAACGCTCATAACGCTCAGATCGCTCATATTGAGCTAGCCAAACTTTCATAACGTGCATCTGCTCCTGCAATAGGTCTGTCACCTAGCGGTGCATTAAGGACATAATTCTTCTGCGCAGCAATGAGGATAAACCTCAGATCACGGATCCAATCCGCATCATTGCTACTAACATCTTTCAATACAATTTTCTCTAGGAACACATATGAAAACATAGGGAAGCAACAACGCGAGCTATTGATCTACAACATAATTTGCAAAATACTACCGGGACTAAGTTCATGATAAATTTAAGTTCAATTAATCATATTACTTAAGAACTCCCACTTAGAAAAATATCCTCAATTCTCTAAGTGATTGCGTGATCCATATCAACTACACCATGACCGATCATCACGTGTGATGGAGTAGTTTCAATGGTGAACATCAATATGTTGATCATATCTACTATATGATTCACGCCGACCTTCGGTCTCCGTGTCCGAGGTCATATCTTATATGCATAGCTCGTCAAGTATAACCTGAGTATTCTGCGTGTGCAACTGTTTTGCACCCGTTGTATTTGAACGTAGAGCCTATCACACCCGATCATCACGTGGTGTCTCAAAGACGAAGAACTTTCATAACGGTGCATACTCGGGAGAACACTTCTTGATAATTTAGTAAGGGATCATCTTATAATGCTACCGTCAATCAAAGCAAAATAAGATGCATAAAGGATTAACATCACATGCAATCAATATAAGTGATATGATATGGCCATCATCATCTTGTGCTTGTGATTCCATCTCCAAGCACCGTCATGATCACCATCGCCACCGGCGCGACACCTTGATCTCCATCGTAGCATCGTTGTCGCCTCGCCAATCTTATGCTTCTACGACTATCGCTACCGCTTAGTGATAAAGTAAAGCATTACAGGCGATTGCATTTCATACAATAAAGCGACAACCATATGGCTCTGCCGATTGTCGATAACTTCGGTTACAAAACATGATCATCTCATACAATAAAATTCAGCATCATGTCTTGACCATATCACATCACAACATGCCCTGCAAAAACAAGTTAGACGTCCTCTACTTTGTTGTTGCAAATTTTACGTGGCTGCTACGGGCTGAGCAAGAACCGTTCTTACCTACGATCAAAACCACAACGATATTTCGTCAAATAGACTCCGCTTTAACCTTCTCAAGGACCGGCGTAGCCACACTCGATTCAACTAAAGTGAGAGAGACAGACACCGCCGGTCACCTTTAAGCAACGAGTGCTCGGAGCGGTGAAACCAGTCTCGCGAAGCGTCTGGCGTAATGTCGGTCCGGGCCGCTTCATCTCACAATACCGCTGAACCAAAGTATGACATGCTGGTAGGCAGTATGACTTGTATCGTCCACAACTCACTTGTGTTCTACTCGTGCACATGACATCAACGCATAAAACCAGGCTCGGATGCCTTTGTTGGGGAACGAGTAATTTCAAAATTTTCCCACGATCACGCAAGATCATGGTGATGCATAGCAACGAGATGAGAGTGTTGTCTCACGCCCTCGTGAGACCAGCAACGGAAGCGTTGACGCAACGAGAGGAAGTAGTCGTATTTCTTCCCGATCCAACCGATCCAAGTACCGAGCGACGGCACCTCCGAGTTCTGCACACGCTCAGCTCGATGACGTCCCTCGAACTCCGATCCAGCCGAGTGTTGAGGGAGAGTTTCGTCAAGACGACGGCGTGGTGGACGATGATGATGTTCCACCGGCGCAGGCTTCGCCTAAGCTCCGCAACGGTATATTCGAGGTGTAGTTTGGTGGAAGGGGCACCGCACACGGCTAAGGAACGATCTCAATGATCAACTTGTGTGTCATGGGGTGCCCTGCCCTGTATATAAAGGAGGGAAGGGGAGGGCTGGCGGCCACCTATGGCTGCGCTGGGAGTCCTACTCCCACCGAGTAGGATTCCCCCAATCCTAGTCCAACTAGGGTTTGACCAAGGGAGAGGGAGAGAGGCGCCACCCCTTCTCCTAATCCTAATAGGACTAGGGAGGGGGAAGGCTGCGCCAGCATATGGCCCCTTTCTCTTTCCCCTAAGGCCCATCAAGGCCCATTGACTCCCGGGAGGTTCCGTAACCCCGGTACTCGTAAAATTCCCAATTTCACCCGGAGTGATTCCGAGTCCAAACATAGGCTTCCAATATATCAATCTTTATGTCTCGACCATTTCGAGACTCCTCGTCATGTCCGTGATCTCATCCGGACTCAACAACCTTCGTACATCAATATCATATAAACTCATAATAAGCATCATCGAAACTTTAAGCGTGCGGACCCTACGGGTTCGAGAACTATGTAGACATGACCGAGACACCTCTCGGTCAATAACCAATAGCGGGACCTGGATGCCCATATTGGCTCCTACATATTCTACGAAGATCTTTATCGGTCGAGACCGCATAACAACATACGTTGTTCCCTTTGTCATCGGTATGTTACTTGCCCGAGATTCGATCGTCGGTATCCAATACCTAGTTCAATCTCGCATCTTGGCAAGTCTCTTTTCTCGTTCCGTAATACATCATCTCACAACTAACACATTTAGTTGCAATGCTTGCAAGGCTTATGTGATGTGCATTACCGAGAGGGCCAGAGATACCTCTCCGACAATCGGAGTGACAAATCCTAATCTCGAAATATGCCAACCCAACATGTACCTTCGGAGACACCTGTAATGTACCTTTATAATCACCCATTCGTTGTGACGTTTGGTAGCACCCAAAGTGTTCCTCGGGCAAACGGAGTTGCATAATCTCATAGTCATAGGAACATGTATAAGTCATGAAGAAAAGCACTAGCAACAAACTATACGATCAGGTGCTATGCTAATGGAATGGGTCATGTCAATCAGATCATTCAACCAATGATGTGATCCCGTTAATCAAATAACAACTCCTTGTTCATGGTTAGGAAACATAACCATCTTTGATTAACGAGCTAGTCAAGTAGAGGCATACTAGTGACACTCTGTAGGTTTATGTATTCACACATGTATTATGTTTCCGGTTAATACAATTCTAGCATGAATAATAAACATTTATCATGATATAAGGAAATAAATAATAACATTTATTATTGCCTCTAGGGCATATTTCCTTCAGGGGGACTCTTGAGCATCGCGACTCAGGAGCCTAACTTGCCACGTAGCCCCTCACTCCTTGGTCCCGTCCTGGTTTCCGGTTGGGGCTAATGGCGGCTGAGGTATGCGCGGGGTCGGGCCCTGCCGACGTAGAACACACGCAAGTAGGAGGGAAGAATGTGAATTCAAAGCAAATATTACAAGCCATAAGTCGTTTCACAACGCCAAACACAAGTTTAAACGCCTCCACGAGGCATGGTGCATGTTGCAGGAATTAAAACAGAGCGGAAGCTGCGAAGGGATCACTTTCCTGTGGCGCCTCCACCTCCCGAGGCCGCGGAGCTGGCGGCACCACGCCCATGCAAGGTGCTGAAGGCGCGGAACTTCCCTAGCAGGGCCTCGGCTCGGCCTTTCACGGCCTCTGCAGCAGCAGCGGCAAGATCGCCGCCCACAGGCTCCAGCAGGCCGTCAAGGTCGACGTTGGGGTCGCGAAGGTAGACGTGGCTGAGGACGCACGTCAGCGCTGCAGAAGATAGGGCATGCGCCTTGGCCTCGGCCGTGGGGCCGAGGCCGTCCGGGACATCTTCAAGTGCACGGACCAAGAAAGGAAGCAGCTCGGCGGGGCCGTCCTCTGCACCAGCCAACGACTTCACCAGGCCACCCTCGTAGAGCGTCTTCAACATCGCGCGAGCCTTCTCCTCCAACCTGGCGAAGGCCACCTAATCCTCGGCCAGGATCTTTGCCTTCATGTCTAGCTCGATCCTCTCCACTTTCAGCGACTGTTCCAGCGTCTCCAACCGTCCACGACAGTTATCAAGCTCGGCGTCTCGGTCCCTGACGGTGGCCTCCCGAGCCTCCATCTCCTTCTCCTTCTCCTGGCGGCCGCGAACCTCCTTGGCGAGCTCGTCGCGCAAGCCTTGCAGCTCGACCTCCAGCGCCTTGCAGCGGTCCTGGGCGTCCGCGGCGTTGCCCTCGGCAGCATCGCGAGCGGCCCTGGCCGGGCAGGCGGCTTGTTTCTCCCCATCGGAGGCCGACGCGGCTTGGCTCAGCGCCGCTCGGACGGAGGCGGCAGAGCGGGCCCATCCAGAAGCTAGCTCCAGGTGCCCGGCCACCAGACAGGGGTCAGCATTCCGGAGATCCTCTTGCAACCGGCTCAGTTCGCGGGCAGCCTGGTCCAGGATGGCCGAGGGATCAGAAGGGACTGGAGCCGGTGGAGCAGGTGTAGAAGACGGCAGCGTGATTACGGCTTGGGAAGGAGGAGCCCCCCTGGGCCTTGGGCACCTCAGCAACAACATCAGGCGCAGGCACCTCCAGAGTCAGCGGGGCCACGGGGGCTGACTCACTGCCAGAGTGCCCCTGCTGGGCTCGCGAGGATGACCGGGCAGGGGAGGCGTGAGCTTCGTAGCCTCCTTTCCCCGCAGACGGAGCCACAGCCCCGGCAGGCGAAGCCGCCTCAAGCAAGGCCGCTGAGGCCCCCTTCGGCCTTTTTGCCGCAGGCGCCGACCTGGTCAAGAGAATACAGACGTCACGCCTAGGCGGCAGAAGCAAAGCAAAACACGGGTCGAACACTTACTGGTTGCTGTCCACGGACTCAAGCAGCCTCCGGCTAAACTTGAAGCCTGAAAGCCTGCAGCTAGGGTCAGCCTTGGGAGACCCGGAAGCAGTAGGCACGTCGGGAAGGCCGGAGCTGGCCTCAGACCGCCCCGGAGCCAGAACGGACCCTGGGAGAACCAACCCCCGACCTGCCGTTCCTCGGAACCAGGGGAGAATCCTCCCCTCCTCGCCTGGCACCGGCCTCGTCGTCGTCCGGCATGGAGCGAAGGGCGTGGAACCTGCACCGAGGGAAGGAATCCCCCGACTCCTTGCCAGTCACCGCGAAGTCAGACTCTTCTTCCTCCACCTCCTCTTCTTCCTCTTCACTCCCGCTGGAGTTGCTGGAGGAAACATTCACCGTCACCAACATCGTCAGATCCTTGGGAGACCCGGCGGGCACCAGCCCCTCACCATTGAAGGTGGGCATAGCGCCCACCACCTACTCCCAGTCGTCGCGAAGGAACAGGGGGACGGGAGCGCCCTCCGGCTTTGCCACGTCTCCCCCGACCAAGGAATGGAGAGCCGCGACCAGATCTTCGTCAGAGATGGCCTCAGAGCTTAGGCAAAGGGCGTCACCTGCCTCCCCAAGCCTCCACAACAGAAGCAAATGCTCCCGGAGCGGAGCCACCCGGTGTTCCAGGAACTCCCTCAGGAGCGTGGCCCGGTCAGCTTCGCCGCCCCCAAGTTGCCTGGCCTCAAGTCCGCGTCAATCCTCTTCAGCACCATCTTCGCACGAGGGTCGACGAGCTCCGCGCAAGACCACGCATCAACGGCTTTGGGCTGCCCCGACGACAGCGCCAGCCGAGGGTGGATGCGCCCGACATCCACCAGGACCCACTTGCTCCTGAAGCCTTTGATCCTCTTCCCGGGCTTGGAGATGGAGTTGGAGATGGACTATACGACAAAGCTCGCGCATGCAGTAATAGGGCCACGGGAGACCCAGAGGTAAAAGTAATGGCGCAGCAAAGCCACCGAGGGCTTTATCCCAACGTGAGCCTCACAATAGTAGGCGAAAATCGCCAGGAGAAGAACAGAGTTAGGGTGGAGATGTAGGGCTTGCAAGTTGTATTGGCGGAGAACAGCAAAGAAGAACTCGGAAAAAGGAGGGACCAGACCACGATGATGGCGCTCACAAAGAACGGGTAGAAGGTGCTCCCCTTGTCTTCAGGCTGATCGGAGCCGGCCTTGAGCACAGTCACTCCTTTGTTGCCTTGCGCCACCGTCCTCCGGCGCACAGGGACGAGATTCTTCTCCGACACAGTCGGAGGATCCAGAGCCGGAAGGTACCAGGCCTCAGATGGGGTCTTGCGAGGCGCCATGGCTTTCAGGATGGAAAGGATTGAGATAGATCTGGAGGATTTCGGAAGCGAGGAGGAGAAGGGCGAGAAAGGGGATTGGAGCAAGAACGAGCACCAAGTTTGGCCCGGGCCTCCTTTTTGTCAGAAGGATGGTTGCCAAGGCGTCGTGGGGAAGCGGAGACGCCCACGACCACTCAATCGCCACGCGGTGCCCAAGGCCGCAGGCTGTTGGGGCCCGCGGCGCTTCGCACTTTCACCTTCGCTTCTCTGCTAAGCCAAGTCCGGGCACGCCTTGGGCCGGGGGCTCTGTTCATATTTCGGGAACGGGGTCCCAGACTTGCTTGCCTGCGGCGTGGCTCAAGTGGGGGCCCAGCGCGGCCCAGCTTCATCAGCTCAAGCTCAAGACCCTCGCAAGGGGCCAAGCCTCTTGTGGCGGACGACAGGAACCTTCCTCAAGAGCAGCCTTGTCAGGCAAGCTCACGAGGAGGCGGAGAGATCAAGGCAGGGTACTTCATGAGGATGCCCCGTGACGCAAGCCATGACGATCGAGACCAGGCGGGCGCCAGCCCGCGTAGTGTCCTCATTTCCCCTTTGGTGCAAAGGAGGCAAGCACAGGCCAAGGCATCAGGCAAGGGTTACCACTTCGGTGCAACAAGACCAAGACCAGCAGAGCGGCAGGAAGGAGGTCATCGTGGAGCCCAGGACGGCGTCGCCCTCAAAGCCTTTGGCAGCCGAAGACCAACTTTAGTCAGGATAAGTGTACTAGATGTTCCCCTTCAAAATGGCCAATTGTTGGCGCCCTTCCCGCTCATTATTTGGGAAGAGGCCCAGGGCCTCCCTCTATAAATAGGACTAGCCACCACAGAGAGAGACACGGAGGTCGAACCTACCGGAGAGAGAGAGAGAAGCGACTGGACTCACCCAAGCAGTCCATCGCACCAGCTCAAGAACAGCCCCTCGCGAGGCTGTTCTTCCTTTGTACTGTTCTTCATCAGCCCCAGAGGCAATCCACCACACCACACACTGGAGTAGGGTATTACACCATAACGGTGGCCCGAACCAATATAAATCTTGGGTCTCTTGTGCTGTTCGTCGTTCTTAGTTTAGATCCCTTGCAAACCATTAACGTGTGAGCTGGTAGGGGAAAGATCTCCGTGCGCACCCCTGTGTTCGAACCTCAAGGGTCTGTCGGAACCCGAAATCCGACAGTAGACCAGTTCCAACTGCTGTCTCAATTGTACGTCTGGTTGGAGCGGCTAGGTATTTAAATCTGAGGACACACAGTCATCACTGTATTCTCCTTGAGCTAAGGTCACACAGACCTCGCCCAATCACTCGTGGTAAGTCTTCAGGTGACTTCCAAACCTTCACAGACTAGGTCACTCGACGATCCACAATTCCTCTTGGATGCTCTAGACCATGATGCCTAACCGACTGGAAGAAGCACAGTCTTCAAAGGTAACAAGCATCGGATCCACACAGGATCAATCTCTTCAGTGACGCTCAATCACTTTTGGTTGTAGGTGTGTTGGGTTTGGGTTTTCCTCACTTGATGATTTTCGCTCGAAGTCCTCGGAGGATGGGATGCTCTCAAATGACAAGTGTCAGTTTCTCTCAGAGCAGCCAACCAGCTAGTGGTTGTAGGGGGCGGCTATTTATAGCCTAGGGAGCAGCCCGACATGATAAGACATAAATTCCCTTCAATGATATGACCGTTAGGTGGGTAGATATTTTGGGACAGCTCGCGCATAGCACAGCAAAGGTCGGAATTTTGACTCTCAAATTCCTCAGGGCAATCATGTTCCTCACTGTGTAGGCAATCCGCACTGGCGAATTCCTAACTCCTCAGTCAGAACAAATTCTCGAGACCGGAAGAACTTCATCTCATCACATCAAGAATATGACTGAACTGTATGAGATTTCAATGGCTTCACTCGAAGGGATTGGTAGGTGTAGGATTTTGAGTTGAGCATCACATGGAAATTTTTCCTTAGTATTTCCTCGACCCCCTTTAACAGTACGGTGTTTCCTATGACTCAAGAAAGAGAAAATGAAACTACGAAAACAAAAGTCTTCACGCTTCATGTTCCTCGAATGATTGCCAAGTCTTCAAGGTCACGCCAATTTCTTCACTTTCAAAGTCTTCAGAATGTATTCAGAAATCCAAAGTCTTCGGTTGAAGAACTTCATTTTTAGGGGTCGACTTTATCTGTAAATATCAAACTCCTCATAGACTTATAGACCTGTGTAAACTCACAAACGCATCAGTCCCTTAACCTATAAGTCTTCAATACACCAAAATCACTAAGGGGCACTAGATGCACTTACAGATGACGTTGCAATGAATGTGTTGTGGTTGGAGTCACGCATGGACAGTGCTATGGATTATCTCACTCGACTGAAGGCGGAAATGACGCGGATTGATGCTGAACTCTGGCCTCAGGCTGAACTCTCACAGGATCTCGAGTCTCTGATGACTCGACTGAATCAGATACATGGTCGAGTGCAGGAATGGAAGAAGTCATCTGCTCATTGTGGCGCTGACGTCGCCCTATCGTTGGTCCGAGTGCACTACAAGGATGTCAGAGAAGACAAGCTGGCAGCCCTCAAGGTTGCGAACACCAAAAAGCTCAGTTTCCAGTCCTTCATGGACACCTTCCTTGATGCCGCCACTCGTATCGTAGACAGCATCGACCTTGGCAGTTTCTGTGATCCAGCAAGTCCTTCTCCTGACGAGTGAACAAAACATTATGCCCCACTTTTATTTTCCTTGGAATGCCTAGTGATTATGTAACCTTTAAACTCTTTCAGGCTTGATGCCTGAGTACTTCTGCTCGTTGCGGTTCTGAACTTTTGCGGGATTTATCTGAACTTGGATTTCCTTGAATATCATGGCTTTTGATTTCTCTGTTTTTGACTGTCTTTTGATTCTGAGTGAACTTGATCTTTTCACCTTTCGTCGAGTGGATATGACGATGTGTTCAATCGACACCTCGTCGTCTTTGCGGATCGGGAAGGAGCGTACATTGTACTTGTGACGCAGCTCAGACGTGGTGTTCAGTCGACACCTCATCGTCCTTGTGGACCGGATGGTACATTGTACTTATGACGCAGCTCAGGCGTGGTGTTCAGTCGACACTTCGTCGTCCTTGCGGATCGGGATGGAGCATACGTTGTATTTGTGGCGCAGCTCAGACGTGGTGTTCAGTCGATACCTCGTCATCCTTGCAGATCGGGATGGAGCGTACGTTGTATTTGTGGCGTAGCTCAAAGTATATTTTGTGACTTAGGCGAGTACGGGGTCGTAGATAAGTCCCCGAGTGGGAGGATTTCTCTCCACTCAGAATGTTTTTAACTTAGGCGAGAACGGGGTCAAAGCTAAGCCCCTGAGTGGGAGGATTGCTCTCCACTCAGAATGTTTTTAACTTAGGCGAGAACGGGGTCGCAGCTAAGCCCCCGAGTGGGAGGATTGCTCTCCACTCGGAATGTTTTTTTAACTTAGGCGAGTACGGGGTCACAGCTAAGCCTCCGAGTGGGAGGATTGCTCTCCACTCAAAATGTTTTTAACTTAGGCGAGTACGGGGTCGTAGCTAAGCCCCCAACTGGGAGGATTGCTCTCCACTCGGAATGTTTTTAACTTAGACGAGTACGGGGTCCCAGCTAAGCCCCCGAGTGGGAGGATTGCTCTCCACTAGGAATGTTTTTAACTTAGGCGAGTACGGGGTCGCTGCTAAGCCTCCGAGTGGGAGGATTGCTCTCCACTCGGAAAGTTTTGAACTTAGGCGAGTACGGGGTCGCAGCTAAGCCTCCGAGTGGAGGGTTGCTCTCCACTCGGAATGTTTTTAACTTAGGAGAGAACGGGGTCGCAGCTAAGCCCCTGAGTGGGAGGATTGCTCCCCACTCGGAATGTTTTTAACTTAGGCAAGAACGGGGTCGCAGCTAAGCCCCCGAGTGGGAGGATTTCTCTCCACTCGGAATGTTTTTAACTTAGGCAAGTTTGGGTTCGCGGCTAAGCCTCCGAGTGGGAGGATTGCTGTCCACTCGGAATGTTTTTTAACTTAGGTGAATTAGGTTCGCGGCTAAGCCCCCGAGTGGGAGGATTGCCCTCCACTCAGAATGTTTTTAACTTAGGCGAGTTTGAGGTCGGGGCTAAGCCTCCGAATGGGAGGATTGCTCTCCACTCAGAATGTTTTTTAACTTAGGCGAATCAGGTTCGCGGCTAAGCCCCGAGTGGGAGGATTGCTCTTCACTCGGAATGTTTTTTAACTTAGGCGAGTACGGGGTCGCAGCTAAGCCCCCGAGTGGGAGGATTGCTCTCCGCTCGGAATGTTTTTAACTTAGGTGAATCAGGTTCACGCCTAAGCCACCCACTGGGGGATTTGGACACAAGTGATTATGGGGAACCAGTCATTAAGATACTGTAAAAATCTTCTCTTTGGAAAGCAAACTGAAGTACTCTTATTACAACTCATCGGGTCGAGTGATTCTAGGTGTAAAAACGACGAAGCAGCTCTGTGTTCCATGCGCGTGGCTCGTCCATGTTCTTGGCTACGTTGTAGATGTGGTACGCTCCATTGTGAAGCACCTTGGTGATGATGAAGGGACCTTCCCAGGCTGGAGCGAGCTTGTGAGGCCGTTTCTGATCCACTCGGAGCACAAGGTCTCCTTCCTGAAATGCTCGACCTCTGACATTGCGAGCATGGAATCGACACAGATCTTGCTGATAGATGGTTGATCGAACCAAATCCATCTCGTGTTCTTCCTCCAGGAGATCGACTGCATCTTCACATGCTTGCTCTTCTTCATCTTTTGAGAACAGTTCCACTCAGGGGGGCATTGTGCAGCAAGTCACTCGGAAGCATAGCCTCAGCGTCGTACACTAGGAATAAAGGGGTTCGGTCAGTCGACCGGTTTGGCGTTGTCCTCGGTCCCCATAGGACGGACGGTAATTCAGTCACCCAAGCTCCAGCAGCATTCTTAAGGTCGCGCATCAGTCGGGGTTTTAACCCTTGAGGGATCAAACCATTCGCCCTTTCTTCTTGTCCATTCGACTGCGGGTATGCAATGGATGCATAGTTGACCCGAGTACCTTGGGACACACATAACGCCTTGAACTCATCAGAATTAAAGTCGGAGCCATTATCTGTGATAATGCTGTGAGGAACTCCATATCTGAATAACAACTCCTTGATGAAATCGGCGATTGCTACCGAGGTTTTGATGGGCAGCTTCGATCCACTTGGTGAACTTGTCGACTGCTACAAGCAAATGGGTGAAACCACTTGTGCCGGTCTTGAAGGGCCCAACCATATCCAATCCCCAGACTGCAAATGGCCAGACGAGTGGAATAGTCTTCAAGGTAGACGCGGGCTTGTGCGACATGTTGGAATAGAATTGGCAACCTGCACACTTGTCGACTATATCCTTTGCCATCTCATTTGCTCCAGGCCAATAATATCCCGCTCGGTATGCTTTGGCCACGATGGTCCGAGAGGACACATGGTGACCACAGGTCCCCGAGTGAATATCGTTTAAGATCATTCGACCTTCTTCCGATGCAGCATTGAGCCATCCTGTGACACTTTCTCTGTAAAGCTACCCTTTCATCATGGTGAAAGCTTTCGACCGACGGACTATCTTGCGAGCCTCATCTTCATCCTCTGGGAGCTCCTTCCTGAGAATATATGCGATGTACGGTACTGTCCAGTCGGGTGTGATCGTCAAGACTTCCATGATCAAGTCGACCACGGCTGGAACCTCGATCACAGTCGGGTCGGATGAACTTATTGGTTGCAGGGGCTCTTCCTTGAAGGGGTCTTCTTGCACTGATGGGGTATGGAGATGCTCCAAGAACACGTTGCTGGGGATAGGCTTCCGAGTGGAACCTATCTTCGCCAGATCATCAGCAGCTTGATTCCTGATTTGTGGAATGTGGTGGAGCTCTAACCCCTCAAACTTCTTCTCTAGCTTTCTCACTACATTGCAATAACCGGTCATTGCGGGACTCCTGACGTCGCATTCCTTCATTACTTGGTTAACCACTAAGTCTGAGTCGCCATATACCATCAAGCGTCGGACGCCAAGTGAAATGGCCATACGCAACCCATACAATAGTGCCTCATACTCAGCTTCATTGTTCGAAGAATCAAAATGAATCTAGAGGACATAACTGAGCTTGTCTCCTCATGGGGACACTAATACCACTCCTGCACCAGAGTCATTCAACATCTTGGATCCATCAAAGACCATGGTCCAATGTTCCGACTGAATTTGAGTCGACTACTATTGTTCTGTCCACTCTACGAGGAAATCCGCAATTGCTTGAGACTTAATGGCCTTCTTTGCCTCAAACTTGATATCTAAAGGAAGAAGTTCAATCGCCCACTTTGCCACTCGACCAGTTGCATCTCTGTTATTCAGAATTTCTGAAAATGGAGTGTCGCTGACGAGTGAAACTGAGTGATCAGAGAAATAGTGTGCAACCTTCTTCGAGGTCAGGTAAATCCCATAAACAAGCTTCTGATAGTGAGGGTATCTCTGCTTGGACGGGGTTAAGACTTCTGAAATGTAATAAATGGGGCACTGAACTTTGAAGGCATTGCCTTCTTCTTCCCGCTCGACTGTGAGCATTGTGCTAACAACTTGTCATGTGGCTGTGATGTAAAGCAGTAAAGGCTCCTTACTAACCAGAGCAGCAAGCACCAGCTGGGTGGAAAGCAGGGCTTTGAGCTCTTCAAACGCTGCTTCAACTTCGTCATTCCACTCGAACTTGTCAGACTTCTTCATCAGTCGGTAAAGAGGCAGTGCCTTTTCACCAAGGTGTGAGATGAATCGGCTCAATGCAGCCAAACAACCAGTAAGCTTCTGAACATCATGCACACGCACTGGGCGTTTCATTCGGAGGATTGTACCAATCTTCTCTGGATTCACGTCGATTCCTGATACGTCTCCAACGTATCTATAATTTTTGATTGTTTCATGCTATTATATTATCCATCTTGGATGCTTTATATGCATTTATATGCTATTTTATATGATTTTTGGGACTAACCTATTAACCTAGAGCCCAGTGCTATTTTCTGTTTTTTCCTTGTTTTTGAGTTTTACAGAAAAGGACTACCAAACGGAGTCCAATTGACGTGCCAATTTTTGATGATTTTTATGGACCAAAAGAAGCCCCGGAGTAAAAGAGTTGGGCCAGAAGAGTCTCGAGCCGTCCATGAGGGTGGAGGGCGCGCCACCCCCCTGGGCGCGTCCCCCTATCTCGTGGACGACTCAGAGACCCCCCCCCCCTGACGTGAGACCGACGCCAAAAATTCCTATATATACAGAAACCTCCATAACATAACCTAGATCAGAAGTTCCGCCGCTGCAAGCCTCTCTAGCCACCAAAAACCAATCGGGGCCCTATTTTGGCACCCTGCCAGAGGGGGAATCCCTCACCGATGGCCATCTTCATCATCCCGGCGCTCTCCATGACGAGGAGGGAGTAGTTCACCCTCGGGGCTAAGGGTATGTACCAGTAGCTATGTGTTTGATCTCTCTCTCTCTCTCTCTCTCTCTCTCTCTCTCTCTCGTGTTCTTGATTTGGCACGATATTGATGTATCGTGAGCTTTGCTATTATAGTTGGATCTTATGATGTTTCTCCCCCTCTACTCTCTTGTAATGGATTGAGTTTTCCCTTTGAAGTTATCTTATCAGATTGAGTCTTTAAAGATTTGAGAACACTTTATGTATGTCTTGCATGTGCTTATCTATAGTGACAATGAGATATTCACGTGATCTACTTGATGTATGTTTTGGTGATCAACTTGCGGGTTCCATAACATTATGAACTTATGCATAGGGGTTGGCACACGTTTTAGTCTTGACTCTCCGGTAGAAACTTTGGGGCACTCTTTGAAGTACTTTGTGTTGGTTTGAATAGATGAATTTGAGATTGTGTGATGCATATCGTATAATCGTATCCACGGATACTTGAGGTGACACTGGAGTATCTAGGTGACAATAGGGTTTTGGTTGATTTGTGTCTTAAGGTGTTATTCTAGTACGAACTCTATGATAGATTGAACGGAAAGAATAGCTTCATGTTATTTTACTATGGACTCTTGAATAGATCGATCAGAAAGGAATACTTTGAGGTGGTTTAGTACCCCTACAATAATCTCTTCGTTTGTTCTCCGCTATTAGTGACTTTGGAGTGACTCTTTGTTGCATGTTGAGGGATAGTTATATGACCCAAGTATGTTATTATTGTTGAGAGAACTTTCACTAGTGAAAGTATGAACCCTAGGCCTTGTTTCCTAGCATTGCAATACCGTTTACGCTCACTTTTATCGCTTGCTACCTTGCTGTTTTTTATATTTTCAGATTACAAATACCTATATCTACCATCCATGTTGCACTTGTATCACCATCTCTTTGCCGAACTAGTGCACCTATACAATTTACCATTGTATTGGGTGTGTTGGGGACACAAGAGACTCTTTGTTATTTGGTTGCGGGGTTGCTTGAGAGAGACCATCTTCAACCTACGCCTCTCACAGATTGATAAACCTTAGGTCTTCCACTTGAGGGAAATTTGTTGTTGTCCTACAAACCTCTGCACTTGGAGGCCCAACAACGTCTACAAGAAGAAGGTTGTGTAGTAGACATCAATTCCTCGTTCGGAAATGAGAAAACCGAGCAACTTTCCGCTGGGGACTCCGAATGTGCATTTTGATGGATTGAGCTTGATATCATACCTTCTTAAGTTGGCAAAGATTTCAGCAAGGTCAGTCAGAAGGTCGGAACATTTGCGTGCCTTAACCACTATTTCATCCATGTATGCTTCCACATTCCGACTGATTTGAATGAGCGAGCACTTCTGAATCATGCGCATGAATGTGGCACCAGCATTCTTGGGGCCAAAGGGCATAGTAACATAGAAAACCCGAACGAGGTGATGAAAGCCGTCTTTATCTCATCGGGTCCATACAGTCAGATCTGATGGTACCGGAATAAGCGTCCAGGAAGGACAGTCGCTCACATCCCGCAGTTGAGTCGACTATCTGGTCGATGCGGGGCAGGGGAAAATGATCTTTCGGGCATGCCCAATTGATGTGCTTGAAGTCAATACACATTCAAAATGATTTATATTTCTTGGGAACCATAACAACATTGGCGAGCTACTCGGAGTGGTATATTTCGCGGATGAACTCAGCAGCCAGGAGCCGAGCCACCTCCTCGCCAATAGCCTTTCTCTTCTCCGTGGCGGACCGACGAATATGCTCCTTAACGGGTTTTGCCTTTGGGTCGACTCGCAAACGGTGCTCAACCAGTTCCCTGGGTACACCTGGCATGTCAGATGGCTTCCATGCGAAGATGTCACAGTTCTCACGGAGGAACTGGATGAGCGCTTCTTCCTATTTGCTGTCAAGTGTTGTTGAGATATGGGTCGGAGCAGCATTGGGGTCGGTCGGGTGAACATGGACTGGCTTGGTCTCGCCGGCCGACTGAAATGCGGACTCCAAGGCAGGCCTCTTAGCATGCAGCAAATCACTCAGATCTGCAGTTTTCTGGTACTCTTGAAACTCTACTGATGACGTCTGCTCGTCTGCTATCTTTGCACCGTCCTGAAGACAGTCTTCTTCTCTTTGACGGTTACCAGAAACCGTTATCACGCCTCTGGGGCCAGGCATCTTCATCTTGAGATATACATAACACGGTCGAACCATAAAGCTAGCATAGGCAGGTCTGCCCAGAATGGCATGATAAGCACTCTGAAAATCCACAACCTCAAACGTCAACTTTTCCTTGCGGAAATTCTTCTCATCACCGAAAACCATGTCAAGAGTGATCTGGCCAACTAAGTCGGATTTCTTTCCTGGGATGACTCCATGGAATCGCATGTTGCTACCGCTAAGCTTGGACATCGGAATGACCATTCCTTTGAGGGCCTCAGCATACAGGATATTCAGACCACTGCCACCATCCATCCGAACCTTGGTCAGACGGGTGCCTCCCACGACTGGGTCGACCACTAGCGCTTGCCGCCCAGGGGTAGCTACGCGAGGCAGATGGTCGGACTGGTCAAATGTAATGGGGGTTTTGGACCACTTCAAATACTTTGGTGTTGCCGGAGCAACCATGTTCACCTCTCTATTAATGACCTTCAGTCGAATTTTGCTCTCGAGATCGGCAAAAATCACCAAGGTGGCATTGACATTGGGGTAACCACCATCGTCGTCCTTATCTTCTTCTTCCTTATCGGACTCTTTGTCCTTTTCACTGGGTTTGCTTTCTCGGAACCTCTGGATTAGGAGTCGACATTGTCGAGTCGTATGCTTGGGGAGAATTAGGTTCCCCTCCTCGTCCTTCTTGGTGTGAATATGACACGGCAAATCCATCACGTCGTTTCCTTCTTGGTCCTTCACTTTCTTTGATTCAACACTGCTGCCTCGGTAGGGCCTGCTGCCTCAGCCTTTCACTTCTGCTTCCTACTAGAATTTCGTCCTCCGGTGTCCTGGGCGACTGATTTGTGCTTACCACTCCGGAGTCGATCCTCCTCTTCGCCGTTAGCGTACTTGGTGGAAATCTCCATCATCCGAGTCAGGGACATATCTCCGGTCCGACTGAACTTCAGATTGAGCTCTCTGTAGTGAATGCCTTCCTTAAAGGCACATACTGCTTGGTGATCTGACACATTCTCCACTTTGTTGTACAGAGTGATCCATCTCTGGATATAGTCTCTCAAGGTTTCATTCGGTTTTTGCACGCAATGATGCACCTTTGGTAGACCAGCAGATCTCTTGCAAGTGCCCTCAAATGTTCTGGTAAACACTCGGGCTAACTCATCCCAACTCAAAATGCTCCAGGGGCCAAATGATTCTGCCAAGTCCTGGCAGAATCTTCAAGCATCAGAGGGAGGTGCTTCATAGCCACCTCATCGCTGCCGCCACCAATGTGCACAGCCACTCGGTAGTCTTCAAGCCAAGTGTCGGGCTTCGACTCTCCTGTGAACTTACTGACGCCAGTCACCAATCTGAAGTTATGAGGGATCTCAGCGGCTCTGATGGCTCTTCCGAAACACTCTGGGCCGGAAACATGGACCCTGCTTCCACTGGGCCTGTCCATATCCAGCCCTTCTTTGTATGCTCTGTTCCGGTCGACCAAACCCTGCACAAGGACGGACCTTGCACCGAAGCCGGGCTCTCTAGGGTCGACTGGAACTCTACGGTCATTTCCATACGGACGCCTATCATCATATCCCCGGGACGCGTATGACCCGTCCCTCGGAAGGGGCGAAGGCGCTCGAAGGTGGTTGTCGCGGGCGTACTCACGATCATACTCTCCATGAGATCTTCCCAGGTGCCGATCCTGGTGGTGATCACGATCTCCACGCCGCAAAGGTGACCTAGGACTGTCTGCCGACTGAATGATGTATGTCCTTACTGATCTGCTGTGTATTCTGTTCCACGACTGGGACACGGCGGAGTTCTGGTCTCCTGCCGCTCGGAGAAGCACCCTGATCTTCTCCAAGCCTCTTCCAGCCTCTGAACGGGATGGCTGAATGGACTCTGCGATACGCACAGCAGCTGCAAGATTCTGAATCAGTGTGCAGAATACCTGAGTTTCCGGTGGAAATAGTTGTTGTGGACGTCGACTGGACTTGGGGATCAGTCAACGGGCACACTCATCGAGAGAATGTTGGAGATTCTCCAGACGAGTGTGCTCAGCCAGCGTGGTCAGGCGCACTACCTCCAAGGCCCGGGCCTCGGCAGTTTCCCCTATGATGGGGGTCTGGAGAGCCTTCACGTTGTGGCGATGCAGCTCCTCCCTCTGCTGCGAGCTGAGAGGCTGGGGCTGATACTCCTCATGGCCGAATGACGGGCCGTCGCTGCCACCGCCGCTGCCGCTGCGACGAAAACCAGGTGGGCCGCGATGGGAGTCGGCCATGAGGACTTCTGCCGCGGGGTCACAACTCCCGCTCTCGGAAAAGGTGTCTGCGAAATCAATCGGCTGATCCGCAGGGAAATACGTCGGCCTCGATCGCTGTGACTTGGGGGGTGAATGCCTGGCGAGCCACCGCGTGTCGCACCCACTGCTGGAGCCGCGAACGACCAGACCGCTTCCGCGGCGTCCAGCAGAGTGAGACAACGACGCGAGGACCGACTGGTACGGGGTCGATGGCTGCCGAAGGAGGACGCCGCAAGAACTCGCGTGAAGTGCGAAGAGCCATGAATCGGGAGAGTCTCGATGTCGAGGGGGCCTCTTGGAGCCAGGCGGAGTCATCGGCGACGAAAGTGAGCGCGCCGAGTCGGAACTCGCGGCCTGTTGACCCACAAGTATAGGGGATCTATCGTAGTCCTTTCGATAAGTAAGAGTGACGAACCCAACGAGGAGCAGAAGGAAATGATAAGCGGTTTTCAGTAAGGTTTTCGTGCAAGCCTTTGAAATAGTAGGTGATAGATAGTTTTGTGATAAGATAAATAGTAACAAGCAAAAAGTAAATAAAGTAAATAAAGTGCAGCAAGGTGGCCTAATCCTTTATGTAGCAAAGGATAAGCCTGGACAAATTCTAATAATGAAGAAGGAGCTCCCGAGGACACATTGGGAATTATCGTCAAGCTAGTTTTCATCACGTTCATAAGATTCACGTTCGGTACTTTGATAATTTGATATGTGGGTGGACCGGCACTTGGGTACTGTCCTAACTTGGACAACCATCCCACTTATGATTAACCCCTATTGCAAGCATCCGCAACTACAAAAAGGAGTATTAAGGTAAACCTAACCACAGCATTAAACATATGGGTCCATATCAACCCCTAACGAAGCAACGCATAAACTAGGGTTTAAGCTTTTGTCACTCTAGCAACCCATCATCTACTTATTACTTCCCTATGCCTTCCTCTAGGCCCAAATAATGGTGAAGTGCCACGTAGTCGACGTTCACATAACACCACTAGAGGAAAGACAACATACATCTCATCAAAATATCGAACGAATACCAAATTCACATGACTACTAATAGCAAGACTTCACCCATGTCCTCAGGAACAAACGTAACTACTCACAAAGCATATTCATGTTCATAATCAGAGGAGTAATGATATGCATAAAGGATCTGAACATATGATCTTCCACCAAGTAAACAAATTAGCATCAACTACAAGAAGTAATCAACACTACTAGCAACCCACAGGTACCAATTTGTGGTTTTGATACAAGATTGGATACAAGAGATAAACTAGGGTTTTGAGAGGAGATGGTGTTGGTGAAGATGTTGATGGAGATTGACCCCCTCCCAATGAGAGGATCGTTGGTGATGACGTTGGTGATGATTTCCCCCTCCCGGAGGGAAGTGTCCCTGGCAGAACAGCTCCGCCAGAGCCCTAGATTCATTCCGCCAAGGTTCCGCCTCGTGGCGGCGGAGTTTCGTCTCGTAAGCTTGCCCATGATTTTTTCTAGGGTAAAAGTGATGATATAGCAGAAGATGGACGCCGGAGGCCCACCAGGGGGCCCAGGAGATAGGTGGTCGCACCCTACAGGGGGGCGCGCCCTCCTGTCTCCTGGACAGGGTGTGGGCCCCCTGGCCTATTTCTTTCACTCATAAATTCTTATTAAATCCAAAAAGATGTTTCGTGGAGTTTCAGGACTTTTGGAGTTGTGCAGAATAGGTTTCCAACGTTTGCTCCTTTTCCAGCCAGAATTCCAGCTGCCGGCATTCCTCCTCTTCATGGTAAACCTTGTAAAATAAGATAGAATAGCCATAAGTACTGAGATATGATGTGTAATAACAGCCCATAATGCAATAAATATTGATATAAAAGCATGATGCAAAATGGACGTATCAACTCCCCCAAGCTTAGACCTCGCTTGTCCTCAAGCGGAAGCCGAAATCGAAAAATATGTCCACATGTTTAGAGATAGAGGTGTCGATAAAAATAAAATACGGACATGAGGGCATCATGATCATTCTAATAACAGCAACATATATGGATTTTGTCATATGATTTCCTATGCTCAAGTAATAAGCAATTCACAATGTCAAGTATGGTTCAAAAACTTCATTGGGAACTAACAAACTATAATCTCAGTCATTGAAGCAATTGCAATTTATCATAACATCGGAAAGAGTCAATAATAGAGCTTTTCAGCAAGCTCACATACTCAACTATCTCGTAGTCCCCTATAATTGTTAACACTCCCGCAATACTTGTGGTTATAGAGTTTCAGCCGGACACTGAGAAAGATAGGGGCTTATTGTGTTGCCTCCCAACGTATTCACCTTTAGGTGATGTCAACAATAATAGCCTATGCCAACTTACATCCAATTGGATATATGTATCATGATCTTTCAAACACGAGGAGCTTGCCAAAGGATAAAAATAAAAAGGGAAAGGTGAGCATCACCTTGACTCAAGCATAAAGTAAAACATAAAGTAAAAGATAGGCCCTTCGCAGAGGGAAGCAGAGGTTGTCATGCGCGTTTAGGGTTGATGCATAAAGTCTTAGTGCAAAAGAATGTCACTTTATATTGCCCCTTGTATGTGGACCTTTATTATGCAGTCCGTCGCTTTTATTACTTCCACAAAAAGTTCGTACAAAGTTTATTTTCTCTGCACTAATAAGTCATACATATTTAGAGAGCAATTTTTATTGCAGTCATACATATTTAGAGAGCAATTTTTATTGCTTGCACCGATGACAACTTACTTGAAAGATCTTACTCAATCCATAGGTAGGTATGGTGGACTCTCATGGCGAAACTAGGTTTGAGGAAATTTGGAAGCACAAGTAATATCTCTACTTGGTGCAAGGAATTTGGTTAGCATGAGGGGGAAAGGCAAGCTCAACATGTTTGGAAGGTCAATGACAATATACTTTAACTGAGATGTCGGAAAACATAAACCATTACGTTGTCTTCCTTGTCCAACATCAACTCTTTTAGCATGTCATACTTAATGAGTGCTTCACAATCATAAAAGATGTCCAAGGTAATATATTTATATGTGAACCCCTCTTTCGTTATCACTTCCTATTAATTGCAACGATGACCAAGGCTACGTTCATCAACTCTCAACATTTTTTATGCCTCATACTTTCTAGGTGTGAAGTTATCACTATCCATAAGATCAATATGAACTCTTTTGCTCTTTCTACCTTCTCAAGATCATAGCAACATAGCAAAGCCCTTGACTCAACACTAATCTTTATTATAGATAGCACACGGACTTGCTTACCTAAAGAGATCACAATGCAAAACTCAAAACTACTTGATATCAAAACTTCAATCTACCAGATCAAGATACTACTAAAAGGATCGAACAAAATAAAGCGGTAAAGATAAGAGTGTGATCGTGATACGATACCGGGGCACCTCCCCCAAGCTTGCAGTTGCCAAGGGGAGTGCCCATACCCATATGATTATTTCTTCGGAGGTGGTGAAGTAGGAGTTGTTGATGATGTAGGCTTGTCGTCCGTCTTCCAGGGCATCGGCTCTCCATCATAAAAGGATGATCGAGTCTCCAGGATCCTTAAATCTGCAGCCAAACTCATTCGCTTGAATCTATATTCATACTCACAGTTCTGGTTTTGCAGGTCATAGATCTAGGCTTGGAGGTGCTCGATTTTCTCTTGAAGTTTGAAGATGGTTTCCCCAAAGACTTTGGCATCCATCTTGTGGTTGTTGGTGAACTCCATGATCATCATCTGGTTGGCGTTGAGTCCACGCTCCACCATTCCTTGACACTTGAAAACTTCTTGCTCCAAGGCTTCGAGCTTTGTCTCCTTGCTCCCGGTATGCCTTGGTCCCTCCACATCGCGGATGTGCAGCACCCCCTCACGCATCTCAATGGTTTGAGGATGATGCAGCACCTCAGCGAGATAGGGTTTGATAACTCTCTCGAAAAACTTGTCCTTGGGAGCGCTTGGAGACGACATGATGCTCTAGATCTGAAACAGAAATAGCTCGAAACGAAAACAGAGGATATTTGCGTGATACGGTGGTCAAAACCTTCGGGAGTATATATAATGAATTTTTACCGACCAAAATACGTAGCATACAAGAAAACGGAGTCCGGGGGGCACACAAGGTGCCCACGAGACAGGGGGCGCGCACTAAAGGGGGGGGGGGCGCGGCCTCCTCTCTCGTGGGAGCCTCGTGTCCCTTTCGGACTACTTATTTCTTTCTAAAATTATTAAATAATCCAAAACTGATAAAAATTGCCATTAGAGTTGTTTTGGAGTCGATTTACTTACTGTACCACGTACCTATGCCTTTTCGGAGTCTGTAAGGTTCTGGAAAGTGTCTCTTATGTATTCCTGAGGGGTTATGGTTTCAATAATATTAGTTTCGACATTGATAAGATTACCTGAAATATAATGTTTAATTCTTTGACCGTTTACCACCCTCGGATTTGTGCCTTCGAAGTTGTTGATTTTTATAGCACCAGAACGATAGACCTCCTTGATAACGTAGGGACCTTCCTATTTTGAGAGAAGTTTTCCTGCAAAAAATCTTAAACGAGAGTTGAACAATAACACATAATCTCCTACGTTAAACTCACGCTTTTGTATCCTCTTATCATGCCAGCGTTTGACTTTTTCTTTGAAAAGCTTGGCATTCTCATATGCTTGGGTTCTCCATTCATCAAGTGAGCTAATATCAAACAACCTCTTCTCACCGGCAAGTTTGAAGTCATAATTGAGCTCTTTAATAGACCAATATGCTTTACATTCAAGTTCAAGAGGTAAATGACATGTTTTTCCATAAACCATCTTATATGGAGACATACCCATAGGATTTTTGTATGCAGTTCTATAGGCCCATAATGCATCATGAAGTTTTTTGGACCAATTCTTTCTAGATCTATTCACAATCTTTTGCAAAATTAATTTGAGCTCTCTATTGCTCAACTCTACCTGACCACTAGACTGCGGGTGATAAGGAGATACGATTCTATGATTAACATCATACTTAGCAAGCATCTTACGGAAAGCACCATGAATAAAGTGTGAACCACCATCAGTCATAAGATATCTAGGGACTCCAAACCTCGGAAAAATAACTTCTTTAAGCATTTTAATAGAAGTGTTATGATCAGCAATACTAGTTGGAATAGCTTCTACCCACTTAGTAACGTAATCAACAGGAACTAAAATATGTGTATAACCATTGGAGGCAGGAAAAGGTCCCATATAATCAAAGCCCCCAACATCAAACGGTTCAATAACAAGAGAGTAATTCATAGGCATTTCTTGACGTCTACTAATATTACCTATTCTTTGACATTCATCACAAGATAAGACAAACTTACGAGCATCTTTGAAGAGAGTAGGCCAATAAAAACCAGATTGTAGTACCTTGTGTGCGGTTCTATCTCCAGTGTGGTGTCCTCCATAGGATTCAGAGTGACACTTGCGTAGGATTTGTTCATGTTCATGCTCAAGCACACAACGTCTAATAATACCATCTACTCCTTCTTTATAAAGGTGTGGATCATCCTAGAAGTAATGTCTTAAATCATAAAAGAACTTTTTCTTTTGCTGGTATGTGAAACTAGGCGGTATATATTTAGCAACAATGTAATTAGCATAATCAACATACCAAGGAGCAGTATGAGAAGCATTGTCAACCGCTAATTGTTCATCAGGAAAACTATCATTAATAGGCAGTGGGTCATCAAGAACATTCTCTAACCTAGACAAGTTGTCTGCAACGGGGTTCTCAGGTCCCTTTCTATCAATAATATGCAAGTCAAATTCTTGGAGAAAGAGAACCCATCTAATGAGTCTAGGCTTAGCATCTTTCTTTTCCATAAGATATTTAATAGCAGCATGATCAGTGTGAATAGTAACTTTGGAATCAACAATATAAGGTCTAAACTTATCACATGCAAACACAACTGCTAAGAACTCTTTTTCAGTAGTAGCATAATTTCTCTGGGCAGTATCAAGAGTCTTACTAGCATACTGGATAACATTCCATTTCGTATCGACTCTTTGCCCTAAAACAGCACCTACAGCATAATCACTAGCATCGCACATAATTTCAAAAGGTAAATTCCAATCAGGTGGCTGAACAATAGGTGCAGTGATCAAGGCTTTCTTAAGTGTTTCAAATGCTTCTACACAATCATCATCAAAGACAAAAGGAATATCTTTTTGCAATAAATTAGTCAGAGGCCTAGATATTTTAGAAAAGTCCTTAATGAACCTCCTATAAAAACCGGCATGACCAAGGAAACTTCTTATACCTCTTATGTCCTTGGGACATGGCATCTTTTCAATAGCATCAACTTTGGCTTTATCAACGTCAATACCTCTCTCGGAGATCTTGTGCCCCAAGACAATGCCTTCATTAACCATAAAGTGACACTTTTCCCAATTCAGGACGAGACTAGTGTCTTCGCATCTCTGCAAAACTCGATCAAGGTTGCTCAAACAATCATCAAAACAGGATCCATAGACGGAGAAGTCATCCATGAATACCTCACAAATCTTTTCACAAAAATCAGAAAATATAGCCATCATGCATCTTTGAAAGGTAGCAGGTGCATTACATAAACCAAAAGGCATATGTCTATAAGCAAAAGTACCAAAAGGACAAGTAAAAGTAGTTTTAGATTGATCCTTTGCTGACACAGGTATTTGGGAGAAGCCAGAATAACCATCTAGAAAGCAAAAATGTGTGTGTTTGGATAGCCTTTCTAGCATTTGATCAATAAAATGTAAAGGGCAATGATCTTTCTTAGTAGCTTTATTTAACTTACGAAAATCAATTACCATCCTATAACCTGTAATAGTTCTTTGCGGGATCAATTCATCTTTATCATTAGGAACAACGGTAATACCTCCCTTTTTAGGAACACAATGAACAGGGCTTACCCATTCACTATCAGCGATGGGATAAATACCTGCCTCAAGGAGCTTTAGTATCTCCTTTCTTACCACTTCCTTCATCTTGGGATTTAATCGTCTTTGAGGATCTCTAACTGGTTTGGCATCGTCCTCCAATATAATTTTGTGTTGACATAACGTGGGACTAACGCCCTTAAGATCATCCAGAGTATATCCAATAGCAGCTCGGTGCTTCTTCAGAGTTTTCAATAATCTTTCTTCTTCTTTCTCTGAAAGGTTAGCACTAATAATAACAGGATATATTTCTTTTTCATCAAGATAAGCATACTTAAGATTATCAGGTAATGGTTTGAGTTCAAACACGGGATCACCCTTGGGTGGAGGGGGATCCCCAAGAATTTCAACGGGAAGGTTATGTTTCAGCATAGGTTCCTGTTTAAGGAACACTTCATCTATTTCTTCCCTTTCCTTCATAAACATATTGTTTTCATGGTCTAGCAAATATTGTTCTAATGGATTAGTTGGAGGAACAGCAATGGAAGCAAGACCAATAATCTCTTCCTTACTAGGTGGTTCCCTTTCACGAGGTTGTCTACTAAACTTAGCGAAATTAAACCCATGAGACATACCATCTATGCCAACAGTGACAATATTCTTTTCACAATTAATCTTAGCACTAGCAGTATTCAAGAAGGGTCTACCAAAAATAATGGGACAAAAATCATCTTGTGGGAACCAAGAACAAGAAAATCAGCAGGGTATTTAACCTTCCCACACAAAACTTCAACATCTCTAACAATCCCAATAGGTTTAATGGTATCCCTATTAGGAAGCTTAATAGTAACATCAATGTCTTCTAATTCAACGGGTGCAATGTCGTGCATAATTTCTTTATAAAGATCATAAGGTATCGCACTAGCACTAGCACCCATATCACATAAGCCATGATAACAATGATCTCCTATTTTAACAGAAATAACGGGCATGCCTACGACAGGTCTAGTGTCTTAGTATCAGGTCTAGCAATATTAGCAGTCTCACCCAAGAAAGAAATAGCATGCCCATTTAAATCCTCATCCAAGAGATCTTTAACCATAGCAATACTAGGTTCAACATTAATTTGCTCAGGAGGTGTATAAGTCTTAGTATTACTCTTACGAACAACAGTCGAAGCTTTAGCATGATCTTTTATCCTAACAGGAAAAGGAGGTTTTTCAACATAAGCAGTAGGAACAATAGGATCACTGTAGGTAATAGTCTTTTCTTCGACTGTAATAGGTGTAACTACTTTCACTTCAATAGGAGGATTATATTTAAACCACTTCTCTTTAGGGATATCAACGTGAGTAGCGAAAGATTCACAAAAAGAAGCTACTATCTCAGAGTCAAGTCCATACTTAGAGCTAAATCCACGTAAAGCATCGGTATCCATAAAAGATTTAACATGATCAAACTTAGGTGTCATACCTGACTCCTTACCATCGTCGGAACCCCAATCTTCAGAGTTGTGTTTAATTCTTTCCAATAAGTCCCATTTGAAATCAATAGTCTTGACATATAAGAACCAAAGACAGAAGTATCGAGCAGGTTGCGATTATCAAGAGAAAGCCGAGCATAAAAATTTTGAATAATCATTTCCCGAGAGAGCTCATGATTGGGGCATGAATATAACATTGACTTAAGCCTCACCCAAGCTTGAGCGATGCTTTCTCCTTCGCAAGGCCAGAAATTATATATGTAATTACGATCACGATGAACAAGATGCATATGATAGAACTTCTGGTGAAATTCCAGCTTCAATCGCTTATAATTCCAAGATCCCGTATCATCACATAGCCTATACCATGTCAATGCATCTTCCTTAAAAGATAAAGGTAAGAACTTCCTTTTGACAACATCATCGGGAATACCTGCAAGCTTAAATAATCCACAAACTTCATCCACAAAGATAAGGTGTAAATCGGGATGCAATGTTCCATCTCCTGCGAATGGATTAGCTAGAAGTTTCTCTATCATACCCGAAGGAATCTCAAAGTAAATATTTTCGTAAAGTTCAGTGGGTTGAGGAGAAACTATTTGCTCTTCTGGTTGGGGTGAAGATACCCCAAACAAGCCCCTCAAAGGATTAGTTTCCATATTGACAAGTAACAGAAAATTTCAGCACACTATATAAATGTTTCCTTACCAAGTTCCACTCACCAAAAGCGCTACACTCCCCGGCAACGGCGCCAGAAAAGAGTCTTGATGACCCACAAGTATAGGGGATTCGTAGTCCTTTTGATAAGTAATAGTGTCGAACCCAATGAGGAGCAGAAGGAAATGATAAGCGGTTTTCAGTAAGGTTTTCTCTGCAAGCACTGAAATAGTAGGTGATAGATAGTTTTGTGATAAGATAAATACTAACGAGCAAAAAGTAAATAAAGTAAATAAAGTGAAACAAGGTGGCCCAATCCTTTATGTAGCAAAGGATAAGCCTGGAAAAATTCTAATAATGAAGAAGGAGCTCCCGAGGACACATTGGGAATTATCGTCAAGCTAGTTTTCATCACGTTCATAAGATTCGCGTTCGGTACTTTGATAATTTGATATGTGGGTGGACCAGTACTTGGGTGCTGTCCTAACTTGGACAAGCATCCCACTTATGATTAACCCCTATTGCAAGCATCTGCAACTACGAAAAGGAGTATTAAGGTAAACCTAACCACATCATTAAACATATGGGTCCATATCAACCCCTAACGAAGCAACGCATAAACTAGGGTTTAAGCTTCTGTCACTCTAGCAACCCATCATCTACTTATTACTTCCCTATGCCTTCCTATAGGCCCAAATAATGGTGAAGTGTCATGTAGTCGATGTTCACATAACACCACTAGAGGAAAGACAACATACATCTCATCAAAATATCGAACGAATACCAAATTCACATGACTACTAATAGCAAGACTTCACCCATGTCCTCAGGAACAAACGTAACTACTCACAAAGCATATTCATGTCCATAATCAGAGGAGTAATAATATGCATAAAGGATCTGAACATATGACCTTCCACCAAGTAAACCAATTAGCATCAACTACAAGGAGTAATCAACACTACTAGCAACCCACATGTACCAATTTGTGGTTTTGATACAAGATTGGATACAAGAGATAAACTAGGGTTTTGAGAGGAGATGGTGCTGGTGAAGATGTTGATGGAGATTGACCCCCTCCCGATGAGAGGATCGTTGGTGATGACGTTGGTGATGATTTCCCCCTCCCGAAGGGAAGTGTCCCTGGCAGAACAGCTCCGCCAAAGCCCTAGATTGATTCCGCCAAGGTTCCGCCTCGTGGCGGTGGAGTTTCGTCTCATAAGCTTGCCCACGAATTTTTCCAGGGTAAAAGTGATGATATAGCAGAAGATGGACGCCGGAGGCCCACCAGGGGGCCCAGGAGATAGGGGGCCGCGCCCTACAGGGGTGGCGCGCCCTCCTGTCTCCCGGACAGGGTGTGGGCCCCTGGCCTATTTCTTTCGCTCATAAATTCTTATTAAATCCAAAAGGTTGTTTCGTGGAGTTTCAGGACTTTTGGAGTTGTGCAGAATAGGTTTCCAACGTCTGCTCCTTTTCCAGCCAGAATTCCATCTGCCGGCATTCCCCCTCTTCATGGTAAACCTTGTAAAATAAGAGAGAATAGCCATAAGTATTGAGATATAATGTGTAATAACAGCCCATAATGCAATAAATATTGATATAAAAGCATGATGCAAAATGGACGTATCACGGCCCATGACCAAACCGCCGCCGAAAACCATGCTGATGAAGATTGAAGAAAATGCAACCTCGCCGGAATTCGCTTAGACGATTTGCCCCACGGTGGGCACCAACTGTCGTGGTACTAAGTCTGACAGTAAGTATAGGGGGTACGTATGAGGAGGCAAGGTCCTAGCTACGGTGAGATTGTATGCAAGTGTTTACGAGTTCAGGCCCCTCTCGGAGGAGGTAAAAGCCCTACGTCTCGGTGCCCTGAGGCGGTCGACTGGAATATGGGAGTGTGTGTTACAGGGGGTGCGAACCCTTGTGCCAGAGAAGGGGGTGGCTTATATAGAGTTCGCCAGGACCCCATCCATCCCCCGTTACAAAGAGTTCAATGTACATAAAGATAGGGCGTTACTGATAACGCCAGCTATAAAGTGCTATTAATGATCTTAAAGACCACGGAGTGAACGCCTGGCCATTGCTGTCCTGAGCAACTCCTTGTCTTCAGTAGGTCGAGTGGTTTCATGTATGGTCGAGTGATATCAGGAGGGAGGGGTACCCGAGTGATATGACTGGTCGAGTGGATTGCATTCGACGCCTTCAATTGGTACTCCTTGTTGTCTCTTGGGTGTCTTCGCTTCTAGGGTAGTGACCTTGGGTAGGGCGTATAGGTCAGGCCTATGACCCTACCCTAGGTCTATATCATCATCAACGTTCGCTCTGGCCTCGCTGCAGGAGTAGAGCCAGCTGCCGGCCCAAGTTTGAGGATGGCACCGACACTTCTTTGACCAGGTTTGTCACTGTATCAGGCAGCTCCTTGAGAACCTCAATGGCGCATTCCATGGTGAAGGAATCGCCCCGAAGAAACGCCGACGCCGCCAGCGCGCGCGCCCGACGACCGCCGCCTTTGTCTTGCACTCCTGCGGGCGACTGAACACCTTTGAGATACTGATTTCATTGGTCGGTTTGAGTATCCCTCTTGGGTCGACCAGCCGGCAGCCTATGGCGGCCCTCACGCTGCCCTTGCGGGGCTTGCTGAGAAAGGCGACCTCCAGCACCATGTACGCACCGCCGCCGCCGGCAGAGCTGGTCATTGCGGGGTAGACGCGGGCCTCCCACTCGTACCCGTCAAAGGTCCACCTGGATCTGACGCAGTCGTCGTGGTCCATGCACTACAAAAAAAATACACTTCTGTGATGATACGTGTTTGTCACAGTAGGTCGCGTTTTTTGTCATGCATGTACATCCATGACAAATTTATGACAAAATCAAGATAGTCATACCGTCTTTGTCGAGAAGTGTTCCATGACATTACCAAAATTATCATCACGGAAGTGTCCACTTCCATGACGATAAATCGCGCGTCACAGAACTGCTTTCATCAAGGGTGACCGACACGTGGCATCCACCGTAACGGAACGCCGTTAAGCTATCGGGTCGGGTTTTGGATCCGATAACCCGTTAACAGCCCCGACCAATGGGGATTTTCCACGTGTAAAATCATCATTGGCTGGAGGAAACACGTGCCGGTTCACCGTTGGGACAGATGTCATCCGCTCATTGGACCGAAGGCGCCTATGATACGGCGACACGTGGCACGGTCCAACAGAGGCCCATTCCTGTGAAAAGGCCGAACCGTTTGACTTGGTCAAAAGGTGGCGGGCCGGCCCATGGAAAGCCTGTTAACGGCCTGTTCGCATATAGCCCATTTACAGCCCGCTAACCCAGGGCCCGTTACGCCCTATCTGAATTAGGCCCAGTAGCGTCATCTGGGCCGTCCAATATGATTCAGCCCATTTTAACTTTCGGCCCATGTGTGGCCCATGACTTCTTTCGGCCCATATGAGGACCTTTGTAACTCTTAGCCCATTAACGGCCCGTGGTGAAACTGGCCCATAATGAACAGTGTATCACTTTATACCCATTAATGGCCCGTTATTCCATTGGGTCGTTTCAGCCCAAGTTATCTTCGCCTTCTCGGGGCCCATTGATTCTTAGGCTCATTTGCAGATTCGTTACATACGCCTACATCGTCATTTTCGCGTGGGCCAAATTCAGCCTGTTATTACTGATCGGCCCGCTTGCGGACCGTTAATACGCTATGCGCCATTTTCATGTCAAAAACCCGCTATTGTTTGTCACGCCCAATATGCGACCCTATCCAAAAGGAACTCGACGGTCCCAACAAGGATAGACCCGCATATTGAAACGCTTTTGCAAGGTGGATATCATTACATCAACATTACATAATAGATGGGGATACATACATAAGGCACAAATGCCACAAGAATACATCAACATCATACAAGAGATCAACATCCGTCTACGGATGAAACATAAACAGAAACTCAAACGACATCCACCCTGCTAGCCCAGGCTGCCGACCTGGAACCTATCCCCTTGTCGAAGAAGAAGCAGAAGAAGAACTCCAAAACAGGTAAACATCGCTCTCGCGTCATGATCATCGCAAAACCTGCACCTGCAACTGTTGTTGTAGTAAACTGTGAGCCATGAGGACTCAGCAATCCCATTACCATGGGTATCAAGACTAGCAAAGCTTAAATGGGAAAGGAAGGGGTAAAGTGGTGAGGTTGCAGCAGCGACTAAGCATATATGGTGGCTAACATACGCAAATGAGAGCGAGAAGAGAAACAAAGGAACGGTCGCCAACTAGTAATGATCAAGAAGTGATCCTGAACTCCAACTTACGCCGACATAACCCGAAACCGTGTTCTCCTCTCGATCAACCCGAAAAGAGACACTCACGCAGTTACGCTTTACGGTTGGTGTATTTTAGAAGAGTTTACTTCAAGTTTACTACAACCGGATATTAACAAATTCCCATCTACCACATAACCAAGGGCACGGCTCTCGAAAGTTTATACCTCGCAGGGTGTCCCAACTTAGCCCATGATAAGCTCTCGCGATCAACGAAGGATATTCCTTCTCCCGGGAAGACCGATCAGTCTCGAATCCGGCTACAAGACATTTCGACAGCAATAAAACAAGACCAGCAAGACCTCCCAGCGTGCCGACACCTCGATAGTAGCCAGCGTATCTCGTCTCGAGCCACGACCGGATGAGCAGTCCGTATAACTAAAACCAGCCCTCAAGTTTCCCGAGGTGGCGCTGCAAAGGGTTTCTAGTTTGGACCAACACTTAGACAAGCATTGGCCGGGGGCTAAAATAAAGATGACCCTTGGGATGCGCGACTCCCAAGGGAAAAAGGTAATAGGTCGTGCAAATGGTAAAACCAAAGTTGGGCCTTTGCTGGAAAAGTCTTATTCAAAGCGAACTGTCAAGGGGTCCCATAAATCACCCGACGCGTTAGGGACGCAAAAATCCGGGAACATAATACCGATATGATGGAAACTAGGGCGGCAAGAGTGGAACAAAACACTGCATAAGGCCGAGCCTTCCACCCTTTACCAAGTATATAGATGCATTAATAATATAAGAGATATTGTGATATCCCAACCAAAATCCTGTCCACCATGGAGCAATCTTCAACTTCACCTGCAACTAGCAACGCTATAAGAGGGGCTGAGCAAAGCGGTAACATAGCCAAACAACGGTTTGCATAGGAAAGGTATCAAAGGTTAGAGGCTGACATGGCAATTTGGGATGGCTTGATAAACAGGTAATAGGTAGCGCAGCATAGCGATAGAACGAAGCAACTAGCATAGCAATGATAGTAGTGAGATCCAGGGTAGCGGTCATCTTGCCTGAAATCCCGCTAGGAAAAAGAACGAGTCCATGAAGAAGATGAAGCCACGAAGACGAACCAAGCGTAGACGAACGAATCCTCACGATCGCAACGAAACAGGAACTAACAAGAAGAAGCACACAACATAGTAAACACACCACCATGAACAAGGCATGATGCTCAACCAAGCATGATGCATGACAAAGCTACATGAAGCTACTCATGGCAAGAGATGATGCAAACAAGAACAACACGTCAAAGCAAGTTTAAATGAGGCCGGGAACAACATAGAACAACTCCGGTAAGTCCTCATATGCAAATTTCGAAATTGGTCCAGATCTGAATAACTTCAAGTTCAAATTGTTAAACAGCAAGTTAAGATGCACCAAGATTATCTACACGAAATTCTAGTCAAGTTACATATAAAGTTTATTAAATTCGGAGCTACGGCCTAGAAGATATGAGCAAAACAAGTTAAACATGGCATTGATGCAAAATTCATACAAACATCAAACAAACACATCAAAACAAGGATGCAACATGATAATATGAGACAACATGCAAAATCAAGCAAGTTTCATATAGAGCACACTCAAAATGGAGCAACGGATCAACACATACAAACTATACAAGTTTAAAGGACAAGCTGTCCAAAACAGCAACTAGGCATATTGCAAGCACCGAAACAACAAGCTACAACATCTTCACATGAGAACAAAAGGCATGGGCACGATGTACAGGTAAAGCATTACAAAACATGAACACTGAGCTATCTCTAGAAATCAATAGAACATGCTCAAACACACATGGCAAGATTGCAAATAATAACAGTTTCAGACTTTAGCAGAAATAACATCAGGTTGCAATGTTTAGAGCTATCAAACAACATGTTACAGGAACTTATAATGGCAAACAAAGGCATGGCATTAATCTAATAATTGCATAGATCAAAAGTCCCTTACTGACCATGAGCCAAAAAGGATCAGAAAATATGATGGCACCCATGTAAACATGGCAAATTATATGACAGATTCATACATGGCAGGAACAACAATAAGTAGGCATGTTGGTGAGCTTGAACCACTCACCAAAGAGCAATACATGGCATGGAAAGGCAACCAACAGTAAGAATACATGTTTATGAAGCTAAGCATGGCAAGAGCAAGTTCATAGAGTGCATGTATCACTAACAACAATCATGGCAACATTGAACTTAATGTTAACAGGCTGACAGCAACATTATTTAGCAACTTTGGAGCAATATAACAACAAGTTACAGTAGGCTACAAATGCAACCGTGGGCATGGATGGATAGAGCATGACATTTATAAAAAAAATATCCTTTGTGAACATCTCCAGATTATGCATAGAATTACTTGTAGCAGCAGGTTAACATAGCATCATGATATAGCAGATTCAGACAAGCAAAACAGTAACAGCAAGTACCCTACTTAACAAGCTTGATGCACTCACTACAGGAATCACAAAAATACATGGATAGCACCCCTGTAAAGATGTCATGGCACAGTTCAAAACTCATGTAGGCATCAACCTCATAGGATGCACACATCAATCATGGAAAAAATGACAAATCATCAAGTTATAACAGTTTCAGCAGATTAACAGCAACATGCACTCTTGCAACGATGATTCAGGCATCAATATGAGCTCAAATGAATATGATGCAATGGAATGAAATGATGTACTCGTTGAGACGAACAATTTGACATATTACACGCACGAAACGTAGCTACGGATGCAGAGTTATGATGCGATGAACAGGGCAAGATAATGTTGCAGATTCGGGGACTCAGTGGAATTTCACCTCGGGGACAAAGTCAACGGGCACGGAAACCGAGGCTCGCCGGAGATGGCGGATCCGGGCCGGATCTCGCCGGATCCGGCCGGATCCCGGCGCGGGGAGGCGGAGGAGGTCGCCGCGGGCGCTGGGTGAGGCGGCGGCGCACGGGCGCTGGCGGGCGGGCGGCGGGCGGCGTGGACGGGAGGCGCGGTGGCGGATCCCGTCGGATCGCGGCGGGCGGCTCGGGCCGGGAGGCGCTGGGCGCTGGGGCACGTCGGGCCCGGCTTGGCCCAGCGCTGGGCGGCCTCGGGCCCCGGCGGGCTGCGGCGGCGCGGGAGGAGAGAGAAGGCGCCGGTGGCCACGTGGCAGCCTCCCATTGGCTGCGGGCGGCGGCGGCGAAGCATCCGGCACGGACGGACATGTCCGGCGGCGCGCGGGGGAAGAGGCTAGGGTTCATCTGCGCGAAAAATCGGGGGGAGACACCTATTTATAGATAGAGGGAGCTAGGAGAGTCCAAATGGAGCGTGGTTTTCGCCCACATGATCGTGATCGAACGACCGAGAGCATAGAGGGGAGTTTGCTGGGTTTTGGGCCACTTTGAAGGGGGTGTTGGGCTGCAAAGAGAGAGGGGCTTTACGGTTACCCGGTTAACCGTTGGAGTACCAAACGACCTCCAAATGGCACGAAACTTGACAGGCGGTCTACCGGTGCTATACCAAGGCCACTTGGCAAGACTCGGGCCATTCCGAGAAAGTTTAACACCCGCTCACGAAAAGAGGCAAAAGGGGGCGTCGGGGAACATAGGAGTGCCGGATTGCAAAACGGACAACGGGGAAAAAGCTCGGATGCATGGGACGAACACGTATGCAAAATGAAATGCACATGATGACATGATATGAAATGCAGATACCATGGCAAAGTGCAACACGCAAGCAAATGACATGGCAACGACGGCGAATAACTGGCGGACACCTGGCGCATCGAATCCGGGGTGTTACACTGTTTTCATAGAGTTATTAAATACGGCCTATTAACGGCCCGTTATGGTCCACGAATAGTATGGCCCATGATTGGCGAAATGATGATACGCCCCGTAGAAGGCCCATGGATCCTACGGCCCGTATGAGGCCCATGGATAGTACGGCCCGTAGAAGGCCCATGGACCCTATGGCCCGTAGAAGGCCCATTGATCCCTAAGGCCCGTATAGAAGGCCGATGGATCCTACGGCCCGTATAGAAGGCCAATGCTCCTACGGCCGAACAAAGGCCCATGGATCATACGGCCTGCAGGAGGCCCATGGTTACAACAGTCCGTGTGTTGCCATGATTATTTTGGCCTAGTTACCAAAAATAGGCTATTGTGGCCACTAGAAAAACACAGAAAAAGAATTGCAGTGACTACAAGCAAACAACTAAACAAGACAATAAGGAAATAAATAAGCAAGCAATTAAGGCTAGCCTATTACCGCTATTACACATATTACATCCACTGGGCATCAAAGTTCGCCACCAGTGCAAATATAGGGAACAAAGCAGCATATTACATACACTGACCGTCAAAATTGGCCACCAGTGCAAATAAACGCGGCAGCAAAACAAGAGCATAACTGAAACAACTTCAGAAGAGCTCAAGAAACGTTATCCTGGGTATCCACCATGCTGGAAATAATCTTAGCAAGCTGATTAGCTTTGTCCTGTTTGGCGCTAAAATCCTCCAACGCTTGCTGTTGCACCAGAAAGTATGCATCTGAATGCTTCAGGGACTTCCGCAATCCTTCCGCTTCTTGTCGCAGCACAGCTGATCGATGTCTTTCAGCTTGTAGTTGAGACTCAAGAAACCGAACTGATTCAGACAGTGAGTTTGAATAGCTTGTGCAAGCGGTAGTGGCCAGTAACTCGAACACTAAACCAAGACAGGACTTTGGGGTTGTCTCGCTGTCTTCAAGATAGTATTCCTAGCTGTTTTACCAGCTTTGTTGGAGACCAACAAGGATGTGTCACTATCCTGAACCTTGTCTGCATTACTTCCTTTACCATTGCTTAATAAGGCACTCTTCCCCAATATTATGTCAGCATTCTAAAAGAAGAAACAAGCAGACACATAACAAGTTTAGCATGTACTAGTATATGAAACTCATTTCGGTGAACCAGTTCATTAGTAAGGTGGACAGGATTAAACTACCAAGTCTTCTATTGCCAAGTACTAGTACATAATAAAAGCATCAAACAAACATATATCTATGTCCTATGGTCACTGCATTGTCTTGCCAAATCAAAATAGAGACACGGTTCAAATCATATCAGTTCAAGACAAAGCAGCATTGAAAGAATACAAAGCGTGGGAAACTACACGGCACAACAAGATTTCAGATGGGTACCACGGGTCTACATGCACAACAACACTAGTGGCTCTGTTGTGATGCTAGTAATGTGCATGATATGAAAGTCAACTGTATACACAATTGAAACTGAAATCAAAAGAGCTATTGATAAGAGCAAACCTCTTAAATAAACATGCCTGAACATACCTGCCGTGCCATTGGAGTTTCGATTGGATCCTTCAATTTAAAAATAAGTTTGTATGAGTAAATACAATGATACAAGAGCAAAGCAATCATAGTTAAAAAAGGCACGCCTAAGCGAGCGCTTAAGCGCGCCTAGGCTCTAGGCGTTGGCAAAACGCATTGCGCATAACTACGCTTAATCTGTGCATAACTGCGCATAAGCATGCGCTTTGGTCAGTAAAGTGCAAGGCGGTGGCAAAACGCACAATTAACGCCTAGCGCTTTTTTGAACTATGATAGCAATGGAATCTTAAATTAGAACAGTTGTTCTTCAGGTTTAGGCACTTGTTCTACATGAACAGAGTACAATAAGACGCAAGAATATAATACTTAAAAATAGAAAATGAGCTCATAGACCTTACCACATTCTTGGTTCGGGACCAAGATGAACAAGGGGCCTTCCTAGTCATCGTCCGAAGAATGTGTCTCGGGAGAACGTAAGGGAATTTGATGAGTTTCTTTGCCGGTGAAGTACGTTTTCTTGAGTGTAATTCGATACGCCACCAAGCATTCTTGAAGATAGCAGAGGTATTAGCACAAGTTACCTCATCCTGAGTTTCCAAATCGGTCCTTCTCTATAGAGAAAAATGGGAAAAATTGTTGTATTATAACCATCATGGAGGTAGGATGTATGGGACGAAGCAAAGTAATTGCCATGAATAACATTACTTACACATAACTCCTGGACAAACACCTGCAGCTGGCATTTTCCTTCATCTTCAGTATCATATTTCCAAGATGGGAAGATACGCACATACGATTTAACAACATCAAATGCGATAGATGCTAAACTATGACTGGCTGGTTGTGCTTCCTCCACGGGAATAGGCGTACTAACTGGTGGAGCTGGGGTTCGCCGTGATAGTACTGGCCCTTTGGGCACTGGAGCTGCCTTACTAACTGCTCTTATTTGGGAGCTCCGTGGTGGAGATGGTGCTGTGTCAACAGGAACTGGGTTACTATCGGCTGGGGTTGGGGTTAGATTGGGTGAAGCTGGTTCTCTGTCCATCACAGTAGGGGTACAATCTGCGAGATTTGGGTTATGTGTGGTAGGGCTGGTTCTTGTGCATGTACAACCGGGGTGCTATCTCCACCAATAGGTAGCACTGTTTTATTTGAAGACCGTGTTTTTATTTCGCTAGATACTGGCATCACCCGCTCCAATTCAAATGGTTGATAAACAGGAAACATAGTTGAATGTAAAGACATTGTATGAGAGACAGATGCAATAGATAGTGTGGGAAAAAGAGGGCATGAAATAGTTGACATGTATATTGTTTAACTAAAATGGATAGCATGACATAATTTCACATATATGATGTCTATCTAAACTGGATAGCATAGCATAACATAATTCAAAGATATGATGAATAACAAAACAGGATCGCATGACATAATTCACCTACATGTTATCTAAGTAATTAGGATCGCATCATTTAATTCACATATGTGATTTATATACTAAATAGAGGGCATTCGATATGATGTCTGAACTAAGAACATGGTGTTGAATATTGTGTATATGATGTCTAAACTATGCAATGCAAGACACCGTATGCATCATATGAGCAGTATAACCGTGCCAAGTTAGAGCATACACCTCAAGAGGGGAATAGGACTAGTCATCATCTCGAATCCATCTCCGAGGAGCTATCGGGCCCAACAAGAGATCTGCTTGACTGTAGCACTGCCTCTCAAGGCCTTGTTTTCACTCCAGATTTTTCCATCTCCCACCCAAATGGCTGATTCACAGGAAGAGTAGTTTAATGTACAAACATTGTCGACAAATGGAATTGTAATGAAGAAAAGGATGGGCAAGATATCATTCAAATATATGATGCCTGGTTAAACAGGATGGCATTGCACATTTCACATATATTATGGCTGGCTAAAAGACATGAGACTGCATAATTCCCATATATGATATAGAAACTAAACAGGTGGCATTACAAAACATGTCTAAACTAAGCAGATGACATATATGATGTCAAAAGTAGGCACTGCAAGGCAACATATGCATGATATGACTAACATCATCATGCCAAGGTAGAGCAAACACCTTGGGGGGTAAATAGGAGTGGTCGTGGCGTGCGAATCCGCCTCGAACAGATATCTTCCTCTGGATTACAACGGAGAGGGTGGGGAGGGTTTGCCATTGAACCCACCATGGAGCGATGTTCGCATGACATTGTATTGCTGCATAAAACTATTCTCTTTTTCTCTACATGTTCAGCATGACTGTGTACAATATTTGACATGCATACGAAAAAATATGGTGAGATTATATAAGGAGAGCATGCAGAAATTTAGAGTGATGGTAACAACCAGTGGATGGATCCAAAAATAATGATAGCAGGCTGATGATTGCTTTAAATTAATAAAAAGACAGATGATGATTGCTTTACTATTTGTTTCCCACCCAAGATGAACAACATAGGTATACCCTAGGTGAACCAGATATTAGACAGACATACTATTCATTGCTGCCTCGATATGTGCCCCACAACTAATTTTGAACTCAAGTTTGAACATGAATTTGGACCTGAGTTGGGAATCCAAGAGCTGAACAGGACGATAAAGTAGCAGGTAAGTTTAAGCAATACATAACATAAGCAGAATCAAAAGAGTGCGACCTCTCTTGTGGACCCGTGTACTCCTCAGGTTCATCTGCTGAGTCGATGATGGTGATGCCATTGGGGTGCGTGCCAGCGGCAGGGAAGGAGATCTGAGGCGGCGAAAGACGGTCAGGAGTCGTGATGTCTAGTTTGGTGGATGCTTCTGTCGATGGAGCAGCTCAGGTGAGGTGGACGACGTCGCGGCAGGAGCAGGACAAACCACACAAAGTTCACTTCGACACGTACCTGTAACTGAAGTAATTCTGTAAGGGCTCATTTGGCTTGCATGGTTCACTACTAGAAAAAGGGCTATAGATGGGATTGACACTAATGGCGCACCAGAAAGTTGGTGCGCCATTAGTATATACTAATGGCGCACCACATGCTAATACGCCATTAGAGTTGAAACTACTAATGGCGCACCAGGCAAAGGGTGCGCCATTAGTATCAAAAAAAAATTGAACTAGTGCGCTTGTCCAAACATACTAATGGCGCATCCAGCTTAAGTCGCCATTAGTAGTTGTAACTACTAATGGCGCACCAACGATAGGTGCGCCATTAGTATAAAAAAAATTGAACTAGTGCGTCTGTCCAAACATACTAATGGCGCATCCCGGTGAAGTGCGCCATTAGTAGTTGTAACTACTAATGGCGCACCATGCAAGTGGTGCGCCATTAGTATCAAAAAAAATTGAACTAGTGCGCCTGTGCAAACATACTAATGGCGCATCCAGATGAAGTGCGCCATTAGTAGTTGTAACTACTAATGGCGCACCGCGCAAAGGGTGCGCCATTAGTATTTTTTTTATTTTGCAAAACTACTAATGGCGCACCGCCAGGAGGTGCGCCATTAGTTACCTGGATTACTAATGGCGCATTTAGTGCTGGTGCGCCATTAGTAAGTGGGCAGCAACAAGATATTTTGGACAGCCTCTCCTACCCACACTCACTTTCTCCCCACTTCATTCTCTCCACCTCCTCCTTGTCTCGGTGCCTCCTCTTTTCACCTCATTTCCACCATAGATTCATTCAAATTAAGTGGTTAAATTACCTTGTTTTAATAGGTAAGTAAGGGGAAGCTATATTTATGTTGTTCTCCCTACAACAATGTGCACATGCACTTTTTACGGCCTAGCTAGATCTATGTATGTTCGTGGTGTTGCATATGTTTGTGGTGTTGCATATGTGTTTGTATTTGGAGGTGTACGGTATTTGAAATGCGATAGTTGCCAATATTTTGCGGAATGTTGATTCATTTCCGTTTGGTGAGAATTTTGGCATTAAGCATTCTTTTGGTCCTATTTTAGGAAAGTCATGCCAAATTTTGTTTGGTTCTAAAATATCGTTTTGCTCTACCCATGACGACCATGGTCCACACGATGACCGAAGGCATCGTGAATAGGTTTTTGAGGTCCGAAGGCGAGATGCTTCAAAAGAACGAGATGGAGATAAGATGTCCGTGTCGAAGATGCAAGTGAAGAGCCTTATTGCGGACCCGGATTCCGGCAGGTGCGGGACCACCTGCTCTTGCGTGGTTTCATGGATGGCTATCGGTGGCAAGGTGATGAAGATGACTACGAAGTCGCCCATGGGGGCGGGCAAGAAATGAGGAAGGGCAGCAAGACAACCACCGCGGCTCGGGCGGGCGAGAAGACGAAGAATCCCGGGAGATGATCACGACGGTGATGTTGTACACAGTCATCATGTAGAAGATGCAGGACATGATGATGAGGAAGATGCCGGAGCAGGCGACGGGCATGATCATGAAGATGATGATGCCGGCGGAGCAGACGACGCTGGACCATCGATGGGCTGGGTGCAGGACCCTCATATTCAAGAGCTGCTTCTCAAGCAGACGGATAACGCCAGAGCTGCCGCCCGAGAGAAAGCCAAGATGGATCAACTTGAGTTAGACGCGGTTACTCCATTGTATGAAGGATGCAGGCCCGAGGATACCCGCCTGAAAGTAACGCTCATGGCTCTGGAGATGAAGGTAAAACACAAAATGACCGACGCATGCTTCGACGAGAACATGTCATTACGCACGAACGTCTTCCCAAGGGGAACAAGTGCCCGACCAGTTTGGAGGAGGCGAAGAAAATCGTGTGTCCTCTCGATTTACCGCACGTGAAATACCATGTGTGCATGAACAATTGCATCATTTATCGGGACGAGCACGCGGAGTCTACCATATGTCCGGTGTGCGGCGTCACTCGATACAAGAAGAGGAAGAAAGCTCCTCGAAAAGTGGTGTGGTACTTTCCGATCACTCCTCTTCTGCAGCGCTATTTCGCGGACCCTAAGGTAGCAAAGCTCCTGCGTTGGCACGCGGATAGGGAGGAGAAGAAGCAGAAGATGACGCAAATGATCCGGAGATAGATAAAAAGACAAGATGCTGAGTCACCCTAAGGATGCGAGCGGTGGCAAGCGTTGAACTTCAAGACTCGAATTTGGGAACGATCCAAGGAACATCGTGCTGGGCGCGAGCACCGATGGAGTCAATCCGTTTGGCAGCCAGAGAAGCACACATAGCACCTGGCCTGTGTTTGTGTGGATGTACAACCTTCCCCTGGTTGTGCATGAAGAGGAAGTACATTCACATGAGTATGCTAATTGAAGGGCGAAACAACCAGGAACGACATCAATCTGTATCTGGGGCTGCTGAAGAGGAGCTTGACACACTGTGGAAAACGCCAGCCAATACGTGGGACGCCGCAGAGAAAGAATATTTCCCTATGAGAGCCGCGACCGCTCACGACGGTGCACGACTATCTCGATTACGGATATCTCATGGGGCAGGTAGTCCACGGATTTTCCGGATGCGTAAGGTGCATGGATGACACAACGATCGCCAGCTAGATAGAGATCCGGGTCTTGAAAACCGTGTTCATGGGACATCGAAGGTGGCTTCGCGACGATGACCCGTGGAGGAAACGCAAGGATCTGTTCGATGGTGAAACCGAACCCAAAACCCCTGTACGAGGAGCGGCGAGGAAATAGACAAGTTGTTGAAAAATTGGAAAGACTGCCCACTGCCGGAAAGAAGCAAAAGGCGCAGAGCCGGAAAGAAGCGAAGGCGCCGAGCAGCTGCTGAAGGTATGGAAAACGAGGTCTGTTTTACGGGACTTGCCGTCTTCGAAGATCCACGTGTGCCTCACAGCCTTGATGTCATGCATATCACGAAGAACGTGTGCGAGAGTCTGCTTGGTACCCTGCTCAACATGACGAGAGGACCAAAGATGGGCCGAAAGCAAGGGCAGACTTGAAATCAATGGGCATCAGGCAGGAGCTTCACGCTAATGATGATGATGATGATGATGATGATGATGATGATGATGATGATGATGATGGTGAGGCGGAGCAGACAAGTAAAGTCGCCAAAGGCAAAAGGCCAAGAAGACCGGAAATGACTACCCTCCGCGTGCTTCACTCTAAGTCGAGGAGATCGAGCAGTTTTCACCTGCCTCCTAGGAGTAAAACTTCCTTACGATTACGCTGGGAAGATAAGCAGATACCTAGACCCAATGAAGCGAAGTTCAGCGGGATGAAGTCTCACGACCGTATCACGTCTTGATGACGCAGATATTTCCGATTGCAATCCATGGGATCATGGACACGCACGTCCGTGAAACGCTATTTGGCCTATGCAACTTCTTCGACGTCATCTCTCGGAAGTCGATTGGCGTGAGGCAACTCAGAAGGCTACAGGAAGAGATCGTGGTGATACTATGCGATCTTGGTGATATACGACAAGGACAGATACTATGGAAGGATCGAGGAGATCTGTGAGCTGAGCTACGCTGGAGAGAAGGTCCCGATGTTCCGTGTCAGATGGGCCAAGAACGTCATAAAAGAAGACCGGTATTTCACCACCATGGTTATACCGAAGCCAAATCAAGATCATGGGTATAAACGTCACCGCTAAAAAATGAGCCATGGGTACTGGCTTCCCAAGTGGACCAATGCTTCTTCATTACCGACCCGCCAAAGCCCAGTCGTGTTGTCGTGAGGAGAGGCAAAGGAAGATCATCGGAATGGATGGAGTAGCCAATGAGCAAGACTTGACAAGTACGGCGACCGAGGATCGAACATGACGATGATGAAGTAGCAGCATACACCACAAGAAGAAGCAGGACCACCCTACCTAAAGGACGTCCGTTCCATAGAAGAACTCCATTTGCGAAAAAGAAGGGCAAGAAGATTGTGAAGAGATAGCTAGCTAAGATCGATTGTATTTAAATCGAGACTTCATTTCTCGATTGTATTTTATGGGCACTTTTGAACTATCATGAATATTTTTTAATTTCATGGACACTCGATCTCGATCCCCCTCCATCTCGATCGCTATCCCACCTCGCCAGATCCGGTCCACCGGCCGCCGCCGACGACCGCCCGCACCCTCGATTCCCCTACTCAACCGCCGCCGCCGACCCCCGCACCCCTCCCCTACTCAACCGCCGCCGCCGACCCCCCGCACCCCTCCCCTACTCAACCGCCGCCACCGACCCCCCGCACCCCCCGCACCCTCCCCCGCTCCACCGGCATTACTGTTTGATGATATTTTTTAAAAAAATATTACTGTCTTATAAAAAACTATTACTGTTATGATTTAAACAAGTTTGAACATATTTAAACACAAGTAAGTATCAAACAACATTTTAATGCATAAAAAATTGTGGAGCACTGGGAATCGAACCCAGGACCTCTGGTGTGAGAACTGGCTCTTGACCAGTCGAGCTAGTAGAGGAACTTGATCTGGATCAGGTTAGGTGGGAGATAACCTGTTGGCTCGAGCAGAAATCAAAACAAAATACTAATGGCGCACCAGGGTGAGGTGCGCCATTAGTATGGATGTACTTATGGCGCACCGAGGGGTGGTGCGCCATTAGTATTGTGCCGCCCCCCATCCATACTTCCTCCCGGGCCCACACCTATCCCCTCTCCCTCGCCCCTCGCCCTCGATCCCCTTCCCCTCTCCTCTCCCGATGCCGCTGCCCTGCCCCGCCGCCTCGACGCCGCCCCACCGCCTCGACGCCGCCCCGCCGCCTTGCCCCTGCGCCCATCGCCGGCGCCCCGTCGTCCCTGTCGCCCGTCTCCAACCACCGCCGCCTGAGGCCCCGACGTCGGCGCCGCTCTCCCCGTCCACACCACTGTCGCCAGCCCTCCGCGACCGGCCGCACCCGCCTGTACCTCTCCTCCTTCCTCCTTCCTCCTCTCCACCCTTCCTCCCCATTCCTCCTCCTCCCTCCCCTTCCGCCGTGCCTCCACATCCCTCCGCCCTCCTCCCATGGTCAGCCCCGCCCCAAGTCCAAGCTCCTGCCTCCCCACCGTCCGGGCGGGTTGGACTTGCCCACTCTCTCCCCACCCCACCCCCACCCGCTCTTCCTCCCTCCCGTGTTGCCGACCGCCCCACCCCATCCTCCTCGCGCTGCCTCGCCCCACCTACTCGGACCCCGGATCTGGGCCACCTCGGCGCCCATGCCCGCGCCGCCTCCCGGTCTTGAAGTGATTTCAGCGACGTAATTTAGTTCTCCGTTTCTTTTGGGTGGTCTTGAAGTGATTTCAGCGAGGTAATTTAGTTCCCGATCCTTGTGTGATTGCCTCTTTTAGCTTAATTTGGGGATTTCTTTGTCGGTCTTGGAATGAACAAGTGGGTAATCTGAGCTCGTTTAGCGTTCTCGGTGGTTCTTGGTGGTGCCTTGGCCCTTTGCAACCAATGTTGTTGGGGAGATTAGGCTCTGACATTGTAGGTGGTGTTCATTATGACCAACGGCACCACACCATGTTTGTTCTTTGGTCCTTGAACCAGTACATAGTTTCACCGGCATTAATGCCTTTAATTGAACTAGTTTGTGAATGCTGAGTTTCCCTTGACTTGTCAAGTTGGGACAGTTTGAGATTCAAAGGTTTCAGTGAGTAGACTGGATATTTTGTGTGTAGTAATGTTTTGGTGCTTATTGCTTTGGATACTTTTTGTGTATGCTTTGCTGATACTTGTCTTAGGAGAGCTGACACTGCTTTATCTAATTAAGTTCTTCGTGTCTTCCTTTTAATCTTAGAATGGCACAGTCATATGTGTTTGTCAATTTCTAACTGAATGTATGTCTTGATGTACGCACTAACGAGATCTGATGTTATCTTAGTCGGTGAGTATTTCTCATCTCAACTTGGAATTTCTCATTTCACTTAGTGAGTATGCATTGAAGCACACCTTCCAGTCAATAAATTCAAACACCAAATGTTTACATTCACTTGATAAATATTTCACATCTCTGTACATGCAAATATTCAGTACGGCTTTGCTCAGCTCGATAACACCATTGAGTAAAGCTATTTCAGACACAATAAAGTTGCAAAATTCAGATACTTCATAGACATATGTGTGTTGCTTTTGTTTTCGCTAAACTGTCTATGGTAGATAAACTGAGTGTTGTGGCCATGCTTGATGCAGGAGCTCAAGAAGCGGCGGCAGCAGCTCTACTCCGCCTCTGAGTACTGCGAGAAGTCCTACCTCAACACCCACCGAAGTAGATGTGAGTAGCCACCTCAGATGTTCCTCCTCTCCTCCATTAGAACAGTTGATCAGTGTAAAGTAGTCTGAGTTAGAGAAATGTTGATCAGTGTTATGAGTGTTGGCCAAAAAGCTCATCAAGAGCTAAGCGCCTCATGTTCTCGCTCTGTGAACTGCTATGTGGTGCTGCTCATGGATGATCGAGGAATTTATGCAAATATTCAGAGACACAAAATATTGAAGTTGCTGTAACTGATTACTTTCCCAAGTGAGAAAAATACATTCTATTCTACCTATTTCATACTCAGTGATTGTTTCAGCAAGAAATGCATAGCCAATGTTAAATGGTCCTATAAATGACAGTACCCTAACAACTATTCTGCTCATGATCTTATTTTTATTTGTTTGATGAAAGTTGGTTCTTTTCTTCCCAAGTTCACAAAAATCTTTTACATTTGTAGTGGTTGCCAAAAGCATAATATGACCAAGACAAACATAAACTTTGAGGCTGAAAGGAAATCAAGTAATGAACCACATAGGAATAGAAGGTAAACAAACTATGCTAGTTGAGAATGTACCTCAGGAGTCGATCAGAAGTGCGGCGTCTCAATATTTCCTGAAAACCCATGTTCGCTAGGATAATTTGCTTTTATTACCTTATTTACACCAAGTTTTAGTTAAACAATGATACTTGAATAATTTTGTGCTACTTCTGTTTTGGTTTTGTGGACAGTATTTGACCTTATGGTAACTAGTTGGGGTCAGGTTTTGGGGTTTTGATTATTGGTATGATGTAGCGACCAGACCCGAATGGATCAAGTCTCTGTGCTCAGTGTCATCCCTGGATCAGTAATGCTGACACCACACAGTACTTTGAAGGATTTATAGCAGAGTAGCAATCACACACTTATTACATCGTTGTCCACAAGGGAACTTATACAATAATATGGCTTAAGGCCATCTAATAATAACAGCGGAAGGCTTGGAAGATAAGCGAGTCCATCAACTCCATCGGCATCACTGAGTATAGAACCACGACCTAACACCTTACTCGTCGTCTGAAAAGTCTGCAACGTGAAAGTTGCAGCCCGAAAACGGGTCAGCACATGGAATATGCTGGCAATGTAACACATAAGAGCAATGAAGGAATAAGCCTATACTACATGCATATTTGGCTGGTGGTAAGGCTCTACGGTTACATTTGCATAAAGCTGATTTTCCCTACATCAAAGGAATAATTTTATTTAACTATCATGGTGGTTGTTAAACATTGAGAATGGTTGACAGCATCCTCAATCCCAATTAAAGTACTCATCAAAACCCAATACATTTATTAGAAGTAACATGTTGAGATTCACATGATATTCAATTACGGATACTCAAAACGTCCATAACCGGGGACACGGCTAATCATGATTAGTTTATACACTCTGCAGAGGTTTGCGCCACTTTTCCCCACAAGACTCGATCGCCTCCGCTTGGTTCTCGACTACAGGGTGTTTGAGAAACGAATGACCGAGACATAGTCTTTCAGAAGCGCTAGCACCTTACATGTGGGTAGACCGTACCAACCTACATCCCCTACATCAGCTAGCCTACCCATAAGAGTTCGCACAACTTAGTCAACTACGCCAGAGCCCATAATTGGCTTGTGGCTGCACACGGAAGTTTCCAGTTTGAATAATCTTATGATCCCTTAGAGCCAGGTGGCGGTCCGAAGAAAAACAGCAAGTCTGATAGAAACCAGGTGCCTCAATCCACCCAGATGTGTGTTTAGGTTGCCACCTTAGATAAACCATTAATTAACAATCTCACATCTGTCATGGATATTCACTCACCCAATCCACGTCTACTAGCATAGCATGGCATAATAAGTAAACGTAGAAGTAACTCCCAAGGTTTCATAAGTAAAACAGGTAATAGGTACTACCTCAATCTAACTCCCAAACCCACAATTTAATTTGATCCTAAACATGCAAGTGTTTGAGGGTTTGATCTAATGCATAAAAACTGGGTAGTAGAAAAGGTATGATCAAGTGTTACTTGCCTTGCTGATGATCCGCGAGACCTAGAGATTCGAAGTAACAAGTGGCGCACTCCGGGTGATCTAACGCGGACAAACAACAAGCATACAATAAGTACTCCTCTAATGCACAGGGAAATCTCGAATAAAAGATCTAACCAGATAGTTCATCTTAAGAACCCTGGTTGCAAAAGAATCGAATCAAAAAAAAGCATCGAAAGTCGAAACTCAAGAGAGAACGACTCGGTTTAGCAATCTGAAACTAGGTCAAAATTTTACAGTAGCAAAACTCTGTGTAAGTAGGTTAGTCGGAACGGCGGTTTCGTAACGAAACTCCAGGCGCTTGAATCACCTGATTCCGATAAACGAGCGAGAAATAAAACAGATTTGTAAATTGAATCGGAAATCGAATCAGAAAAAATAACGGATTTATTCCGATTAAAAGAAAACGACGAACGGATTAAATAACGGACGTTCGTTAACAGAACTAATCCAACGAACACATTCATTGAAACGAACGGTTCGGTGAACGTTCGTTAATTAAGAAAACCGAAAAAAAATAAAACCAATCTAGGGTTTTTGAAAAAACCGAACATCACAAAAAAACCGGATCGGGTTTTCAAAAAAAAACGGATCGGGGCGGCGGCGAGGTGCTACCTCCGGCGAGGTCAGCGGGCTCGGGCGGCGGTGGGATCGGGCGCGGGTCCGACGGGTGGCGGCGAGGGCGGCGGGTTCCGGCGGCGGCGAGGAACGACGGCGGCGGCGTTTTCGGGCGGCGGGGCTCGGCTTGGGGGCGGGCGGCGGCGGGTGAGAGAGGGGGGGCGGCGGGTATTTATGGAAGGGGGTGGCGGCGGCTTGGGGAGGGGCAGGCGGCCGGGCGGAGGCGGACTCGGGCGGCGGGCGGCGGCGGCGGCGGGCGCCTGGCCGGGCGCGGCGCGAGGAGAGGAGGAGGCGGGCCGGGCGCTGGGCCGAGTCTTGGCTGGCTGGGCATGGCTGGGCCTTGGCCTGTGGGGCGCGATTTTTTTTTAAAAAAAAAACAAACCAAACGGATTAAAAAAAATACCAAACGAACTCCGATTTTAGTAAAAATAATTTTCCCCGACTCCTAAAAATGAGTCGAACAAAATGAACTTTAAAAACGGCAACCATGCATATATTTTTTAAATGCTCATTTTGCCTAAGCAAAATAAATCTCCAAAACCAAATTTGATTTATTTATAATATCTTCATTTTTCCTAAATGTTGGGAAAGTCATATTATTCCCTCTCTTAATTTTTTATAGGAAAAACTTTATGAAGATAATTAAATAAATCCAAATGATCCTATTTTCAAAATTTGAGAAATCCCAAATAGGAAAATAATGAAACTTCCAACTCTCTCCGAAGGTCCTTGAGTTGCGTGAAATTTTCTAGGATCGGAAAAATGCGATAAAATATGATATGCATGATGACCTAATGTATAACATTCCAAATTGAAAATTTGGGATGTTACAAACCTACCCCCTTAAGATGAATCTCGCCCTCGAGATTCAGGTTGGCTAGAAAATAGGTGAGGGTGGTCCTTGAGCAAAACTTCCTCTCTTTCCCAGGTGGCTTCATCCTCAGTGTGGTGGCTCCACTGAACTTTGCAAAACTTGATAACTTTGCTGCGGGTAACTCTGCTAGCATAATCGAGAATCTTAACCGGTTTTTCCTCATATGTTAAATCATCCTTCAACTGAATTGGTTCCAGTGGCACTGTGTCTCTTAACGGTACCTCTGCTATCTCGGGGTGACATTTCTTCAACTGAGAAACATGGAATACGTCATGAACTCCTGACAGTCCTTCTGGCAATTCCAACTTATACGCAACTTCTCCCATGCGTTGCAAAATCTTATACGGTCCAACGAAACGGGGTGCTAACTTTCCTTTCACTCCAAAACGCTTAACTCCTCGAAGTGGGGATACTCTGAGATATACTCTGTCTCCAACCTCATACTCAATCGCTTTGCGCTTTGAATCGAGCATAGCTCTTTTGTCTGGACTGGGCTACCTTGAGCCTATCTCGAATCAACTTAACTTTCTGTTCAGACTCCTTAATCAAATCTAGTCCAAACAACTGACGATCTCCAGTTTCGTCCCATGACAACGGTGTCCTGCACCTTCTTCCATAGAGAGCCTCGAAAGGTGCCATCTTCAAGCTGGTTTGGTAACTGTTGTTGTAGGAAAATTCTGCATACGGCAAATTATCATCCCAGCTAGATCCATAATCTAGTGCACAAGCTCTCAGCATGTCCTCCAAAATCTGATTGACTCTCTCGGTCTGTCCATCGGTCGTGGGTGGAAAGCTGTCTTGAATTCCAGCCTAGTTCCCAATGTTTCGTGTAACCGATTCCAAAATTTTGAGGTAAACTGGGTTCCTCTATCGATACGATGCTCCTCGGAACTCCGTAAGCACACAATTCTGGTCATGTATATCTTTGCCAACTTAGCACTGCTATAGGTAGTCTTGACTGGAATGAAATGAGCTACCTTTGTCAAACGGTCGACTATAAACCAAATCGAGTCATATCCTGAACGAGTCTTTGGCAAACCTGTGATGAAATCCATGCCTAGTTTATCCCACTTCCATTCGGGTATTGGCAATGGTTGTAACAATCCTGCTGGCTTCTGATGCTCTGCTTTTACTTTCTAACATACGTCGCAAACTGCTACATACTCCGCAATATCCTTCTTCATTCCGGTCCACCAGAAAATATTCTTCAAATCCAAATACATCTTGGTATTTCCTGGGTGAATCGAATAGGGTGAATCATGAGCTTCTTGTAAAATCAACTTCCTGATCTCTGGGTCATTGGGCACATAAACCCGGTCTTCAAACCCTAGGGTATCGTGCTCATCCTCACGAAATCCTTTAGCTTTTCCTTTTCTCATTTTCTCCTTTATAGAGGCAACTTCCTTATCTGCCTTTTGGGCTTCTCTGATTTTGTCCATCAGTGTCGACTGAATCTCCAATGCTGCTACATAGCCTCTCGGAACTATTTCCAAACATAGCTCTCGAAGGTCCTCGGCTAACTCATTGGGTATTCCTCCCTTCATTAGGGTATTGACGTGGCTCTTACGGCTCAATGCGTCTGCTACGACATTAGCCTTTCCGGGGTGATAATGCAATCTCATATCATAATCCTTGATAAGTTCTAACCATCTCCTTTGTCTGAGATTCAATTCCTTCTGTGTGAAGATGTACTTCAAACTCTTGTGATCCGTATATACTTCACAATGATTTCCAATAAGAAAATGTCTCCATGTCTTCAAGGCATGCACAACGGCTGCTAACTCCAAATCATGAGTGGCATAATTCAACTCATGGGGCTTTAAGTTGTCGTGAAGCATACGAAACAACTCTTCCTTCTTGCATAAGTACGGCTCAAGTCCTCGACGTGAAGCGTCGCAATACACCTCATAATCCTTAGTCTGATCTGGCAATATCAAAACTGGTGAGGTAACCAATCTTTTCTTCAACTCCTGAAAACTTGCCTCACAGTCCTCAGTCCATATGAATTTGTTTTCCTTTTTCAACAATTCAGTCATAGGTTTTGCAATCCTTGAGAAATTCTCAATGAATCTTCGGTAGTATCCTGCGAGTCCAAGGAAACTCCGAATCTCTCCAACTGTTGTTGGTGCTTCCCATTTGGTTACGGTCTCAACCTTTGTGGGGTCAACTGCTATTCCTTCTCCGGATATAACCTGTCCGAGAAATCCAACCTCCTTTAGCCAAAACTCACATTTGCTGAACTTGGCATACAACTGGTGTTCCCTCAGTTTCTCCAAAACCAATCGCAAATGTTCCTTGTGTTCCTCTTCATTTTTCGAGAAAATCAAAATATCATCAATGAACACCATGACGAACTTATCCAAAAACTCCATAAACACTTTGTTCATCAGGTTCATGAAATAGGCTGGTGCGTTAGTCAGTCCAAATGACATAACGGTATACTCGTACAGTCCATATCTCGTGGTAAATGCTGTCTTGGGTATGTCCTGCTCCCGAATCTTCAACTGATGGTACCCTGATCGCAAGTCGATCTTGGAAAACACTTTGGCTCCTTGCAAGCGATCAAACAGATCATTTATCATAGGTAGTGGGTACTTGTTCTTGATTGTTACTTCATTCAATCCACGATAATCAACAACCATTCTCAAAGATCCATCCTTCTTCTCCACTAACAAAACGGGTGATCCCCAAGGTGAAGAACTTGGGCGTATAAAACCTTTATCCAATAGTTCCTTAATCTGTTTCTTGATTTCCGCCAAATCCTTTGCGGGCATCCTGTACGGTCGCTTCGATATCGGGCCTGTTCCTGGCAACAGCTCGATCAAAAACTCAATGTCTCTATCCGGTGGCATTCCTGGCAATTCTTCCGGAAATACATCAGATAATCCTCACCATCTGGTACTTCTTCTGTACCACTCCTGATAAGCAATTAACTTGTGCTCTCCTCGGCTCGTGCCGTGATACATACTTAATCCTTCTTCCTTCTGGTGTGGTGAGCAAAATTGACCTTGTGGTGCAATCTATGTTTCCTCCATACTTTGATAACCAATCCATTCCTAATATCACATCCAATCCTTGGGATTCCAGAACTATTAGGTCTGAGGGGAAAACATAGTGTCCAATCCTTAATGGAAGTCGGTCACACCATTTACTAGCCATGTATTCTGCTCCGGGTGAGGTTACTAACATGGGTGACCTAAGGGCTTGGGTCGGTAACTTGTACTTATCCACAAATCCCCTTGATATGTATGAATGCGATGCACCAGTATCAAAAAGGACAACTGCAGTAAATGACTTAACCAAAAACTTACCGATTACTGCATCAGGCTGATCTTCAACCTCCTCCACATCAATGTGGTTCACCTGTCCCCTGTTGAAAGGGTTGGGCTTCTTTCCAGAGCTTCCATTGCCATTTCCATTCTGGCCTTCTGGACAGTCATTTGCATAGTGCCCAGTCTTGCGGCACTTAAAGCAAGTAATGTGACTTAAGTCTACCTTGGATGGTGTTGACGGGTTGGTGCGATTCTGTCCGTTGCTTCCTCCATTCCCGTTCCCATTCTTGGTGCCATTATGGTTATGGAATTACCTCCTCCATGGGTATGCTGAAACTGAATTCCTGATTTAGGGGTATAACGTGGTTTCTGCTGAGCTCCAGAGTTATACTTCCCTTGTCCATACTTCCGCTTGCGGTTATCAATTTGCTGCTGCTTTCCTTCAATCATGAGGGCTCGGTCTACCAACTCCTGGTAGTTGTTGAAACTTGCTACCATCAACGGCATGCTGAACTCATCATTCAGTCCTTCTAGAAACTTCTCCTGTTTAGCTGCATCTGTAGCAACGTCATCTGGGGCATAACGTGCTAACTTACTAAAATCATCCACATACTGGCCAACAGTCCTTCCTCCTTGGCGTAAGTTGCGAAATTCACGCTTCTTCATGGCCATGGCTCCTGCTGAAACATGGGCAGTGCGAAAAGCTTGCTGAAATTGATCCCATGTGACAGTGTCTACCGGGTAAGTGGCTGTGAAATTCTCCCACCATGCTGCTGCGGGTCCTTCAAGCTGATGTGCTGCAAACTTCACTCTTTCACCATCTGTGCATCCTGTAGTGGTCAGCTCCCTTCCTATCTTGCGGAGCCAGTCATCTGCTACAATCGGCTCGGTGCTACTGGAATACACCGGCGGGTTCAGTCTAAGGAAACGAGTCAGATGATCCGCAGGTGGTGGTGGTGGTGGGTTGTTGTTGTTGTTGTTGTTGTTGCCCTCGTTCTGCACCAATGTTTGAATCAGGGTATTCTGCTGCTGAATCAATTGGGTGATCTCTGGCGGGAAAACGAATCCGGGGTCGCGTCTCGGAGGCATCTGATGGGTTTAGAAAAGAAGAGAAATGTAGAATAGAATGAGGTCTAAGGGGAATCACTACCCAAATGCACATGAGCAAATGCACACAAAATCACTTCATTCAATCAAACAAGGGCTTACAACGATCTAACTATCGCAAAGTGCGTGTACTATAATGTTTACATGGAGGGAAATACTACTAATATGTGGGGGACTTCTACTAATTTGAACCGGTGGAAGACTCCATGATGTCTGCTCCAGCTTCGTCTTCAAAGTCGGGTTCACTTGGATCCGAATCGGTGTCGTCGATGTTGATCTAGTCACTTGGGTAATCGACATACTGGTCTTCATTCCTGAGTGCCAACTTCTTCTTGAGTTCTTCGATCTCGTACTTAAGGTCGTTATTGTGTCTTGCCAGAGCTACGATCTCGTCCATGTAGTCCTTGCGTGTAGTCTTTAGTTCTTCTTCCAGTTCGATGATCCTTCCCTTTGTCTTCTGCAACTCCAACATATCATTGCACATTTGGTTCTCCTGGCGTCGAATGTGCTGATTTAACTCTTGGATGAAAGCTGCAATGGATCTATCCTTCTTGGTGCTGACAACATCCCAGTTGTCATCTCGGCGTCCGCAAATCTGGTAGATGGTGTCCTTGAGGTCTTCTTGATAAACTTCTCCAATGCGTCCCATGGTGATGTGAGCTGCCATGCTCTTTCCCAGACTCCAAGTGGGTGCACTGAAAACACTATCTATAGGCTTGGTGATTGGGGCGAATGTCCTTCCTGGAACGTGAGCGTGAATCTTCCAGCGCTCCTCTTGAGCAAAGTGGCGTTGAAAGTCCCGTGAAGCTTGGTAGTCCAATGTTCGGTACTTGGTAACTTCCTTCAAGTGAAATCCAAAAGGTGTGCCTTCATCCGGTTGGGTGTACTTGATCTTCGCGTCCGTCATCCTAAAGAGTAGAAAAGATGAGGAGTTAGAAAATGGGAAGAGAGTAGTGATCTATGGCTTTAACTTAGTGGTCGTGTCTCATATCGGCGTGTGCTCGATACCATTCTCTCAGAGACCAGACCGAATGGATCAAGTCTCGTGCTCGATGTCATCCCTGGATCAAGAATCTTGACACCACACAAGACTTTGAAGGATTTATAGCAGAGTAGCAATCACACATTTATTACATCGTTGTCCACAAGGGAACTTATACAATAATATGGCTTAAGGCCATCTAATAATAACAGCGGAAGGCTTGGAAGATAAGCGAGTCCATCAACTCCATCGGCATCACTGAGTATAGAACCACGACCTAACACCTTACTCGTCGTCTGAAAAGTCTGCAACGTGAAAGTTGCAGCCCGAAAACGGGTCAGCACATGGAATATGCTGGCAATGTAACACATAAGAGCAATGAAGGAATAAGCCTATACTACATGCATATTTGGCTGGTGGTAAGGCTCTACGGTTACATTTGCATAAAGCTGATTTTTCCCTACATCAAAGGAATAATTTTATTTAACTATCATGGTGGTTGTTAAACATTGAGAATGGTTGACAGCATCCTCAATCCCAATTAAAGTACTCATCAAAACCCAATACATTTATTAGAAGTAACATGTTGAGATTCACATGATATTCAATTACCAGATACTCAAAACGTCCATAACCGGGGACACGGCTAATCATGATTAGTTTATACACTCTGCAGAGGTTTGCGCACTTTTCCCCACAAGACTCGATCGCCTCCGCTTGGTTCTCGTGACTACATGGTGTTTGAGAAACGGATGACCGAGACATAGTCTTTCAGAAGCGCTAGCACCTTACATGTGGGTAGACCGTACCAACCTACATCCCCTACATCAGCTAGCCTACCCGTAAGAGTTCGCACAACTTAGTCAACTACGCCAGAGCCCATAATTGGCTTGTGGCTGCACACGGAAGTTTCCAGCTTGAATAATCTTATGATCCCTTAGAGCACTGGGTGGCGGTCCAAGAAAAACAGCAAGTCTGATAGAAACCAGGTGCCTCAATCCACCCAGATGTGTGTTTAGGTTGCCACCTTAGATAAACCATTAATTAACAATCTCACATCTGTCATGGATATTCACTCACCCAATCCACGTCTACTAGCATAGCATGGCATAATAAGTAAACGAGAAGTAACTCCCAAGGTTTCATAAGTAAAACAGGTAATAGGTACTACCTCAATCTACTTCCCAAACCCACAATTTAATTTGATCCTAAACATGCAAGTGTTTGAGGGTTTGATCTAATGCATAAAAACTGGGTAGTAGAAAAGGTATGATCAAGTGTTACTTGCCTTTGCGATGATCCATGAGACCTAGAGATTCAAGTAACAAGTGGCGACCGGGTGATCTAACGCAGACAAACAACAAGCATACAATAAGTACTCCTCTAATGCACAGGGAAATCTCGAATAAAAGATCTAACCAGATAGTTCATCTTAAGAACCCTGGTTGCAAAAGAATCGAATCAAAAAAAGCATCGAAAGTCGAAACTCGAGAGAGAACGACTCGGTTTAGCAATCTGAAACTAGGTCAAAATTTTACAGTAGCAAAACTCTGTGTAAGTAGGTTAGTCGGAACGGCGGTTTCGTAACGAAACTCCAGGCGCTTGAATCACCTGATTCCGATAAACGAGCGAGAAATAAAACAGATTTGAAAATTGAATCGGAAATCGAATCAGAAAAATAACGGATTTATTCCGATTAAAAGAAAACGACGAACGGATTAAATAACGGACGTTCGTTAACAGAACTAATCCAACGAACACATTCATTGAAACAAACGGTTCGGTGAACGTTCGTTAATTAAGAAAACCAAAAAAAAACCAATCTAGGGTTTTTTGAAAAAAACCGAACATCACAAAAAAAACCGGATCGGGTTTTTCAAAAAAAAAAAGGATCGGGGCGGCGGCGAGGTGCTACCTCCGGCGAGGTCCGCGGGCTCGGGCGGCGGTGGGATCGTGGCGGGGGTCCGCGGGTGGCGGCGAGGGCGGCGGGGTTCGGCGGCGAGGAACGGCGGCGGGCGGCGTTCGGGCGGGGCGGGCTCGGCTTGGGGGGCGGCGGCGGGTGAGAGAGAGAGGGGGGCGGCGGTATTTATGGAAGGGGGGTGGCGGCGGCTTGGGGAGGGGCAAGGCGGGCGGGCGGAGGCGGACTGGGCGGGAGGTGGCGGCGGCGGCGGCGGCGCCTGCCGGGCGTGAGTGAGGAGAGGAGGGAGGCGGGCAAGGGCGCTGGGCCGGGGTGCTGGCTGGCTGGGCCGGCTGGGCCTTGGCCCAGGGGGGGGGGGGCGCGATTTTTTTTAAAAAACAAACCAAACGGATTAAAAAAAATACCAAACGAACTCCGATTTTAGTAAAAATAATTTTCCCCGACTCCTAAAAATGAGTCGAACAAAATGAACTTTAAAAACGGCAACCATGCATATATTTTTTTAAATGCTCATTTTTGCCTAAGCAAAATAAATCTCCCAAAACCAAATTTGATTTATTTATAATATCTTCATTTTTCCTAAATGTTGGGAAAGTCATATTATTCCCTCTCTTAATTTTTTTATAGGAAAAACTTTATGAAGATAATTAAATAAATCCAAATGATCCTATTTTCAAAATTTGAGAAATCCCAAATAGGAAAATAATGAAACTTCCAACTCTCTCCGAAGGTCCTTGAGTTGCGTGAAATTTTCTAGGATCGGAAAAATGCGAGAAAATATGATATGCATGATGACCTAATGTATAACATTCCAAATTGAAAATTTGGGATGTTACATATGAAGTACTGACAGAGGATCTTATTCACACCAAGTTTTAGTTAAACACTGGTACTTGAATGATTTTGTGCTACTTCTGTTGTGGTTTTGTGGACAGTATTTGAACTTAAAGGTAACTAGTTGGTTATGAAAGCATGATACTGCTATAAATTTAGTAGTAAGCAGAATAGATCGTGCTACAGTAGCTCTAGGCAGAGAATGGCATGTTACTACCATAGAGGTACCCAAATATGTAGGTGTAGTTTGTGTTTATATTTGTTCACACTGTCGCTGTATTGCTCAATTAGACAATTAGTCTTTATGAAGAAGAAGAATAAAGTTGCTGCTGCTGTTATGGCTGTATTCACTGCTGTTGCTGTTGTACTTGTGATGATGTTGTACTTGTGATGATGCTACTTGTGATCTTCTGAAATGACCCATTGGGGACTTCATTACGCGGGGATAATGATATTGCAGGTACCCCGAGAGGCCCTTGAGTTTGCCGGAATGTCGATTAACTTCCGTTCCGGCAAATTGGTATTACTCCATATGTCCTATTTTCAGCAAAGGTCATGCTGAAATTTTCCGTGAATTTTAGCATGACTTTGCTAAAAATAGGACATATGGGGTACTTGTGACTAATGCATGGGCCGGGTATCTTAGTAGTTAATTAAGTAGGATCAAGTGCCCGGCGCACTTGTGACTAATGCATGGCTTTTAGGGTGCCTCGTGTCGATAAAACCGAAATGATGAAAGGTTAGGCTTTTAGGGTGCCTCGGCGAAAAACCCTCAATGATAAAAGCTTAGATTTTAGGATGCCTCGTGTCGACAAACCCTAAATGATGAGACCATGATCTTGTTCCTTGACAATAACCAACTTTTGACCAAACTTTGTTTCTATTTAGAGAGAAACATGGCCCACAACGATGAGGCCGGGGTTCGGGCGGCAAGGCATTCAGGAGCTGTCCCAGAGATGGAGGAACAACCTCACTTGTATGAGGACGCCGCCTTACCCACCGATCCCGAGACCACCGATGGTACCGCCGAGGATGACCCCACCGATGCCACCACCGATGGTGCCGAGGATGCCACCATCGATGATGGCGGCGCACGCACGATGGCAGCCAATGTAAGAGGCAACGGAAGGACGGCGCCCGACCGTGCTCTCGCACCCTCAAGGAGGAAGTTATGAAGTGGACTCGGACGGAATCCAACGGCGCCCGAGCGAATAGTCAAGGGTACTCGCTTCAGCTCGGGTGCATTCTCCGAGCACCGCCTCGATCAACACCGAGAACCCGAGGCATCTGACCGAGGAAATTTGCGCAACCTCCTCTTCACGAAGCTGCACGAACAATACAAGTTCCCGCTGCTTTTGAAAACACAAGCCTCAAAGGGAATAAAGTGAACAATGCTGCCTCACGAAGATGAGCAAGGCCCTGTCTACTTGGAAAAGCAATGTGAAGAGAATGATCGAGAAAGGTGAGAGTTATGAGAAGATCAAGGAGAAAATCCTTCGTCACCGAAGATGACTACAACGACTTCAAGATCAATTGCTCGAGCACCGCAAACTCGAATCAAGTCGCTGGGGAAAGAAATGCGGGAGCTGAACTTAGGGAACACACACTCGATCCCGGCGGTTCAGAGTGGCGGAGCCTATATGGGACAAGGAGGACGCGGAGCGTGCCGAGCAAGGCCTACCGCCTCTTCGATAAATACGGTGACAAGCAGACCAGGAACTTTGTCGGGGCCGGTACAAGAAGGACCGAAAACAAAGGAGCTTACCACGGATCCGAAGACCAGGGCGCTTGAGGTTGTTCTCGTAAGGAATACCACCCCGGGTAATTAGCTCCATATGGTTGCATTCTAATTAATGAAGCCAAATTTCTAAATGGTTCACATTCCTTCCGCAGCGATCGAAAGCGATGGCTGGGTCGATTAAGAGCAACCCTTGGGACACCACTCTCAATAGGGCGTTGAATGTAATGAAGAACAAGGATAAGCTCGATGAAGTCGGCGTCGGCTGGTCGTGTGGCGGCAAAGGCTTGTCCACAAAATGGGGTCATACTATACGCTGGTGTGCGGAAGGAGAAAAAGACCAGCTCGGAAAGCCGGTAGCGAGGTTCAAGAACTCAAGGCACAGGTGGCGCGGATTCGGAGATTGTCCAAGAGCAAGTGCAACAACAACTCGGAGCGACGATCACCGCCATTGTGCCTACCTTGATCCAGGGGTTGAGTCGTGGATTGCGGGCGCCAACAGGGCCGCCCGATTCCTAGCTTCACGGCCAGCAACTCGCAGAATGCGATGGCGGGGCCATTGGTGTCTCCGGCGGAGGCGGCATTGGTGTCTCCGACGCCGCACGGAGCTTAATGCACCGGGTGTACGCCGCCGGCACCTCTCGCAGCAAGCGGCCCCTCCGTCAATCTGCACGCCGCCGCTGGCGGTGCCTCGACATTAGCCGAGCTCGACGCCATCATCACGGTAACTAATTGCTCTCTCGCCGAGGACTTCATCTCCTTGCCTTTGATCGGGCATCCCCGACGCCCTACATGTTTTCGCAGGGCGCCGCCGACGTTCCGTGCACTCTCACGCACTTCGTGAACAACGAGTTGGTCGATGTCGCCAAGGGCAAAATCGCTCAACCGGCAACCCCTTGTTCCACGGTACCGGATGCCAACCAACTTGTTTAGGGTTCAACTGGTTCGGTGCTGCCAGGCTGCGACGAGTTGTTACCTCCGATTCAACCCGTCGGGGCCGACGATGATGACGTGATGACCTCGGCGCTTGCTGAGCTGGCCCTCGCTTTGGCGAAGAGCCAGATTTGTTTGGGGCGGGGACACCACCCCAAAGACAACACCGATCGCCGTGTTGCCGCTAAGTCGGCCCCATGGCAAGACCGCCGAACGGTGCCGGACATCCCTATGCCATCGATCCAAACATGCATATGGCACAGGATCGAACGACGACGACGATGATACATTTGCCAACGCCGATCAGTACTTTGCCGATCATGGGTACGGTGGCGACTTCATGGGGCCTCCTTCTCAAGAACCCAACCCAAAAAAAGGCGGCGCGATCTAGCTGGTACCGCGGAGAAGCCAAGTAGCAACAGCGCCGCCTCGCCGCTCAGCTCTCGAGACGCCCGCTGCCGACTTCACCGAGCCTCAGATAGGCGAGGTGCAAAATATTATCAGCCCCAACACACTCAAGAAGGCGGTCTGTGAGCGAACTCGGTCCCATTACAGGAGAAGAAGAAGGCATGCAAAGAAAGACTAACAAGGGTGCGGGCCAGCCGGCACCGAGTACGATCCGTGCTCAGGACGGGCCACCTTCACCTGAGGATATCTCGAGGAGGGTGCATGTGGCGGGTAGGGCGATGCTACCGGCAAATATGCTCAATGCTGCAACCGGTGCTATGCGGAGTCTGCATGACAGTGTTCTTTCTTTGGAGAAGCGGCGTCTCGTAGAGAAGGATGTGGCATACCCGTTTTCGTGGGCCAAGGTGCCGAGGGCAAGGGCTTTGTGCATAACTCCATCGGGCGACGATCGTCCTGCGGTTTGATGACATCCACGCTATGTTGAACCTTCATCCGCTCCACTACACCTTCGCTCGCTATTTTCGCTGAGTATGGAGATGCGGATCATTCGCGACAAGACCCGGACATCGTGATAGTCGACCCCTTCTACATGCGTGCCAAGATCTTGGGCAGCGCTGGGACCGCAAGTCGCGAAGTTCTTACTCAAGGCGTCATTCGGCAAACCAAGATAAGGATAACTTCCTCGTGCCTTACTTTCCGAGTAAGTCCTCCCTCAACCGCCCGTAACATATGAATTCTTAGATTTCGATCGCTTTTTCTTTTAACATTCCGTGTTTTCTGCAGTGACACATTGCACGCCATCCTCCTAAGCCCCAAATATTCCATGGCCACGTATTTCGACCCGGACCGTCGATCGAACGTAGACTACACAAATGTCAAGAAGGTTCTTGATGATGTTCTCCCGCCACGCCTAATCTGGAGGCACCTTCACCAGGCCTATTTGTAAGCACGGCAAGCACGTGTTCTCCCACAATGACGACGCTCGTCAAGCAAGCCGCACCGGCGGTCGAAGGGTGCCTACTATGCCATCCATCACATGCGGCGATCGTGACGGGACCATCATCAACTTCGCTACCAAGTAAACTCCAAGATTGGGCCATGGCGTGTCGGCAATCCAGACGCGGACATCGACAAGAATTCTTTCGCATCCAATCGGAGTTTGCGGAAATCATCCATCAAGATGTCCTTCGCACCTCGGGGCAGTTCTACCTCGAAATCAACCGTCCATCGGTGACATCGACACAATGCTACAAATGCAGGATAACAACGCCCGCTCTTTCATGACTCCCATGATAGACGGCGGCTTCATCCACGCCGGTCCCTTGAGTCGAGTTGTCTAGTTCTGAAACATCGATTGGCTCATGTTGTAATTAAACTTTAATGAACTTGTAGTATGTCTCTTTGGTTTGAGAGTCGCTCAACTTAGATGTAATCGATGCTATGAATGTCTTGCTTTTTCTTCCGATCGCTCTGTTGCATACTTATATATTGCTTATGTATTGTGCGTGAATTGGTACTAACGCTTACGTTTGGCTAGTGCATAGCGATGTCGCCGATGTCGTGTACAAGGGTAAGGTTCCCGGAGTCTCACGACGATCGGGAGGAGTGTCGGAGACAGGTTCACCGATTCAGCGGTAACAGTTACAAAGGGTACACCACTAGGGCCGAGGCCGAATCTAGATACGCCCGCTATCTAGCGGGAGAGGGGAGGGAGCGTTGGAGGAACCGGATGAAGACGAGTTTCATCGTGATGATGCTCATCATGTTGACCGCAGCTCTCTCCTATGTGATGGTAGTTTAGATGACCGATATCGACTTGTAATGTGAAGACAAACTCGCTACTCGCGGTCTCGAGACTTGTAATATAATGTTCTATCTTTGTTCGGTCTTTTCAATTCGGAGACTAATATGATGAATTGTATTCAGAGACTAATATGATGAATTGTATTCAGAGACTAATCTTCTATTGTATTCGATGAATCTGTTGTTGTTGTGTGTTGTCTATATTTTGTCCAATTATACATTTTGTAACCTGTGCAAAAACAGAAAATTAAAAAAACCTAATATTCATACTAATGGCGATCACAACACAAAGGCGCCATTAGTATGCCAAAGGATACTAATGGCGCATCACTGAACAGTGCGCCATTAGTATGCCGGGTTACTAATGGCGCATCTGTTGCCAGGCGCCATTAGTATGCCAAAGCACTGGTATACATGGCCCCTCGGGAGGCATACTAATGGTGCATCCAGTGGTGCGCCATTAGTATACCAGATACTAATGGCGCACAGGTGGTGCGCCATTAGTAAAATATACTAATGGCGTGGCACTAATGGCGCACCACTAATGCGCCATTAATGGCCAAATTAGGTGCGCCATTAGTAGGCCTTTTCCTAGTAGTGGTTCTTAAAACGCAGGGATAGGAAAAACACCGGAATAGGATAGGAAAATGCACATGGTAAACAGAGCATTTGTAAACGCAGGATTTCTATCAACTTGGGTGTTTGGTTTACAGGAATTGGAAGAGCAGAGGAATGCAAAGAAACATGGCCAAAATAAAGAGAAACCATATGAAAGCGTGTACAGTTAGAATGTTATTTTGGCACTAATGCACTTGGTCTTGTTTTCATGCATAGGATTTTGAAAAGTAGGTCCAGGTGGATGTTTTGCTTCATTCCTTTCAACAAAATGCATGGATAATTGAATAGTAGAGTGCCATTGGAAAATTCCCTATTGCTATGTTTTTCCGTTGAACCAAAATAGCCCTAATGGATCGACGTGAATGTATAGTAATAAGTCACGCAACAAGTGTACAACCTCTTTGCCGTAGCCGTGTCGACCTCAGCATCATTGGGTTGGTCGCTGAAGTAGTTGAGGCAGAGGTGGTTGTCAGAGGTGTGGAGGAAGATCTAAGGAATCAGAGACGGCGTCCAGTGGCACTGCTTGTGATGGATCGCTCGTCGTTGGAGCAGCTCCGTGAGCCGAAGACGTCAAGGCTGAAGCAGCACAAGACAGTACATCGTCAATCTCAAGTGGGATTCTAATAGCATCTCCAATAGATGATGAAAATGGATGTAAAATTAACATCACCAAAACCACCTGACTACAATAAATGAGGTAAAACTGTTGACTCTGAACTTAGCTCGTCAAACTGAAATTTCATCAGGAATCTGAATGCTCTTGTCAAACTAAACGCAATGGTAGCAGAGAGGCACTTGACATGTAGTTTAGGAGGGCCTGCAGTTCATCTTCAACCTGCACACCCTCGAGCCGCTTTGCCACCACCGGCCGAACCGCTGGCCCCAGCGCCGCCCGCCGCCTCAAACAACTCGCCACCGCTGCCCTGCCAGCCCTCTACCCCCCACCCTGAACCCTAAGATAAATAGTAGGGTACCTCTCCGTGAGCCCCGCCCCGCCAAGGGTGGTTCTTCCTTAACTCCGCGAGCCCCCCCAACCCCTGAAAATCGATGACCCAAAAGTCGATTCAGTCGATCAAGTGTGGCTTAATCGGAGGAGAGCAGCAGCTGGGCGAAGAAAGCGATCAAGCGAGAGCTGGAGCAGAAGCAGCAGCAGCGCAAGCGAAGCGAGCCGAGCAGCAGCAGCAGGCGAAGCGAAGAAGCGAGAGCCGAGCAGCAGCAGCAGATCCGGCTGGTATGGGCGCCGCCGCCAAGGGGCCTCGTGACCGGGAGAGCCGCCGTGGAGATGTCGCCATGGGCGCCGGCTTCAAGGTAGCCGCCCATGGGGGTGCGGGATGGAGCACCGCCGGCGCCGGGAGGTCGAGTTAAGGAGAAGGTGCGATGCGATGAGTGTACAACCTCTTTGGTGGCGCCGAGTAGGCCTTGGCTTCGTCCGAGGAGTCGGTGAGGATGCTGCGGTTCCGGTGGAGCAGGTTAAGGCGGCGCTGTGGGCATGGAGTAGCCGCGATAGACGAGGCGACCGTCGGAGCAGCTCCTTGGAGGTGGAGGACGGGGCGGCTGAACCGGCGGGACGGCGAGATGGACAACGGATCCTCATCCGGGGAGGTGGACGAGGGACGTCGAGCTGTTGCGGTGGACGACGTCGTCGTGGAAGAGGCTCCGGCTGGGTAGCAGTGACGTGGCGGACGGAGGAGGGTGGGGTTTCGCAGATGCAGCGGAGAGGTTATGGCAGCCTGGGATTTTGAATGGCGAAAAGGGGGCGATGGGAGGGGGTGAAGCATGACTTAGGGACGCGCTTGTCCAAAATGTAGGGTGTGTTACAAAAGTACCCCCCCCCCACCGATTTGAACTAGTGGCCCTTTTGGCTCAGGGTTAGAAGGGGGATTTCGCGTGTCGGGATTTGGCAGCTGGAGGGAGTTTTCGCGCGCGTTGTAATTTCGGGATAGCAAGGCGCAGGTTGTGAAGGTGCCAGTTTTGGGAGCACGATATCTGAATTTTCGGGATATAACAAGACGCGGGTTGAATTTTAGGGACAAGCCTAACGTGTAGTAATATTGTACTTGTACGTACCAAATCAATTCGCACTTCCCTCAACGAAAAAGAAAACGAAAAAAATAAAACTATTCACACCACACAAAGAGAGAGTCTTGCCCCGTTTTACTATACAAATGCTATTGAAAGCTACTCCCTCCTTCCATCTATATAGGGCCTAATGCGTTTTTTGATGCTAACTTTGACCAAATATTAGAGCAATGATATATGACATGCAACTTACACAAAGCACACCGTTAACTTCGTCTGTGAAAGGTTCTTTCAATGATATAATTTTCACATTGTGCATGTCATGTACTATTAATCTTGTCAATAGTCAAAGGCGGTCTTAAAAATCTCATTACGCCCTATATAGATGGAAGGAGGGAGTATGAATCCATGTTATGTCCGATTAATTTTTTTTCGCTTTGCTGTATAATGCATGTAACCTACTGATACCAACATTTTAGTGCATTCCAAATGTCTATACTACCGCTACAATTCGAACTAAATTTGAATTCGTTTCTCTATTTCAATAAGAATCTACAATCATGATTGTTGCCAACTTCAACCATCATTCGTGTATTACCTTAATAACACACCACATGATTACTATAGAGATAAGTATGAACTATGTGTACTACATGAACTCGAATTCTATTTTTTGAATACACTTGATGTTGATTCCAAATAATAGTACATTTGATGTACTAACTATATATTCATAATCTAAACCATGTTCCATACGCACACCGTGTTTATCACACAAAGTATAGTTCCCGCCCCTACATTATGACAAGTATTTAGACCTGAGTTGCAAAAGCCACACATTAGCCCAAATTATAATCAATGTTGTACATTATGATATCTTCTTCAAGTATCTCAGATCCACCTTTTATAATGAATTATGATCTTTGTTCGCCTTTTACACCTTCATGATCCTCTTCTATTTGTAGCTAGCTAGCGCTAACTTTCTATCGTGCATGCACACGCCCGCCCCCCTCACACACCCTTAGCGTCCCCTCCATCGTGCACGTTCAGTATTTCTCTTTAGGTCATCCACCAGCGGTGTGTGTAGGCCCCCGGCTCCTTCTTTCTGGCACACACCGGTCGATATACCTCTCTAGCCAAGTGTGCCTACAACAAACACATATATACTTCCCCTCTTCTCTTCTCACCGTCCATGCCCCCATATGTCCAATACGATTCCATGCAAGTGCACACTACCGCCCCTCTTTTCATTAGTCACATGCTCGCACACTCCTCCCCCCTCGACATGGTAGGCCTCTCGCACCACCTCCTAGCCACACTCTCTCCCCCTGTCTGCCTCTCCGGACCTTATTTGCTTCTAACACATGCAGGCGTGTATATGAACTGATCTCCCTACATATATAGCCAGGTCGACTATAATTCGTTTTCACCAAGCACTGATACACTTACCTCGCTAGTTATGTCTCTCCTTTTCTCGGACACGCGACGGTTGATCTTCCTATGTAGTTACGCATGCTTACCACAACCATATCTTCTCCCCTCATCATCCTTGAATACCTCCCGACCCGTCTCTCACACGCACGTGCATAGACAGACAGACATCCCCTATCCTCTCTTATTGATATAGCACTCATACCCTCCGTTTGTCTAGCAGGCCTCTCCCACCATTTGTGAGACGCCACTCCACCACCAACCCTCCAACGCTCTACCTTTGTCTTTTTCCCAACCTTATTCCTCTGCTACACATATCCATGGATGTCGATCGATCTAGGTCTCTCTCCTTCCCCAGACATATACTAGTCGACCGGTCTCTACCCCCCCCCCCCCCCCACACACACACACCGATAGTCGAACGTTGTAGGTAGGTATCCATGCCACGGAGAAGAACTGCACCTCTGCCTTCTCAAATTCCAGTAGGCCAGCCGCCCTGTATCTTCGACGTGGGCAAACACAAATTCGATGGCACTCTTTATCGATCGCGCAGCCACACACTTCATCCATGTTTTCAATTCTATCGATATCTCACGTCCATGACTCTTCACACACATTGCATATGTTACATTTTTCTGATTGAGATATCATCAACACATTGCCTCTGTTTCGCACAAACCATCTCTCTCACACCCACCCACCTACGTACCTGCACCTAAAGAAGAAGTGCACGCAGGACGCACGTACTCACGTCTCGTTCCCGGCCACACCCACGCGGGTACACGGTGGAGTTCGTTTCTGTACGAAAAGGCAGCCCACGTGATAATTTGACGCGTGTAGCGGTTGTTTACTCGAAGGAGGGTCGGGTACCATGCCTAGAATATAAAACGATTGCCGTGGGGAAAATGGAAAATGGGTTTGTCTCGTGAGTCTCGTCACACAATCTCACACAAGGCCGCCGTGGCCTCTCTCTCTCAGCGTTGGTCAGTGATCCGGCCGCATCCCGTCCACCGGCGGAAAGGGAGGATGTGCATCGTCTCTCCGTTCGACGGCATTGAGGTAGCTCGTCCCGATCTGCGGTACCCGTCGTTCTCTCTGACCAAGCTCTGGCGCGGTAGGGCCTTCGCCACTTGCTCGCTGCCGCAGTATGGGCAGATCCCGGCCGCCGGCGCCCTCCTAGTAACATCCCGACGACCCTCAGGTACATCTTCCTCCGGCCTTGCTCCACTGCCCATCTTCCCACTTTGCTGCATGTGGATCTTCTTTAGTTGTTTGCTTAAATCGTATCTCGGTCGGCGTACTTTCCATCTTGCAATCTCGTCCTCAAACCATTTTTGATAAACCACCATGTCCTATCTTTCCCTTTTTACATGGAACATGCTTCTTTTTGTCGGCGTATGTGTCTTCAACTCGTGTTATTGGGCAGTAATTGTTTCCTTTCGACCTCCTTTTGCAAACAGGGCTATCCATTTTCACCTCGTTGCTATTGCGACCTTTTGGTGAACTGCACAAATCACTTTTCTGAAGAGTGTTTTGTGCAGTTCCGCCAAAATGTCACACGGGCAACGTTTTTACATTTCTGTGGGACTGCGGAAAGGGAGATTGGTTTTGCTATCCTCCTCATCCAACTCCGTGCCTAATCTTCTCCGACAAGAAGTTAGTCCTAAAGAGAGATCGTAGAGGTGATCGGCTTCTATTTATGTGTGTTATGTTTCATCATCTAGTTCCACTATTATTGTAATCACACTGACTGGATATCTTTGCAAACAGGGATGGTCCGCCCGATTTTAGTGGAGCTGCACAAAATGATCGGATTGTGGTGTCCTTCATACACCTCTTTTTTGGCTACAGAGCTGGGTGAAACTAGCTGCCAAGCAATGAACATTGTGCCAAGGAAATGGAGCCATGCCTACGAACAGCATCGATCAATTATATTTTTTTCTTTATTTGTACACCTTCTCACAACTTTGTCTTCAGTTGTGATGTGAATATTGGCGCTGATCTGCGAACCATTGAGATGCATTAGCCATGGTAGTTTCATTTGTATTTGATGGAATGTTGTAACGAGATAATCTCGAGGCAAGACACATGAATCCTAAGTTGAAACCTTTTTTCCTGCGGGAACCAGAGTTGAAACCTTCATAGCATCACAGTACAATTTCATCAAAATTATGCGTACATATAAACAAATCCTGAAGGATTGATAGCAATTCCAGAATCAATTCAACTTTGTCTCGCCGGCATGTTGGACATCCTTCATTCGGCCCCACCTGCCATGCAGCAATATTGAGTGCACAACACAACTTCAGGGAAAGATTCACCCTGGTCGTTGCGCCGCAGTAGTAATGACTAGTGAGCAGTCAAATCACGAGCCCCACCTTCGCCCACGATAAGTTGCTCGGACGAAGCAACCATCATTTCTATGTTCCTTGAATCCGCTGGTACTCCCATATTCCCACAGTAAAGTTGCTCGGGCGAATCAACCATCACTATATCCGCTCACGTGTGATGACCACAGGAGCTATCCATTCAGATTGCATGTTAAAAAAATAAAGGTCGATAACTAATGCGGCAAACTTTCAAAAAAACCTAATGCGGCACCTCGGGCCAACGCGGCCAGATCACATTTTGCACGAGAAATTACACACCATGTTTCGTTGACATGTGGTCCCGTTCCAACATATCAGTGAGACGACGGCGAGTAGTAGGAGTATTTTCGAACCGACGTGTAGGCCGGGGCGCCCCTTCATGAATCGTGGCAAACTGGCAACCGTCCACCGACGCTTAGCCTTTCCCTCTCGATTTGGAACTGCTGTCGCACGCTCTTCCTCTCCCTCCATTTTCCTTCAGCCCTTCACGCTTTCTTCTGCCATTGTTCGATCGTCTTCTCCATGGAGGGAACAGGACGGAAACGACCCTATTATTCTTGCCCCGATCTGAAAGATTACGTGGTGGAGGAACTCATTGATCAGTGCGACGTCATCACCTCGGCTAGCATGGCAGGTTCGTTCAAGCCCATTCTTGACTCAACTAATAACATCATTACAAGGAACCCAAGAGTCAAGGAACGGTTTGATCTCCCCTATCTTCTTCGTCGTGACCCTGATGACCAGCGCCGTCACGACGGAGGCCTCGCCCTGTGCAAGTTGATGCCGCTTGATAATGATACGTATGATGTTAAGATGCCATCGCTTGAGGGCAAGGCCTGGGCAGGCGCAAATGGAGATTGGTTTGTTTACATTGGGTCCAACTGCAGTGGGAACTTGTGAATGTGTACACTCGTGACCGGGTTCCACTTCCAAAATCTCAGCAGAGACTGCCCAGAGGTTGAGCACACGGTATTGTACGACGTTCAAATAAAATCATGGTGACTGTCTTCTACGGAAGATAGCAATTTCTCGAGTTCCCACCCGCTCTTGGAATTACAACAACTATGAAGTTGTTGCTATCTTCGACAAGCTTGTTGCCGTCGTTGCTGGTTTGACTCGATGGACATTGCTCAAAAATCAGTTTATGTACACGGATGAGTACTGTGATGCAATTGAATACGAGGGCCTTGTGTTTGCTGCCACCACTCGTGGCACTGTTTTTGCATGGAATCGTTATGATTTCGGTACATTTGTCTTCCACCGTAATTATAATTGTTTCATCCACATGCATGCGGGTTAGCAAGTTTCCCTTTACTAATTAACCTTCTTCTTGTGTTTCCAAGGTCTTGTGAAAATTCCACCACCTATACTTGAAAAAATTTATAACCAAGGGGGAGATGACGATGGTGATGATCACGAGCATGAGGACGAGCAGCGCCCATATACTCGTTGGCGCCTGGCAACTAATTCCGATGGATCACCTCTTCTCGTGTGTATACAGCCCACTGATGATGTTACTTCTAAGGAAGCAGGTGTAGTCTCCCATGGTCGCACTCTCCGGACCTATTCCAACACCAGATGCATGGTATTCGGGATGGATACTAGTGTGCTAGCGCCAACACCTTCTCCCTGGTACAGAATTGATAGTCTTGGAGAAAACTCGCTCTTCCTTGGACAAAACTATCCGATGATGGTGAAAGGCGATCCAAATGCTGTTGACACAACGTTACTAGCACCATTTATGAGAAGCAATTGTGTCTATACCTCGGACATTAGCGTGGTTCCCTACCCTGGTACTGATATAGTAGGCCGCTTCAGCCTGGATGATCAGTCCTGCGTTGGTCTCGAGATCGACAATAGATGCCCCGCCTCGGAGAATCACATGTGGTTCAAAGCAAGCGTTTCCAACACCGAGGAATGGTTGAGTTGAAGTTCATTTCATTGCTTGTTATTTTTTGTGTGGTGAAAACTTTAGTATTTATAATGTATCCTCGTTGTCGATGTGGGTTGATGACCTGTTGTATGTAATAAAATGATATGCCTGTGATAAACTTACTAAATTTATGAATGGCTTTCGAGTTGCTTCTGTGAGTGAGTGGTGCGATGAGGCAAAAAAATATTTTCCGAATACATAATTGTACGTGCATTGCAATAGGTTGTCGGATGAGGCCAATCATCAACAATAGTAGTACACTATTTGTACTAGCTTCACATGCTTCACGCGTCGTGCGGGTGTTTTTATTGTAGCCATATTGTACTACGTAACCAGCACCTCGAATCCTCGATACTAGTAGTACTATATAGTAAGTAGTAGGAGTAGTAGGGTGGCATGGGCCAGAACAAGCATTCACGTCCAGGAGTACGGTACATGCCACCAGCACGACTTCCATCTGACACTATATTTCTTGGAGTCTGTGCTAGAGCAATCTCTTCAACCCCATCGTTTCTCTAACTCGGCCATCGCGTGGCGGGCGAGGTGGGGGTTTGCCGATAGTCGGTTTCCTCAACTGCGGTCCCACTTGTAAGGCCAACTCCAACGCTCTATCAATATGGATGTACTCTTCTTCCCAATACAAAAACTTGCATCCATTCTACTCCCTCCGTTGCACAATACATGCCTTCTATTTGTCAAAATATATATGTATCTAGACATGTATTAGTATATAGGTACATCCATTTTTGGACAAATGGAAGTCAAGTATTTTGGAACGGAGGGAGTACACAATAAAAAATTTAAGTTAGCACAACTAGTCTAATCCGAGAGCACAATCGAAGATTTGGTCGGGTTCTTCCTCCTTTTGCCAACACGTGGGACATCCAGCATCCAGGTCGTGTCATGAAAGAAAATAGAGTGGTAGTTGATAAGTTGAAGCCACGAGATGTGCATCTTGGGTTAAACTGTAAATAGAATCTTACTACTCTTGAGTAACTCCAAAAGCGGCCACCGAAGATCTTTCTTGGATTTGTTTTTCATCACCAGCACGTCGAGGTGAAAGATGTGCAGGTTCAGTGGGTCCTCTTGCGTTTTCACTGACATGTGGGGCCGCATGTGAGCAAACAGATGATGGGCTCCGCGCGTCCGCTGGCTGGCTGAGAAGAGAGATAGAGGATTGCTGAGCACGGACTGTAGGAAATTTGTTCTACGTAACCAGCACCTTGATATTCGCGTGTGGTTGTTTCTAGAATAAAAAAAGGAGGTACCTCTACTTATGTTACTCCCACTACGCCTAGCCTAAGGTTAGTAGGTGACCTTGCGCTTGGCACTTCGCCACTTCCGGAAGTCGATGGTTCTACAGTAGTGCTTCTGGCAATCTGACACCAAATGAACTGCTGCATGTCCACCGCTTGTAAGCAATAGTTTCTCCTCGTGCTGCGAGCCACCGCGCACGCGTTGGCAAGGGAGAAGGCGTAATCAAGCTTCTCATCGTTCTGCGAGTTGACGGGACACATCAAAGTTATTTACTAGTAGTACGTACTCTCTCCAAAAAAAAGGGCTGACCATGTCATTGCTACCATCCCGTGCTCCATCGTTGAGTACGTGCACTATTCACGTGTCATTCACATGCCATCGAGGAGAAAAAATATTGTGTACGTGCCATCGAAGTGCACGACTCACTTATGGAAAAGGTTTCCCCTGCTCCCCCCCGCACAACTCACTTACGCACTGCTTATCTGATTATCTCCATTTTCTTGCATGACACGTGCACCTTGATGCTAGATGTCTCGCGTGTTGGGAAAAGGATGAACAAAACTCACGTAAAAGAAAAGAGTTGAAGAGCATAGATTCGCGACGACCGAGGAGGAGCAAGGAACCTCGCGGTGGAGCGTCTGCAAGGAACCTTGCGCGTTTTCCCCTGATTTTTGCCGCCTGCCCACCTATAAACAACTAAAAGAACATGAACTTTTCGCTAACCACTAGAAACGGTACATCGGGATGCTAAGTTGAAGATGTTTTATACTCCCTCCATTCCCAAATATAAGTCTTTTTAGATATTTCAATAAGGGACTACATACGAAACAAAATGAGTAAATCTACACTCTAAAATATGTACACAAGCGAACGCACTAACTCCATCCGATCCAACTCATGCACATACGCGCACAGCATGGAGCACACAACGCACGTACACAATACGTGCATGCACACACGCTCGGCCGCAGAATGCACGTGAATAACACATGCATGCGCACACACTCGGCTGCATGGAGGCGTGCGCCATCCGCGGCGACGTCCGGTTCGTCGTGCTACGGCGAAGCTCGCACGCAACGGCGCATACGCATCTCTTGCAGCACCTCTTTGTCGTCGTTGCTCAACTACTATTCGGAGACGAAGACGACCGCAGCCTCAGCCTTAGAGCTAGCACTGATGGAAAAAAAACGCACGCTGCACGCACACAAGCACATACGGAGTGCCCACGACGTGGTGGTGGTGCGTCCCCAGTCGCCTCTACTCCTTCTGCGCACGTTGTCTATCAAGGCGGTTGCATGCTAATGATGATGTGGGTGAGATCTTCTAGGACTCAGATGATGACGAGGAAAATTATGAGACACAAGGTGACGTACACCGTCAAGGTCCACTGTCAAGGGGGTGCTAGCAAGTGCTTAGATATGCTTAGAGCAAGTACAATAGAGCTGAGTCAGCGGGCTATAAGGAATAAACAGTAGTATATTTCTGCTTAGTTGGAGGAAAGAGAAGAGGAGAGAGAAGGTAAGCGGGCTCTTCGTGAAGAGCCAGCTCTAGCACGTGCTCCTAGGCACTTTGTAGTACATATTGACTATAAGATGGGTTGTAGGCTTATAGCCAGCAGCTGGCTATACTATTAATGCTCTTTCGATGAGGTGCTAAGTGCATTAAATGGCTTAGTAACTCAAGTGTTCAATGCATAGGTGCTTAGTTTATTGGTGCCACATCATATTTTATGCCTACGTGGCAGGCTTAGCAGCTATACATGGTGGAGCACTGGGAGAGGCCAAGGCTGGTCATAGTGGGGAGTAACTTGTACTGTAACATATTACTATGTTACTCTAAACATCTCTATAAACCGGAAAGGAGGGAGTAGTAACATACACTAGTGTCATATGCAGAGTATGGGAGCACATGATATTTCCCCGTCCAGACCGATCCCAAGTTGGCTTCTCACCTTCTTGGCCCAACAAAAACCCCTCCCCCCTCCCGCGCGCGCTTCCCGCCCGGCGCCAGCTGAGCCCACCGCTCCACATTGATGGCAAGTCAGGGCGACGCGGCCTCTCACTGCTTCCGCCGTTGAAGCGGCGCGCCGATCGAGGGCACTGCCCGCTGCACGCCCGGCATTTCAGACTACACAGTGGACAGTAACTTTTAGAGCAAGTACTACTATAATTACTCCCTCCTTTCCGGTTTATAGGGCTTATCTCAAAATCTTAGTTTTTCCATTTTATAAGGCTCAATTTGGTTGTTCCCCATCATAATTTCAGATTCCAAGATGCATTAAATAATTGCATGCAAGTATTAAGAGAAAATTGACCAATGCATGTACTTTATGCATACATGCATTGCAATTAATACATTGATAAACATAAATTTTGAAGGAAAACAAGAGCATTAATTGGGTGCTTTTGCAAATTTCAAAAAGTATTTCACCACTCACCATCTACCTTGGTTGGTGAGATTTTTTAATTGAGCCCTATAAACCGGAAAGGAGGGAGTAGATGACATAAGCAGGCTATAAGGATTTAAATATAGTATTTGTGCTTAGTTGAAGGAGAGAGAAGAGGAGAGAGAAGAGAAGCGGATTGTAAACGTGTAGCCGGTTGTACTCCAACATACTCTACTTTGTGAGACAAAAGGTGGGGCCATTATTAATGATATTGTATTTATACTAAAGGGACTAACTGACGCCTTAATTACCCCTTTTTTGAGACAAACCTTGGTGGGGCTATTATTGACTTTTTTTGAGCTATTATTGACTTGGACGTGGGGTTTGGGGGCCAAAGGCCTACTATTATACTCTAACTGACATGCTCTACCCTAGCCGCCGCTGTATCATATGGTTTCGCACCGTTCCAGATCTTAGCGCCGCCACACAATTCTTCTCCAGCCCTCCTTCCGGCGTGCACCGCGAGAAGGGACAGGAGTCCTCCGAACCCCGCCTTTCGTGATCCTGTACGGGAGAGGGGCGATCAGGTTTTTGGGGAGCACACTCCTGTGACTGCTGCCAGCGACGACTTCCTCAACGACAGCCTTCTACCCCGACCTCGGTAACCTCTTCATCAACGACATGAGTGACAACATCAACCACATCGGTTCTGCTCCCGCTATACAGTATGTGATTCTGTCCTCCTGGTTTAGTCCGCATCATTACTTTGATGTTTGTAATTGTCGTCATGATCTATTTACTGCTGATTCGGATTAAATCTCATACTAAATTGCTCATATATTCAACAATCCAATTCAAAAACCTGATCACAGGCAATTTACTCCGAGTTGTTTTGCTGCGCTTTTGAAGCCACCTACTTTTAAGGGGGTGCAATATAAAAGGTGGCGCACAAGAGCAGTATATTGGTTTTAGACCATGTGCTGCTATGACGCCACTAAGGGTAAGCCTGAGGGCGATCTTAATCCTACACAGTAGGAAGCTTTTCAGAACATGGATACCCTCTTCAAAGCCGCCCTACTGAGTGTTCTTGACGATTCCATTGTGGATTCGTATATGTTGTTTGACAGCGGCAAAGACATGTGGGCTACGCTCAAGGCCACGTTTGGGCCCTCGGGCGCTGGCAACGAGTTGTACGTCATGGAGCAATTCTGTGACTACAAGATGATTGATGAGCGCTCTGTTGTTCAGCAGACTTATGAGATACAGTCACTCTCTAAGGAACTTGAGTACTTTAAGTGTGTGTTGATGGACAAATTTGTTGCTGGGACCATCATTGCCAAACTTCCACCTTCGTGGAATGATTTTGCTACTTCTCTGAAAAACAAGAGACATGAGTTTTCTGTTTTGGATCTCATTAGCACTCTTGATTTTGAGGAGAAGGCGAGAGAAAAAGACACACGTGCTCGGGTCGCCGAGGGAGCTTCTAGTGCCCACATGGTACACGAGAAGAACTTCCAGCCCATCCAGCCCCAAAACAACAAGAACATATCTCAGGGGAAAGGCAAGTTTGATGCAAAGAACAAGCCGTCACATTCTACCAACTTCAAGAAGAATTCTCATAACGGGAAGGGATACAAACCTCAATTTTGGTAGCACCGCACAAAATTTATATGGCTGCATCTACCTGCTGTCAGCTAACCTCATGGTGCTCCGGTATTCCTACATTAAGTAATTAGGTACAATGACCACCGCAAGATGAAATTAGCTTATTCGTACGTTGACTTGCTGAATGCAGTGCGGAACGATCCTGTCATGTCTGGAGGAGCAAACAAGCAGCGCAGCCGAAGGTGGAAATCAACCAAGGACTTATAAAATTATATGTAATCTTCCTCAGGCAGGTCAGTATCCCCTTCGTCCAGATGATCGTGTTTTGTCATGCCGAGCTATTGATATGTGCTACCGTTTTGCAACACCGTTTAAGTATAGCTACTGTTTTCCTATCTTTTCAGATTCAGGACAATGAATAGGATATCAGGGGAACTGCACAATATGGACCCATGTTGAGTCATCTTTATTGCCTCATGTGTTTGCTGCAAATGTGTCAGCATCAATTGCAAGATGAGGCAGCTAGATAGCTGTGGAGTTGCCAACATGCTCAAAGTGCTCGCAACATTGAGAAGAAACAAGCATGCCCAGGAAATTAATGCGTGCGCAGGGAGGCCCTTTGCTCAGAGAAGCATCGACCGATTTTCTTTATTTCCACACCTTCTCACAGTTTTGTATATTGGTTATAGTATGGTGAATCATTGAGATGCATAGACATGCTGAACTTTTGTTCTTCTGAATGTTAGTTTAATGTGAGTGTTCGCATCGAAGACCGCATCCTCTAATTTGGTGGATGCACAGAGAAAATAAATCTCCTTAATTTACTCCATAACCACCCTATTAAATAGGCCTAGTAACAAACCAGGCGCTTGTAAAGTGGCGGCGGGCACATGCATCCTGCATGCATGGCGGTCATGCAAACAACGCAAAAGAAGAGAGCGGTTCTTGGGAAAAGCGAGTAGTTAGTGCAGCGTGCCTTATAAACACGAACAGCTCGCTCTCCCTTCCGTCTCCCACCCAATTCCCCGCTCCCCAATCTTCCTCACTCGCCCAGAAAACCCGCTCACCTTCTTCCTCACTGCGTCTAAAACGCCTGCTCCTCTTCTTCCACTCCCTCTGAAATCCCCAGCCCTCCTTCTTCCCCACTCGCACTGCCACTAGGCTCGTCTCTGGCTACTCTGCTCAAACCCGTGAGCTCGGCGCTACGCCCACAAGGAAAATGGAGTCGGCTGGCCCCAACGCTAAGAAGATGAGACTCCCGCCAGCGGCGACGCCGGCTGTAGATCCCGCAACCGGTAGCGCGGGGAGAAGCGGTGAGCCCCCCCCCCCCCCCCACCTGGATTTGAGGAACCGGTAGAATCTCCGGTGGACCGCATCAGCGATCTCCCGGACGTCATCCTTGAGGAGATCATCTCGCTTCTCCCCACCAAGGATTGCTGCCACACACAAGTCCTCTCAACTCGGTGGCGCCCTCTATGGCGCACCGCGCCCTCAATCTCGATCGACGTCGGATATCATCCTTCCTGAATTTGATCTCATCGAGCCATCGTCTCTTCTCACCAGCGGGGCCCGTTCAATGCATCGCATCCCGACAAGCTACCTGCTGTCCATACCCGGCAAGGTGGACGCTTGGCTGACATCCCCTGAATTCGGAAAACTCCAGCAGTTTGAGTTCTACCATTACCACGAAAGTTTCATACCACGAACATACCAAGAATTCTTGCCCACACCACCGTTGTGCATCTCGCAGTTTTCCTCCTCTCACCACACCGCCACCTTCGCCCGGTGCCATCTACCAGACGATCTGGTACAAATGCTTCGACTCCCACTGCTAAAAAAACTTTCGCTTGTGGTGGTTTATCTGTCGGAGGCCTCATTGCACAGCATCATCCACTCTAGTTTCCCTGCCCTGGAGCGCTTGCTGATTGTTTTGGGAATAGAAATCGGTATCAGTTGTCTCCAAATAAAGTCGCCTCACCTTAAAAGCATTGGAATTTGTTTTGAAGGACAGCAGCTCATCATCGAAGATGCCCCTTCACTTGAAAGGTTGCTCCTTCATAATTGTTATACACCTTCAGAAATAACTGTCGTCTCTGCGCCCAAACTGGAGACCTTGGGTGTAATTCGTGACCCGTTTAATAATCACAAGGAGTTGGTGTTTGGCTCCTCACCTTTTCAGGTACGTATATTATCATCTACACATTTGTAATCATATGCTGCATTTTTCATTTATGCGCATAAGTTTTATATCATATTGGAGTACACTTTGGGTACTAATATTATATTATATGCTCAATGAAGAGTTCGTCCATTGATAGCCTATCAATGCTGCTGGATTCTGTCAAGATCATATATATCAGAATGTATAGTTTTGATCTGGACATAATTATTGGCTTGCTGCGATGCTTTCGATCTCTGGAGAATTTATACATAGAGGTGATGATTTCATGCACATTGAAAGCCCGTGTATATTGTACTAGAATTAACTGTTCAGCTGTCGTTCTTTAGACATACTCTTTTTTCAGACCTTAACTGTTTTCAATCTTCATGTCTACTTAGGCAGAACCACATGGACAAAAACATATAACCTATCGTTGGCGTAATAAGCACAAGGATTTTCTCAGTTCTCATGACATTCATTTGAGGACAATAACGATGGGACGATATGCATCCAACCAGGCAAACAGAAGCTTTGTCACATTCTTCCTGTTGAATGTGAGGTTACTATTGTCCATGAGGCTTAATTTTTACAGCAAGAGATTTCTCACGGATGAACATGTTGAACAGCAAAAAAAGAAGTTTCAGGTGGACAAATGGGCTTCTAAGCGTGCTCGGCTTCTATTTACAACAAGTTGTAGACATCCTAAAATAATTTTTTTTGCACAGGATGTTGATTTAATGGATCAGACCGATCCATTTGTTTGTGACTGCAAAAAAGAGTGGTTGGTTTAGATGTTACTGTCATGTTCAATCTGGGTGTTGTCTAAAAATTTGATGAACAATTAATCCTTGGGCTTTTTGTACCATTTGTATGCTTGACTTGCATGTTGTTGCCCTCGTACTCCCCTCGACCTGCCACTACACTGCCGCATCTTCCATGGCTGTTGTTCGTTCCCGTCTGAGGCCTTGCCGTCGTTCTCCGCCTTGGTTAGCTCGCTGTGCTCGCCGCCGTCTGGTGTTGTCAACATGGTCAACTGTTGGGGAACGTAGTAATTTCAAAAATTTTCCTACGATCACGCAAGACCACGGTGATGGCATAGCAACGAGAGGATAGAGTATCCGCCCGTACCCTCGTGAGACCGAAAGCGAAGCGTTATAACAACGCGGTTGATGTAGTCGTACTTCTTCCCGATCCAACCGATCCAAGTACCGAACGACGGCACCTCCGAGTTCTGCACACGTTCAGCTCAATGGCGTCCCTCGAACTCCGATCCAGCCGAGTGTTGAGGAGAGTTTCGTCAAGACGACGGCGTGGTGGCGATGATGATGTTCCACCGGCGCAGGCTTCGCCTAAGCTCCGCCACGGTATGATCGAGGTGTAATCTGGTGGAAGGGGCACCGCGACACGGCTAAGGAGCGATCTAATCGATCAACTTGTGTGTCATGGGGTGCCCCTGCCCTGTGATATAAAGGAGGGAAGGGAGGGGCTGGCCGGCCAGGAGGGAGGCGCATCAGGGGTGTCCTACTCCTACTAGGAGTAGGATTCCCCCAAATCCTAGTCCAACTAGGGTTTGACCAAGGGAGAGGGAGAGGCGCCACCCCTTCTCCTAATCCTAATAGGACTAGGGAAGGGGAAGGCTGCGCCAGCTATAGGGCCCCTTTTCTCTTTCCCACTAAGGCCCATCAAGGCCCATTGACCCCCGGGGTTCAGTAACCCCGGTACTCGGTAAAATTCCCAATTTCACCCGGAGTGATTCCGAGTCAAACATAGGCTTCCAATATATCAATCTTTATGTCTCGACCATTTGAGACTCCTCGTCATGTCCGTGATCTCATCCGGGACTCGAACAACCTTCGTACATCAACATCATAAAAACTCATAGTAACTGTCATCGAAACGTTAAGCGTGCGGACCCTACGGGTTCGAGAACTATGTAGACATGACCGAGACACCTCTCTGGTCAATAACCAATAGCGGGACCTGGATGCCCATATTGGTTCCTACATATTCTACGAAGATCTTTATCGGTCAGACCGCATAACAACATCGTTGTTCCCTTTGTCATCGATGCGTTACTTGCCCGAGATTCGATCGTCGGTATCCAATACCTAGTTCAATCTCGTTACTGGCAAGTCTCTTTTCTCGTTCCGTAATACATCATCTCATAACTAACTCATTAGTTACAATGCTTGCAAGGCTTAGGTGATGAGCATTACCGAGAGGGCCCAGAGATACCTCTCCGACAATCGGAGTGACAAATCCTAATCTCGAAATATGCCAACCCAACATGTACCTTCGGAGACACCTGTAATGTACCTTTATAATCACCCAGTTACGTTGTGACGTTTGGTAGCACCCAAAGTGTTCCTCGGGCAAACGGGAGTTGCATAATCTCATAGTCATAGGAACATGTATAAGTCATGAAGAAAAGCACTAGCAACAAACTATACGATCAGGTGCTATGCTAATGGAATGGGTCATGTCAATCAGATCATTCAACCAATGATGTGATCCCGTTAATCAAATAACAACTCCTTGTTTATGGTTAGGAAACATAACCATCTTTGATTAACGAGCTAGTCAAGTAGAGGCATACTAGTGACACTCTGAGGTTTATGTATTCACACATGTATTATGTTTCCGGTTAATACAATTCTAGCATGAATAATAAACATTTATCATGATATAAGGAAATAAATAATAACTTTTATTATTGCCTCTAGGGCATATTTCCTTGATCTCCCACTTGCACTAGAGTCAATAATCTAGATTACACAGTAATGATTCTCACACCCATGGAGTCTTGGTGCTGATCATGTTTTGCTCGTGGAAGAGGCTTAGTCAGCGGGTCGCAACATTCAGATCCGTATGTATCTTGCATATCTCTATGTCTCCCACGGACCAAATCCGGATGGAGTTGAGGCGTCTTTTGATGTGCTTGGTTCTTTTGTGAAATCTGGATTCCTTTGCCAAGGCAATTGCACCAATATTGTCACAAAAGATTTTCATTGGACCCGATACACTAGGTACAACACCTAGATCGGTTATGAACTCCTTCATCCAGACTCCTTCATTAGCTGCTTCCGAAGCAGCTATGTACTCAACTTCACATGTAGATCCATAGCGGCGCTTTGTTTGGAACTGCACCAACCGACAGCTCCACCGTTTAATGTAAATCGTATCCGGTTTGCGATTTAGAATCATCCGGATCAGTGTCAAAGCTTGCATCGGCGTAACCGTTCTGACGAGCTCTTTGTCACCGCCATAAATGAGAAACATATCCTTAGTTCTTCTCAAGTACTTAAGGATGTTCTTGACCGCTGTCGATGATCCACTCTGGATTACTTTGGTACCTGCACTGCTAAACTTACAGCAAGGCACACATCAGGTCTGGTACACAGCATTGCATACATGATAGAGCCTATGGCTGAAGCATAGGAACATCTTTCATTTCTCTCTATCTTCTGCGGTGGTCGGGCATTGAGTCTTACTCAACTTCACACCTTGTAATACCGGCAAGAACCCTTTCTTTGCACGATCCATTTGAACTTTTTCAAAACTTTATCAAGGTATGTGCTTTGTGAAAGTCCTATTAAGCGTCTTGATCTATCTCTATAGATCTTAATGCCCAATATGTAAGCAGCTTCACCGAGGTCTTTCATCGAAAAACTTTTATTCAAATATCCCTTTATGCTATCCAGAAATTCTATATCATTTCCGATCAATAATATGTCATCCACATATAATATCGAAATGCTCTGAGCTCCCACTCACTTTCTTGTAAATACAAGCTTCTCCAAAAGTCTCATATAAAACCAAATGCTTTGATCACACTATCAAAGCGTTTATTCCAACTCCGAGAGGCTTGCACCAGTCCATAAATGGATCGCTGGAGCTTGCACACTTTGTTAGCTCCTTTGGATCGACAAAACCTTCTGGTTGCATCATATACAACTCTTCTTCCGTAAATCCATTCAGAATGCAGTTTTAACATCCATTTGCCAAATTTCATAATCATAAAATGCGGCAATTGCTAACATGATTCGGACGGACTTAAGCATCGCCACTGGTGAGAAGGTCTCATCGTAGTCAATCCCTTGAACTTGTCGAAAACCTTTTGCAACAAGTCGAGCTTTATAGACGATAACATTACCATCAGCGTCAGTCTTCTTCTTGAAGATCCATTTATTCTCAATTGCTTGCCGATCATCGGGCAAGTCAACCAAAGTCCACACTTTGTTCTCATACATGGATCCCATCTCAGATTTCATGGCCTCAAGCCATTTTGTGGAATCTGGGCTCACCATCGCTTCTTCATAGTTCGTAGGTTCATCATGTTCCAAGTAACATGACTTCCAAAACAGGATTACCGTACCACTCAGTGCGGATCTTGTTCTGGTTGATCTCTGAGTTCTGTAGAAACTTGATCTGAAGTTTCATGATCATCATCATTAGCTTCCTCCCTATTTGGTGTAGGTGTCACGAAACTGTTTTTCGTGATGTACTACTTCTCAATAAGGGAGTAGATACGATTATCTCATCAAGTTCTACTTTCCTCCCACTCACTTCTTTCGTGAGAAACTCTTTCTCCAAAAGTTTCGAATTTAGCAACAAAAATCTTGCCTTGGATCTGTGATAGAAGGTGTACCCAACTGTCTCCTTTGGGTATCCTATGAAGACACATTTCTCGATTTGGGTTCGAGCTTATCAGGTTGAAGCTTTTTCACATAAGCATCGCAGCCCCAAACTTTCAAAAGCGACAACTTTGGTTTCTTGCCAAACCACAGTTCATAAGGCGTCGTCTCAACGGATTTAGATGGTGCCCTATTTAAAGTGAATGTAGCCGTCTCTAAAGCATAACCCCAAAATGATAGCGGTAAATCAGTAAGAGACATCATAGATCGCACCATATCTAATAAAGTACGATTCGACGTTCGGACACACCATTACGTTGTGGTGTTCCGGTGGCGTAAGTTGCGAAACTATTCCGCATTGTTTCAAATGTAGGCCAAACTCGTAACTCAAATATTCTCCTCCACGATCAGATCGTAGAAACTTTATTTTCTTGTTACGATGATTTTCCACTTCACTCTGAAATTCTTTGAACTTTTCAAATGTTTCAGACTTGTGTTTCATTAAGTAGATATACCCATATCTGCTTAAATCATCTGTGAAGGTGAGAAAATAACGATATCCGCCACGAGCCTCAACATTCATTGGACCACATACATCAGTATGTATGATTTCCAATAAATCTGTTGCTCTCTCCATAGTTCGGAGAGCGGTGTTTTAGTCATCTTGCCCATAAGGCACGGTTCATAAGTGCCAAGTGATTCATAATCAAGTGACTCCAAAAGTCCATCGGCATGGAGTTTCTTCATGCGTTTTACACCGATATGACCTAAGCGGCGAGTGCCACAAATAAGTTGCACCATCATTATCAACTCTGCATCTTTTGGTTTCAACATTATGAATATGTGTATCACTACTATCAAGATTGAGTAAAACAAACCATTCTTCAATGGTGCATGACCATAAAAGATATTATTCATATAAATAGAACAACCATTATTCTCTGATTTAAATGAATAACCGTCTCGCATCAAACAAGATCCAGATATAATGTTCATGCTCAACGATGGTACTAAATAACAATTATTTAGGTCTAATACTAATCCGAAGGTAGATGTAGAGGTAGCGTGCCGATTGCGATCACATCGACTTTGGAACCATTTCCCACGCAAGATCGTCACCTCGTCCTTAGCCAATCTTCGCTAATCCGTAGCCCCTGCTTTGAGTTGCAAATATTAGCAAGAACCAGTATCAAATACCAGTGCTCTGCGAGTATTAGTAAGGTACACATCAATAACAAGTATATCACATATACCTTTGTTAACCTTGCCATCCTTCTTATCCGCCAAATACTTGGGGCAGTTCCGCTTCCAGTGACCAGCCTGCTTGCAATAGAAGCACTCAGTTTCAGGCTTAGGACCAGACTTGGGTTTCTTCTCTTGATCAGCAACTTGCTTGCTGCTCTTTTTGAAGTTTCCCTTTTTCTTTCCTTTGCCCTTTTTCTTGAAACTAGTGGTTTTGTTAACCATCAACACTTGATGCTCCTTTTGATTTCTACCTCCATGACTTTCAAGCATCGCGAAGAGCTCGGGCATAGTTTTGGTCATCCCTTGCATATTATAGTTCATCACGAAGCTCTTGTAGCTTGGTGGCAGTGATTGGAGAATTCTGTCAATGACGCAATCATCCGGAAGATTAACTCCCAGTTGAATCAAGTGATTGTTATATCCGGACATTTCGAGTATATGCTCACCGATGAACCATTCTCCTCCATCTTACAGCTATAGAACTTATTGGAGACTTCATATCTCTCAATCCGGGCATTCGCTTGGAATATTAACTTCAACTCTGGAACATCTCATATGCTCCATGGTGTTCAAAACGACGTTGAAGTCCCGGTTCTAAGCCGTAAAGCATGGCACACTGAACTATAGAGTAGTCATCAGCTTTGCTTTGCGAGACGTTCACAACTTCGGCGCAGCCCTTGCACCAGGCCTGGCACCTAACGGTGCTTCCGGGGCGTAATTCTTCCGTGCAGCAATAAGGATAATCCTCAAGTTACGGACCCAGTCCGTGTAATTGCTGCCATCATCTTTCAACTTTGCTTTCTCAAGGAGCGCATTAAAATTCAACGGAACAACAAGACGAGCCATCTATCTACACATCATAGACAAGCAAGATACTATCGGTACTAAGTTCATGATAAATTTAAGTTCAATTAATCATATTACTTAAGAACTCCCACTTAGAAAAATATCCTCAATTCTCTAAGTGATTGCGTGATCCATTTCAACTACACCATGACCGATCATCACGTGTGATGGAGTAGTTTCAATGGTGAACATCAATATGTTGATCATATCTACTATATGATTCACGCCGACCTTTCGGTCTCCGTGTTCCGAGGTCATATCTTATATGCATAGCTCGTCAAGTATAACCTGAGTATTCGCGTGTGCAACTGTTTTGCACCGTTGTATTTGAGCGTAGAGCCTATCACACCCGATCATCACGTGGTGTCTCAGACGAAGAACTTTCATAACGGTGCATACTCGGGAGAACACTTCTTGATAATTTAGTAAGGATCATCTTATAATGCTACCGTCAATCAAAGCAAAATAAGATGCATAAAGGATTAACATCACATGCAATCAATATAAGTGATATGATATGGCCATCATCATCTTGTGCTTGTGATCTCCATCTCGAAGCACCGTCATGATCACCATCGTCACCGCGCGACACCTTGATCTCCATCGTAGCATCGTTGTCGTCTCGCCAACTATTGCTTCTCGACTATCGCTACTCCTTAGTGATAAAGTAAAGCAATTACATGGCGTTGCATCTCATACAATAAAGCGACAACCATATGGCTCCTGCCGATTGCCGATAACTCGGTTACAAAACATGATCATCTCATACAATAAAATATAGCATCATGTCTTGACCATATCACATCACAACATGCCCTGCAAAAACAAGTTAGACGTCCTCTACTTTGTTGTTGCAAGTTTTACGTGGCTGCTACGGGCTGAGCAAGAACCGTTCTTACCACGCATCAAAACCACAACGATACTTCGTCAAATAGACTCCGTTTAACCTTCTCAAGGACCGGGCGAGCCACACTCAGTTCAACTAAAGTGAGAGAGACAGACACCGCCAGTCACCTTTAAGCAACGAGTGCTCACAGCGGTGAAACCAGTCTCGCGTAAGCGTACGCGTAATGTCGGTCCGGGCCGCTTCATCTCACAATACCGCTGAACCAAAGTATGACATGCTGGTAGGTAGTATGACTTGTATCGCCCACAACTCACTTGTGTTCTACTCGTGCATATGACATCAACGCATAAAACCTGGCTCGATGCCTTTGTTGGGGAACGAGTAATTTCAAAATTTTCCTACGATCACGCAAGACCATGGTGATGGCATAGCAACGAGAGGATAGAGTATCCGCCCACGCACTGTGAGACCGAAAGCGGAAGCGTTATAACAACGCGGTTGATGTAGTCGCATTTCTTCCCGATCCAACCGATCCAAGTACCGAACGACGGCACCTCCGAGTTCTGCACACGCTCAGCTCGATGACGTCCCTCGAACTCCGATCCAGCCGAGTGTTGAGGGAGAGTTTCGTCAAGACGACGGCGTGGTGACGATGATGATGTTCCACCGACGCAGGGCTTCGCCTAAGCTCCGCCACGGTATGATCGAGGTGTAATCTGGTGGAAGGGGCACCGACACGGCTAAGGAACGATCTAATCGATCAACTTGTGTGTCATGGGGTGCCCCTGCCCTGATATAAAGGAGGAAGGGAGGGGCTGGCCGGCCAGAGGGAGGCGCATCAGGTGTCCTACTCCTACTAGGAGTAGGATTCCCCCAAATCCTAGTCCAACTAGGGTTTGACCAAGGGGAGAGGGAGAGGGCGCCACCCCTTCTCCTAATCCTAATAGGACTAGGGAAGGGGAAGGCTGCGCCAGCTATAGGGCCCCCTTTCTCTTTCCCACTAAGGCCCATCAAGGCCCATTGACCCCGGGGTTCCAGTAACCCCTGTACTCGTAAAATTCCCAATTTCACCGGAGTGATTCCGAGTCCAAACATAGGCTTCCAATATATCAATCTTTATGTCTCGACCATTTCGAGACTCCTCGTCATGTCCGTGATCTCATCCGGGACTCAACAACCTTCGTACATCAACATCATAAAACTCATAGTAACTGTCATCGAAACGTTAAGCGTGCGGACCCTACGGGTTCGAGAACTATGTAGACATGACCGAGACACCTCTCTGGTCAATAACCAATAGCGGGACCTGGATGCCCATATTGGTTCCTACATATTCTACGAAGATCTTTATCGGTCAGACCGCATAACAACATACGTTGTTCCCTTTGTCATCGGTACGTTACTTGCCCGAGATTCGATCGTCGGTATCCAATACCTAGTTCAATCTCGTTACTGGCAAGTCTCTTTTCTCGTTCCGTAATACATCATCTCATAACTAACTCATTAGTTACAATGCTTGCAAGGCTTAGGTGATGAGCATTACCGAGAGGGCCCAGAGATACCTCTCCGACAATCGGAGTGACAAATCCTAATCTCGAAATATGCCAACCCAACATGTACCTTCGGAGACACCTGTAATGTACCTTTATAATCACCCGATTCGTTGTGGCGTTTGGTAGCACCCAAAGTGTTCCTCGGGCAAACGGAGTTGCATAATCTCATAGTCATAGGAACATGTATAAGTCATGAAGAAAAGCACTAGCAACAAACTATACGATCAGGTGCTATGCTAATGGAATGGGTCATGTCAATCAGATCATTCAACCAATGATGTGATCCCGTTAATCAAATAACAACTCCTTGTTTATGGTTAGGAAACATAACCATCTTTGATTAACGAGCTAGTCAAGTAGAGGCATACTAGTGACACTCTGTAGGTTTATGTATTCACACATGTATTATGTTTCCGGTTAATACAATTCTAGCATGAATAATAAACATTTATCATGATATAAGGAAATAAATAATAACTTTTATTATTGCCTCTAGGGCATATTTCCTTCATCAACAACCAAGAGGAATCAGGAGATGACTGTACGTGGAGAGGTCGACAAGAGGGACCCACCGTGGTCATTGCATTTCGCAAGGTGTGCCTCGTTATTACAAGCCAAAACAATACTTCCTCCTAATTGTTTGACAACTAGGTTCCACGCCATTGTCAATGTAGTCAATAAACGAGAAAATTACACAACGAGCGGATAACACCAGGGACCCAGCAGCTCGCCAGTTGTTTTTCAGTTTTAGAGACGGAGCTCAACTGCGCGTTGTACGGGGGCTGTGGCCCGTCTAGCACACGCTTACGCTTTTATTAAGCACATGACGAGCCCAGTTGATATTTTTTTCTTTCTGAAATTGGCTAGCCCAGTTCTTTTTTTTTTTTGGAGAATACCAAAACCGAGGCCTACTTGCTTTTCTCAGCCCTGCTGGGCTGCAAATCTTTCAAAACGAGGAGGGATAAGAAATGGGCTTCCCCAGAAAACGGGCTATAAGTTGTAAGAAATGGGCTGTAAATTTTTAAACCAAAGCCAAGCGGCAATTGCATTAAAATATCATTTTTTTTCAGGATTTCTCTACTCTCTACTCTTATAAAAACCAAAGCCAACTGGCAGTTACATTAAAATATCATCTTTTCACCCACAAGATAAACTACTCATACAAATGCATCTTCATGTTCCGTGCAACGAACGGGCATCTTGCTAGTTAAGATTCTAAATTTCATTCATTTTTTGCGGAGAATTGTTTTTTGAATTTTATTTTGATATAATTTTTTGAAAACTATTTTTAACGTGACTCGAAATTTCGTGATTAAAAGAGTTCGGACCCCACCGAAATATGCAAAATTTCGTTGAATTTTTTAGCAGTGCCCAGAATATATGGTCTGTAATCTCTACTACTTAAAAAATGACCAACGTTCCCATTTCGCTCGCTCCCTTCGTCTAACCTCCACATCCTCCTCCCCACATAATGACTCCCTCCCTCCACGTTTTTTTTCTTAGTACACATCCCTCCATGTTTTTTTTCTTATCTTAGTACACATAATTAAAAGAGCCTTTATTAACATTAACTTGCCTCCCTAATCCCCTCCTTAATATGTGTTCTTTCCATGATTGGTACTCCGTGCATGCTGCCCCCTGCTCACCCTCGTCTCACCGTCCGTCGTCTGCGACCGCACCGCGCTGCCCACCTACAACAACACCGCACCGACGCCTGCTGTCCGCGGGGCGATCCGATCGCGCTTCTCCGCCTACAACAACGCCGCGCTCGGCATCGCCACGTCCTCCCGTTCATCGCCGGTGGCTGCACCTCGCCTCATTGACTACGACAACACCACGCCCGGCAGTCCTACGCCTTGCTGCGGGAACGGCACGACGGATAAGCTCCGCCTGCACCAGGTATGTGTGTCGCCCAACTGTCTCCCACGGCCATGTCGGCGAGCTTCTCCATAGTCGCGCCTCCCCTGCTCGTACATCGCCCCGACTAGCACGTCCAGCCGCCTCTCCCTATCTAGCACGCGCTGCCCACTGCCGCCGGCTGCTCATGTCCAGCCTGTGCTTGGGCTCGAGCATATACGCCCACGTATATCTCCATAGATCACGTGTGCCTAATTGCATCATGTTATTCTTATTTCTTTCAGTTTTATATTCTCGGATCTCGCATCATGAATAAATCTTCAGACTTTCATCGATCAACCTTTTGTTAATTTTGGTAATCTGCTACAAACAAGTGTTTTCATGTTGAGTGCATAGTGCCCCTGGGTTAAGGGATCCATGAACCCGTGCAACTTACTACTGATCTACGTGAATAAAAATGATACAATAATTTGCCAAACGCAGTGGCTTGCAATTTCATTGATAAACCTGCACCACTTGTTGGACTTATTGGTCTCACGATCCATATACTCTATCCGTCCCATTTAACAAGCTGGCTGAATGTATGAATGGATGCGAGGACGTAGTACAATGAAAGCTGCCAGTTCAAACTCCTAATAGTAGATTCTGTAGGCAGTGTTGCTGGTGTTTTGGTTCTATATAATCCTAGAAGCTCAAACGGCCATAAGTTTTGTGCTAATACTGAAGATATTGTTGCACATGCTAATACTGAAGATATTGTGTGTACTGAAGTTTTACCATAGCTCCTCGCCTGTGTTTTGTTACTGAAAAAAAATCTCTGTGCACTTGAACTATTGTTGCATGAGCTAGAAGTTGATTATGAGCTGAAATCTACCATTTGTGGTGAGACTTGAGAGATGCTTATATGTTCCTAAAACATCACAGTAGTATCCTTCGGAAGTATTTGTTTGTTTGTTTTCTCGCGTGTACAGAATTGCCTGCATGCTCTTTTTGCCAGAAAATGTGCTTCAGAATTATGTGTTTGCCCGGCTATGCAAAAATTAGGCAGTGAACTATTTTATGTCCGGCATAGATGATTTACTTGCACATGAGTTAAACAGTTAGGGGCATCTCGGACTTGCAGAACACAGCTGCACAAGAGAGTGTTAGCGTAAAATCCTATGAATAATCCACCTTGTCCATATAGCAGTTTGTATTATAGCTGTTAGTGCGAAGATATTGTGATGAATTTTCTGAAACGTACAAGAACTATTTTATTAATTTCCTTATTTATTTTCTTTGCAGATGGAGTCTCCTAAACGTTCCAGTGAATGCACTCCCTTTAAAGACCTGTCCAACTCCGTCAACGCAAGTAATATTGATTGGATTACGTGTAAATGAACCATCTGATGCACATCAACTAGCTAAATTGTGTGCTTTTTAGGTGTTGTCGACATTAGTAATGGAGGGCAACCTACAGATATGAAAGAACGCAAGAGGCAACGTGCTAGGGAGCGATATGCGCAAATGGATAAACAGAAAAAAGATGAATTACTATGGAAGCGCCGTGAAGCCTATCAACAAAAAGAGCTCGACCATCAGTTAGTTCTCAAGAGGCGAAAGTGGGGCAAGTCCATCTGTGCTCTCCCAAGTGCGAATAACGACAATTGGTCAAGGTGTGCTTCACCATCGAGTGTCGGCTTATTATTCGCAGATTATATCATTTGCTGGTTCTCTACTTTAGCTAATACATCTGATAATTTGTTTAACAAGGGGACATTGCATTGAACAAGGAAAATGTGGTGCCTAATGAAGATAGTGAGTGGTTAAATAGAAATGACACATACCAAAGAGCATCAATTGATTTGCCATCCCAGGGGCAAGAAAACCTCATGAATGGTATGAAGGCCACTAATTAGTGGTTAAAATGGAAGCAACTTTGTTAATAATTCATTATGTACTGTACTAAATATGTGCTTTTTTCATTTCTAGATATTATTGCCATCAACAATTGCAGTAATGATGGGCCCACATCATCGATGATTCAACAACAACCCATAGATTCCAAAGAGCGGAAGAGGCTACGGGATAGGGAACGATATGCATTGATGGATAGCAAGAAAAAAGGTGAACTTCTAAAAAGACAGCGTGAAGCAAGGAAATCATCGTTAGGTAAAGGTTGCCTAACACTGGACAAATATGTCAGTAATATCATTTAACACAGATTGATCATCATAATTCCATGTCAACCACAACTCTTACTTTAGGTTATCATGTGATTTCATTAGAGAATGTGTCAGTAATATCATTTAACACAGATTGATCATCATATTTCCATGTCAACCACAACTCTTACTTTAGCGTTGTCATGTGATTTCATTAGAGAAACTTGAATCAATACGTGCGAAGGATAGGGCACGTTATGCCAATATGACTCCCAATCAAAAGCACAGAAAGATGGCATTTATGCGTCGGTAGCGCAATACTCTGAAAGCAAGGATTCCATAGCCATGGAGAACCCATTGTATATCCCTAAGATTGTTCGTGATGGCTCCATACCCACATGTGATTGGTCTATTCCTGAAGTCAGCGGAACCCCTGTTTATATTCAGTCTGCTTCGGAGCATATGGCAGATGGGGAGACCCATGATATGGATGTGAGTGAAATATTACGGAGAAAACATATAACACATGGAAAACGACACACATTGATGTGTCGTCGAAACGAAGCATTCTATGAAAGTACTAAGAAGAATGAGACTGCACCGATGGATGAAACCTTGTCGATGAATTTGGAAGGCGTAAATGGTTTAGAACACCAAACCCAATCGAATCATTGTTAATAATGGTAATGTTCTTCCTTTGTTATTATAATTCTCTAATGGAATTCATTGATAGTTGTAATGACCATAACTTTATGTTTTATATTAACAGAAAACACATCTCCAACGCGCGAGACTGCCCAAAAACACCCAACACACTCACAAGGCAATGATTATGGTAAGTTTTTTTAGAATTTTAAGAACAAAAAACATTGCACAACCTATTTGAGGCATGGGGCTCATATATAACTATACAATAGGTGGTGAAGAGGGCGTCATCTTGGAGGAAGACTCAGAAGACGAGGAAGGCTACATGTTCGCTGGGAATGGTACTTTGGACATGTTCCACGTTGTAGCGTGCACATCATGTGCATGATTTTAGTACTCATATGTTCACTATCATTTCAGAGGATGACACCGATGACGATGTTGAAATGGACGAGTCTGACAACGAGTCTGCCTCAGTTGCAAGCATTCCAGATCCCTATGACATGGTGTATAGCAAGATCCCAACAGACACACACAAGTTGAAGCCAGTGGAAGACTGCAAGCACTGCTATGCAAAGAAGTTTGAGCGTGAGACCATGGGGTTTTGCTGCCGTAAGGGGAAGATCAAACTAGCCAACCCGTATACGCCTCCTGAGCTCATGAAGCTATGGACGAGTGATGACCCTGCTGCTAGGCATTTTCGTGACAACATCAGGTTTTTCAATAGCCATTTCTCATTCACCTCACTATATTGTCACCTTGATAGTGATACCACTAACACATTAAAGCATCCTATCTACACATTCCGTGCCCATGGCCAAATGTACCACAACATATGGTCATTTGGCAAACAAGATGGTTTGGATCGTAGTCATCTGGAGCTCTACTTCTATGATGATGATCCCAGTTTAGAGCATAGGTATCGCAGTTGTCGGAAAGAGCAGTGCCAGAAAGACAAAGAAGTAATCACACAACTAGTCGACATACTTCGTGGCAACCCATACTCTGAACACCTCCGTAGTATGGGGCATGTTGATGATGTGGATGACTATCACATAACACTTAACCTTGACCAAAGGATGGATCAGAGAAGATATAATGCGCCGACCACTTCAGAAGTAGCAGCTGTGTGGGTGGAGGGCAGTGAACGTAGTAGACAGTACGGTAATAGTGTCATCCTGCATGGGAAGAAAAGAGATATATATGGAATCAAGTCCTATCATGGATGCTATGATGCGTTGTCGTACCCTCTATTCTTCCCTAGAGGCGAACTTGGGTGGCATACTGATATCCCAAAGGAAGGTGTGTCCTATGAAACTGTGATGGCAGCTCGTGCAGCCCGTCTAGCTCGTGGTCATAGTGATGAGTCCTCTAATCCTGGTGATAAAGATGATGAGGACGAGGATGATAATGCAGGTTAGTGTTGCGCTTAGTTATTACATGCGCAGTTCATAGTTCGCACTATACTCTCCAATTTACAACACCATATTTTTTCAATTTTCTATGCAGGTTCCGGAGGGAGACTATGTGTGTCTGTGCAGGACTACTACTGCTACAAATTTCAGATGCGTCCCGGGATATTCAACCCAATCCTCTATGGTAAGCGTCTTTTCCAACAGTTTGCGGTAGACACATACATCAAGATAGAGAACTCCCAGTTGGACTATATTTGGGGCCATCAAGATACGATAAGGGCGGACCTATACCAGGGCTTGGTGGACAGCTTACATGTTGGTGAGGGTAGGGCAGATGCTATTGGAAAAGTGTTATCTACATCTTTTATCGGTGGTCCACGGGACAAGAGGCGTCGCTACATGGATGCCATGGCCTTAGTTCGAAAGTATGGCAAGCCGGACGTCTTCCTCACAATGACATGCAACCCAAACTGGGATGAGATTAGGCAGGAACTCTACCCCGGTCAGACACCTCAGGATCGTCCAGATCTCGTTGTTCGTGTTTTTAGGGCAAAGTTGGAGGAACTCAAGAATAAGTTGCTTCAGAAGGACATCCTGGGCAAGGTGAGGGCTTATGTTTATGTGGTGAATTCCAGAAGAGGGGTCTGCCTCATGCCCACTTCCTTCTCATCATGGAGGGGCGGTACAAGCTCACATGCCCCGAGCAATATGACCGTCTTATCTTAGCCGAGCTCCCAAACAAGAAGAAGTACCCAGAATTGTACAAGATGGTCGTGAAGCATATGATGCATGGACCTTGTGGTGCTTTGAATCGTGACTGCCCATGCACAAAAGGCCGTCCTGCTTGCAAGAATCACTATCCTCGACCTTTCAATGCGGCTACATTGCAGGGCAAGGATTCCTACCCGTTATACAGACGACGTGATGGCGGTTCTAAAGCAATGGTCCGAAAGGAATGGCTGGATAATAGGTGGGTCGTCCCATACAACCCGCACCTCCTGCGTTACTTCAATTGTCACATCAATGTTGAGGCATGTGGAAGCATAAAGGTTGTTAAATACCTGTTCAAGTACATATACAAGGGTCATGATCGAGCATCTATTCCTTTGAGTGAGTCTGACAAGGCTAACAAAAATGGAGGTATAGATGAGATCAAACAGTATAGGGACGCTAGGTGGGTGACTCCTCCGGAAGCATTATGGAGGATATATGGCTTTGAATTGAGCAAGAACCCACCACCTGTGATGCAGTTGCAACTCCATCTGCCCAACATGCACGTGGTGTCATTCAGAAAGGGCCAAGATATCGAACGAGTGGTTAGCCAGGAAAGTGCTGAGAAGTCAATGCTTATAGAGTACTTTGAGGCAAATAGGTTACATGAGGAGGCTCGGTCTACCTTGTATAGGGACTTCCCTGAGTGGTATACCTGGCAGAAAAGTAAGAAAAATAAATACTGGAGAAGAAGGGAACGAGATACAGGTGGACAAGTTGGAAGAATTGTGGCAGCCCATCCCGCGGAGGGTGAACGCTATTACCTACGGGTCCTCTTAAACCATGTCACTAGCGCCACATCCTATGAGGACCTAAGGACAGTTAATGGTGAGATCCTACCAACATTTCGTGAAGCTGCAGAGAGAAGGGGATTGATCGAAGGAGACAACACACTTGATGAGTCCCTTACTGAATCTACGTTATACGAGATGCCATCATCTCTACGAAGGCTCTTTGCAACAATATTGGTATTCTGTGATCCAAGTAATGTGCGTGGACTCTGGGAGAAGCACCTGGAGGCAATGTCAGAAGACTATCATCGCAACAATCCATCCAAAGTTGCGGTTGAGCAAATGGTTCTGATAGATATCAGGAATATGCTACAATCAATGGGAAAGGACATAGAGTCATTCCCTCTTCCTGGTATCAATGAAGAATATGAAACTGCCTCCGGCATGCCAAGGGAGATCTTCGAGGAATCCACCATTGAGCTCAATGTTGAGGACACAAATCTATCAGACTCACTTAATTCAGATCAGAGGAAAGCCTACGATGAAATTATGTATGTTGTTGACAGTGATGAGGGTGGCGTATTCTTTGTGGATGGGCCTGGAGGCACCGGGAAGACTTATCTATATAGGGCACTTCTTGCAAAAGTCCGTGGACAGAAAAAGATTGCAGTAGCAACAGCTACGTCCGGCGTTGCAGCTACCATAATGCCCGGAGGGAGAACAGCTCATTCACGGTTCAAGATACCGCTAAGCATTGACGATGGTGGGTTTTGTAGCTTCACTAAACAGAGTGGAATTGCCAAGCTCTTACAGTCAGCTTCCCTCATTATATGGGATGAGGCTTCGATGACAAAGAGGCAGGCAGTGGAGGCGCTAGACAATAGTATGCGCGATATAATGAGCCGACCAAGCCGACCATTCGGTGGAAAGACAGTTGTATTCGTGGAGATTTGGGCAAGTCCTCCTGTTGTCCGTAAGGGTCAAGGGCTCAGATAATTGATTCTTCACTGCGAGGTCTTACCTTTGGGATTGCATGCGCCACCTAAAGTTGGTACATAATATGAGGGCACATAGCGACCCGTGGTTTGCTGAATACTTGTTGCGCATTGGTGATGGCAAGGAGGAGACCAATAATGATGGTTGTGTCCGCCTTCGGACGAGATATGTGTGCCTCAGATCGAAGGGCAATCGATCTTGATACACTGATAGATAATGTTTTTCCCAGTCTCGGTGCTAATATGTCTGATCCAAACTACATCACCTCCAGAGCAATCTTATCGACGCGAAATGATTGTGTGGATAGGATAAATATAAAGATGATCAACCGATTCCACGGAGATGAGATGGTGTATCATAGCTTTGATTCAGCAGTCGATGACCCTCATAACTATTATCCATCTAAGTTCCTTAACACTTTAACCCCTAATGGGTTGCCTCCACATGTGTTGAAGCTCAAGATAAACTGCCCTATTATATTGCTCAGAAATATTGACCCCGCAAATGGACTTTGCAATGGCACGAGGCTGGTGGTTCGAGGATTCCAGAGGAATGTCATCGATGCAGAAATTGTGCTAGGGCAACATGCTGGAAAGAGGATCTTCTTGCCAAGGATCCCCCTTTGTCCCAGTGATGACGAGATGTTCCCTTTCCAGTTCAAGAGGAAGCAGTTTCCTATTAGGCTCAGCTATGCCATGACGGTCAACAAGGCACAGGGGCAGACTATCCCGAACGCGGGTATATACTTGCCCGAGCCAGTGTTCTCTCATGGGCAGTTGTATGTCACGCTGTCTAGATCCACTGCTAGAAAGAACATCAAGATCCTTACCGCCCCGGCTACAGACAATGAGAAAAATGTCTCGGACGATAGTAGAAGGAATAGCTCAAATTACAGCAAAAACAAGAGCTCCAACAATAAGAAAAAGATCTCAAACGATAGCTGCAGGAATAGCTCAGATTACCGCAAGAACAAGAGCTCCAACTGTCCTGTTGGTAATTACACGAGGAACATCGTCTATAGGGAGGTACTTACATCATAGGTGAGACATCTGTCACTTATACTTTCAGTAATTATGTGTACATATATTTTTGAATTAAACTAGATATTTCCAAATTTTTAATTATGAGAGGTTTATTTTGTGCAGGTCACCTCCGTCATGGGGAGTCATTCATGTTTAACACAAAGCATGGTATTGTGTGTTACCGAGAGAAACTGAACCAACTGTGATTTCAAATAACTGTGCAATAATTGGTCATAGAAATTGCTTAACTTGATTGTCATACGATAATACGATTTGCTAAGTGAAGTTTGTGCTTCAATCACTGGGTGGTCGACAAAATTAAGATATAAGATAATTATTCAATGTTTGCTCATGACATTGCTTAACATAATAATTATGTAACATGAACATTGTATTTGAATCATCTATCGCCCGTAGCAACGCACGGGCATTTAACTAGTGCTAATAAAAAGAATATGAGCTTCAAATATCCTTAAGAATTAGCAGATGGGCTGTAAATTATTGAAAATAATGGCTAATAGGTTGTATGCTGTTTTCCACAGATTTGGAGGCTGACTTCTGGGCCTACTAGGTTGACGATGACGCTGTCCTAATTTTTTTTAAGCATACGCAAGGCTTTGTCAACTTAGTCAACACATAGCAGTTACTGTTGGATGTCCATCCAACGGCCGCCGTGCTTCTTCAATCTCTGATCTTCCTGCTCCAAATTACCAAACCAGCGCCAAGGGACTACCTGCTCCCTCCTCCCGTGGCTGGCTATGCTGCCGCCAGGCCATCCCTCTAACCACCCACACATCCTTTTATTTTCCGGCGATGTCAGCCTCACCCGCAGCCGACCAGCCATTCGTTCTCCCTCGGCGTGGGCATCCGCTATGGTGGCTTCACGGCCCGGTGGTTCTCTTCCTGGCCCCCGCCGTCCACTGTGTTTGTGCTCTCGGCGGCGAGGTCAACATGGTCGACAAACAACAGCCATCGGAAGAGGCCGACAAGAGGGGCCCACACAGAAAATGCCTCCTTATTACGCCGCAAAATAATGATTCCTCCACGATAGCTGGGACCCACCGAAGGGTCTCAGATTTGCGAAAAAATGTTCCCCACTGTCGGCTTGGACCCATCGGAATGCCCCTTATTACGCACAAAAAAATGAATACTCCCCCTGCTAGCTGGGACTCACCTTGGTGGGAGGCTGACTTGTGGGCCTACTAAGTTTACGGGGACGAATGGCTTTGTCAACTTAGTCAATATGAACGACTCTAGCTCCAGTGACCGTACGATGTCCATCCAACGGTCGTAGTGCTTCTAGAACCTCTGGTCTTCGTGCTCCAGCCGCCCAAAGCAGCGCCGGTCGTGCCGCGTGCTCCTGCCTCCCGTGGCCGGCTGTGATGCCGCGAAGGCCTCACCGCCCCCTACTACTCCCACCGCTGGCCAGGCCATCCCTCTACTCACCCACACCCCCTGTTATTTTTTGGTGACGGCAGCCTCACCCTCGTACTCCTCTTCGCGTGGGCATCCACTGCTGCGTCTTCCCCGGCTCCGCGTCGTCCCCTTCCTAGGCCTCGCCGTCGTCCACCGCCGTGGTGCTCTCAGCGCGGCATGGTCAATGTGGTCAACGACCAACTTCCATCGAAAGAGTACTGTGCGTGGAGAGGCTGACAGCTAGGTCCATGGCGGTTGCAAGGAAGTGCCTCCTTATTACGCGCAAAATAATTATTCCTCCACCTGACAGCGGGGACCCACCGGACGGGCCACCGTATTTCGCGAAAAAACATTTCCCCCTAACTGCTGGGACCCACCAGCTACATCTTCGCACGCAAGGAAGTGCGTCCCGCAAAAAACGATTCGCCCGACCGCTGGGACCCACCAGCTACATCTTCGCACGCAAAGAAGTGCGTCCGGGAAAAAAAAACAAAACGATTCGCCCCCCTGACTGCTGGGACCCACCAGCTACATCTTCGCAGGCAAGGAAGTGCACGGATACGGGACCTACCTGGTCGAAGCGCACGCGTTGTCATTCTGGTCGCGAACGTACGTATATCTTGGTCGAGAGAGGCGCCGCACGCACACATACGCATAGCGCGAGGGTGCAAGAAAGAAATACGCCATGTACGTACATACGGGCAGGGTCTCGAACGCCTACTCGCGCATACGTACATGGCTGGGTCGGAACGGAGAAACAGCGTCGTCTTCGTGTTCATGGGGAGCCAATCAGCTGGGTCGGAACGGAATGTGTGGTCGTGTTCATCGGGAGGGCTTGGACGGAACAAGCGATGGAAACGAGGCCTGGCGTACCGCACAACGGAGGAAACGGCCTTGTGTTCGACCGGCCACGTTTGAAACGGGATCCTATTCATCGGGAGGGGTCTAGCGTACCGCAAAACGAAGGAAACGGACCTCCTACGGTCGAAACGGGGGTCCTGTTGATCGGGAGGGGTGTGGCGTACCGCAAAACGGAGGAAACGGACCTCCTATGGTCGAAACAGGGGTCCTGTTGATCGGGAGGGGTGTGGCGTACCGCAAAACGGAGGAAACGGACTTGTGTTGGAGCGCTACGGTCGAAACGGGGGTCCTGTTCATTGTGAGGGGTGTGGCGTACCGCAAAACGGGACTCCACGGGATACTGTTCATCTCCACTGTCGACCTCCTCCAGCCTCCACGGGCTACCGCCGACCTCCTCCAGCCTCCACGGGCTCCTGTTCATCCAACCTCCACTGCGCTACTCCAACGGCCATCGCTCAACCACCCTCCACGGGCACCCTCCACCGTCTCATTGCTCATCCAGCCCTCCACACCACGGGTCCTGTTCAACCCCCTCCACGGCCACCCCTCCGCTGCCTACTTTCCATCCAGCCCTCCACACCACGGGGTCCTGTTCATCCAGAGGCAATGCCACCGCTCACTGTTCATCCACCCCCCCCCCCCGCAACGCTCACTGTTCATCCAATCGATCGGCTTCAGTTAGCAGCAGCAGCGAAGGAATCGCTCCATCGGGTTCAGTTAACAGCCATCGATCGATCGCTCGGGTTCAAGAACGTAGCCTGCAATGCAAATGCTCAGTTCGATTAGAGCCCAACGCCGCCGAAGTTCGATTAGAGCTAACGCCGCACACACGCAGCAGCGATGAGAGAAACGCGCATCGCCGCCCCCAACCTCCCGGCCAGAATCGCAACTCCCCAAATTTTCCTCCCTCGCTTCTACCACGGTTTTTTCCGTCATGGACGGCCCAAAGAATGTCATGCAGCTGCGTCTCCGCCTGCCTGTGACGAAAAGCCCATTTTCTCGTCATGATTTTTGTCATAGAAGTAGGAGCCCACCACATCTATGATGATACCGGTTCTGTCACAATTATCGTCATAGAAGTGTCATATGTATGACAGGAAAAAAATTCGTTCGGCCCAAAATGTCACAGATGTGTCTTTTTTTTTTGTAGTGATGCTCTGAGCTCTCGGTCAGGTTGAAGCAGTCGTAATGGTGTGTCCGAACTTCGTAATCGTACTTTATTAGATATGGTGTGATCTATGATGTCTCTTACCGATTAACCACTATCGTTTTGGGGTTATGCATTACAGACAGTTGCATTCACGTTAAATAGGGCACCGTCTAAATCCGTTGAGACGACACCGTATGAACTGTGGTTTGGCAAGAAACCTAAGCTGTCGTTTCTTAAAGTTTGGGGTTGCGACACTTATGTCAAAAGGCTTCAGCCTGATAATCTCGACCCAAATCGGAGAAGTGCGTCTTCATATGATACCCTAAGGAAAAAATTGGGTACACCTTCTACCACATATCCGAAGGCAAAATCTTTGTTGCTAAGAATGGAACCTTTCTAGAGAAGGAGTTTCTCTCGAAAGAAGTGAGTGGGAGGAAAGTAGAACTTGATGAGGTAATTGTACCTTCTCTCAATTTGGAAAGTAGCACATGAGAGAAATCCGTTCCCGTGATGCCTACACTAACTAGAGAGGAAGCTAATGATGATGGTCATGAAACTTAAGATCAAGTTGCTATTGGACCTCGTAGGTCGAACAAAGCACGTTCCGCACCATAGTGGTACGGTAATCCTGTCCTGGAAGTCATGTTACTAGACCATGGCGAACCTACGAACTATGAAGAAGCTATGATGAGCCTAGATTCTGATAAATGGCTTGAGGCCATGAAATCTGAGATAGGATCCATGTATGAGAACAAAGTATGGACTTTAGTGGACTTGCCCGATGATCGGCAAGCCATTGAGAATAAATGGATCTTCAAGAAGAAGACTGACGCTGATGGTAGTGTCACCATCTACAAAGCTCGACTTACCGCGAAAGGTTTTCGACAAGTTCAAGGGGTTGACTATGATGAGACCTTCTCACCCGTAGCGATGCTTAAGTCAGTCTGAATCATGTTAGCAATTGCCGCATTTTATGATTATGAATTGGGCAAACGGACATCAAAACTGCATTACTTAATGGATTTCTTAAAGAAGAGTTATATATGATGCAACCAGAAGGTTTTGTCGATCCTAAAGGTGCTAACAAAGTGTGCAAGCTCCAGCGATCCATCTATGGACTGGTGCAAGCATCTCGGAGTTCGAATATACGCTTTGATAAGGTGATCAAAGCATATGGTTTTATACAGACTTTCGGTGAAGCCTGTATTTCCAAGAAAGTGAGTGGGAGCTCTGTAGCATTTCTAATATTATATGTAGATGACATATTATTGATTGGAAATGATATAGAATTTCTGGATAGCATAAAAGGATACTTGAATAAGAGTTTTTCAATGAAAGACCTCGGTGAAGCTGCTTATATATTGGGCATCAAGATCTATGGAGATAGATCAAGACGCTTAATAGGACTTTCACAAACCACATACCTTGACAAAGTTTTGAAGAAGTTCAAAATGGATCAGTCAAAGAAAGGGTTCTTGCCTGTGTTGCAAGGTGTGAAGTTGAGTATGACTCAAATCCCGACCACGGCAGAAGATAGAGAGAGAATGAAAGTCATTCCCTATGCCTCAGCCATATGTTCTATAAAGTATGTCATGCTGTGTACCAGACCTATTGTGAACCTTGCCATGAGTTTGGCAAGGGGGTACAATAGTGATCCAGGAGTAGATCACTGGACAACGGTCAAAATTATCCTTAGTTACCTAAGAGGACTAAGGAGATATTTATCGGTAATGGAGGTGATGAAGAGTTCGTGGTAAAGGGTTACGTCGATGCAATCTTTAACACCGATTCAGATGACTCTGAGTCTAAATCTGGATACATATTGAAAGTGGGAGCAATTAGCTAAAGTATCTCCATACACAGCTTTGTAATTTGCAAAATACATACGGATCTGAATGGGATAGACCCGTTGACTAAACTTCTCTCACAAGCAAAACATGATCACACCTTAGTACTCTTTGGGTGTTAATCACATGGCGATGTGAACTAGATTATTGACTCTAGTAAACTCTTTGGGTGTTTGGTCACATGGCGATGTGAACTATGGGTGTTAAATCATATAGTGATGTGAACTAGATTATTGACTCTAGTGCAAGTGGCAATCTGAAGGAAATATGCCCTAGAGGCAATAATAAAGTTGCTGTTTTATATTTCCTTATTCATGATAAAGTTTTATTATTCATGCTAGAATTGTATTGATCGGAAACCTTAATACATGTGTGAATACATAAACAAACACCGTGTCCCTAGTGAGCCTCTACTAGACTAGCTCGTTGATCAAAGATGGTTAAGGTTTCCTAACCATGGACATGAGTTGTCATTTGATAATGGATCACATCATTAGGAGAATGATGTGATGGACAAGACCCGTCCGTTAGCTTAGTATTATGATCCTTTAGTTTTATTGCTATTGCTTTCTTCATGTCAAATACATATTCCTTCGACTATGAGATTATGCAACTCCCAGATACCGGAGGAATGCCTTGTGTGCTATCAAATGTCACAACGTAACTGGGTGATTATAAAGATGCTCTACAGGTATCTCTAAAGGTGTTTGTTGAGTTGGCATAGATCGATATTAGGATTTGTCACTCTGAGTATCGGAGAGGTATCTCTGGGCCCTCCTGGTAACACACACCATAAGCTTGCAAGCAAACGACTGAGGAGTTAGTCACGAGGTGATGTATTACAGAATGAGTAAAGATACTTGCTGGTAAAGAGATTGAACTAGGTATGAAGATACCGACGATCGAATCTTTGAAAAGTAACATACCGATGGACAAAGGGAATTACGTATGTTGTCATAACGGTTCGACCGATAAAGATCTTCATAGAATATGTAGGAGCTAATATGGGCATCCAGGTGCCGCTATTGGTTATTGGCTGGAGAGGTGTATCGGTCATGTCTACATAGTTCTTGAACCCATAGGGTCCGCACTGTTGGGGAACGTAGTAATTTCAAAAAATTTCCTACGAACACGCAAGACCATGGTGATGGCATAGCAACGAGAGGGGAGAGTGTCCGTCCACGCACTCGTGAGACCGAAAGCGGAAGCGTTATAACAACGCTGTTGATGTAGTCGACGCCTTCACGATCCGACCGATCCAAGCACCGAACGTCACGGCACCTCCGAGTTCGCACACGCTCAGCTCGATGACGATCCCCGCGACCGATCCAGCAAAGTGTCGGGATGAGTTCCGTCAAGACGACGGCGTGGTGACGATGATGATGCTCCACCGACGCAGGGCTTCGCTTAAGCTCCGCGACGATATGACTTCTCCGGCGCAGGCTTCGCCTAAGCTCTGACGATATGACCGAAGTGGAATATGGTGGAAGGGGCACCGCACACGGCTAAGGAACGATCCGTAGATCAACTTGTGTGTTATGGGGTGCCCCTGCCCCAGAGATATAAAGGAGCAAGGGGGAGTGCGGCCGGCCCTAGAGAGCGCGCTGCCGAGGAGTCCTACTCCCACCGAGTAGGACTCTCTCCTAGTTGGACTAGGACTTGGGGAAGGGGAAGAGGGAAGGGTGCGGCCCCTCCCCTAGTCCAATTCGGACTAGGCCATGGGGCGCGCGGCCTGCCCTAGGCAGCCTCTCTCTTTCCGCAGGGCCCAATAAGGCCCAATACTTCTCCCGCGAATTCCGTAACTCTCCGGTACTCGAAAAATACCCAATCATTCGAACCTTTCCGAACTCGAATATAGTCGTCCAATATATCGATCTTTACGCCTCGACCATTTCAAGACTCCTCGTCATGTCCCCGATCTCATCCGGGACTCCGAACTCCTTCGGTACATCAAAACTCATAAACTCATAATAAAGCGTCATCGAAACGTTAAGCGTGCGGACCCTACGGGTTCGAGAACTATGTAGACATGACCTAGAACTATTCTTGGTCAATAACCAATAGCGGAACCTGGATGCCCATATTGGCTCCTACATATTCTACGAAGATCTTTATCGGTCAAACCGCATAACAACATACGTTGTTCCCTTTGTCATCGGTATGTTACTTGCCCGAGATTCGATCGTCGGTATCCAATACCTAGTTCAATCTCGTTATCGCAAGTCTCTTTACTTGTTACGTAATGCATCATTCCGTAACTAACTCATTAGCTACATTGCTTGCAAGGCTTATAGTGATGTACATTACCGAGAGGGCCAGAGATACCTCTCCGACAATCGGAGTGACAAAACCTAATCTCAAATACGCCAACCCAACATGTACCTTTGGAGACACCTGTAGTACTCCTTTATAATCACCCGATTACGTTGTGACGTTTGGTAGCACCAAAGTGTTCCTCCGTAAACGGAGTTGCATAATCTCATAGTTACAGGAACATGTATAAGTCATGAAGAAAGCAATAGCAACATACTAAACGATCAAGTGCTAGGCTAACGGAATGGGCCATGTCAATCAGATCATTCTCCTAATGATGTGATCCCGTTAATCAAATGACAACTCATGTCTATGGTTAGGAAACATAACCATCTTTGATTAACGAGCTAGTCAAGTAGAGGCATACTAGTGACACTGCTTGTCTATGTATTCACACATGTATTATGTTTCCAGTTAATACAATTCTAGCATGAATAATAAACATTTATCATGATATAAGGAAATAAATAATAACTTTATTATTGCCTCTAGGGCATATTTCCTTCAGTCTCCCACTTGCACTAGAGTCAATAATCTAGTTCACATCGCCATGTGATTTAACATCAATAGTTCACATCTATATGTGGTTAACACCCATACTTCACATCGACATGTGACCAACGCCCAAAGGGTTTACTAGAGTCAGTAATCTAGTTCACATCGCTATGTGATTAACACCCAAAGAGTACTAAGGTGTGATCATGTTTTGCTTGTGAGATAATTTTAGTCAACGGTCTGCATCACATTGAGCCGTAAGTATTTTGCAAATTTCTATGTCTACAATGCTCTTGCACGGAGCTACTCTAGCTAATTTCTCCCACTTTCAATATGTATCCAGATTGAGACTCGAGTCATCTAGATTAGTGTTAAAACTTGCATCGACGTAACCCTTTACTTATTTAACCTTTTTCACTTCCATAATCGAGAAACATATCCTTATTCTACTAAGAATAATTTTGACCGCTGTCCATTGATCTACTCCTAGATCACTATTGCACTCCTTGCCAAGCTTAGTGGTAGGGTATGCAATAGATCCGTACACAACATGACATACTTTATAGAACCTATGGCTGATGCATAGGGAATGACTTTCATTCTTTTCTATCTTCTGCCGTGGTCGGGTTTTGAGTCTTACTCAATCTCGCACCTTGTAACACAGGCAAGAACTCTTTCTTTGACTGTTCCATTTTGAACTACTTCAAAATCTTGTCAAGGTATGTATTCATTGAAAAACTTATCAAGCGCCTTGATCTATCTCTATAGATCTTGATGCTCAATATGTAAGCAGCTTCACCGAGGTCCTTCTTTGAAAAACTCCTTTCAAATACTCCTTTATGCTTTGCAGAATAATTCTACATTATTTCCGATCAACAATATGTCATTCACATATACTTATCGTAAATCTTGTAGTGCTCCCACTCACTTTCTTGTAAATACAGGCTTCACCGTAAGTCTCAGTATAAAACTATATGCTTTGATCACACTATCAAAGCGTTTATTCCAACTCCGAGATGCTTGCACCAGTCCATAGATGGATCGCTGGAGCTTGCACATTTTGTTAGCTCCTTTAGGATTGACAAAACCTTCTGGTTGCATCATACACAACTTTTCTTTAATAGATCCATTAAAGAATGTAGTTTTGACATCCATTTGCCAGATTTCATAAAATGTGGCAATTGCTAACATGATTCGGACAGACTTAAGCATCGCTACAGTTGAGAAAATCTCATTGTAGTCAACACCTTGAACTTGTCGAAAACCTTTCTGCGACAAGTCGAGCTTTGTAGATAGTAATACTACTATCAGCATTTGTCTTCCTCTTGAAGATCCATTTATATAATATGGCTTGCCGATCATCGGGCAACTCCATCAAAGTCCACACTTTGTTCTCATACATGGATCCCATCTCAGATTTCATGGTCTCAAACCATTTCGCGGAATCTGGGCTCATCATCGCTTCCTCATAGTTCGTAGGTTCATCATGGTCTAGTAACATGACTTCTAGAATAGGATTACCGTACCACTCTGGTGCGGATCTTACTCTGGAAGACCTACGAGGTTTGGTAGCAACTTGATCTGAAGTTTCATGATCATCATCATTAACTTCCTCACTAATTGGTGTAGGAATCTTTGGAACTGATTCTGTGATGAACTACTTTCCAATAAGGGAGAAGGTACAATTACCTCATCAAGTTCTACTTTCCTCCCACTCACTTCTTTCGAGAGAAACTTCTTCTCTAGAAAGGATCCATCTTAGCAACGAAAAACTTGCCTTCGGATCTGTGATAGAAGGTGTACCCAACATTTTCTTTTGGGTAATCTATGAAGACGCACTTCTACGATTTGGGTTCGAGCTTATCAGGTGAAAACTTTTTCACATAAGCATCACAACTCCAAACTTTAAGAAACGACAGCTTAGGTTTACTGTTAAACCATAGTTCATACGGTGTCGTCTCAACGGATTTAGATGGTGCCCTATTAAACGTGAATGCAGCTGTCTCTAATGCATAACCCCAAAACGATATTGGTAAATCGGTAAGAGACATCATTGATCGCACCATATCAAATAAAGTACGGTTACGACGTTCGGACACACCATAACGTTGTGGTGTTCCGGTGGCGTGAGCTGTGAAACTATTCCACATTTTTATTTGAAGACCAAACTCGTAACTCAAATATTCATCTCCACGATTAGATCGCAGAAACTTTATTTTCTTGTTACGATGATTTTCCACTTCACTCTGAAATTCTTTGAACCTTTCAACTATTTCAGACTTGTGTTTCATCAAGTAGATATACCCATATCTGCTCAAATCATCATGTGAAGGTTAGAAAATAACGATACTTGCCACGAGCATCAACACTCATTGGGTCGCATACATCGGTATGTATTATTTCCAATAAGTCAGTAGCTTGTTCCATTGTTCCGAGAACGGAGTTTTAGTCATCTTGCCCAAAGCGGCACGGTTCGCAAGTACCAAGTGATTCATAATCAAGTGATTCCAAAAGCCCATCAGTATGGAGTTTCTTCATGCGTTTTACACCGATATGACCCAAACGGCAGTGCCACAAATAAATTGCACTATCATTATTAACTTTACATCTTTTGGTTCAAATATTATGAATATGTGTGTCACACGATCGAGATCCAACAAACCATTTTCATTGGGTGTATGACCATAGAAGGTTTTATTCATGTAAACAGAACAATAATTATTCTCTAACTTACATGAATAACCGTATTGCAATAAACATGATCAAATCATATTCATGCTCAACGCAAACGCCAAATAACATTTATTTAGGTTCAACACTAATCCCGATAGTATAGGGAGTGTGCGATGATGATCATATCAATCTTGGAACTACTTCCAACACTCATCGCCATTTCCCTTTAACTAGTTTACATTTTATTCGTAACTCCTGTTTCGAGTTACTAATCTTAGCAACCGAACAAGTATCAAATACTCAGGGGCTACTATAAACACTAGTAAAGCACACATCAATAACCTGTATATCAAATATACTCTTGTTCACTTTGCCATCCTTCTTATCCACCAAATACTTGGGGTAGTTCCGCTTCCAGTGACTAGTTCCATTGCAGCAAAAGCACTTAGTCTCAGGCTTAGGTCCAGACTTGGGCTTCTTCACTCGAACAGCAACTTGCTTGCCGTTCTTCTTGAAGTTCCCCTTCTTCCTTTTGCCCTTTTCCTTGAAACTAGTGGTCTTGTCAATCATCAACACTTGATGCTCTTTTCTTGATTTCTACCTTCGTCGATTTCAGCATCACGAAGAGCTTGGGAATTACTTTTGTCATCCCTTGCATATTATAGTTCATCACGAAGTTCTACTAACTTGGTGATGGTGATTAGAGAATTCTGTCAATCACTATCTTATCTGGAAGATTAACTCCCACTTGATTCAAGCGATTGAAGTACCTGGACAATCTGAGCACATGCTCACTAGTTGAGCGATTCTCCTCCATCTTTTAGCTATAGAACTTTGTTGGAGACTTTCATATCTCTCAACTCGGGTATTTGCTTGAAATATTAACTTCAATTCCTGGAACATCTCATATGGTCCATGACGTTCAAAACGTCTTTGAAGTCCCGATTCTAAGCCGTTAAGTATGGTGCACTAAACTATCAAGTAGTCATCATATTGAGCTAGCCAAACGTTCATAACGCCCTGCATTTGCTCCTGCAATAGGTCTGTCACCTAGCGGTGCATTAAGGACATAATTCTTCTGTGCAGCAATGAGGATAAACCTCAGATCACGGATCCAATCCGCATCATTGCTACTAACATTTTCAATACAATTTTCTCTAGGAACATATTAAAATAAACATATGAAAGCAACAAACATAGGGAAGCAACATCGCGAGCTATTGATCTACAACATAATTTGCAAAATACTACGGGACTAAGTTCATGATAAATTAAAGTTCAATTAATCATATTACTTAAGAACTCCCACTTAGACAGATATCTCTAGTCATCTAAGTGATTACGTGATCCAAATCAACTAAACCATAACCGATCATCACGTGAGATGGAGTAGTTTTCAATGGTGAACATCACTATGTTGATCATATCTACTATATGATTCACGCCGACCTTTCGGTCTCCGTGTTCCGAGGCCATATCTGTTATATGCTAGGCTCGTCAAGTTTAACCTGAGTATTCGCGTGTGCAACTGTTTTGCACCCGTTGTAGATGGACGTAGAACTTATCACACCCGATCATCACGTGGTGTCCGGGTACTACGAACTTTGGCAACGGTGCATACTCAGGAGAACACTTCTTGATAATTTTAGTGAGAGATCATCTTATAATGCTACCGTCAATCAAAGCAAGATAAGATGCATAAAGGATAAACATCACATGCAATCAATATAAGTGATATGATATGGTCATCATCATCTTGTGCTTGTGATCTCCATCGCCAAGCACCGTCATGATCACCATCGTCACCGCGCGACACCTTGATCTCCATCGTAGCATCGTTGTCGTCTCGCCAACTATTGCTTCTACGACTATCGCTATCGCTTAGTGATAAAGTAAAGCAATTACATGGCGTTGCATTTCATACAATAAAGCGACAACCATATGGCTCCTGCGATTGCCGATAACTCGGTTACAAAACATGATCATCTCATACAATAAAATATAGCATCACGTCTTGACCACATCACATCACAACATGCCCTGCAAAAACAAGTTAGACGTCCTCTACTTTGTTGTTGCAAGTTTTACGTGGCTGCTACGGGCTGAGCAAGAACCGTTCTTACCTACGCATCAAAACCACAACGATAGTTTGTCAAGTTGGTGCTGTTTTAACCTTCGCAAGGACCGGGCGTAGCCACACTCGGTTCAACTAAAGTGAGAGAGAGACACCCGCCGGTCACCTTTAAGCAACTAGTGCTCAAGCGGTGAAACCAGTCTCGCGTAAGCGTCGCGTAATGTCGGTCCGGCCGCTTCATCTCACAATATCGCTGAACCAAAGTATGACATGTTGGTAAGCAGTATGACTTATATCGCCCACAACTCACTTGTGTTCTACTCGTGCATATGACATCAACGCATAAAACCAGGCTCGGATGCCATCTGTTGGGGAACGTAGTAATTTCAAAAATTTCCCACGAACACGCAAGACCATGGTGATGGCATAGCAGCGAGAGGGAGAGTGTCCGCCCACGCACCCTCGTGAGACCGAAAGCGGAAGCGTTATAACAACGCGTTTGATGTAGTCGTACATCTTCACGATCCGACCGATCCAAGCACCGAGCGACGGCACCTCCGAGTTACGCACACGTTCAGCTCGATGGCGATCCCCGACTCCGATCCAGCAAAGTGTCGGGATGAGTTCCGTCAGACGACGGGTGCAGGACGATGATGATGCTCCACCGACGCAGGGCTTCGCCTAAGCTCATGACGATATGACTTCTCGGCGCGCAGGCTTCGCCTAAGCTCTGCGACGATATGACCGAAGTGGAATATGGTGGAAGGGGCACCGCACACGGCTAAGGAACGATCCGTAGATCAACTTGTGTGTTATGGGGTGCCACCTGCCCCAGATATAAAGGAGCAAGGGGGTGCGGCCGGCCCTAGAGAGGCGCTGGAGGAGTCCTACTCCCACCGGGAGTAGGACTCCCCCTCTCCTAGTTGGACTAGGACTTGGGGAAGGGGAAGAGGAAGGGTGCGGCCCCTCCCCTAGTCCATTCGGACTAGGCCATGGGGGCGCGGCCTGCCCTAGGCAGCCCCTCTCTTTCCCGCAGGGCCCAATAAGGCCCAATACTTCTCCCGGCGAATTCCGTAACTCTCCGGTACTCGAAAAATACCGAATCATTCGAACCTTTCCGAACTCCGAATATAGTCGTCCAATATATCGATCTTTACGTCTCGACCATTTCGAGACTCCTCGTCATGTCCCCGATCTCATCCGGGACTCGAACTCCTTCGGTACATCAAAACTCATAAACTCATAATAAACTGTCATCGAAACGTTAAGCGTGCGGACCCTACGGGTTCGAGAACTATGTAGACATGACCTAGAACTATTCTTGGTCAATAACCAATAGCGGAACCTGGATGCCCATATTGGCTCCTACATATTCTACGAAGATCTTTATCGGTCAAACCGCATAACAACATACGTTGTTCCCTTTGTCATCGGTATGTTACTTGCCCGAGATTCGATCGTCGGTATCCAATACCTAGTTCAATCTCGTTACCGGCAAGTCTCTTTACTCGTTACGTAATGCATCATTCCGTAACTAACTCATTAGCTACATTGCTTGCAAGGCTTATAGTGATGTACATTACCGAGAGGGCCAGAGATACCTCTCCGACAATCGGAGTGACAAAACCTAATCTCAAATCGCCAACCCAACATGTACCTTTGGAGACACCTGTAGTACTCCTTTATAATCACCCGATTACGTTGTGACGTTTGGTAGCACCAAAGTGTTCCTCCGTAAACGGAGTTGCATAATCTCATAGTTACAGGAACATGTATAAGTCATGAAGAAAGCAATAGCAACATACTAAGCGATCAAGTGCTAGGCTAACGGAATGGGTCATGTCAATCAGATCATTCTCCTAATGATGTGATCCCGTTAATCAAATGACAACTCATGTCTATGGTTAGGAAACATAACCATCTTTGATTAACGAGCTAGTCAAGTAGAGGCATACTAGTGACACTCTGTTTGTCTATGTATTCACACATGTATTATGTTTCCAGTTAATACAATTCTAGCATGAATAATAAACATTTATCATGATATAAGGAAATAAATAATAACTTTATTATTGCCTCTAGGGCATATTTCCTTCACGCACGCTTAACGTTCGATGACAATATACACTACTAGGGAAAAGCCTATACACTGAATCTTACCAACAGCATGTTTTAAAATAAGGCACTGCTGCAATGTAGCAGTGGCGCACTCCAGCAGAACTCGCTGCTGAAATAAAAGTAGCAGTAGTGTGCCTCCTGTAAGCCGCGCTACTGCTATAATTCCCACGACCCCGCCGCGAAGCTAGTTCTAGCAGCGCGTTAATTCGAAGTGCGCTACTGCTAGGTCGTTTTGCAGTAGCGCCTTTCCCTATAGTGCGCTACTGCTAAAACTAGCTATCTCCCACCACCCACGCTCTCCTCTATCCGATCCACTCACACTCACACTCACTCGATCTCCCCTCAACCCCCACCCCACCCCCCCCCCCCCCGCGCCGGTCCTCCCGCGCAGGCCGCCATCGCCTACCCCTCCTCCCTCTGCGCCGCCATCACCTCCTCCTCCTCGCTGGACTCGGTACCGCCCTCCTTCTCCATCCTCCCTCCACTCGCCGCCGGTCGGCCCCTCCTCGCTCCGCCCTTCCTCCTCCGTCCTACTCTCTCCTCTCTCCTCCAGTCGCCCCTCCTTCTCCCTTCTCCCTCCTCCATCCACAACCCCTCCTCCCTGCTACATTTTGATTTAGTAGGCTAGTTCATATGCAACATTTTGATTTAGTTGATTTAGAACATTTGATTTAGTTGATTTAGTAGGCAAGTTGATTTAGTAGACTAGTTGATTTATAGAACATTTTGATTTAGTTGATTTAGTAGGCATGTTAATTTAGTAGGTTAGTTGATTTAGTTGATTTATAGAACATTTTGATTTAGTTGATTTAGTACGCTAGTTGATAGCTCTGATGATTTGGCACCACCTAGCTAGATCTTAGGATTATAATTGTCCATCAAATTGCTTCTCACGGAAGAAGAATCAAGTTGCTTCTAGCGAAAGATCTGGCATTTGCCTGCTAGATGTTGGTTTTATTCTAGAAGGTGTTAGTAAGCTATGAAAATATAATTGAAGAAGAACCAAAAATATCACAAGCTACTGTTTTTCTTTCCTGTGAAGTGGATCGTTAATCCTTTGCTCATATTGCTTTAGAAAAATGGCGCCGCCACCACCACCACCATGTCGACAGTGCAAGTCAAGGTGCGCCAGCAGCCTTGCAACTGGCAAGCTGTTCGGCATCTACTTCCAGCCGAGTTTTCATCATGCGGCGGTAAGAAATTATATGAAATGTAACAACTATTTTATTTTTAGTGTTGGCATTACTGCATTGTGTCATTTTGCTTTTTTTACACAGATCGTCCCATGCAATGTGAGGTTGAAATTCAACAAGCTGACAGGAGACACTGTGACATTTGAGGCTCCTGGGGGTCGTACACTATGGAGGTCGAGAAAGGACACAATATGTCGTAGATTGGAGGAGATGGATGGGCCTGTTTCCTCGCCCGCATGCGTCTTACTGGTGGTGAGTTGACCAGCTTCTCCTTCAGAGTAGAAAGACCCAAGCTGGTTGTCATTTATATCAACCTCGTGGAAGATGACGAAGATGATGAAGATAATGAGGACCCACTCGATGAAAATGATGAGGATCCACTTCATGAAGCCATCGTAGCTCAAAGAATGAGGTTGAGCAAGGAGGAGGTGTGCAACCTATTGGACATAATTCCGCCACGTGATGACTTTGTCGGGGTGCCATTCGTGACCCGCCTGACAAGTACCATGGTCGATCGACATGATATGGTATGTTATACTTACATGCTCATTAGTGTAGAGTCCGATCACATGCTTATTAGTGTAGAATCTAAGGAACTATTAATAGTGTAGATAATCCATATATACTTATTTGCAAGAATCTGTGCGAGGCTATTTATTAATTGATATGTTTTTCTTATTCAGAAATTGGCAAAGAGCCTATTTGTGAGTTGTGGTATCGAGCCTGATGAAGAAGGCTCAGCTGGACTACGCCTTACCACAAGGGGCTCCGTCACAACCTGTACTTACCGCATGGACATGGACAGTCGCACACACTTAAACTCGGTTGGGTGGAAGAGATTCCTCGTTGGCAAGAATCTTCGTGTTGGATAGGCCATCCTAATTACTATCAGGAACACCCACCGCCCAGGCTTGAGGATGATGATCGTCGTCGATATCATCTAGAACTACATATGTGTGTGTGGCTATATCATCTAGAACTACATATGATGATCGTCGTCGATATCATCTAGAACTACATATGATGATCGTCGTCGATATCATCTAGAACTACATATGATGATCATCGTCGATATCATCTAGAACTACATATGATGATCGTCGTCGATATCACCTAGTACTGCTTGAGGATGCATGTTGACTATATATGAAATTGTTATTTAGTACTCCCTCCGTTCCAAATTACTCGTCGTGGCTCCGTTCCAAATTACTCGTCGTGGTTTTAGTTCAAATTTGAACTAAAACTACGACGAGTAATTTGGAATGGAGGGAGTACTACCTAGTACCTATAATGCTTTATGAAATTGATATCTAGTAGTACCTAGTATCTGGAAATTGCAGTTTATTGAAACTGAAACGGGGTAGGAAGTGAAGGGAATGATGAAAGATATAGCAGTGGTGAGGGGCTAGGAAACCACTACAGCTAATTAATAGTAGCGCGTTCTAGAAAAGCGCTGCTGATATAGTCAACAGTAGTAGCGCGGGTGCGGACCGTGCTACTACTAACAGTTAGCTGTAGCGTCGTAGTAGTAGCGCGGCTGCCCGCGCTGCTGATAGCCTCAAAACCCGCGCTACTACTAGGGTTTTCCCTAGTAGTGATAGTATTATATGAGTTATGTGATTTGGTGACCGAATGTTGTTCGGAGTCCCGAATGGGATCACGGAAATGACGAAGAGTCTCAAAATGGTCGAGAGGTAAAGATTTATATATAGGACGATGGTACTCGGACACCGAAAATGTTCCAGAAGGTATCAGGTACATATCGGGTCAACGAAAGGGGTTCCGGACACCTCCGGGAAAAGATATGGGCCTTATGGGCCAAGAGGGGAAACGCACCAGCCACAAGGGGCTGGTGCGCCCCCCATATGGGCCGGCCAAGGTGGAGAAGGAAAGGAATGAAAGGGAATAGGGTTCCCCTTCCTTTCCCCCTCCCCCTCTTTCCTTCCCCCTCCAATATATATGGCAGGGGGGGGGGGGCGGCTTGGGAGGAGCCCAAGTAGGACATGGAGAAGGGGAGGAGAGGAGCGGGGCGCAACGGTTAGTGAGAAGTACCTGGGGTTTTGTGGTGTCAGGGTGGGCAGTGTTAAACAACACTAAAACATCATGAAGACGAACTGTAAATTACAAAATTAAAAAACAAGTCTGAAATTTTTGGCATCGAAGATTCTCCCACGCACTAGGTGCATGCTAATTTTCAGGGCTAAATGTCATTTGAGGAGTTCCACACACGCAGAAAATCGGCTCCAAATAGCGTTCTTTTTCAAAGTTCCTCTGAGACAATTTCCTTTTTGCTAAGAGCTCCTCGAATGTCATTTTACCACAGATTTTTAGACACACACCTAGGGCATTTAAGCATCTTCGATGCCAAAAAAAAATCAAATGTTTTTGAATATGTTTGCTATTCTATTTGAATTTACTGTTCACTAGAAAAACGGTGCACTACTTTGTCAGGTACTAGTACTTAAAAAATGTCAAGCATTCATCAAGGATGGTAAATTAGTAATAATACTACCATTAATTAATACTTGCGCAAGACAACATCAGCACAGCAATTCAGCATTCATCAATTTAGCAATAAACTGATGTTGGAGACTTGGAGTAGGCTACAAAAGCAGCAGCATTGCAGCAACTCAAGTCTCATCAGCTGCATGACCCTAAGCCTGCATAAGCACAAAAGCAGTAACTTGAATCCCATCAGCTGCAGGAACTCAAGTCTGCTTTTATAAGACAATCCAACCTTGACCTGTTCATGTTCATGTTCCTGATGCTCTGCATGGAGGTGGTATCCGCCGTGCTTGTAATTTTGCATATCATATCAATAAACTTGCTCTGACTTGTTTCTGAAAGGGAGCAACCCAGCAATCACACTGGCGGGTAACCGCAACAAAGAATCGACACTGTGATCATGGCAGCAATCTTCACAACTATCTATCTGGAACAAATCTCCGCCAATACCGGTCACCGGTTCCAGTATCAAGTCAGGACTCAGGAGCCGCTAACTTCTTTGATTCGGAACATAAGTGCCTCCTCCATAGCAATTCTCCATTTCCTGTTCCACAAGCTCATGCAGACTGCCAAAAGCACGAAGGACTTGGCCCTCTATACGGATATTGCTCCTGTTTTCTTCAGCAGTTTTGTAAGGTTTAGAGAACAGATGTTTCAGAAAACATACAGATGATTCATACGGACTGCCTAACTTCTTTGATCCTGCGTGCTCCTCCGGGTCAAGAGTTCTGTGTGGGTCTGCTTCTACTGCTCCTCCGTGACCTTATAGGTCTGTCAGCACACATCATTAGGCGAGTCCATTTCCGCATCCTTGGCAGCACATACCACCGTCACGAGGTTAAGGATTAGTTTATGGTATCAAGTGGATGAGATTTACATACTTACAAAGTGATAAGATAAGCTCGTGTTACAGAAGGGACAGGTACAGTACCTTATGTGTGCAGAGTGCATCCCCCATCTTGCTCTCGAATCGTCCAATTCAGCCTAATACATCAATTAACAGTCTCGGGTTAAGGGCCTCAGTCTAAGGCCGGGCAAGCGCCTCCTTTCTAAAACAGACAGTCTTGGGTTCTCAGCAGCCTGAGGCGAAAGGAGGGCAGCTGGCATCATACATTAGAACAAGCCTGCAGTAAATAGAGGACTTGAATATGAACATTTTTTACCAATGTTTTTCACACCTACGAGCATTAAAAACTGACAAGAGTACTACTCCCTCCGCCCCAAAATAAGTGACTCAACTTTGTACTAGCTTTAGTACAAAGTACAAGGTCGAGTCACTTATTTTAGGACGGAGGGAGTATTAAAATATACTCCCTCTGTAAACTAATATAAAGATCGTTTAGATCATATTAGTTTACAGAGGGAGTACATTTTGATCTAAACGATCTTATATTAGTTTACAGAGGGAGTGCACCAGAAAAAAGAAAGTAACCCAGAATTAAGACCAGCTAGGAATAAAATCTACTGGCCTCCTTTTCCACCAGCTGCAGTAGTAACTCAGTGTCTAGAACACAGAGGCCATTCCAACCTAACAGTTCCTGCAGCTCGTGCAATCATAGTTTCTTTTTACTGCTACAACTCATTGGAATCAATGCTTGGAATTATTTTCTTCAGTAGACTGAATGATGATGCGGACGTGTTACATTCTGCAGTGAACTGCAGTAGCTCGTTCTCTAGAACAGCAAAAGCCTGCCATGAAAAGCATCAGAAAATACCAATAACACTTGTTGATCTGTGATTTGCTGCACGAATATTTATATCTTCAAAGGCCAAACAAAGAATGCATTAGTACTAGTACCGCACAAAGACTAAATTTCAATACCAAGATTGTCTGGTCAAACAAATTATACCACATAAAAGAGCATAATAACAGCATTGCAACAACTCCAAAAGCTCTAGACAGCAACACAAGGATTCAACCAGTCCAGAAAAGATAATTTGAACCATCCTTGATGCATTGGTGCACCCAGGAATAATTCTGGCCCACGTTAGCAGGGCAAAGAGGACCATCGATGTGAATTGGATCAATGCTGCAAAATCAACAATACGGAAAAGCGAACTCGGAATCACCCTTGACTCTGTAGTATCACTGAACAGAAGGTTCTTGCCAAAGACCTGCATCATGCACACTGCTCACATATATCACCTGGTGGCAGTGATAAGCATAAAAGGAGATGGATACCAAATCATGAGCCATTTACAATAAATTACATCACACTGAAAGCAGTAGGTTGCAGGTATACAAGTCAGGGGAACACAAGTTACTGAAATCTCAGGCATCAGTAACCATGAGAGGCTGCAGCACTTGAACTAAAAATGGTTCAGAACCAGCTGTGAATGATTCAAATTTAGTAATACTACTTGTATTCTTACTATTTATAAGGAATTTTAAACATCCTACTTCAGTAACAGTGAATTGTTCTACAAGAACTATAATTTATGTCACTGGTGATTGTGAATTATCCGTTAACACTTCAGTTACCATTGTACATGGAATAGAAATTTAGCACCCGTGTTGGAGCACTAAATTAAATCACAATGAAGGGGTTACTGAAAGCAGTAGATTGCGCATTACATGAGTCATGGAAACACAAGTTACTACTCCTACTTGCATTAAAAAAAAACACATACTGAGACTACTCATGTATCACCTGGTGGCAGTGATAACCATACAAGGAGATAGATACCAAATCGATGACCATTTAAACTAAATTACATCACATCAGATTGCACATAAACAAGTTACTATAATACATTCATGCATAACAGGCACAAGCAGAGACTAACCTACCTGATTTAGATTCAATATTAAGAAGCGACGCAAGGTAACTAGACAAGCACAAACAGAGATTATGCATCACTGAAATTTGGACCTCTGATAGCACCCAACTATGCATCAGCTCTTCATCCCACGCGCAGGCTCGACTTGAGAAGGTCAGCCAACACCGAAGGGCAGCTTGCCGCCAGGTACTTGTACCCCTCCGTCGCCAACACAGCATCAAGAACTTCGTGATTTCTAACGATGAACTGAACGCACTTGGCCTTGAGCCGTGGACAGTTGTGCTGCTCGGCTAGAGCCAGAGACGTCGCTGCAGTGTCGACATTGATGCCATCAGAGAGCTTGCCTTCGCAGATCAGCTTGAGCCTGTCCAGCCCGTATCTGTCAGCAGCTGCAAGCAAGTGCTGAGCTAACATTGTCACCTCCTCGCCCTTCTCATCGAATTCCGCCACGGTATCGGTGTACATGAAGTGAAGCAATGCCTTGAATACCACAGCCTCCATGTCCTCGATCTCCACACGCTGTGAGCATTTCTCCTTCATGTCTCCAAAGAACTGAGCCATGAAAACCGGAGACCTCGCGGCCAGTATGCTCTTATGCGCGGCAACGGACTCGCCAGACACGAGGAAGGTGACGTCCGCTCCGGCCTCGTTCTGCAGGAGTTCGGCCAGGTGCCGGCTCAAGTTTGAGGATGGCACCGGCACTTCTTCGACAGGGTCTGTCACCGTGTCAGGCAGCTCCTTGAGAACCTCAATGGTGCATTCCATAGTGAAGGAATCGCCCCGGAGAAACGCCGACGCGGCCAGCGCGCGCCGCCCAACAATCGCCGCCTTGGTCGAGCATTCCTGCGGGCGACTGAACACTTTTGAGATACTGATTTCGTTGGACGGTTTGAGTATCCCTCTCGGGTCGACCAGCCGGCAGCCTATGGCCGCCCTCACGCTGCCCCTGCGGGGCTTGCTGAGGAAGGCGACCTCCAGCACCACGTACGCGCCGCCGCCGCCGCCGGCAGAGCTGGTCATCGCTGGGTAGACGCGGACCTCCCACTCGTACCCGTCGAAGCTCCACCTGGATCTGACGCAGTCGTCGTGGTCCATGCTCTCGGTCAGGCTGAAGCCGTCGATCTTGAGCATCCGCGCCGAGCGCGCGACGGCGGTGAAGTTTATGCAGGCGTTCTCCATGAAGAAGGTCTGGGTGGAGACGAACGCGTGTGAGCGCGATTCGGTTGGCGACGGGAAAGGCGCGAGGGCAGAGGAGGCGAAGGGCGGCTCACCGGCGTCGCTGGAGGCTGGATATGAGGACCCTGCGCGAGCGCCGACGGATGAGGGCTAGGCCTGGTGTCCCGGCGTCGGAGAGGCGGGCCGGCTGGCCTGCCGGCGTCCGCTCAGGCGGATCTGGCCGGATTTGGGGTTTGGCTGGTGGAGGTCGGCGGCGGCGGGGAGGAGAAGGTGGAGGTGGCGAGTGAGGAGGATTCCGACTGGGCTGCCGAAATTGACGGTGAGAGACGATTGGGCAAAGCTGGCCAAACGGGCCAGCACGGCCCACAGAGGCACGATTAGTAAACGGGCCGGCACAGGACGCTGGTTGTTACCTTGAAAAAATGCCTGAATTTTGAAAAGAAAAATGTCGTTTTTTTATGTGGGCACTCTCTTTTTTTCATACAGAAATGGATTTTAATGCTAAAAATCTGAATTCAGATCGAACGTTTGTTATGTCAATTTATGTTGGCGTGAGACGTGACGATAGCAAATTTAGTTTGCAAGCACGAAATTTCCTGGCAAAAAAGAAACCGAGATGGATTTGCCATACTCACCGACTAAACTTGTCATTCTCGACAAACATAATTTACCATGAAAAATGTTTGATTTACCATATCTATATCTAGAAATCTGACGTTCGTTAGATATTCTGGTCCTTCTTAAAGATTGACTGACTGTGACAAAACAATTGTCAAAAAGACGGTTCGTAGGTTTTCTACAGCAAAGGACCCTCGAGATTTATTGATTAAAAACTACTCGCTCCGTCCCATAATATAAGAGTGTTTTTCAAGCTTTGTTAGTTCAAAATACGTTCTTGTATTATGGGATAGAGAGAGTAGCGTATAACACATCTTACAAAAGGACCCTAAAGAAACAAAGAGGTACAACCAAGTTCCTAGACTTTTGTAAGAAGGACGGGTCAACAACCACCACGTCGGATTCACCTCGCCGTCACCAAGGAACAAGCCACTTGGGGGGACAAGGGCACCACAGGTCGAAGCCATGGCTATCGATGAGAAAAAAAATTGATGATGGCATCGTGATGCCGGTCGGCCTAGGTTTTCGTAGGTTTGAATAGTACTACACGCCTACCGGGCACCACAGCGTGTTCCATTCGTGAAAGTAACTCGTTTTTCTTTCATGAAAGTAACTCGTTTTTCTCTTTCGTGAAAATAACTCGTTTTTCTCTAGCAATTTATTACTCGTTTTTCTCTTTCATGGAAGTAACTCGTTTTTCTCTAGCAAGTTATTACGACCGGATGTTTCGATTCAGTTTTTCTTTTTATTGCGTTGCTTTGGTTTTATTCCTGTTCCGCTTGCTCGCTTGGTTGTTTCGTTCTGGTTTTAATCAATGTTGCCTTGGTATTATCCTTGTTTCGCTCGCTTGCTTGGATGTTCCGCTCCGGTTTTATCTATGTTGCCTCGGTTTTATCATTTAGCTTTTTCTTCAGCTCACTCCACTGCTAGCTCAAAAAACAAATACTTCCGTCTTTTTTATTTGAAAAAGTACAAAATAAAAAGATGTGCAGGGATTTAAAAAATGATGCAGAATAAATAAATCATAAATTGTGAAAAAAATTAAGGATTTCAAATAATAGTCATGAATTTGAAAAATGTTTTGCAAATTACAAAATGTTAACAGACCTTAACAGTTCATGAACTTTAAAAATATTCACGAATTTTAATATATGTTCATTGGTTTAAAAAATTCATGATAAAAATCAAAGGAAAAAATAAAAAAGAATATTAAAACCGATAGAGAAAACAAAGAAATAAAAAACTAAAAACTATGCCCTGTAGAACATGCTCAAATCAAGGGAGCTTAGTATCTCAAATATTTTAAACCAAAGTGAGTTTAAGGTTTGTTAATTTAAAATGGACTTCTAACTGGTAACATCCACATTTGCAAAAAGAAAGAAACATGGTGCAACAGAATGCATCTTTTGTTGCTAGTGAATGACAGGAAATATATTTGTGCACAGAAAGTGGCCTGGTTAGCCCATCACGAATGTCCTTTTGTCACACAAAATGTGTATCACTTTAGAAGGAAGAAATGCAGAGTGTACATATCACATTAACACCTACTACTACATGTGTATTTTTTTTAAAGAAATCTTAGTTCTGAGAATAGCTTGTGACAGAGAAAGCAAAAATCGATACTTGCACAAGAAAGAAAGCGCAAGAACATCACTACATCAGCGCAACAAATCAAGAACATACTAGTTTCAAATTTGTGTTGGAGTAAACTACAAAAGCGGTAACTTAAATCTGCTTCGCTACAAAAGCAGGAACCGAAGTGTGCTTCGCTACAAAAGCAGCAACTTGAATCTCATCAGCTGCAGGAAACAAGTCTGCCTTTATAAGACAAGCCAACGCCGTCACCTGACCATGTCCCTGATGCCCCAAAGATTGCTCTGACTGTAACTGAAGAGTAGCTCGGCAATCGCATTGGTGAGTAACTGCAACGAAGAATCTGGTACTCGAGATCACGGCAGTAATCTTCGCAGTTACCCTCTTGGTGTGCTCAAGGAACAATCTTGCGGTCCTGGAGAAACGAAGATCTGAAAATCGCTTTGCTACACCAGACACCACCTTCCAGCATCAAGTCTTGTACCAGCTCCAAGTAGGAGTTGCCTCCTACTCTGTTTCGGAACACAAGTAGCCTCATTCGTAGAATTTCTCCATTTCCTGTTCCACAAGCTGATGTTGACTGCCAAAAGCACAAAGAACTTGTCCCACCACATAGATATGGATGTTCTGATTTTCCTTACTCCCTCCGTTCACTTTTGTAAGTCGTTTCAGACAACTCAAAATGGGCTGTTTTACATATTGTCTGAAATGTCTTCGAGGTCTTATAAAAGTGAACAGAGGGAGTAGCATTTTCTAAGGTTCAGAGAACAGATGATTCAGGAAACATGTGGAGCCTCTGCTAGAGTTGATCCCGAGTGCTACTCCGGATCTGGAGTTCTGTGCGGATCTGCTGTACTGCTCCTCCGTGACCTTACAGGTCTGGCAGCACACATCATTAGGCCAGTCCATTTCCGCATCCTTGGCAGCACATACCACCGGCACGAGGTTAAGGATCTATCGTTTATGGTATCAAGTGGATGAGATTTACATACTTACAAAGTGATTAGATATGCTCGTATTACAGAAGTGATAGGTGCTGTACCTTCTGTGTGCAGAGTGCAGCACCATCTTGCTCTTGCATCCAATTCGGCCCAATACCTCAATCAACGGTCTCGGGTTCTAAGCAGCCAGAGGCAAGAGAAGGGCAGCTGGCATTGTACCTTCGAACAAGCCTGCACTAAATAGAAAACCTGAATATGAACATTTTTCTATCAATGTTTTCACACCTACTAGCGCTAAAAACTCACAGGACTACTATTAAGATGTACAGCAGAAAAAAGAAAATAATCTAGAATTAAGACCAGCTTGGAAATTTATCTCTACTGACCTTTTCCACCAGCTGCAGTAGTAACTCGGTGTCTAGAACACAAGCAGAGGCCATTCCAACCCAACAGTTCCTGTAGCTTGTGGACTCACAGGTTCTCTTCATTGCTACAACTCATTAGAATCAATACTTGGAATTATTTTCTTCAGTATGCTAAATGATGATGCAGGCATGTTACATTCTGCAGTGAACTGCAGTAGCTCGTTCTCTAGAACTGCAAAAGCATCAGCAAAAGCCTGCCATGAAAAGCATCAGAAAATACCAGTAAGACTTATTGATCCATGATTTGCAGGACGAATATTTATATCTTCAAAGGCCAAACAAAGAACGCATTAGTACTAGTACCATGCAAAGACTAAATTTCAATACCGGGATTCCCCAGTCAGATGAGTTACTATATAACAGAGCATAATAACAGAAAACGGCGTTGCCACAAGTCCAAAACGCTCTAGATGCAAAAGATGGATTCAAGCAGTCCAGAAAAGATAATTTCAACCAACCTTGATGCATTGGTGGATCCGGAAACAATTCCGGCCCACATTGTTAGCAGGGCAAAGAGGGTCATCGATATGAATTGGATCAATGCTGCAAAATCCACAATATGAAAACTTAACATAGGCAGAAGGTGACAGACATAAACGATGTATTACTGAGATCGACTTTTATTACCTGTGCCCTCTTTCTCGGTTCAAATAAATTCCACTTCCTTGGATGGAAATACGCATATGGCGTGGATCAAACACATTCCTGTCATCCAGAATGTTTGAAAGCGGTTAGAAGTCAGATGCACCAATATATTGCTAATTTAGCTGTCCCAAAAGAGAAACCATACACTGGGCCCCTATAGTCATTCTAGCACACTTTACACGCTTTTTCTACATCTGGTACTCATCTTTTCCCTTATGTTTTAAACAATAAAGTGTCCATACATACTCACTTACCCAAAAAAATACAGGAAATCCATCAAAAGGCTCCCTAGATTCTGCCAAACACAAAACAGCAAAAATGTAGCATTAGTGGCAGTTTACAATAAAAATATGAACTTGCTAAGAAGAGGGGCCAGAGATAAATTTTTATTTTTCCATTGGTACTACTGAAGTTTGAAACTCAAAGATGACCAAATATCTACATATATGTGAGCCAACCACTAAAATATAATATATGATACAGAAACAAATATCTCACAGAAACATGATAGAGTAACCAAGGAAAAAATAGTGTAGATTCTAAGTGAGCTATACTATTCAAGATGTGCAACTTACTTGGTTAGTAGGCCGACCAAGATGATGTTCATGCTGAAGAAAACGAGTGATTAACAACACCTGCGAAGGATATTAAAAGATGAAGTTCTTTTCACAGGTCATCTCAAGAGTTAATGTCGTTAATAAATATAATATGCTAACATGAAATGTAAGCATCAAGTATGTTATCCAGAGATGAAAATATATAAGAAAATATAAGTTAGCTCGGAAACGTGCTTGTAATGCTGTTAGACATACATTAGCAGTCACTACGAGGACATATTATCTGACCGAAAAAAATTATCTGATTGAAAGGTTTAATCCAGACAAACCATCAAAAGTATAGAACAATCAACTGTGACCAACCCTGATAAAATTAACAAGCAAAATTCTTACTAAAATTAAGGAAGATATTTTAGTCATTATTATACTAACTCAGAAGCAATGATCTGGAGAGCGTGTAGGTAAACATAAAGAAGTTATCCAGCGCAAACAAACTTTCAGAGTCATAAATCAGCACAAAAAGAAATCACATGAGTATTATGAAAAGCTACATACCAAACAGTAAGAGCTTAGACCACCCGAATATGGGTGGTCCAAACTACGATCTGCCAAAAACTTCTTCATGATTAAGGCAAGGGGTAAAGCCGCAGGAAATTGCTGAGTCAGCTCACCAACCTGTAGCCAGTTAAAGAAAGAAGGTGAATAAGCATGGCAAACTTGGATCTCTAATTTTAGTCCCGAAAATTTTGTATTCATGACTTTCAAGCACAATTTCATGGGCATCAAAGCATGTGGCAGTACCATGTAGTTAGATAGTTCCATGGTTCAACTAACCAAACAGCTAGCTAGCTGACCATTCATGTGTATACAAGACTTGCACTTGCACTTGAGAAAGAAACTAAGTGATTGTGGTGGTATTGAACGCTACATACTAAACAAATCCAAAACCTCATAAATGTTGCCTTCCAGCATCTCTTTTTCTTTAGTTGAACCATCACCATGACATCATTAAAAATAGAAATCACACAAGAACCATCATTATCTCATCCTTAGGATCATTTGAGGCGACATGTATGTAAGCATCAAATGAGAAAACATTACTATTACCTCCGTACCAAAATATAAGACGTTTTGTAGGCTAGTTTAGCCTACAAAAAACATCTTATATTTTGATACGGAGGTAGTACTTTTTAATGAGAAAACATTAGTCCTCTCGAACATGTGACAACTGATAAGAACTAAGAGCAATGATGATAATTCGAACTGCCTACGATCGACATGATGCTACTTAAGTATGACAATAAATTTGTGTGTAAATGGTATATACAATTTGAATTCAGATCATGCTTCGCACACAGATTATTACAATACTGAACTGCAATCTTACATAGAGCGGATACATAAGGCAATAATCCATGCCTACAAGAGACAGGTATCAACTAAGCATGAACTTATTCATACCCAATTACCCATTAAGCATTCCACCTTATAATATATTTGTATTTTTTGATCATGTAATCCTCATGACTAACTGTTCAAAATATTCAGTGATACTTAGATACAGGTTGATTTTCTATTACAGTAAACTGAAGATAACGATACAAAACTACCAAACTGTGATCAAACATCTCAGAAAGAAAACCTTTTCATGGAGGCTGACTTTAAAACCAACAAATAGAAACAAAGCAGAACATAGTTTACTTAAAAATATTCTGTTTGATAGTAGCTTTTGATTTTACCAACTCAGTAGTCTGGAGTCCTGTGTGGGATGGTGATTTGAAACTTATATCAAGACGAATTGACCGCACAGCATCACAATCATCCTTATTCATTTTTGAGCCCGCAAGCGCGCTGCTGCCTTCTGAACTAGAATTGTCAGAACGAGGAGGGCTCCCTTGCTCCCCAAGCACATTGACTGAAATTTCTTGTGAGCTATCCAGAACAGAAGGGTACTCATTGGACATATTTATGTCACAAGGTACTTGGGCTACAAGCATGATCACAGGTATCTGCAAATTTTTAATGATGAAGAGTGAGGAAAATAAAAACTAGCTGGCAAACTAGCAAATTAAATGGGATTATGAGTTACTGCTGTGTTTTCAATCGTTTTGAGGGAATCACTCCTAACCCAGTCCTGATTTCCAAGGCACCTTGCCGCATGCTAAAGAAAAACAAAAAAGACCTGTGAAGATCAGCTTTATTTTTTCCTTTGGGCATAAAGGCATATAAAGATTTATGCATTGTAAGTAAGTATGGGCATGCAGTTATGCACAAAGTATAGTAAGAGAATTATTGTTAATTAAATGTTGATTGCCAAAAGCCAGTAACGTACTATGACCCGCGAAGATATACAAACAAGTAGACAACTCAAAAATTAACTTATCCAGAACATATCTGTAGCAACTCACAAGGCATATAGCAACAAAAAACAGAAAGCATTTAATGCTTCGCTTATTTCCTATGTTAATTCTAACAAGAAACAGTGCCGTATATTGTTGCAGCAATGGTGAAACCATGAAAGGAGCTTAGTGTAAGAAAAAACACGTAGATAAAATCAAGTGTTAACATCTCAATATCTGTTTAGACAAATTTGATGTTCAAATCTGATAATAGGTCGTTCACCTATTAAAGAATCCAGAGAGCGAAAAATCTATTAGCCGACATGCATTACCTGGAGGCATGTTTCCTTAATGCCATTGCGGCCTTCCAAAATTCCAGCTTCTTTAATAGGTTCCTGGAAACAGCTACAAATTTAGTTCCATGATGGCACAAAGACAACTGCATTTGTGTTACTATGTTGTGTTAATGGTCATGCAACTCACCAGATTTCGGACTGGGGGGAGAGAAACCACGAGATCTACATCACTAGTTGGAAGGGCCAAACCAGTGGCATTTGAGCCAAATAGATTTGTACGCGAGCGGGGCCAGAGGACTTGCAGGCACCGTGTGACCCTTTTGACAGCCCAATTTATATAGGGCTTCGTCACCAGATTTGCAGCAGCAACCTTGCAAGTATAATGAATAGCATCAACACCCATCAGAGGAGAAATTTCACGTGCACAAACTAAGGCACGGCATGCAATTACTAGGCATCATAGTAACAATTAATGATTGGTAGCGCACATTCATGAAAGTTGTGATGATGCAAAAGGCAGGAGGTAAGGGAGAATACCTGCTTACAGAATTGATCAATTTCTTCATGTAGAGCATTGTGCATCAAAGAAAGGGACGCCTTGTGAGGTGAACCATTTAACATATCAGGTGGCTGCAGAGGAACTGCAACATCTGGCTGCAAAAACATATGTCAGTAACGCATAAAAACTGCATAAAAAATACTTGTCAGTAATAGAAGAATGGAAATTACTTCCTTACATGTTGATCACGTGAAAGCTGTGAAATCTTAACAAGGTGGTCCTGCAAGACAGTATCCTCAATTGATTGTACCAGTGTACCAGTAGAGGTGCCTTTATTCACCCATGAAGGCCATACGACTTCAGGGCCATCCAAGCAAAACTGAGCCCTATTGAAAATTTTATCATCAGAAAACAAACTTCTCATCCCCCAATGCCGCGGGCTTGAACTGCCAGATCTAACAATTGGGAATCCACGTTTTCTTGACTCTCCAACAGGAGAAGGAGGAGGTGGCCGAGGCATGCGAGGACCACTAAGTAATACTGGTGATGGAGGTCTTCTTACAAGAGGTATATCCCTCCTGGTCGAAGACACACATGGGCTCCTGTGATCATGACCACCCCTAAAGTCAGATCTTGATAGTCTTCGTGATATATTAGAAACAACTATTGGCCGCAGCATTGCATATGGTAATGTATCTCCCTTTACTATTTCACTGGCACAAGATGGACTCTTTACAGCCGAAGTACTCTTATCTTCAGGACTGTCTTGCATGGAAGATGGAGAATGTGAAGCTTCATTATTGATGTCATTCCCTGCCACTGAGTGACAAGCAGGCTGAGGGGAAGGATCAGAAGGTTCATTCTGGGAACAGAATGGGCTTGGGCTGGATGGTGGTGACGATGGACCAGTTGGATTATATGTTGATGATGGAATCCCAATAGCCAGATCGTCGACAACTCGACTAACATCTGCCTCATGCCATGCCCAAGCACTGTCATCTGAACTAAGAGATGGTGGCCTAGAAAAGCCTGTTCCGGCATGTTCTGCAGGACTCCAATACATCACGCCTCCGCCAAAATATTGATTAATATCTCTTCCAGAAGTTGCGCGGCCATCTGATTCTTCTTCAGAAAACCAATAGCTTTCAGTATCATCCCCAACATCTGATGTGTTTCTTGGGTCACTATCGCTAAAATATTTCCTATCTTTTTCACTGCAAATGCCACCTCTCTGAATTAGTTGAGCAGGAAACCCAGGCCAAGCAGAAGACTGCATATGTGGGGCAAATACCGGATCATAACTTAAAGCAGCATTTTGAGTCAATTTACCATAACCTCTGAAAACAGGAGGCCAATCAAAACTTAAGGGCACTGACAGAGAAGATAACATTTGATTGCATCCAGCTTCAACTGGTGAGCTTCTCACCTGATGGTTGGCAGGAATGAAAGGTTGGTTAAATTGAGTAGGCCATCTGTAACCAACATCAAGATGCAACCTGTCTGCTGCAGCAGGGCGCTGTTGCATTTCAGGTGATACAAAATGGGGTGCTACACTAGGCCACTCGTATGATGTTCCTCCCAGTAGGTTCCGGTTGAATGCATAATATTCATCTACACCATTCTTCACTGCTGTACCATTGTCGCTTATAGCACTTTGGAGAATGTTAGCAGGAATGACTGATGGTAAAAGTTTGTCGGTTGTCACAACAGAACTATGATCCACTTGTTTCTCGTATCCTTTACCAACACCAGGAGCAAGTCCATGCAAAGCTCCCTGTGTTATATCACAGCCAGTCTTATCCTGTGCAGATCTTACCAAGGAGTCAGCAGAGTTTCTACATGGATTACCAGATAAAACATTATCACTACTGGAAGGTGAACATAAAGATGGTTGGACCATGGATTCATTTAGACTAGTGTGCGATGGGCTCTGCTCATTCACACTAAAGTTGGCAGGTTTTTGTGCACTCTGACAACACTCTGTGGTTACTGATGAGATAACCATAGAAGAACATAAGGTATCTTCCAGTTTTCTGCTGCTTTTGATGCCTTTTTCTTCAGTTCCATCAAAGATACTTGAAGACTCAGAACAACCCACTGCTTCAGGGATGTCATTGCTGGATGTATTCACATGAGATGGGACACGCAGTGGGGCATCTACTGCTTCGGCAGATTTATGCAAGGCTTCTGTAGCAACATGAGCAACAGCTGTCTTCAGTTTGCCAGGTCCAGGGTTCTCAGCTCTCATAAGATCAGAGAGTTTTGCCTTCCCTTTACGTTTGTTTTTCTTTTTGTTACACTGATTATTGCAATCCGCCGACCTGATAGCTTGCTCCTAAAATATATAGTATGCCACTCGTAAGTCATGACTTAACAAACACAAAGTAGGATTGTGCTAAAGTATGCTTACCGCCTTTGGTATTGGTGCAATTTCTTTGCAAGGAGTTCCTTCAGAAGCGGGTCCAATAATAGTGCATCGAACAGATGGAGTCTGCTGGCTTGACTTTGACACAATCCTAGAGTTTCGGGTTTCTGTGCTACTGCATCCATTGTCCTGGAAAAGAGTCCTTAAGTCAAATAAGCTAACTTGCTTGTTGAAGTATACAGCCCCGTGCCAATAACAAACTATAGGAAGAAGGGCATGAATGAACTATACCTTGGACGACTTGGAAGACGCTGCTAGCTTTTTCGAGCTACTAGACTTCTTCTTTCCTTTTCGAGAACCTACACTTGTCTTTTCAACATTCTTTTTTGGATTATTTGATGCTCCATCCCCAATGAGTTCCAAATTTATACTTTCCGTCGACACCACCATGAGAAGTCCTCGTAATATCATGAGTATATTGTCAGCAACAGTGCCAGCTGACATTAATGAAGTGAGAAAGATTGCATCACCGCCACAGCAAGTAATATTGCTCTTTAAACACACTATCTCCTGAAGCACTAGCAATCTTTTTAATTCTTTAGCAAAAGCAGGCTTCTTTTTACAAGACAGAATGCTTGCAACATCACCACAACCAGGTTGATTCTTTCTGAAAAAAGACTGCCGTGTACTTCCATACAAACTGTCTGCAAGGAATGATCCAGAATCGCTAGAAGCAACATCTGATCCTTCAATCTCATTAGCCTGCAAACTTGAGCTATTAGTAGGTGACTTAGATATAGTTGGCATAGCAACTTCCTCAGATTAACTGCACACCAATGACACCAACTTTAGTGATCTTCTTCCCAACATTAGCAATATGTAAAACAAGAAGGTATGGGGTGGCAAAGAGCTGATTGTTCATGTACACCGTGTCAGCGGGCTGGTCAACATAAGCAATTAGCATATTCAGGATAGCAATTTCTTCAGTCGGTATTTAAAAGAAACACTGAATCGGGTTTTTGATAAAAGGACGACCATTTTGTCAATCTGCATGTATCTGACTGCCCAAGAAAGACAGACAAATCAATACTGAAAATGAAAGTTTACACATAAGCTAGAGGAGAACTGCAGGTGGGACACACTAAATTGTCCAGGCCAAAAGTAACCTACTTGTTGTCAACCTATTGTGGAATCTATATTAAAAGCACTCCTACAAAGGATTTACGAAAAGCAAACCATTTGAGTCAACAAGGCCTCAAAGTTGTTCTCAATAAATGATTGGTTTGTGATCAGATCTTTGGTTTGTTCAACCTAGTAAGAACATGATAATCATCCCTGATGTATTGACTATGAAAGAGTGTATGGACTGTCTATGCTTGTAATTCAAAAGAATGCACATTTTGGCAAGCGAAGTCAATATGTCATTTGCCAAATAGTTTAGTCATGCAAGTGCAGATATTTCACCAAAAGTTACTTCCACCCTCTAAACATACATTACATTAGCAGAACTTCTGATATGATCTTTCCAAAACAATATGTAAAGCATTAAGCGTCAGTATTTTTTATCTGACTAAATATATCAGTGAACTCACTCTTTTATCTTAAATAATAACATAATCTTCCAATCCATCCTCCACTAGAACCTCCCAGACAGAATGCTACATAATTAAAATCATGGATCCAAGAGCAGTATATTTGTGCTGTTTAGCTTTTTCTGGAAGGCTTTTCTCAGAGCCTACTTTACTTAAAACAGCTGGTTCTAAATATGATGACAATAACTGAACAGCATTCTAGGCATGCAATTCCCATCACTTTTTTTACTTTTCTTCCTCAAGCACATTCAGCCAGCATTCTCTCCTTTCTTGCAATACAGCAAAAACAACAACTAGCTACCCAAAATACATGGATGCTGCCTCTACCACCCCGTAAAACGAAAATCAGACATATTTAGCTCACCTATACATTCTAACTAAATCAGATAGATGTTTCAGCACAATAGACATAGTCATGTAGTTACTGTCAGAGTTTGGTTTGACTTGAATAAAAACCATGCCAAAGAAACTAACAGATAAAAGTACAGCATTGCTCTGAAACTTTTGCACTTTGCATACACAAGATATATATATAGTCTGAAATTATATTGCATACAACTGAGACAAGCATCGACCATAGCACTCCATAGCCATGAACAAAGGAACATGTCGAAACGCAGAGCGAGAGGGCAAATTACCAGCGCCTTTGCACTCTTCCCGAAGAAGGCCCCAGTGATCCTCGCTCTCACCCGGGGCTCCAGCCGCATCCACCAGTCCACATACCCCTTCTCCCTCCAGAAGGCCGTGGACGCGAGCCCGGCCTTCTCCTTGACGCACCTCCCGACCCTCACCGCCTTCTTCCCACCACTACCACCGGCCGCGGCCGCCGCCCACGACATCCGCAGCGCGATCTCGACCCAGTTGGCGACGAACTCCTCGATCACGTAGTACCCCTTGGCTTTCAGCCAGGGCAGCTCGGGGAACTCCTCGGACGCCAATGCGGCCAGGTCGACCTCGCCGTCGCCCGCGCGGAGGAAGGCGCCGCCGGAGATCTCGTCCATGGCGGCGACGAAGGCGTCGAGGTCGGCGAGGAGGGGCTCGGCGAGCGTGATCGCATCGGGGCGGTGGGAGGCGGGGGTGGCGGTGAAGAGGAGCGCGCGCGCGAAGAGCAGCTCGTGCGCGCGGGAGGCGGCGGCGGCGCGCGCGAGCAGGCCCCGGGAGAGGCGCGAGAGGACGGTGGGGGAGGAGGGGTCGGTGGGGGCCGGGTCGGCGAGGACGAAGAAGGAGGAGTGGCCGCGGAGGCGGAGGCGGCGGAGCATGGAGAGGAGCGCGGCCGCGGCGGGCGGCGGCAGGAGGGCCGTGCAGGCCGCGGCCCGGGCCGGCGGCGGCAGCGCGGCCAGCCACCGCAGGATCGCGGCGCGCGGGGAGGGGGAGGGGGAGGGGGCGGGGGAGGGGCTGCTAGGGTTGGCGGCGTGGTAGAGGGAGAGGTGCGCGGTGAGGGCGTCGACGAGCTGGCGCGCGGTGCGCGGCGACGCGAGGGCGGCGGCCATGGTTGGTCGGAGCCGCGGGGGGTGTGTGTCCGTGTCTCGGTGGCCGGTCGGAACTCGGGAATGGGGAGGAGCCACCGCGCCGCACCGCTTGAGAACGTGTGTGTGACTCTTTTTTTCCTTTTTTCCTTTTGGGTCTGATTCTGTTGTGCGGCGGCCATGTTTTTGTCGTGTTTGGTCCCAACCTGTGAGACACACACGGCAGTTATGGTTCTTTGCCGGTTCTCTTTCTCTTCCTCTTGTGCAAAGCAAAATTCCAAATTATGTGTGGTTTCATTTTTTTTGGGTACGATTGCAAGGTGAATTTTGTTGTTCGTCGAGGTTAGGGTTCTGGAAATTGCACGCCGGACTCGGTGGAACGCTACGGTAATCGAGGGGAATGGGAGGTGGCGTCCCTGCATCATGCGGCTTGTGGCCGTGGTGGTGCCGATGAGGAAGATGGTGGATGGCGCTGGTGAACGGCTATACCCTCCCTTACCCCAGTAATGATATGGCGGGCAAGTCACTGTTGACAGATGATAGTATAAGAAGGAGACATGAGAGGCCTTCCAAGTAAATGAAGAACGACGACACATGGCTTGAAGAGGCAACGACGAGAGGCAGAGGAGAGGAGGGCAAAGCTAGATCAGGAGAATATAGAACCAATAAGGAGAAGATCCAGCGGACCACCTAAGAAGTGGGAGTCGAGATGATTTTCTTGAGGGTTTTTTTTCCTAATCCTACCATGGCTCCTTAGAACTAATGTAGTGATACAATAAACTTTTGAATGTGGTGTGTTCATCGTTCTGATGTAAGAGGTCGGCAGGCGACAAGGTCCTGCTACGCTCCTGCCTTTTCATGTTTACAGTCTAGTTATCCCCATTACTATAGAGATGAACAGATCCAAATTATGAACCGCAAAATGGAACACCCGGGTAAACCAATCACTGGAATATTGGTTACATTAGTACTTTTGGTGAACATTAATAATAGATTTGAGTCCTTTTCGAAAAGACAAAAAGGAAAGAAGAATTCTTCCCATGGGCCATTCTTACTTCCATCTACATTTTATCATCTGACCATCGCTAGAGACAAAAATATTCATGAATAGTCATTTGAATGGTATCTTTTCAAAATGGATAAAAGAATTCTTTACTGCACCTTTTTGTTCTTCTCTAGATTGAAGAAGTAACTACAACATAAAACAATAAGTACAAAAATGTCAATGGGGTTTGATTGTGCAATAGCTCTAAAGTTATAATTTGGTTTATCGTTGGATGGAGTGGCTTGATGATTTGATCCCATGGGAGCTTTTCATACTCAAGTTACGAAAACGTCTTCCTCTTGTAAGAGAGGCGGCTGTGTCGCAACCAGGAAACCCTAGCTGCCACCCATCCTCTCTTCCTCTCGCCGCCGCCTGGGTACGTGGTCAGGTAAAATCAACGGGACGGCAGCGGCGAGGAGATCCTGTTCAAGGGCAGCCCGTTGTGGAGGCTTGGGGGCGATTGTTAGATGGCGAAGGAGATGCGTATTCGAGCAATTTGCGTCAGACCATGCTCGACGACGGCGGATAGAGGGATCTAGCGTGGCGATCTTCAACGGCGGTCCGGCCTAGCTAGGTCACCGGAGAAGAGGGTCTTAGCGCGTGACCCTGGACAGTAGTGAGCTCAACATCATACCCGGACCTATCATGCAGCCGCATGGGTCAAATTTTCCTGTTTTTCTTTAGGGAGTCTTCATGTTTGGTTTTTGCGGTGGTGCTATCCCAGTATAGGAATAATGATATCCCCACCCTTTCCCCGTTCCGTTGGTGTGCATATTGTTGGGGAATGTTGCAGAAAATAAAAATTTTCCTACGGTTTCACCAAGATCCATCTATGAGTTCATCTAGCAACGAGTGATAGGAGTGCATCTACATACGTTTGTAGATCGCGAGCGGAAGCGTTCAAGAGAATGGGGTTGAGGGAGTCGTACTCGTCGTGATCCAAATCACCGATGACCAAGTGCGAACGGACAAGCACCTCGCGTTCAACACACGACGGAGCGGATGGCGTCCCACACCTTGATCCGGCAAGGAGGAGGAGAGGTTGAAGAAGATCCAAGCAGACGACGGCGTGGTGGTGGATGCAGCAGGTTCCGCAGAGCTTCGCCGAGCCTGCGAGAGGAGAGGTGTAGCAGGGAGGGGAGGGAGGCGCCAGGTTGTTGGGTGCGGCTGCCTCCCACCCCCCTCTTTATATAGGGACCCCAGGGGGGGCGCCGGCCCTAGGAGATGGGATCTCCTAGGGGGGCGGCGGCCAAGGGGGGTGGAGTGCCCCCCAAGGCAAGTGGAGGCGCCCCCTCCCCTAGGGTTCCCAACCCTAAGCGCAGAGGGGGGCCTAGGGGGGGCGCACCAGCCCACCAGGGGCTGGTTCCCCTCCCACTTCAGCCCATGGGGCCCTTCGGGATGGGTGGCCTGAAGGAAATATGCCCTAGAGGCAATAATAAAGTTATTATTTATTTCCTTATATCATGATAAATGTTTATTATTCATGCTAGAATTGTATTAACCGGAAACATAATACATGTGTGAATACATAGACAAACAGATAGTCACTAGTATGCCTCTACAAGACTAGCTCATTGATCGAAGATGGTTATGTTTCCTAACCATAGACATGTGTTGTCATTTGATTAATGGGATCACATCATTAGGAGAATGATGTGATTGACATGACCCATTTCGTTAGCTTAGCACTTGATCGTTTAGTATGTTGCTTATGCTTTCTTCATGACTCATACAAAGTTCCTGCAACTATGAGATTATGCAACTCCGTTTACGGAGGATCACTTTGTGTGCTACCAAAGCGTCACAGCGAATCGGGTGATTATAAAGGTACTCTACAGGTGTCTCCAAAAGTATATGTTGAGTTGGCATGAATCGAGATTAGGTTTTGTCACTCCGATTGTCGGAGAGGTATCTCTGGGCCTTCTCGGTAATACACATCACATAAGCCTTGCAACCATTGCAACTAATGAGTTAGTTGTGAGATGATGTATTACGGAACGAGTAAAGAGACTTACCGGTAACGAGATTGAACTAGGTATTGGATACCGACGATCGAATCTCGGGTAAGTAACATACCGGTGACAAAGGGAACAACGATATATCGTTATGCGGTTTGACCGATAAAGATCTTCGTAGAATATATAGGAACCAATATGGGCATCCAGGTTCCGCTATTTGTTATTGACCGAGAATGGTTCTAGGTCATGTCTACATAGTTCTCGAACCCGTAGGGTCCGCACGCTTAACGTTTGATGACAGTTCATTATGAGTTTATAAGTATTGATGTACGAAGGTAGTTCGAGTCCGGATGTGATCACGGACATGACGAGGAGTCTCGAAATGGTCGAGACATAAAGATTGATATATTGGAAGCCTACATTTGGACATCGGAAATGTTCCGAGTGAAATCGAATTTACCGAGTACCGGAAGTTACGGAACCCCGGGAACTATATGGGCCATAGTGGGCCTTGGTGGAAAGGAGAAAGGGCCAGCTCTAGGTGGCGCGCCCCCCTTCCCTAGTCCTACTAGGACTAGGAAAGGTGGGCCGCCCCTCTCTCTCTTCCCTCCGGTGAATCCTATTCCAACTAGGATTGAGGGGAATCCTACTCCCGGAGGGAGTAGGACTCCTGGCAGCGCCTCCTCTTGGCGGCCGCCCCTCCCCTTGGCTCCTTTATATACGGGGCAGGGGCACCCCATGACACACAAGTTGATCTACGGATCGTTCCTTAGCCGTGTGCGGTGCCCCTTCCACCATATTCCACTTGGTCATATCGTCGGAGCTTAAGCGAAGCCTGCGCCGGAGAAGTCATATCATCGCGGAGCTTAGGCGAAGCCCTGCGTCGGTGGAGCATCATCATCGCCACCACGCCGTCGTCTTGTGGAACTCATCCCGACACTTTGCTGGATCGAGTCCGGGATCGTCATCGAGCTGAGCGTGTGCGTAACTCGGAGGTGCCGTCGTTCGGTGCTTGGATCGGTCGGATCGTGAAGGCGCACGACTACATCAACAGCGTTGTTATAACGCTTCGCTTTCGGTCTCACGAGGGTGCGTGGACGGACCTCTCCCTCTCGTTGCTATGCCATCACCATGGTCTTGCGTGTGCGTAGGAAATTTTTGAAATTACTCGTTACCCAACAATGGCATCCGAGCCTGGTTTTATGCGTTGATGTCATATGCACGAGTAGAACACAAGTGAGTTGTGGGCGATATAAGTCATCTTGCTTACCAGCATGTCATACTTTGGTTCAGCGGTATTGTGAGATGAAGCGGCCGGACCGACATTACGCCAGACGCTTACGCGAGACTGGTTTCACCGCCCGAGCACTAGTTGCTTAAAGGTGACCGGCGGTGTGTCTCTCTCTCACTTTAGTTGAACCGAGTGTGGCTCGCCCGGTCCTTGCGAAGGTTAAAACAGCACCAACTTGACAAACTATCGTTGTGGTTTTGATGCGTAGGTAAGAACGGTTCTTGCTCACTGTAGCAGCCACGTAAAACTTGCAACAACAAAGTAGAGGACGTCTAACTTGTTTTTGCGGGGCATGTTGTGATGTGATGTGGTCAAGGCGTGATGCTATATTTTATTGTATGAGATGATCATGTTTTGTAACCGAAGTTATCGGCAAGCTGGCGGAGCCATATGGTTGTATGAAATGCAAAGCCATGTAATTGCTTTACTTTATCACTACGCGATAGCGATAGTCGTAGAAGCAATAGTTGGCGAGACGACAACGATGCTACGATGGAGATCAAGGTGTCGCGCCGGTGGCGATGGTGATCATGGCGGTGCTTGGAGATGGAGATCACAAGCACAAGATGATGATGACCATATCATATCACTTATATTGATTGCATGTGATGTTTATCCTTTATGCATCTTATCTTGCTTTGATTGCGGTAGCATTATAAGATGATCTCTCACTAAAAATTATCAAGAAGTGTTCTCCCGAGTATGCACCGTAATCGGGTCCGTAACTTGAGGATTATCCTCATTGCTGCATGGAAGAATTACGTCCTGGAAGCACCGCTGGGTGCCAGGCCTGCTGCAGAAGCAACGCCGAAGTTGTGAGCGTCTGGCGAGCAAAAGCGATGACTACTCGATAGTTCGATGTGCCATGCTTTACGGCTTAGAACCGGGTCTTCAACGACGTTTTGAATGTCATGGAGCATATGAGATGTTCCAGAGTTGAAGTTAATATTTCAAGCAAATGCCCGGATTGAGAGATATGAAGTCTCCAATAAGTTCTATAGCTGCAAGATGGAGGAGAATAGTTACATCGGTGAGCACATACTCAAAATGTCCGGGTATAATAATCACTTAATTCAGCTGGGAGTTAATCTTCCGGATGATAGTGTCATTGATGTAATTCTCCAATCACCGCCACCAAGCTACAAGAGCTTCGTGATGAACTATAATATGCAAGGGATGACTAAGACAATTCTGAGCTCTTCGCAATGCTAAAAGCATGGAGGTAGAAATCAAGAAAGAGCATCAAGTGTTGATGGTCAACAAGACCACTAGTTTCAAGAAAAGGGCAAAGGAAAGAAGAAGGAAACTTCAAAAGAACAGCAAGAAAGTTGCTGATCAAGAGAAGAAACCCAAGTCTGGACCTAAGCCTGAAATCGAGTGTTTTACCGCAAGCGATGGACCTTTGAAGCGGAACTGCCCCAAGTATTTGGCGGATAAGAAGGATGGCAAGGTGAACAAAGGTATATGTGATATACATGTTATTGATGTGTACCTTACTAGAGCTCGTAGTAGCACTGGGTATTTGATATTGGTTACATTGCTAATATTTGCAACTCAAAGCAGGACTACGGAATAGGCGAGCAGCGCAAAGGACGAGGTGACGATCGCGTGGGAAATGGTTCCAAAGTCAATGTGATCGCGGTCGGCACGCTACCTCTACATCTACCTTCGGATTAGTTTTAGACCTAAATAATTGTTATTTGGTGCGGCGTTGAGCATGAACATTATATCTGGATCTTGTTTGATGCGAGGCGGTTATTCATTTAAATCAGAGAATAATGGTTGTTCTATTTATATGAGTAATATCTTTTATGGTCATGCACCCTTGAAGAATGGTCTATTCTTGTTGAATCTCGGCAGTAGTGATACACATATTCATAATGTCGAAGCCAAAAGATGCAGAGTTGATAATGATAGTGCAACTTATTTGTGGCACTTGCCGTTTAGGTCATATCGGTGTAAACGCATGAAGAAACTCCATACAGATGGAATTTTGGAATCACTTGATTATGAATCACTTGGTACTTGCGAACCGTGCCTCATGGGCAAGATGACTAAAACACCGTTCTCCGGTTGTATGGAGAGAGCAACAGACTTATTGGAAATCATACATACAGATGTATGTGGTCCGATGAATGTTGAAGCTCGTGGCGGATATCGTTATTTTCTCACCTTCACAGATGATTTAAGCAGATACGGGTATATCTACTTGATGAAGCATAAATCTGAAACATTTGAAAAGTTCAAAGAATTTCAGAGTGAAGTTGAAAATCATCGTAACAAGAAAATAAAAGTTTCTACGATCCGATCGTGGAGGAGAATATTTGAGTTACGAGTTTGGTCTACATTTGAAGCAATGCGGAATAGTTTCGCAACTCACGCCACCGGGAACACCACAGCGTAATGGTGTGTCCGAACGTGTGAATCGTACTTTACTAGATATGGTGCGATCTATGATGTCTATTTCCGATTTACCGCTATCGTTTTGGGGTTATGCTTTAGAGGCGGCCGCATTCACGTTAAATAGGACACCGTCAAAATCCGTTGAGGCGACACCTTATGAACTATGGTTTAGCAAGAAACCAAAGTTGTTGTTTCGAAAGTTTGGGGTTGCGATGCTTATGTGAAAAACTTCAACCTGATAAGCTTGAACCCAAATCGGAAAAATGTGTCTTCATAGGATACCCAAAGGAGACAATTGGGTATACCTTCTATCACAGATCCGAAGGCAAGACATTCGTTGCTAAGAATGGATCCTTTCTAGAGAAGGAGTTTCTCTCGAAAGAAGTGAGTGGGAGGAAAGTGGAACTTGATGAGGTAATAGTACCAACTCCCTTATTGGAAAGTAGTTCATCACGAAATCAGTTTCGTAACAACTACACCGATTAGCGAGGAAGATAATGATAATGATCATGAAACTTCAGATCAAGTTGTCTTTGAACTTCAGAGATCAACCAGAATAAAATCCGCACCAGAGTGGTACGGTAATCCTATTCTAGAAGTCATGCTACTAGATCATGGTGAACCTACGAACTATGAAGAAGCGATAGTGAGCCCAGATTCCACAAAATGGCTTGAAGCCATGAAATCTGAGATGGGATCCATGTATGAGAACAAAGTATGGACTTTGGTAGACTTGCCCGATGATCGGCGAGCTATTGAGAATAAATGGATCTTTAAGAAGAAGACTGACGCCGATGGTAATGTAACTGTCTACAAAGCTCGACTTGTTGCAAAAGGTTTTCGACAAGTTCAAGGGGTTGACTACGATGAGACTTTCTCACCCGTGGCGATGCTTAAGTCTGTCCGAATCATGTTAGCAATTGCCGCATTTTATGATTATGAAATTTGGCAAATGGATGTAAAACTGCATTCTTGAATGGATTTCTAGAAGAAGAGTTGTATATGATGCAACCAGAAGGTTTTGTTGATCCAAAGGGTGCTAACAAAGTGTGCAAGCTCCAACGATCAATTTATGGTGCAGTGCAAGCCTCTCGGAGTTGGAATAAGCGCTTTGATAGTGTGATCAAAGCATATGGTTTTATCTGAGACTTTTGGAGAAGCTTTGTATTTACAAGAAAGTGAGTGGGAGCTCTGTAGCATTTACGATATTATATGTGGACGACATATTGTTGATTGGAAATGATATAGAATTTCTGGATAGCATAAAAGGATACTTGAATAAAAGTTTTTCAATGAAAGACCTCGGTGAAGCTGCTTACATATTGGGCATCAAGATCTATAGAGATAGATCAAGACGCTTAATTGGACTTTCACAAAGCACATACCTTGATAAAGTTTTGAAGAAGTTCAAAATGGATCGAGCAAAGAAAGGTTTTTACCAGTATTACAAGGTGTAAGATTGAGTCGACTCAATGCCCGACCACAAGCAGAAGATAGAGAAAATGAAAATGTTCCTATGCTTCAGCCATAGGCTCTATCATGTATGCAATGCTGTGTACCAGACTGACGTATGCTTAGCTGTAAGCTTGGCAGGAAGGTACCAAAGTAATCCAGAGTGGATCATTGGACAGCGGTCAAGAACATCTGAAATACGAAAAGGACTAAGGATATGTTTCTCGTATATGGAGGTGACAAAGAGCTAGTCATAAATGGTTACGTCGATGCAAGCTTTGACACCGATCCGGACGATTCTAAATCGCAAACCGGATCGTATTTTTATTAAATGGTGGAGCTGTCGGTTGGTGCAGTTCTAAACAAAGCGTCGTGGCGGGATCTACATGTGAAGCGGAGTACATAGCTGCTTGGAAGCAGCAAATGAAGGAGTCTGGATGAAAGAGTTCATTTCGATCTAGGTGTCATACCTAGTGCATCGGGACCAATGAAGATCTTCTCGTGACAATCTTGGTGCAATTGCCTTGGCAAAGGAATCCAGATTTCACAAGAGGACCAAGCATATCAAGAGACGCTTCAATTCCATTCGGGACCAAGTCCAAGTGGGAGACATAGAGATTTGCAAAATACATACGGATCTGAATGTTGCAGACCGTTGACTAAGCCTCTTCCACGAGCAAAACATGATCAGCACCAAGACTCCATGGGTGTTAGAATCATTCTTGTGTAATCTAGATTATTGACTCTAGTGCAAGTGGGAGATGAAGGAAATATGCCCTAGAGGCAATAATAAAGTTATTATTTATTTCCTTATATCATGATAAATGTTTATTATTCATGCTAGAATTGTATTAACCGGAAACATAATACATGTGTGAATACATAGACAAACAGATAGTCACTAGTATGCCTCTACAAGACTAGCTCATTGATCGAAGATGGTTATGTTTCCTAACCATATACATGTGTTGTCATTTGATTAATGGGATCACATCATTAGGAGAATGATGTGATTGACATGACCCATTTCGTTAGCTTAGCACTTGATCGTTTAGTATGTTGCTTATGCTTTCTTCATGACTCATACAAAGTTCCTGCAACTATGAGATTATGCAACTCCCGTTTACCGGAGGAACACTTTGTGTGCTACCAAAGCGTCAACGAATCGGGTGATTATAAAGGTACTCTCAGGTGTCTCCAAAAGTATATGTTGAGTTGGCATGAATCGAGATTAGGTTTTGTCACTCCGATTGTCGGAGAGGTATCTCTGGGCCTTCTCGGTAATACACATCACATAAGCCTTGCAACCATTGCAACTAATGAGTTAGTTGTGAGATGATGTATTACGGAACGAGTAAAGAGACTTACCGGTAACGAGATTGAACTAGGTATTGGATACCGACGATCGAATCTCGGGTAAGTAACATACCGATGACAAAGGGAACAACGTATATCGTTATGCGGTTTGACCGATAAAGATCTTCGTAGAATATATAGGAACCAATATGGGCATCCAGGTTCCGCTATTTGTTATTGACCGAGAATGGTTCTAGGTCATGTCTACATAGTTCTCGAACCCGTAGGGTCCGCACGCTTAACGTTTCGATGACAGTTCATTATGAGTTTATAAGTATTGATGTACCGAAGGTAGTTCGGAGTCCCGGATGTGATCACGGACATGACGAGGAGTCTCGAAATGGTCGAGACATAAAGATTGATATATTGGAAGCCTACATTTGGACATCGGAAATGTTCCGAGTGAAATCGGAATTTATCGGAGTACCGGAAGTTACGGAACCCCCGGAACTATATGGGCCATAGTGGGCCTTGGTGGAAAGGAGAAAGGGCCAGCCCTAGGTGGTGGCGCAAGCCCCCCTTCCCTAGTCCTACTAGGACTAGGAAAGGTGGGCCGCCCCTCTCTCTCTTTCCCCTCCGGTGAATCCTATTCCAACTAGGATTGGGGGAATCCTACTCCCGGAGGAGTAGGACTCCTGGCAGCGCCTCCTCTTGGCCGCCAGCCCCTCCCCTTGGCTCCTTTATATACGGGGCAGGGGCACCCCATGACACACAAGTTGATCTAGGATCGTTCCTTAGCCGTGTGCGGTGCCCCTTCCACCATATTCCACTTGGTCATATCGTCGCGGAGCTTAAGCGAAGCCTGCGCCGGAGAAGTCATATCGTCATGAGCTTAGGCGAAGCCCTGCGTCGGTGGAGCATCATCATCGTCACCACGCCGTCGTCTGACGGAACTCATCCCCGACACTTTGCTGGATCGGAGTCCGGGGATCGTCATCGAGCTGAACGTGTGCAAAACTCGGAGGTGCCGTACATTCGGTGCTTGGATCGGTCGGATTGTGAAGACGTACGACTACATCAACCGCGTTGTTATAACGCTTCCGCTTTCGGTCTACGAGGGTACGTGGACGGACACTCTCCCCTCTCGTTGCTATGCCATCACCATGGTCTTGCGTGTGCGTAGGAAATTTTTTGAAATTACTACGTTACCCAACATGGCCCCACCCGGTGGACCCCCAGGACCCTTCCGGTGGTCCCGGTACACTACCGGTGGACCCCGAAACTTTCCCGATGGCCGAAACTCGACTTCCCATATATAATTCTTTACCTCCGGACCATTTCGGAACTCCTCGTGACGTCCGGGATCTCATCCGGGACTCCGAACAACTTTCGGTTTGCTGCATACTCATATCTCTTCAACCCTAGCGTCACCGAACCTTAAGTGTGTAGACCCTACGGGTTCGGGAGACATGCAGACATGACCGAGACGGCTCTCCGGTCAATAACCAACAGCGGGATCTGGATACCCATGTTGGCTCCCACATGTTCCACGGTGATCTCATCGGATGAACCACGATGTCGAGGATTCAAGCAACCCCGTATACAATTCCATTTGTCAATCGGTATGTTACTTGCCCGAGATTCGATCGTCGGTATCCCAATACCTCGTTCAATCTCGTTACCGGCAAGTCACTTTACTCGTACCGTAATGCATGATCCCGTGACCAAACACTTGGTCACTTAGAGCTCATTATGATGATGCATTACCGAGTGGGCCCAGTGATACCTCTCCGTGTACGGAGTGAAAAATCCGATCTCGATCCGTGACAACCCAATGACACTTTCGGAGATACCTGTAGTGCACATTTATAGTCACCCGATTCGTTGTGGACGTTTGGTACACCCAAAGCACTCCTCTGTATCCGGGAGTTACACGATCTCATGGTCTAAGGAAAGGATACTTGACATTGGAAAAGCTCTAGCAAACGAACTACACGATCTTGTGCTATGCTTAGGATTGGATCTTGTCCATCACATCATTCTCCTAATGATGTGATCCCGTTATCAATGACATCCAATGTCCATAGTCAGGAAACCATGACTATCTATTGATCAACGAGCTAGTCAACTAGAGGCTCACTAGGGACATGTTGTAGTCTATGTATTCACACGTGTATTACGATTTCCGGATAATACAATTATAGCATGAATAAAAGACAATTATCATGAACAAGGAAATATAATAATAATCCTTTTATTATTGCCTCTAGGGCATATTTCCAACAGTCTCCCACTTGCACTAGAGTCAATAATCTAGTTACATTGTGATGAATCGAACACCCATAGAGTTCTGGTGTTGATCATGTTTTGCTCGCGGAAGAGGTTTAGTCAAACGGATCTGCGACATTCAGATCCGTATGCACTTTGCAAATTTCTATGTCTCCATCTTGAACATTTTCACGAATGGAGTTGAAGCGACGCTTGATGTGCTGGTCTTCTTGTGAAACCTGGGCTCCTTGGCAAGTGCAATGGCTCCGGTGTTGTCACAGAAGAGTTTGATCGGCCCCGACGCATTGGGTATGACTCCTAGGTCGGTGATGAACTCCTTCACCCAAATTGCTTCATGTGCTGCCTTCGAGGCTGCCATGTACTCCGCTTCACATGTAGATCCCGCCACGACGCTTCGCTTGCAGCAAGGCCACCATCTTGCTCCACCATTCAACATATACATGTATCCGGTTTGTGACTTAGAGTCATCAGATCTGTGTCGAAGCTAGCGTCGACGTAACCCTTTACTGACGAGCTCTTCGTCACCTCCATAAACGAAACATTTCCTTAGTCCTTTTCGGTACTTCAGGATATTCTTGACCGCTGTCGGTGTTCCTTGCGGGATTACTTTGGTATCTTCCTACCAAACTTACGGCAAGGTTTACATCAGGTCTGGTACACAGCATGGCATACATAATAGACCCTATGGCTGATGCATAGGGATGACACTCATCTCTTCTATATCTTTCTGCGTGGTCGGACATTGAGCCGAGCTCAATTTCACACCTTGTAATCAGTGCAAGAACCCTTTCTTGAACTGATCCATTTTGAACTTCTTCAATATCTTATCAAGGTATGTGCTTTGTGAAAGACCTATGAGGCGCCTCGATCTATCTCTATAGATCTTGATGCCTAATATATAAGCAGCTTCTCCAAGGTCCTTCATTGAAAAACTCTTATTCAAGTAGGCCTTAATGTTGTCCAAAAGTTCTATATCATTTCCCATCAAAAGTATGTCATCTACATATAATATGAGAAATGCTACTGAGCTCACACTCACTTTCTTGTAAACGCAGCTTCTCCATAAGTCTGCATAAACCAAACGCTTTGATTATCTCATCAAAGCGAATGTTCCAACTCCGAGATGCTTGCACCAGCCCATAAATGGATCGCTGGAGCTTTCATACCTTGTTAGCATTCTTAGGGTCGACAAAACCTTCCGGCTGCATCATATACAGTTCTTCCTTAAGATAGCCGTTAAGGAATGCCGTTTTGACGTCCATTTGCCATATCTCATAATCATAGTATGCGGCAATTGCTAACATGATTCGGACGGACTTCAGCTTCGCTACGGGAGAGAAAGTCTCATCGTAGTCAACCCTTGAACTTGCCGATAACCCTTAGCGACAAGTCGAGCTTTATAGATGGTAACATTACCATCGCGTCCGTCTTCTTCTTAAAGATCCATTTGTTTTCTATCGCTCGCCGATCATCGGGCAAGTCTGTCAAAGTCCATACTTTGTTTTCATACATGGATCCTATCTCGGATTGCATGGCTTCAAGCCATTTGTTGCAATCTGGGCCCGCCATTGCCTCTTCATAGTTCAAGGTTCACCGTTGTCTAACAACATGATTTCCGTGACAGGGTTGCCATACCACTCGGTGTGGAACGTGTCCTTGTGGACCTCTACGGTTCAATAACAACTTGATCCAAGTACCTTGATCATCATCATTAATTTCCTCTCCGATCGGTGTAGGCACCACAGAACATTTTCTGAGCTGCACTACTTTCCGGTTCAAGAGGTAGTACTTTCTCGAGTTCTACTTTCCTCCCACTTACTCCTTTCGAGAGAAACTTTTTTCGAAAGGATCCGTTCTTGGCAACAAAGATCTTGCCTTCGGATCTAAGGTAGAAGGTATACCCAATGGTTTCCTTGGGGTATCCTATGAAGACGCATTTTCCGACTTGGGTTCGAGCTTTTCGGGTTGAAGTTTCTTGACATAAGCATCGCATCCCCAAACTTTTAGAAACGACAGCTTAGGTTTCTTCCCAAACCATAATTCATACGGTGTCGTCTCAACGGATTTAGACGGAGCCCTATTTAAAGTGAATGTAGCTGTCTCTAGAGCGTATCCCCAAAATGATAGCGGTAAATCAGTAAGAGACATCATAGATCACACCATATCCAATAGAGTGCGATTCGACGTTCGGACACACCGTTCTGTTGAGGTGTTCCAGTGGCGTGAGTTGTGAAACGATTCCACATTTCCTTAAGTGTGTACCAAATTCGTGACTTAAATATTCTCCTCCACGATCTGATCGTAAGAACTTTATTTTTCGGTCACGTTGATTCTCTACCTCATTCTGAAATTCCTTGAACTTTTCAAAGGTCCCAGACTTTTGTTTCATCAAGTAGACATACCCATATATACTCAAATCATCAGTGAGAGTGAGAACATAACGATATCCTCCGCGAGCCTCAACGCTCATTGGACCGCACACATCGGTATGTATGATTTCCAACAAGTTGGTTGCTCGCTCCATTGTTCCGGAGAACGGAGTCTTGGTCATTTTGCCCATAAGGCATGGTTCGCATGTGTCAAATGATTCATAATCGAGAGACTCTAAAAGTCCATCAGCATGGAGCTTCTTCATGCGCTTGACACCAATGTGACCAAGGCGGCAGTGCCACAAGTATGTGGGACTATCGTTATCAACTTTACATCTTTTGGTATTCACACTATGAATATGTGTAACATCACATTATTCATTAAGAATAAACCATTAACCATTGGAGCATGACCACAAAACATATCTCTCATATAAATAGAACAACCATTATTCTCGGATTTAAATGAGTAGCCATTTCGCATTAAACGAGATCCTGATACAATGTTCATGCTCAAACCTGGCACTAAATAACAATTATTGAGGTTTAAAACTAATCCCGTAGGTAAATGTAGAGGTAGCGTGCCGATGGCGATCACATCGACCTTGGAACCATTCCCGACGCGCATCGTCACCTCGTCCTTCGCCAGCCTCCGTTTATTCCGCGGCTCCTGCTGTGAGTTACAAATATGAGCAACGGCACCGGTATCAAATACCCAGGAGTTACTACGAGTACTGGTAAGGTACACATCAATTACATGTATATCAAATATACCTTTAGTGTTGCCGGCCTTCTTGTCCGCTAAGTATTTGGGGCAGTTCCGCTCAAAGTGACCCTTCCATTTGCAATAAAAGCACTCAGTCTCGTGCTTGGGTCCATTCTTTGACTTCTTCCCGGCAAGCGGCTTGCAGGCGCGGCAACATCCTTGCCGTCCTTCTTGAAGTTCTTCTTACCCTTGCCCTTCTTAAACTTAGTGGTTTTATTGACCATCAACACTTGATGTTCCTTCTTGATTTCTACCTCTGCGACTTCACATTGAAAATACTTCAGAATAGTTTTCACCATCCCCTGATATTGTAGTTCATCACAAAGCTCTTGTAGCTCGGTGGGAGCGATGAAGGATTCTGTCAATGACCGCCTCGTCCAGGAGGTTAATGTCCAGTGGGACAGGCGGTTGTGCAACCCAGACATTTTGAGTATGTGCTCACCGATGAGAACTATTTTCCTCCATCTTACAACTATAGAACTTGTCGGAGACTTCATATCTCTCGACCGGGCATGAGCTTGGAAAACCATTTTTAGCTCCTCGAACATCTCATATGCTCCGTGTTGCTCAAAACGCTTTTGGAGCCCCGGTTCTAAGCTGTAAAGCATGCCGCACTGAACGAGGGAGTAATCATCAGCACGAGACTGCCAAGCGTTCATAACGTCTTGGTTCTTTGGGATGGGTGCTTCACCTAGCGGTGCTTCTAGGACATATTGTTTCTTGGCAGCTATGAGGATGATCCTCAGGTTCCGGACCCAGTCCGAATAGTTGCTGCCATCATCTTTCAGCTTGGTTTTCTCTAGGAACGCATTGAAGTTCATGTTGACATGAGCGTTGGCCATTTGATCTACAAGACATTTTTTGCAAAGATTTTAGACTAATGTTCATAATAATTAAGTTCATTTAATCAAATTATTTAATGAATTCCCACTCAGATTTGACATCCCTATAGTCATCTAAGTGTTACATGATCCGAGTCGACTAGGCCGTGTCCGATCATCACGTGAGACGGACTAGTCATCATCGGTGAACATCTCCATGTTGATCGTATCTTCCATCGACTCATGTTCGACCTTCGGTCTCTTGTGTTCGAGGCCATGTTTGTACATGCTAGGCTCGTCAAGTTAACCTAAGTGTTTTGCATGTGTAAAACTGTCTTACACCTGTTGTATGTGAACGTAGGAATCTATCACACCCGATCATCACGTGGTGCTTCGAAACGACGAACTTTAGCAACGGCGCACAGTTAGGGGGAACACCTTCTTGAAATTATTATGAGGGATCATCTTATTTACTACCGTCATTCTAAGTAAACAAGATGCATAAACATAATAAACATCACATGCAATTAAATAGTAGTGACATGATATGGCCAATATCATATAGCTCCTTTGATCTCCATCTTGGGGCTCCATGATCATCTTGTCACCGGCATGACACCATGATCTCCATCATCATAATCTCCATCATCGTGTCTCCATGAAGTTGCTCGCCAACTATTACTTCTACTACTATAGCTAACCGTTTAGCAATAAAGCAAAGTAATTACATGGCGTTGAATCAATGACACACAGGTCATACAATAATTAAGACAACTCATATGGCTCCTGCCGGTTGTCATACTCATCGACATGCAAGTCGTGATTCCTATTACAAGAACATGATCTCATACATCACAATATATCATTCATCATTCATCACAACTATTGGCCATATCACATTACAAGGCAATTGCTGCAAAAACAAGTTAGACGTCCTCTAATTGTTGTTGCATCTTTTACGTGGCTGCAATAGGGTTCTAGCAAGAACATTTTCTTACCTACGAAAAACCACAATGTGATTTGTCAACTTCTATTTACCCTTCATAAGGACCCTTTTCATCGAATCCGCTCCAACTAAAGTGGGAGAGACAGACACCCGCTAGCCACCTTATGCAACTAGTGCATGTCAGTCGGTGGAACCTGTCTCACGTAAGCGTACGTGTAAGGTCGGTCCGGGCCGCTTCATCCCACAATACCGCAGAAGCAAAATAAGACTAGTAGCGGCAAGAAAGTTGACAACATCTACGCTCACAACAGATTTGTGTTCTACTCGTGCAATAGAGAACTACGATAGACCTAGCTCATGATGCCTTTGTTGGGAGCGTTGCAGAAAATAAAAATTTTCTACGGTTTCACCAAGATCCATCTATGATTTCATCTAGCAGCGAGTGATAGGAGTGCATCTACATACCTTTGTAGATCGCGGCGGAAGCGTTCAAGAGAACGGGGTTGAGGGAGTCGTACTCGTCGTGATCCAAATCACCGATGACCAAGTGCCGAACGGACAGCACCTCGCGTTCAACACACGCACGGAGCGGATGGCGTCTCCCACACCTTGATCCAGCAAGGAGGAGGAGAGGTTGAAGAAGATCTGACAGCACGACGGCGTGGTCTTTGGATGCAGCGAGGTTCCGCAGAGCTTCGCACGAGCTGCGAGAGGAGAGGTGTAGCGAGGGAGGGAGGGGCGCCAGGTGTTGGGTGCGGCTGCCTCCCACCCCTCTTTATATAGGGACCCAGGCGCGGCCCTAGGAGATGGGATCTCCTAGGGGGTGGCGGCCAAGGGGTGGAGTGCCCCAAGGCAAGTGGGGCGCCTCCCTAGGGTTCCCAACCCTAGGCGTAGAGGGGGCCCAGGGGGGCGCACCAGCCCAACAGGGGCTGGTTCCCCTCCCACTTGAGCCCATGGGGCCCTCCGGGATGGGTGGCCCCACCCGGTGGACCCCCGGGACCCTTCCGGTGGTCCCGGTACAATACCGGTGGACCCCGAAACTTTCCCGATGGCCGAAACTCGACTTCACATATATAATTCTTTACCTCCGGACCAATCCGGAACTCCTCGTGACGTCCGGGATCTCATCCAGGACTCCGAACAACTTTCGGTTTGCTGCATACTCATATCTCTACAACCCTAGCGTCACCGAACCTTAAGTGTGTAGACCCTACGGGTTCGGGAGACATGTAGACATGAACGAGACGGCTCTCCGGTCAATAACCAACAGCGGGATCTGGATACCCATGTTGCCTCCCACATGTTCCACGATGATCTCATCGGATGAACCACGATGTCGAGGATTCAAGCAACCCCGTATACAATTCCCTTTGTCAATCAGTATGTTACTTGCCCGAGATTCGATCGTCGGTATCCCAATACCTTGTTCAATCTCGTTACCGGCAAGTCACTTTACTCGTGCCGTAATGCATGATCCCGTGACCAAACACTTGGTCACTTTGAGCTCATTATGATGATGCATTACCAAGTGGGCCCAGTGATACCTCTCCGTAATACGGAGTGACAAATCCGATCTCGATCCGTGACAACCCAAGAGACACTTTCGGAGATACCGTAGTGCACCTTTATAGTCACCCGATTACGTTTTGGCGTTTGGTACACCCAAAGCACTCCTACGGTATCCGGGAGTTACACGATCTCATGGTATAAGGAAAGGATACTTGACATTGGAAAAGCTCTAGCAAACGAACTACACGATCTTGTGCTATGCTTAGGATTGGGTCTTGTCCATCACATCATTCTCCTAATGATGTTATCCCGTTATCAATGACATCCAATGTCCATAGTCAGGAAACCATGACTATCTATTGATCAACGAGCTAGTCAACTACAGGCTCACTAGGGACATGTTGTAGTCTATGTATTCACACGTGTATTACGAATTCCGGATAATACAATTATAGCATGAATAAAAGACAATTATCCTGAACAAGGAAATATAATAATAATCCTTTTATTATTGCCTCTAGGGCATATTTCCAACACATATCACCGCCGGAGGGCGTGCGGAGCCATGTCTTAGATGGGTCTTCTAGGATCCGGCCAGTTTAGGTTTCCAGTGGATCCTCCATTTGTATTCAGTCAGTGCTCGTGGCCTTCGGAGTTTTTACAGGGCCTTATTGGCGTTTTCTTCTCCGGGGCGGTCATTTGCTTCGCAGATCACGCCTGCCGATGTCTCCTGGTTTACATCGACGACTTCGCGACCATGCCTACAAAAGTTCCTGGCTTTATAAAAGTTTGCTCCGCCGAGGCGGCATCGAGCTATGCTCACGGCGCACCAACGATGGATGAAGGGAAGAAGAAGACTTCAACACTCCCAAGGACTTGATTGTAATGTTATTATTTATATGGGTGTGTTTGTAAGGATCTGTGCTAAAAAATGATCTTTTTTGTTTTTGCGAGAAAACTTTCAATCTATTCATCTTCCATCACGGCAGTACAACAAACACTAGAAATAATAAAAATTACATCCAGATCCATAGACCACCTAGCGACGACTACAATCATGAACGAGCCGAGAAGCGCGCCCGTCATCACCCTCCCTCGCGGAGTCGGGCACAACTTGTTGTAGTAGACAGTCGGGAAGTCGTCGTGCTAAGGCCCGTGGGACCAGCACACCGTAACAGCAACCGCCGTTGATGAAGAATAACGTAGATCGAAAGGATCCAACCTGAAGACACACGAACATAGACGAACCACAACCAGATCCGAGCAAGTCCACCGAGGATAGATCCGCCGGAGACACACCTCCACACGCTCACCAACGATGCTAGACGCACCACCGGAATGGGGACTAGGCGAGAAGACCTTTATTCCATCTTCAGGGAGCCGCCACCGTCTCGTCTTCCTGAGTAGGACACAAACCCTAACAAATTTTAAAGGAACGACTAACAACGGAGCCCTCCCGCCGGCCCTTGCCAAGATCCACCACGCCCCCATGGCCCTAGGGCCACCGGAGACGAGGCGGACCTGCGGCGGAGCCGACGAGAGGCACGAACCCTAGCTTTTCTTAGAGGAGGAGGCGGCGGCTAAAAATATGATCTGGGAAAGTAGGTACAACTACTCTTCTGCCCAAAATATCAACCTAGGCCGTTTCCTTTCTTTTACCTAACAATGGACGAGACAAATAACGCCACGTGTCATGGCATTTGTTCTATGCGATGGCAGAGGACACGTTGAGTGCTCTTTGCTGCAGGTATCCTTTTCTTCTCTAGAGAGCTGATGGCAACTTTGTCAAAAAGTTTAGTCATGTGGTCGTCTGACTCATTGTTAGAACACTGACTGGAGACCACCACTTTGGCAAGATGGTGAACTGACTGAGAGCATCTCCAACAGTCAGCATAAAGCGCCATGCTGAAAAACCTATTTGCATGCAGCTGCTGCGGCATGTTTAGCGCTTGCCGCCGCTGGCTCCAACAGCCGTGCTATAATGCAGCACGCGCGCCGCTCAAGCAGCGCGCAAAAATACAGCACGCGCGACTCGCCGGGTTAAACATATATGTTATTTTGGACATAAAATGAGTTTGAAACATTCATCAAAATGCAATGAACATGTGAAATTTGACACAAACAAGTTGATGAATAAAAGTTCATGCCCACAAGTTCATCCAACCAAGTTCAAATGCAAACTAAAGTTCAAGACATGAAAGACACATCAATCATCTTCCTCGTCTTCGTCCTCATCTTCCGAAGACGATTCTTCCGCCTCCGAAGATGAATCTTCCTCCCTCTCCTCATCACGCACCGCATCACGTGAAGCTCCGACGGTGTTGGCAAGATCTTCAATGGCATCTTCATGGAAATGTCTGTGAGAAGACATTCCACCCATGACGGCCGGAGGTGCACCCATGCCTCCCATGAGAGAAGCAAAACTCATGCCTCCCATGGCGGCCATAGCGTCGGAGGGTGCTCCAAAGCCACCCATGCCTCTCATGGCGGCCGGAGATGCACCCATGCCTCCCATGGCGGCCGGAGATGCACCCATGCCTCCCATGGCGGCCGGAGGTGCACCCATGCCTCCCATGGCTCCGAAGCCACCCATGCCTCCCATGGCGCCAAGGCCACCGCCACCCATGGCGCCGAAGCCACCGCCACCCATGGCGCCGAGGCCACCGCCACCCATGCCGCCGAGGCCATCGCCACCCATGCCGCCGAGGCCACCGCCACCCATGCCGCCAAGGCCACCGCCACTCATGCGGATCATGGCTCTTTTTTTTATCAACACTTCTTCACGGGCAAGATTGACATATTCCTTTTGCGCTTCATTGAGGTTGGATGTGTCCAAGAAGAACAAGTGCTTCTCCCATTCCAACAATCTAGTTCGCTCCTCATTGCTCACTTTCCTCTCCTCCAAAGCCACCTTCCTCTCCTCGGTTTGAGACCAATGCGAATTGTTGGACCCAACACCCATAGTTGACATGTATGTATCACCATTGAGACTACAAAGTTTTTTGAACAATGCAAATAAGCTATCTATATGTGATGATGCATTGAAAAAATAATAAGAAAAGAAAAGTTGGAATTTTTTCACCTTGGGGCATTTCGTCGAACACGTGGCGCGGCGTCGGTGCCGGCTCAACGAGTGAGCTCGCTGGCGCTTCAAGAGTCAGCCATGGCCGTCGAACGCCTCGCAAGCTTCTTTCCTCTCGCCCGTGCTACGGAGCCGTCCGCCGCCTTGTTCTTCTTCGCGGATGTTTTGCCCTTCTTCGCCGCTACCGCATTGGAGACCTTCGACGGTGCTTGCGCGGCGGCACGGACGGCGCTGGCGCGACGCCACCGGCGTCGTGGTCATCCGCGGGCGGCAAGAAGAGGGCTGCACGCGAGGCCGACTTCGGCGGAGCTCGCGATGGCGACGCCTAATGCTCCCCGCTTAGGGTTTCGGTGGGCGGCGGCGGCTGCGCCGGGTGGGGTCGCGGGTAGTACAACAGGGTGAGCAGGTGCTGGTGTCTTGGCGTCCATGGGTGGGTGGTGGCGCCTTGGCTGGTGGCGTCTGGGGCGTGGGAGGAGGAGAGAGAGAGTCTTGGCGGCCTTCGAGTGTGCTGTGTATGTAGTGGGCGCCGAAACTCGTTATAAGAAGGCGTGCCAGTTTTCTTGGCGCCACTGGAGCGACCCACCAGCGTGCTTAAGGCGCTAAAACTGACCAATTTTGCGTGTGCGCTAGTTTATCGCGGCTGTTGGAGATGCTCTGATAGATATCCAATGTGAACATAGCCCTACCAAAAGTCTGGTTGTAAATCAGAGTAGTGATGCACTAGCCAGAACTTGTGAAGCCACAAACTTGTGGAAGAGGATCTGGGGCAACTGGGTGCTCCAACCCCCAATATGAACATTAAGTTCAAAAAAAAAATACAGGGAAATTAAAAAAAAAGATTTTAGATATCAAACCTAAGTGTCCAATATACTTTTGTGAAATTTCGTGAAAAATACTAGGAAATGTATCTGTGGCAAAAAACACAAAAAATTCCTATGTGTAGGAAAAAACTGTTTGGATGGAGAGTAGGTCAGATTGTATTTTCTTCGCCACGATACATTTCCTAGTTTCTTTTTCATGAAACATCACACGCGAGTAGACTTGGCATCCGAGTTTGATATCCACACACTGCCATAGTTTAATCAATCAGTTTATACATAAATTTAGTAACTTACTAACGAAACCAAACAAAAACCAAAGTTCGTTCGAAAGATCATACGATGAACTGACTGTTGAATGTAGAAGTTCAGGTTCGAAATGCCGAAACCTGACAAAGAACCATGCAAGGCTCTTTTTCTTCCCCTCTGCATCAGGAGAAAGCAGAGTTTCCCTGCCAATGGGAAACCAGGAGCTCTCGCGCAGAAATCCTTCCCAAGTAATTACATCTTATAATTAACCGCGAGTGAGTTACATTACATGCCGTGCCTCGAGTAGGAATTAGTGTACATCCAAGAAATATGAACATCTTACAACAACAACAAATTTTTCCAACCCTATAAATGCGGGCGAACCTAGACCGGGACGGCCGCCTGGGGCGTCGGGGGCACCCGGTTCTCGACGGGGATCTCGGTGAACTCGGACAGGATGGCCCGGAACTCGTCGCCGCTCAGCGTCTCCTTCTCCAGGAGCACCTCCACGATCTTGTCCATGGCCACGCGGTTCTCCCTCACCTGTTGCAGGGCGATCTGGTAGGCCTGGTCCGACAGCTGCTTCACCGCCGAGTCGATGTCCAGCGCCAGCTTCTCCGACATGGAGTTCCGAGCCATCATCCGCATGATCACGTCCCCGCTCTGCGCCGCGTCCATCAGAGACCACGGGCCGATGTCTGACATGCCGAATGTCACCACCATCTGCAGCAGAAGAATCACGATCAGTACGATGAAACATTTAGATAATTCTGATAGATTAGCAGAAGCTGTTATGACAAAATGGGAGCATACCTGCTTGGCTAAGCCAGTGATCTGCTGCAGGTCACCAGCAGCTCCAGTGGTCACCTCAGAATCTCCGAATATGATCTCCTCAGCAGCTCTGCCGCCAAGGCCGCCGACGATTCTGGCAAAGAGCTGCTGCCTAGAGATGAGCGTTGGGTCATCCATGGGAATGAACCAGGTGAGACCACGGGCTTGACCCCTTGGAACCAAGGTAACCTTTTGGACAGGGTCGTGGCCAGGCGTCAAAGTTCTGCAAAAAGTATCATCTTCAGATATGAACCAGGTTGCTGGGAAGTTTGTCGTGCGAGTAATAAACAAAGAACAGAGAAACGTCTAAAAGCATAAGCACACGGTATCCTTTTCAGAAAATCATGAAGAGAAAAGGCTCTTAATACACATGACGATGCATGCAAAGGAGGTTGGAAGTCTTCGCTAGCACAAAACAGTATCTAAATGCACTATAGAAATGCTGAGAAATCCATCAGATCCAATGCAATATTGAACAAAATAGGAGATTCGAAGAGATGAAGATTCTCTCTTACCCGCAAACTGCATGCCCAACTTCATGGTAAGCAACAAGGCTTTTGCTCTTCCCATCTGTCATGACAGTTCCTTCCATACCAGCCACTATTCTGTCAATTGAATCATCAATCTCCTTCGAGGAAATTCCGGTCCTCCCACGTCGGCCTGCTAATATGGCTGCCTCATTCAGAAGATTCGCCAGGTCTGCTCCACTGAACCCAGGTGTTCTCATTGCAATGACCTCAAGGGAAACATCAGCATCGAACTTCTTGTTGCTACCGTGCACCTTGAGAATCTCTGTCCTTCCACGTACATCAGGAACATCAACACTCACCTGTGAAACAAGTTACAAGGTATATCCAAATGTTAAGCAAGATCCAGAATATTTAAAAATACGTTCTAACAGGTTCCAGGTTTTAAGATATTCAAAGATAATTCATGCTCTGAACTCGATACTTGTGATATACAAGCACCTGAGGATCTCAGTAAGAAAGAACAAAGTAAGGTAAACACTTTTGCAGGAACATCTGCAATGATAAGAATATGCAAATTAAATTCCAGACTGATGTTATTAAAAAAGCTTGATAGAAACTAACCTGTCTGTCAAAGCGTCCAGGTCTAAGCAAAGCGGAATCCAAGATGTCAGCCCTGTTGGTGGCAGCAACAACAATGATGCCAGTGTTACCCTCAAAACCATCCATCTCAGTCAGTAGCTGATTGAGAGTCTGCTCCCTTTCATCGTTCCCACCACCGATACCTGTTCCTCTTTGCCTCCCAACAGCATCAATTTCATCAACGAACACTATGCAAGGAGCATTCTCCTTGGCCTTCTTGAAGAGATCACGAACACGGGAGGCACCAACACCAACAAACATCTCCACAAACTCAGAACCCGATATCGAGAAGAATGGCACGCCAGCCTCTCCTGCGATCGCCTTGGCAAGCAAAGTCTTACCAGTTCCAGGAGGACCAACAAGCAGCACACCCTTGGGAATGCGGGCACCAACGGCGGTGAACCTCTCTGGCTTCTTCAGGAACTCAACCACTTCCATGAAGTCTTGCTTTGCTTCGTCAACACCAGCAACATCATCGAACGTAACACCGGTGTTGGGCTCCATCTGGAACTTGGCCTTGGACTGGCCAAAGCCAAGAGGAAAGCCAGGCCCACCAGGTCCACCCATGCCACCGGATCCCCCTCTTCTCGACAGCAAGAACAGACCGCCGATAAGGATAAGCGGGAAGGCCAAGTTCCCGATAAGGTTGAAGAGGAGATTACCGGAGTCCTCCTGCTGGTTGTGTGCAGCGAAATCAATGTTCTTCTCCCTCAACTTCTGGAGAAGCTCCTGGCTGAGGCCGGGAAGCTGCACACGGACTCTCTGCACGCGGTTGCCGAGCTCGGGAGAAATGGCCTCCACGATAGCGATCGTCCCGTTCTCAAACAGGTCGACCTTCTTCACCCTGTCCTTGTCGAGGTACTCGAGGAACCTCGAGTAGGACATCCTGGAGGAAGACACGCCCTGGTCATCGGCGAGAGCCTTGTTGGCACTCAGCAAGGCGGGCAGGCCGACTCCTCCGAGCGCAAGCTTCAGGAGCTTCCTCTTAGAGTCGCTCGTCTTGTGCTCCAGGGAGGCGGTCACGGACACCGGCCTCCGCGCGACGCCGCTGGAGGGGAGCGCTCCGAAGGGGAGCAGCCCTTTTGCGGCGAGACTCATGGATGGCGCCATGTTTGCTTACTGTGGATAAAATGAAGGGAGATATCATGAGCATCAATCAGAGACAGAAAATAATCGTTAGTACGCAATTTATGTACCCAGTCAGCCATGTACTTTTCCAAAGTTAAATGCTTTGTATCATTAATTCAGTTCAACTGAATCAACGAATGCTACGGGCAGAAGTCCCATCAGCATCACAAATCAGAAGAGCATACGCCTACATCGATCAACTCCTTCATTTTGGACACTACACGCACTACCACCAGCGTGCAGACACCCAGACGAACACTAGTACTACCACACCAACGCTTGCTCCAGATTAGTCCATCACACACGCCGACGCCATCCATCTCCCCAGCCCGAGTTCACCCCCTCCCAAAATCTCTCCAGGCAGACACCCAGACGAACACCAGCACTACCGCGCCAACGCTTGCTCCAGACCCACAGGCGGGAGGGAGGAGAAACAACGGAATCTAGCGGGACGCTCCTCTGCATAGGGCCTGAGCGGGCAGGTTTGAAGCTGAAATTCGGAACAAATGGAATCAAATCAAAGAGGCGTGACGCACCTGAGACGAGCTGGATCGGGGCCGGGGCGGAAGAGGGGACTGGGGAAGGGGGCGATTGTGAGGGGAGGGGAGCGAGGCGAGCCGAGTGTATAAGTAGCGGGGACTGGCGGCCGCAGATTTTTCCTCCTCCTCCTCTCCTCCGGCTCTGCCTGGCGGTGGTGGTTTTGTGTCCTCCGGTGGTGCGCAGTTGCGTGGGGATTTCGGCAGGGGGGAGGGGGCGGGCGACGTGGGCGGCTCTGCTCCCACAGCGCCGATAAGGAAGAGATGAGCCCACATAGACGTAAACCGGCCGCGTAGAAAATGACACCTCTCTGCTCCGGGTGAAAATGGGCGAACGTTTTGCTTGTTATTTTCTCGTGGACAGTGGCCTCGGCGTCGTGGCCGGGCTCGCGCTCACGCAACAACCTCTGGACCCGTGTCGTGTCGTGTCGTCACGTGCCAAAGGAAGAGAGCAACTTTGCGGTGAGGCCTTGTACGATGAAAGATGCTTAGATAGCTGCTTAGAAAACTAAACCGAATTTTTTTACAGCAGGTTCACACACCTGAGCATTGTTGATTGGTAAATTTGGGTGCTTCAAAAGAACAGACCACACCAAACAGTAGTGACACCAATTGACTAAAAGACAAATGAACAGAACCAACTAGCACTACCGCCAGCCTCTAGTGCTGCCAACCAACTAGCACTACTGCCAGCTAGAGATACACTCTTCTATTCTTCCTACTTTTGAAATCGGCAACTATATCTTCATAAGGATTTTTTATGCAATTTCTCATTCAATTTGTAGCAACAAACTATCTGCAAGAAAATCATCTTCCATTCAACTACGTAGCCTTGACTTGATAATCTTCAAGCTCGAGAAAGCATGCTCAACACTTGCAGTGGAAACCGGGAGAGTAACAAGCAATCAAAGCAACCTATCAAGCGAATTGTAAATTCTATCTCGTCCTGTCTCAACAAGGCATCGACATAAAGAAGTTATGGTGATGGGCTTCTTCAAGTCTCCACTGTTTTTAGCATCCGCAACAAAATGGTTTAGCATCCGCAACAAAATGGTTGAGCTGAATCGCCAACCCATATCTCACTTGTTGTGTAATATTAGTCGGATAATATTTCTTCACCATTGAACATATTTCCGTAGCACTGAATGATGTAAATCCATTTCTTAGTATCAATGTAACACTAATGGAGAAGAGATCCATCACTTTCTCATTGAACCTAAGATTCAATTCATTTAGTTGGTTGTCAAATGTTGCTCGAAATATCTCCACTCGTGGATTCCTTTCTCTAGTAAAGTGATCAGGTTGACGACGAGCACGCCCACCACGCAGAATGTATAGTTCTTCCATGTCTGGAATATCTATATCATGCTCCACACAGAACTCAACAACATTTCCAAAGAACAACTCCCATCCTTCATCCGATCTCATCTCTTCTAGAAGTACTTTTGTGGAATGCACTAGACGAACTGCATTTCTTGTGTTTTTTTTCTGTAAAGTCTCCCCAAGATCTTCGCTAGTTTCCAATATTTCTTTCATCATGCATATGATAAATATGAACTCAAAAGAGGTCAGGTAAGTGAAAGAAGTATCACTATCCGCCTGGTTTGCTCCAGCTGATGAATCTGCGGCTAAATTTTCTAGAAAAACTCTCACTGGATGAACATATGCATAAGACTAGTAATCGAACCTAAGTGGGAACCCCATCTTGTCTTTCCCGGTCGCTTCAATGAGCGTATTTGATTGGCTCCTTTGGCTATTTCAATCTGATCGATAGCAAGCAAGCGTGCAATCTCAATCACCTGGGCGTCATGCAGCTCATCATGTCACTTTGAAGAGGAGTCAATTGTGTTTATAACAAAGAGAAGCTTCTGGAAAAATTGGGTGACTGGAACATCTCTTGCTGCACCAACAAGGGAGAGTTGCCATCGATGTGCATAGCAATGAACATAATATGCATAGGGGCAATCTTTAATGAATAGAGCTTGCAATCCATTCAACTCTCCCCTCATGTTACTTGCCCCATCGTACCCCTGGCATCAAAGATTTTGTACATCAAATCCATGCTTGGATAATACTGAACACAACTCCATCTTTAGTGTACGTGCTTTTGTGTTGGCTACATGTATGAGATGAAAGAATCTTTCTTGGGAATAACCATCTTTATCAGAAAATGTGAAAACTAGTGCCATTTGCTCTCTTTTGGACATATCATGTCGTGGATTTGTCACGGCAGATGCCCTAGTGAAAGGTCTTAGGTGTGGAGCCATTGCGACATAGGTTAGTTCAAAGGGGTTGAACGAGACAAAGGACACAAAGGATTCACCCAGGTCTATCCCCTCTCAACGAGGTAAAAGCCTACCCCTGCTCTTGTTTCGTATTGCTTGTATCTCGATTACAAGGGAGCGATTACGCTTAACCCAACTCTCAATCTCTGGTTTCTTGAGTCTCGCCTTTATATACACAGGTCAAGCCCCGAGGCTTACAGAGTCCCGGCCGGGTCACACAACGTGACCGGCTCGGTTTCTAACTTATTATGTCTTATGAGGCAAGTCAGCATCTGGAGGCTCATACTCCAGGTCATGGGCCATCCTCAGGCCCGCTTTTTGAGTCGCCATCATCAGGCCCGCCTGTTGAGTCGCCATCATCAGGTCATCCTCCTGTTCTAAAAAAATGCACAGTTGGACTAGGTTTCTTTTTGTTCAGTTAGAATCTTGATGTTTTGTTTCCCCTATAATTTAGCTAACTTCCCTTTTCTTGATGAAATTATTAGGAGTGATGCTTTCGTCATATGTAATTCTATCAGAGATATGTTGGATGTTCATGCAGAGCCATGGACCATTCTATTCTTGGTGACCCCGGCGACGAAGGCTGCCAGGACGGAGCCGGTGGCTCCGGCCAGCGAAGAGAAGGCAGATGGCGAGGAGTGGGTCAGTGTATTCGGGTGAGGAAACCATGATGCTCTTCTTTACTTTTTTTAGGAAGCTGTAGCCTCCCGCATGCGCATGGTAGATTCAATTGTGCAAGTGGGTAGTATCTTGATTTCCACTGGACATGTTGCCATGGAGCTGAAAACAATTGATGCTTTGCGTAGGTTCATGGCCCTGCCATGTGCTTGCTCCTGTCTATGTCCATGAGCAACAACAAGATCAATCATTTAGTAGCATATCGTTCTTAGACCTTAGTACTTGCCCTAGCAACTGGATGTACTGGACTCTATAGTGCTAGTGCACTTTCATTTTTGTTAAGTTTGTACACCCTGCCTGAGAAAGCAGTAGCCATCACTTAGCTTTTTGTTGTGTGCCTTATATAGGATGAATTGGTTTATTGATGTTTAATGTGTCCCCTCTTACAGATTCTCGCTTAGAGATACCGACCTCGTTCTTCGAGAGTTCGAGAAATGTGGTATTATATTGAGACATCACTCTGGCCCAACAGAGGGTAATTGGATGCACTTCCTCTATTGTTGGACGACACCCACTAGGTTGATCATCCTAAACAGCCTGGGAGAGTGAATGCTTCAATGCTCGTCACATAAGTGTATGTAGAGTCTGGACTACTTCATAATCTGTTTTCAACATTAGTACTACTAGATAAGTAGTAATTCTGAACATCTTTGTAGCTTGCAAAACCAGATTGCAAGTAATTCTGAACATCTTTGTAGCTTGCAAGAATATACTTGAAATCAGTTGACACATGACCCCCGCGGCAAAAGGCACTGATAAATGCTAATGATTTAGTAACTACAAATTTCTGTGTTTTTCTTTGCCTTGTCCCGCCCAGCAATGTATTCTATTTGTCTGCAAAGACAGAACTTGCTGCCAAACATTGGGGCACGAAGTAAACACAGCACCCTGCCTGATGTGGTACTATATATATATAGCGAATAACCTAACAAGAAATCTGCTAACATGCAAAGTAATTTAGTTCACATATGCATTTTTGTGTTTCTTTTGGACTTTATGTTTTTCTGTGCACTTGTCAAATCTATATATTTAGTTTGAATAGCCAGTGAGGAATTAAGCATATATTTTCGGCATGAGCCCCTTTAAATTGCTAGATGAGAAGGAATCTTAACTTAATGGGTCTTGTGAATTGTAATATACTATTTAGTTTAACTGATGCAATTCGCATACTAACAAGTTTTCACTTTTCCGACGTGGGCACAGGGGTGATTGACGCTAACTAGCATGGCTCGATGGCATTGTGCTCTTCAACCACTTGGAGGCGGACTTCGTCGTGAAGCCCGGTGGCCACGTCGCACAGATGATCATCCAGGTGATTTTGACACCGGAGGTCTCTGAGGTGGAGGTCCTCGACGCCACCGCCGGGGAGGATTCGGGTCCACTGGCGTCTAAGGTCCGAGCCTTGGTAGATACATCTAGGAAAGTGGTCTATTTAGGTTGGTGATGGAACACCAGGGAAGGTACCCACCTTTCGATGATGATTGTGTGTGTCTGATGCTAAATGGAATCTTGAGAATGTTCTGTGATGTTGGTCTGGTTTGCACTAGACGTATTGCCATCCATGAATACTACATCTAACTTTTAATTTTTTTTAATTCCTAAATTGTTACTAGTAGCGTGAGAAATAAGTGAGCGCTACTAGTAGTTAGGTTAGTAGTAGTGCGGGTGCACCCGCGCTACTACTAACCATTTGGCTGTAGCGCGATAATAGTAGCGCGGGTACTAGTAGGCAGTTTTCCAGCGCTACTACTAGCCTTTTTCCTAGTAGTGGTGCTTCGGATTTTTATTAACGTGCATAGCTAGGATATTGCGACGACCTCCGCCTCTTGAAGATCAAATTCTTCATCAGAAGAATCATGAGACGAACTCATCTATAAAGTTGAATTTAAACTATTTTAAAACTACAAACAACATGCATCAAATTCATCTACAAATATAAAGTTTTTAGTAATGTATACCTTGCAAGCGTTTTGTCAAACACCTTGTGGGCACCGAGCTGCAAATGGTCGCCGGGCGATGTTCGCGAAGGAACGGTGCGATCGAGGGACGGCAGCAAGGAGAGAAGGTGGACGAAGCTGCGGCGGCGCACTGCGGCTAGGCGGGGGAAGCGCCGATGGGTCGCTGGAGCGAGTGCGGGCCGAGGCACCGCGCCTGCAGGTTTCAGATCCGACAGTTGGTGAGATTCGCGCTCCCGATTAGCATGTCCAGCGCGCGTGAACGGGCACACCAAATAAGTAACGCGCGATGCCGTTTTCCCCAACGCGCTGAACCTACTTCGCCGCGTTCTTTTTTTTTGAAAGAAAAGGTAGATCATGTTCTACCTTATGCATTCAAAACAGGCTGGGGCCTGGATGACCATGGTCTTTTTACATGAAGGCGTTGTGAGCGCCGCACTGAGCGTGCAGCAGGCCAACGCCAAGCCTGGAAAAAGAAACAAGGGAAGGGGAAATGAAAGAGGAAAGAAGTAAAGGCAGGGAGCTATTCTCGGAGAATTACATCAGCCCAGGAAGACATTCCTTCCCTGACATTTCCCTCAGGTGCTCTTAGTGTCCATAGCTTGATCAGGTCGGCCACCTCAGTAAGAATCCTCCAAGCAGTCCAGCACTTGTCATGAAAAACTCGCTCATTCCGAGCATGCCAGAGCGCAACAACAGCAGCTGCAAAGAAGACATGCCATAGCTCACCATGTGTTTCCTTTGCAATGTCAGAGTCCAAAAAAAGTGCTGCAGATTCACATGAAACTGTCAAGTCCAGTAGGCTGGCCTTGGCCCAAACAGCTTGTGCGAGTTTGCATTTAAGCAGAATATGATGCATAGTTTCGGCCGCGGGGCAAAGATCACACCCGTTGTGCTTAACAAGCCTTGTCCAGTGCTTCCTTAGCATGTTATCCCTGGTGTTGTGCCTGTCCTTTAGGGCCAGCCATAGGAAAACGCGGTGCCGTTTGGGTATGATTCGATCCCAAATATAACAGGCCAGCGGGCAGTCCCTGCCCCTGAACGTAAGCAGCTTGTAAAAGAAAGCCGTAGAAATCTTGCTATCAAACGCCAGCGGCCTCCTTATATCTGCTCCAGCAGTTGTTGGTGAGATGCAGCTTAGTACCTGAATTAAAGTCTCGAATTCCCTTGATCTTTGTCGTGGTATTCTCACGGGGGGTGCAAGACGACATATGCCACAAGGTGGCTTCATGTGAGAGCAAGACTGCTGCTGATAGGCCCGGGAGCGGGTACGCGAGTAGCACGCGGTAGTTTACCTAGCTTCGGAGCTCTCCGGAGAGATAATACTCCTACTGCTGCATGTCTAAGTGTATCTGATATATCTAGTACAGAGTGCTCCTGGAGCTGTATCTGAGGTCGGTGCCATAGGCATCTGGCCTCGTATATGTCTCATATGTGTGTGCTAGCTAGCTAGTCATGCATGCGTAGAGTGCTTGTCCAGGGAGCCATTGTGGCCGGCCAAGTGCATGTAGCGTGTGTGTTGTGGTGGATGGATGGATGGATGGATGCTCATATATATAGGGGGAGTTAGCTTAGGATGTAAGCCATGTAGGCATGGTAGCTAGCTAGCTAGTGGCATGGTGGGGTGTCATCCTTGTCCCCTGGGTCACTTCATAAATAGTGCCAGGGGACAAGTGACATTCTACATGATGGCTGGGGTGTCACGTGAACAGTGCCGGGTACGGCCGTCACGTCGAGGTCGCGTCAGGCTGTAGTTGGCGAGTGAGCGGTCAAGAGCCAGCGATCGGCTGGTGGTGCGATCGGCAGCCAGCAATCGGCTGGTGGTGCGATCGGCAGCCGTGATCGGCTGGTGGTGCGATCGGCAGCCGGTGATCGGCTGGTGGTGCGGTCGGCTGGTGGTGCGATCGGCAGCTAGCGGTCGGCTGGTGGTGCGATCGGCAGCCAGCGATCGGCTGGTGGTGCAATGGATCGAGAGGCTTTGCTAGCCCCGATGTCTTGAAATATCGTCTTGCCGTCTTCGGGGTATCCGTGTCCAATTACTTCGACAGTAGCCCCCAAGCCTCCGGGCAACTTGGCAAAGTTGGGCGGAGGTTTTTTGGCAAGTGTTCATGGAATGATCATGAAAAAGACAAAGTTAGTCCACGCAAATATACCAAATGTTTGCCTTTAGCATTGCTGTCACAGCCCCAGATCAACCCTAGAGCTTGTTTGTAACTAGTAGCATTGCATCCATGCATCATGTTTAACTTCCATGAAATTTGAAATGGGGATGATCAAGCCCTAGCACTAAAACAATTCAAATAGGTTCAACTTCAAAAATATCTTCAAGAACCCAAAGTGGTTTGCAAAAATGTTCATGATTAATGGAAAAAGGTGAAAACCATATCCAGAGATGATGGATATTTTTCCAAGGCATTTTTGGATTTTTGAATAAACCATATTGTATTTGAATTGGGGCATTTAAATACTATTAATATTTTAAATGCTCCAACAATTTTGAAAATAGTTAAGGGCCTCTGAAATAATTCAGTTAATGCCCACAATTATTTTCAGGATTTATTTAAATGGTTTAGTATTTTACTAAACTAAAACAGAACAGAAAATAGAAAAACAGAAATAAAGAAAGAGAGAGAGAAGGACTACCTGGCGCCCACCTGGCCCAGCCTTCTCTTCCCCTCCTCTGGCTGGCCAGTTGGCCCAGCCCACCACATAAACCCCCTCACCCGTCGTCTACCTCGCCTCTCTTGGCGGGCGTGTCGCCTCCCACGCGCGCCGAGCTCGCCACCTCCTCCTGCGTGACGCTGGCTCCCCCTCGGCCTTGGGAGGCGCCACGCGCCTCCCGAAACCCCTCGTCCTCTTCCTCTCTCTCTGGACCCCATTTCCTCCTCTGCTCTCTCTCTCTCGCCGGACCGGCGCCGCCGTCGCCGCCCTCGCTGCCCTCATGCCACCGCCACCCTCTCCTCCCGGCATGCCCCGAGCTCCGCCGAGCCTCTCTCCCCTCCTCACCGAGCCTCCTGGCGCCGGAGCGCCGAGGCGCCGCCCCACCATTTCCCCTTCTCGGACCCGCGGACTTCGCCGTCAATTCATCGGCTCCGGTGCCTCCCGAGCTCGCCGATGCCATAGTCGCACTCACGGTGAGCCCCGAGTCGTTTCCCCTCTTCCCGACTCGTTCCCTCCTCTAGCCACCGTCTCCATCGGTGAAGCCCGCCGCCGCCGTGCCTCGTCGCCGGCGTGGCTAGAGCCCCATTGGCTCAAGCCAACCCCACCTCCGTGCTCAGCAGCAGCACCAGAGCACGAGCACGCGCCAACACCCCTAGCGCCTGCATCGCCTAACGCCGTTGGCGAACTCCGCGGCCGCCAACCTCGTCGCCGACGTCGATTCCGCCGCCCGAGCTCAAGCCACTCCACCAAGAGCTTGGCTCCTCCCAGCTCCTCCTAGATGCCCTCATGAGCCATTTGGTCGCGGAGTGGCAAAACCACTCGCCGCCTGGCGTCGCTCGCTGGCGGCTAAGCGCCGGCAGCCAGCGTGGGATTTAACCATGGTTGGGCCTGGTTGACTCTCTGAGTCAATGACGGTGGGGCCCATACATTTAATAACTAGGTTTAGTTTTAATTAAATCTAATTAAGCTAATTACTCTGACACGTGGGACCCACTGCCAGTTTGACCCGGACCAGCCCTGTTGACCTGATGACGTCATGCCAACGTCATGCTGACGCAGTAAACCCCCTTTTCTGGAATTATTTTAATTCAGGAAATTTCAGAAAATGCCCTAAACTTTAATAAATCATAGAAATTCAACCGTAACTCGGATGGAAATAATTTATATATGAAAAATGATCAGAAAAATATGAAGAATCTGTTTATGCCATGATCATGCATGTTTGAACAAGTTAACATCACTGAATAGGATGAATCATGATTAGGGTAATTTATGAAATAGCATTTGGAGTTGGAGTTCAACCTTGTTTGAATTCCACTTCAACTAACTTGGATTATTATTGCATTAGGTGAATTCAGTACCTTAATATGACATGTCATTCATGTGAATGTGCATTGCATTGATTGTGTTCTCTCTGTTGCCGGTAATTATCCCCTCCGGTGAGCGATGTCCGACGATGAGTTCGATGACACCGATGAAGAACTATATTATCTTCAGAAGTGCCATGCAAGCAAAACCCCCTTGTTCATTCCGATACAATCCCACTCTCTCGCCCCTGCTCTATTTTACTGCATTAGGACAACAACGACTCATGTGTTACTTGCTGCGGTAGCTGAACCCCTTGATCCTTTGCATGACTGTCATTCCACAAGAATTAGATGAAACCCACTAGCATGAGTAGGAATTGTTTGAGCCATGTTGTGCCTACTCATTTATGCTTGTTTGTCATGCCTGCTCATTGCTTAGAGTTGAGTCGGGTCCGATTCATCGGGAATGAATTGGAATTGTTATGAACATGTCCTATTGTGTGTGAGCTAAGTGTGTGAACACGATTTGGTAAAGGTAGCGGTGAGAGGCCATGTAGGAGTACATGGTGGGTTGTCTCATTGAAACCGTCCTCGTGAACTGAGTTCTGTATTTGTGATCCATGAAACAGTTACTACCACGCATTGGGATCCTTAATTGACCCTCTCGGCTTCTTGACCACCCTTGTCCTCGGTCAGGGAGTTGCAAGTAGTTTTCGTGTTTTTAGCATCTTTGGGCCGACATAACGCTGACCTTAGGGGTGGGTTGTGTTGCGGTAGGCTGTGGGTCTGTACCGAAAGTGCCCGTTTGGTATCTCGGGAACCCTGCACACATCATTCGGGCTGTATGGGAAACCTCGGCGGACTCCTGCGGATGGAACCCGAATAGGCGATAAACCTGGACTAGGGACTTGAGTGTTTAGGTAGGCCGTGGCCGACACCCACGTTGGGCTTCCGCTTGAAGGTTGCCGAGTACATGTCGTAAACGGCGGTAAGTGGTGAGCGTGTGTGAAGAAGTACACCCGCGGGGTTTAATATGATCTATTCGAATAGCCGTGTCCGCGGAAAAGGACTTATGGGTTGCCTATATCAGTTCATAGACAAGTGAAAGTGGATACTCTAAAATGCGCAAGATAAGCGTGAGTGCTATGGATGGCGTTCTCGTAGGGAGACGGGAGCGGGTCCATAGTGGTGTATTGATATGGTGAATATGTGGACTCGTGTGCGCCACCTCAAAAGAGTTACTTGCGATCGAGATCGGGATAGCCACCGAGTCAAAGCTGGCTTGCTGCGGTCAAACTCCACCACCCCTTTTGATAATGATGCATATGTAGTTAGATCGATGTAAGTCTTGCTGAGTACAATTGTACTCACGTTTGCTTATTTTATGTTTTGCGAGAGAGGCGTCGGTCTCGCTAGTATTCCACGTGGACTTGACGTTTAGCTTGTTACCTCAGCTACGATCTTGTGCCCTCGGCAGAATCGGTAGATAGTCGGGCTTCTCAGCCTTTTCCATTTATAGTTATGCGTACTCGAGACATGATTAGCTTCGCTTGTGCTTTGACTTGTATGCTCGAGTGTTGGGTCATGAGACCCATGTTTGTAATATCTCGCTCCTCGGAGCCTAATGAATAATATCTGAGTCGTAGAGTTATGTTGTGATGCCACGTCGTATTTACACATATTGAGCATATTGTGTGTATGTTTGAAATGCTTGGTATGTGTGGGATCCGACAAACTAGTTGTTTATCCTTGGCAGCCTCTCATATGGGGAAATGTAGTCTCGTGCCTCCGGCGATAGTAGTCCGCTACAGCCGGTTCACCGAGTCCTGCTAGCCCAGCACTACTGCTTGGACACTTGATCTGGCGGCATGTGTTTCACGCCGTTCCTATGTACATCCCTTCGGGAAATGTCACGGTGTTATTCGAGTCCTGCCTAGCTGCTACAGCCGGGATACCGGAGTCTGTTAGCCCAGTGCTACAGCCCGAATATATCGTTGATGACCGACATGTTCGATGTGATTCATGTATACTGTCCCCATAGGTTAGCGCCGCTTTGGGTTCACGACTAGCCATGTCGGCCCGGGTTCTTTGTCATATGGATGCTAGCGACACTATCATATCGTGAGCCAAAAGACGCAAACGGTCCGGGCCATGGTAAGGCGACACCGTGGGAATACCGTGCGTGAGGCCGCAAAGTGATATGATGTGTTACATGCTAGATCGGTGTGACTTAGGATCGGGGTCTGACAGCGTTGGTATCGAGCTTTGACTGCTCAGAGGATTACCAAGCCAAACTGGTCGAAGTTGTGTCTAGAAATGCTTTAGTTATGTAAGGGAATTGATTGGGGAAGGGAACGTAAGGCTCTTTTTACTCCTTTTACCTCATGGCCTTCTGATCTGAGTCATCCTCTTCTCTTCTACGGGGTTTAAGAACTAGGCTTCTCATCTATCTATTAGGATGACGTGTTACTAATCCATAGACTTATAAGATTGTTGGTTTTAATCCCCAGTTTAGTTCCTACTATTCTGTATGATAACTGTTTATCCCAGAATCTTGTTATGATGTTGTTGAGTGGTTATGCCACCATTTCTGCAGGATGTCTCAAATCATTTTGAGCATTTACAGCCGTTATGCTGTCCAAAGTCGTCCCTGTGTCTCTAAATAGTCTGATGCATTTGCAAATCCTTTCCTTCCGTTTCCGATGTCCTTTTGGTCAGAATAAGCACACTAACCAGTCGGTTGAGGTACTCTGTTGCCTCGACACATATGTTGGAACTATTATTATGACCCTAGGTGTTTAGGAAGTCACCTAGCAATTTAGCAATGCTTTTGTATCCCCAGTGTGATGATTCTGGCCATCACTTTCGAAAGCATCCCGTGATGCCATTTAGTAGTAGGTATTCTACTCCTGGGTTGCTGAACCCGAGATTCATCCTACTTCATGTTGTTAGTATTTGCTAGTGCCTTTAGGATATTAGTAACCTTTGCGATAGTCCTCGAAGTCCGTGGTATTCTCCTTCTTCCAAATACCATGAACTAATCATGGCAGAAGTTCTTTTGAACCAAAAGATCACAACTAGAGTACTCTTGAGGGGTTCTCCATTCATAATTGTGAAACTGCCAATTCTACCTTCCTGCATGGGTTATCCGGAAGAAATGTTGAGCTTGCTCGACATACTAATCTGTGCATCCACAACTCAGGAAGTTATATGTTCCTCTGAGTTTCTCTCTTCAGTTGCATTCTGACCTTCATCTATCAATTGATAGCCAAGGGTATGTGTGCACTTGTGTTCATCGATGCATTTTATCCTTGTGGTCCGTCAAGCCATTCTATTCGGAATGACTAGGAGAAACAAACTCGATACCTCATCCATTTCTAGGATTGGGTCAAAGTAGTTGTATCCCGCAGATCAAAATGCCAATTCAGCTTTTGATTCTGTTCTACCCTGAAGTATTGCCATCTTATGTCAAGAATGTCATGGGAATTGCACAACCTCTTAGGAATTCTTGACGCAGTGATACTTCTCACCATCATTGTTCATTTCTCGGTTCCGTGTTGATGCAACCGGAAAGCCGACAAGTGAATTGTGGTGTGTAAAATCAATACCCCGAGCAACTTGTTGCTTGGTAGTGAATGGACAATATTCTCATTCTTAGCGTGTTGGTTATTAAACCATCATCCTAAGATTGATCGTGCTACCTAGTCCTTATTTCCGGTGCACTCTTCGATTGATGAGTTAGGATCTTGTCAAGTCCTCACTCATCTGATCATATCGTCTTGCCCTCAGAAGCAAGATTGTTCTCGAGCTTAGTAACATATCGGTGGTTCATGACTTTCCAAATATCTTCTTGGAAGTGTTATCAGGTTGTCACCGACCGCTATGTTGAGTTCGTGATCATATTGGGTTTCTCTTAAACCACCCTTCTCCAAGAATCTGTGTTGGATATCCACGAGCTAGTTGGTTAAGCTAGACGATAACTTGGAGAGTTGGAAGATAAAAGCTTGCCTAACCTAGTTCGATCCAAAGGGATATTCTTGTGTAGTGTGTGTTGAAGAAAGATGATATCTTCATCGATTGGCCCTGTGATCGATTCTTTGGATCTATTGTCATATCAACTCCTTGATTCGAGTATGGGCCATTGTCGAGTCAAATCAGAACCAACGATATTCGTGATGTTGTCTTACCCGTGGTTAATCCTCGAGCATACCCATTACATCTTTGGTCCGACCAATGCTAACACCGTGTTCACATGATGGTGGAAGTCCAAGTGATATGGAAATTTCGATGAGTTCTGTGTTGAGCCCATCAGTAGCATTTTGTCTCCCCATGAGTCGTGTTGAACATCAACCTAGTGTTGGAAACTTGTGTAAGCATTTCTTCGTGTTTCGTTCATGAAGCATATGTTTGGATGAAAGTAGTGACTTTCTCTAGTTCATGTGCATCTGATGTAAGTTGCCGCCATGAACTTGAGAAAGGTTTGTTTGTTCCCTATGGTACCATCCCAAGCCAGTCATGCACGTGCGAAGTATTCTATGGCATGATAGACTGATCATCTTCATTTCATATGAATTCCATAGCACACCAAGCCACTGATTGACTTGTTCAAGGAAAAGAAGTCTATGCTTGGGATCTAATCCATGGTCATGCACAAGACTTCGTTATCCTCGATGATGGTTCCCAACCTGAACTCGGTAGTGTTTGATAATAAGACTACTATGTGGTCATGCTTGTCTAGGACAGTGTGTTCACAGGTTTGTAGCAGAACCAGCTCATGTCTTGGAGCTTGCTATCGTAGTGCATATCCCGAGAATCTCGCAACGCCATCTCGTCAAATTGTGTTGCAACCTTTCCTTTTCAGACGTGCTGAGTCTGAAATATCCTAACACCAACCAGATCTGAATCTCAGGCGGATATGATGGTTGGAACATTCCAACAGTTGCATTTCGTTCCCAGCTTGCACCGTCCTTGTGCCATTTCACTATGGGCTGCCTTCTTAGTAATTTCTGTTCAAGATCACCCCCAAAAAGTGGACTTACTATGGGTCCCTCCACCTTCGATGATAAGCAAAATCATCCATTGCGTTGTCTTCAACAAGGTAGTCCACATCATCCATTCTAGTCCGGGTGTACCATTCCTTTGCATTCCACCACCTGATCGCTTGTGATTGCCTTAGGCTGGTATGGAGAGCCTCAATGATCTCTAATTCAAAAGTAATTCTTTTTGCCACTTAAGGGAATAGTTATTTGCGTCACCTTTTTCGAGGTGCCCGTTACGGGATCATGGTAAATATTTCCTCGCCACCTTGACACCATCCACCATCTCTCTAAGCGTGGAATTGTTGCCACCAATCAAACCCCGTTGTTGTTCTTCCATCCCTCTCGACGCATTTTTGTGTCTCAACTCGAGATGTGTCACCGTCTCAGTCCGTGAGTCGATCATGTTTACTTGATCTTCGTGAAGATCGAATCATGTAGGGTTTTCCCCTTCTTACATTGGCGTGTCGGGTGAAGATCTCGAGGGCGTCAAGACCAAGATGATGGAGTGAACCAACATCTTGAGAAGGGCAAATGGATCATGAAGATTGTGATAGTCTGTGACTTCCCTTTTCCTCTTGCCTCACGTCTTGAATCTCGGTGAGATTCTTGTTTAGTGGGGTGAGTATCACTGACCCAGATCAACCCTAGAGCTTGTTTGTAACTAGTAGCATTGCATCCATGCATCATGTTTAACTTCCATGAAATTTGAAATGGGGATGATCAAGCCCTAGCACTAAAACAATTCAAATAGGTTCAACTTCAAAATATCTTCAAGAACCCAAAGTGGTTTGCAAAAATGTTCATGATTAATGGAAAAGGTGAAAACCATATCCAGAGATGATGGATATTTTTCCAAGGCATTTTGGATTTTGAATAAACCATATTGTATTTGAATTGGGGCATTTAAATACTATTAATATTTTAAATGCTCCAACAATTTTGAAAATAGTTAAGGGCCTCTGAAATAATTCAGTTAATGCCCACAATTATTTTCAGGATTTATTTAAATGGTTTAGTATTTTACTAAACTAAAACAAAACAGAAAATAGAAAAACAGAAATAAAGAAAGAGAGAGAGAAGGACTACCTGGCGCCCACCTGGCCCAGCCTTCTCTTCCCCCCCCCTCCTCCTGGCTGGCCCAGTTGGCCCAGCCCACCACCGCAAACCCCCCCCTCACCCCGTCGTCTACCTCGCCTCTTGGCGAGGCGTGTCACTCCACTGCAGCGCCGAGCTCGCCACCTCCTCCTCCTGCGCTTGCTGGCTCCTCTCGGCCGGAGACGCCACGCGCCTCCCGAAACCCCTCGTCCTCTTCCTCTCTCCTGGACCCCATTTCCTCCTCTGCTCTCTCTCTCGCTTGGGACCGAGGCGCCCGTCGCCGCCCCTCGCTGCCCTCGCGCCACCGCCACCCTCTCCTCCCGGCATGCCCCGAGCTCCGCATGAGCCTCTCTCCCCTCCTCACCCGAGCCTCCCGACACCGGGCGCCCGAGGCGCCGCCCACCATTTCCCCTTCTCGGACCCGCCGGACTTCGCCGTCAATTCATCGGCTCGGTGCCTCCCGAGCTCGCCGATGCCATCGTCGCACTCACGGTGAGCCCAGTCGTTCCCCCTCTTCCCGACTCGTTCCCTCCTCTAGCCACCGTCTCCATCTGCGGCGAAGCCCGCCGCCGCCGTGCCTCGTCGCCGGCGTGGCTAGAGCCCCATTGGCTCGAAGCCAACCCCACCTCCGTGCTCAACGCAGCACCAGGAGCACGTAGCACGCGCCAACACCCCCCCTAGCGCCCTGCATCACCTAACCGCCGTTGGCCGAACTCCGGCGGCCGCCAACCTCGTCGCCGACGTCGATTCCGGCCGCCCCGAGCTCAAGCCACTCCACCAAGAGCTTCGGCTCCTCCCCAGCTCCTCCTAGATGCCCTCCGCGAGCCATTTGGTCGCCGGAGTGGCAAAACCACTCGCCCAAGGCGTCGGCTCGCCCGGTGCTAAACGCCGCAGCCCGCGTGGGATTTGACCATGGTTGGGCCCTGGTTGACTCTCCTGAGTCAATGACAGGTGGGGCCCATTTAATAACTAGGTTTAGTTTTAATTAAATCTAATTAAGCTAATTACTCGGACACGTGGGACCCACTGCCAGTTTGACCCGGACCAGCCCTGTTGACCTGATGACGTCATGCCAACGTCATGCTGACGCAGTAAACCCCTTTTCTGGAATTATTTTAATTCAGGAAATTTCAGAAAATGCCCTAAACTTTAATAAATCATAGAAATTCAACCGTAACTCGGATGGAAATAATTTATATATGAAAAATGATCAGAAAAATATGAAGAATCTGTTTATGCCATGATCATGCATGTTTGAACAAGTTAACATCACTGAATAGGATGAATCATGATTAGGGTAATTTATGAAATAGCATTTGGAGTTGGAGTTCAACCTTGTTTGAATTCCACTTCAACTAACTTGGATTATTATTGCATTAGGTGAATTCAGTACCTTAATATGACATGTCATTCATGTGAATGTGCATTGCATTGATTGTGTTCTCTCTGTTGCCGGTAATTATCCCCTCCCGGTAGACGATGTACCGACGATGAGTTCGATGACACCGATGAAGAACTATATTATCTTCGAAGTGCGTGCAAGCAAAACCCCTTGTTCATTCCGATACAATCCCACTCTCTCGCCCTGCTCTATTTTACTGCATTAGGACAACAACGACTCATGTGTTACTTGCTGCGGTAGCTGAACCCCTTGATCCTTTGCATGACTGTCATTCCACAAGAATTAGATGAAACCCACTAGCATGAGTAGGAATTGTTTGAGCCATGTTGTGCCTACTCATTTATGCTTGTTTGTCATGCCTGCTCATTGCTTAGAGTTGAGTCGGGTCGATTCATCGGGAATGAATTGGAATTGTTATGAACATGTCCTATTGTGTGTGAGCTAAGTGTGTGAACACGATTTGGTAAAGGTAGCGGTGAGAGGCCATGTAGGAGTACATGGTGGGTTGTCTCATTGAAACCGTCCTCGAGAACTGAGTTCTGTATTTGTGATCCATGAAACAGTTACTACCACGCATTGGGATCCTTAATTGACCCTCTCGGCTTCTTGACCACCCTTGTCCTCGGTCAGGGAGTTGCAAGTAGTTTCGGTGTTTTTAGCATCTTTGGGGCACGCATAACGCTGACCTTAGGGGTGGGTTGTGTTGCGGTAGGCACCGTGGTGATGTACCGAAGTGCCCGTTTGGTATCTCGGGAACCCTGCACACATCGTTCGGGGCTGTATGGGAAACCTCGGCGGACTCCTGCGGATGGAACCCGAATAGGCGATAAACCTGGACTAGGGACTTGAGTGTTTAGGTAGGCCGTGGCCGACACCCACGTTGGGCTTCCGCTTGAAGGTTGCCGAGTACATGTCGTAAACGGCGGTAAGTGGTGAGCGCGTGTGAAGAAGTACACCCTGCAGGGTTTAATATGATCTATTGAATAGCCGTGTCCGCGGAAAAGGACTTCGGGTTGCCTATATCAGTTCATAGACAAGTGAAAGTGGATACTCTAAAATGCGCAAGATAAGCGTGAGTGCTATGGATGGCGTTCTCGTAGGGAGGCGGGGCGGGTCCATAGTGGTGTATTGATATGGTGAATATGTGGACTCGTGTAGCGCCACCTCAAAAGAGTTACTTGCGATCGAGATCAGGATAGCCACCGAGTCAAAGCTGGCTTGCTGCAGTCAAACTCCACCACCCCTTTTGATAATGATGCATATGTAGTTAGATCTGATGTAAGTCTTGCTGAGTACAATTGTACTCACGTTTGCTTATTTTATGTTTTGCGAGAGAGGCGTCGGTCTCGCGCTAGTAGTTCCACGTGGACTTGACGTTTAGCTTGTTACCTCAGCTACGATCTTGTGCCCTCGGCAGAATCTGGTAGATAGTCGGGCTTCTCGGCCTTTTCCATTTATAGTTATGCGTACTCGGACATGATTAGCTTCGCTTGTGCTTTGACTTGTATGCTCGAGTGTTTGGTCATGAGACCCATGTTTGTAATATCTCGCTCCTCGGAGCCTAATGAATAATATCTGAGTCGAGAGTTATGTTGTGATGCCACGTCGTATTTACACATATTGAGCATATTGTGTGTATGTTTGAAATGCTTGGTATGTGTGGGATCCGACAAACTAGTTGTTTATCCTTGGCAGCCTCTCATATGGGGAAATGTAGTCTCGTGCCTCCGGCGATAGTAGTCCGCTACTGCCCGGTTCACGGAGTCCTGCTAGCCCAGCACTACTGCTTGGACACTTGACTGGCGGCATGTGTTTCACTTCGTTCCTATATCTGTCCCTTCGGGAAATGTCACGCGGTGTTATTCGAGTCTGCCTAGCCTGCTACAGCCGGGATACCGGAGTCTGTTAGCCAGTGCTACAGCCCGAATATATCGTTGATGACCGACATGTTCGATGTGATTCATGTATGCCTGTCCCCATAGGTTAGCGCCGCTTTGGGTTCACGACTAGCCATGTCGGCCGGGTTCTTTGTCATATGGATGCTAGCGACACTATCATATCGTGAGCCAAAAGACATAAACGGTCCCGGGCCATGGTAAGGCGACACCCGTGGGAATACCGTGCGTGAGGCCGCAAAGTGATATGATGTGTTACATGCTAGATCGGTGTGACTTAGGATCGGGGTCCTGACAATTGCAAGTTTTATGCGGAGGATGCTGACTCGGTTTCGTCCGAGCCCCCTTAATTTTTTCGTGTTCCCTCCGCTTTTTGGCTTGTGCTCTCGCTCGCCGGACAGCCGCTCTGCGGTCTGTGGCTAAGAGTGGGCCGCGAAGTGGAGTGCACAGTACTCAAAGTCTGGGAGCAGATTCAACCGAGTTGATACTTGTAAAGTAAATGGCTGCGTCGCCCGATCCGTTTTTCTTCCGGACGCGTGGGTAGCCTCCGACTTTTGCTCTTGCTAGCGGACAGCCACTCTGCGATGCGTGGCTGAGAGGTGGGCCTTTGGTACTGCACACGCTACTAAGTCGTCTGCGGGAAAAACGTCTCAGGCCAAGCGGCCAGCCCCGGCCAACTACGGCTGGCGCAAAATGAACAGTGGTGCAACTGTAATAAAAATGCGGGGATAGCCCCCGAGCATCGCACGGGGTTATCTGTGCTTGCGTGATGCAAAAATATGGAGGTGAGGAGCTCACATTGATTTTCGTGTAGCCGAGGCGGAGTTTGCCTAAGACAGCCGGCGCGGCTCGGCGCTCGTGGAGCGCGCCGGCGCACCCATTGGTGTGGCCTTGAGCCCCGGTGCTCGGCGGGGCCCGCCGGTCGGGCTCGACCGGCCAGCGGAGAGGCGTCTTGCGCGCCTTCTTCTTCTTTTTCTCTTCTGCCGGCTTGGCAATGGACAAAACTCTTCTCTTGTTTGCAATCTTTGGGCGCGCCAGCAAGACCGGCTGGTGTAGCCCCGAGATTCGGGCTGGCTGCTGGCAGTCGGGCGGATCTCCCGGTAACTACTTTGTCCTCTTCATCGCGGGGGCGCGTTAGCGCATCCGCTGGATGTAGCACCCGAGATTCGGGTCGACTGCTGAGCAGTCGGGCGGATCCTCCGGCAACTACTTTGTCTTCTTCTTCGCGGGGGCGCATCAGCGCACTCGCTGTGTGTAGCCCCCGAGATTCGGGTCGACTGTTGAGCAGTCGGGCCGGATCTCCCGGCAACTACTTTGTTTTCTTTGTTGAAGTTGATTCTTTTTTCTTCTTCTCTTTGTTTGGCTGTGGTAGCCGGACTCCGACTCAGCAGTCGGACTTCTTTGCAGCCGGCTAGGCAGCCAGCACCTTCTTCACAGCAGGTGGTCGGACGCACATCTGGCAGTCAGACGAAATTTTCAGCAGGCGCGGCCAGTCGGACGCGCATCTGGCAGTCGGACACAAATTCCAGTCAGCTACGTGCAGTCGAACGCACATCTCTTTTTTTTTTCACAGCCGGCTGTGGGCACTCGGCCACTTCTTTATCCGACTCCACGCGAGCAGCCGGACTCCACCTCTTTTTTTTTTGGAAGCCGGTGCGCAGGATGGGTACGAGGGTGCAGGAGGAGCCCAGCAGCGGGGAAGCAGCTGGCGCCGAGAGCTGGTGCAGCGGCTGGAGGGCCGGACCCGGTGCGAGCAACACGGGAGAGGGCGCTGTGGAGGCGGCGCAGGGCCGGACCCGGCCTACGCGGATGAAGCCGGCGCGGTGTGGTGTAGGCGGAGCCGGCAGGCGTGACCCGGCCACGGGCGGAGGCAGAGACGGACGGGGTCACGACTAGCGACGACGGTGCAAGGAGTTGCGCGGAGGCGGCAGCTTGACGCGGGTTCGCAGACGCGCGAAGTCCGTGCCGCGGGATGGCGAGCAGCAGAGGACCCGGCCTGCGATCAGCCGGGGCGGAGGACCGGGCCTGGGGGACCTAGCGCGTGCTAGAGCCGGTGCGGAGGAGCAGACGCGGGGCGAGGCGTGGAGACGGAGCTGAGGCCGGGTACCAGCGTGCTGGTGGAGCCGGCCAGCGCAGCGGGTGGAGCAGGCGGGCTGCGCCGATCTGGCGCGCACGGAGGAGCCGGCCGCTGGGCGGGAGCTGGCCGCGGAGGCGCGAAGGCCGGCCGGAGCGGCCAGCCGGCACTGGCGCGTGGCGGACGCGAGGCTCTCATAGCCGCTGGTCCAGCAAGTCAACGACGACAGGCAGTGGCCGGATGCGTACGTAGCTGGTAGCAGTTACAACATGCGCGAGCAAAGAGCGACTAGGAGGAGCAGCGCACCGTAGATGCTAGAGATAAACCACGTTATTGCCAGGGAAGTATACGGGTAGTATCATCTGGACTATGCATGGTGTATGGGGTAAGTATTTTGCTAGTGTGGCCAATGGTTTGACTGTTTGACTTAGCAGCTAGCTAGCTTGTACAGGCGATAAATGGAGGAGCGAGCGCTCGTGTGCGGGCCAAAGCAAGGCGCAACACGGAGGGAAGCAAACGCAAGCGGCGCGTGGATGACAACGGTCGACCGAAACGAGGCCCGCGCGCGGCGCGTGGATGACAACGGTCGACCGAAACGAGGCCCCGCGCGCGGCGCGTGTGCGGACGGCTAGCCGGCGTCGCAACGGTGGTGACGAAGAGGCCAACGGCGAGGACGCGCCACCCCTCGCGGCTGCTCCGGGGGCGGGTCGATGTCGAGCCCCCGAGCGCTACCGGAGAGACGGCGCAACGCCGCGTCGGAGGTGATGAAGAAAAAAGGGTCCCGCCCGGACAGCGAAACCAGCAGCAGCGTGGTAGCATAGTATCGCCCCACGGTGGACGCCAAATGTCGTGGTATTTTCACGGGGGGTGCAATCTCTTTTGCTCTTTCTTGTCGATGAAGTGAATCTTTTGTCTTCTAGCTAGTCCGACGTGGACATCGCGAACGCTCGCTCTTGATGCACAGCTGAATGATTTTAATATGCCTCCAATGTACTCTTAACTAGTTTCCTACTAGAGTATTTTGTATATGTACGTTTTAGTCCTTTTGAGACAACTGCGTGCGGACTACTATTTTGAGAGTGTTCTGGTCAGACTCCATCCCAACGCGGGTGCGGGCCAAAGCAAGGCGCTCATTCTAGGAGTTTCATCGATCCAACTCTCAGCCGGCGGCGTCAATCATGCAAGCATTTTTTTTTTGCGGAAAATGCAAGCATGCTTAACATTGTAGGTTTTTCTCTTCTAAGAATCGCTTAACATATGACTATATGAGGCGGACCCTGTTTATTTATATATAAGATTGTAAACAGTAATGTACTCCTGAATCCAAAATAAGTGCCGTCCCCCGTCTTCTTTGCATTCTTGGCTAGGGATAGGGCAAGGAAAGTTCTTTCATTCTTGTTTATAGTTGTTGTGGTTTTAATCCTAGGGATTAGCTTGGTATGCTTTTGACTTTTGGCATTGTACTCAAACCGTGAATGGGTCTCTTTATCAATATAAGATACGCATGCTTGTGAGTATTTGAGAAAAAAATAAGTCTCGTCGTTTTACTTCATTGCTTTCAAACCAAGGAGTTAATTTCATTTCTCAGTGAAACTGATAATGCAAATAGTTAATGATGGACCGTTTAACTCCAAATGGGTTGAGAGGCATCTCCTCAATCTTCCCACCAAAACCACACCCGCCATACAAGTTCATGGTCAACCACAAGACTATTAGCAACCACAGTACATATGGGCGACTGCGTTGAAGATCCGCCCATCCCTCCCCTCTCACATGGTCTCACCTGGATAAGATTTCGAATGCAAATCCGCTCACCAGCATAGCGCACTTGGCACAACAGTTATTAGAGGCATCTTCAACAATAGCCCGTAAGCCGTAAATCTTCCGCAACCGTCTCGATCATGAAAGCCATTTAACGTCGACCTGTATCAGTCCGCGGCGGTCCAGACGCGATTTCTCCTACAAACCGGAGACAAAAGTGAGGAGGTTTGCTGTAGTCTGGACCGATCCCAAGCCTGCCTCTGACCGTCCTGGCCCATCAAAAACCACTCTTTCTCCCACGCGCTTATCCCGCCTAACGCCAGCTGCCCGCATTCATGCTGCTGTAGAGCGCCACTCCACATTGAAGGTGGCTCAGGGTGGACACGGCCTGTCACTGCCTCCGTCATTGAAGCGGCTCGCCGGCCGAGGGCGTCGCCCGCTGCACGCTCGGCTGAACATGCCCCCTCACCGCATTCATACGCCTCCATTAACCCCGCGTGGATGCCGAGAAACCTACTCTCCGTTCATGAGCGGACTGGTATTAAACGCAACGCCTACTGAGCTCCTCCGGTCCACCCTCTATTTAAACGAGGCCAAACGCCGGGCAAGAACCACACCCCTCCACCGCTCCCCCCATCTCCTCCTTCACCATTATTCTGATGGCTTCCGAAGAGCAGTTCTCCGGCATACAAGCCGGTTGGGTGGCCCACCGAGTCGGCCAGATACGAGCTACAGCTCGCTGCTCCACCTCCCACGCCTGACCCGACGGAGCAAGTTGTCACCCCAAGCCGCTGCATGGTTTAGCAACTCGTCGCTCCAGACCCACCCGATAAGGAGTGGCGAGTTGCTCCACACCGGCACGGGCGTCATCGCTGCCGTCGACAACGCCACGTCATACTGCGCCGCTCATGTCTACGACCACGCCGCCCATGCCTGCGACCATGCTATGCAGGCAGAGACAGAAGCTGGGTGCGCGGAGAGCGACGAGTCGGTGGTCGGCGCCTCCGTGTCTGCCGCCATCATCAAGGAGAAGTATAACACAGGAGTTCGCCGTCGCTTGGGTCCCATGAAGGCCACCGCCTAGGCGACTCTAGAGGACACATCCGGTGTCTTGCCTGGTTCTTCTCTTGTGAGGACCTCCGTCGATCCGACATGTGCTCCACGGAAGCGAAGGCATCGCCTTCCCCTCCCGCTAAAGCATCAGCCGGGGGTTCCACTCCCATGAATGATGAGGAAGCGAGCCGTTCTTTGCGTTGAAGCATATACCTCCGGGGCTTCCGGCGGTCCGGTGATCAGGCTGCGCTGACACATATGCTGTTTTCGAGATGTAATTTTGACACTAATTTCTATTGGAATAATGTATAAAAATAAGATGTTATAATAATCTAGAAACACTTTAAGGACAGTCTATGCATATGAATATCAAAATTTCATCTGAATCATTAACTAATTTCTGGTGCTTGATTTACGTTGAAAAGTAGTAGCAAGACAGTAAAAATATCAATAAGAAAAAAAAATCTTAGAACGTAAGTGACCCTGAGCCTTTTCTTTCCAATATGAAAGCCAAACTGAATCATAGATGCAACAATAACCTTCAAGTCCCCAAACCATGTTGTAAAGGTAATTAGTAATTCAGAACAAATAATAGTCCAGAGGCACGTACAATAAGTATAGTGAAACCAATTGATTTGGCATGCCTCATTGTAACCTTCATGCGAAACCAAGGATACAGAGAACCTGAAAAGGAACACAAAAGATGAAGACACACAGCAACAACGGCAGGAGAAGGGTGCAAGCAAATAAATTGTTGCAGTGTCACTGGAACTTACCAGCACGGATAAGATAGCAGTTTTGGATGGATCCAATCAATAAAAGGTATAGGAAGTAAATCCCTGCATGAAAATGTCCAACCCCAAAAGAAAGTGCCACGTTAGAAATCCCATAATGCGAGGCATGCCAAATTAAATCCAGGCTGTGGGAATTCACCATCTGCCTCCTTGACTTGGGCGGGGTGTCCTCGGCAGTCGGTCCCTCCTTGGGGGCACCAGATTACGCACGATTATTCAGATGTCGTTGCTCTAGTATAATGTTTACTGAATTATCCTATTAGTAGGAGAACCTTGAACACCATAGTCTGAAGCTGTCCGTCGTTGCTCGCAAACCCATCATCGATACAAAAAGGCCACCATTACCGCAGTATAATCTGGTTTCTAAATTAACGGAGCGATACCTGTGGGGGAGCTGAATCCAACTGTTAGATTACGTAATGGGCCTAATGGATCCATTAGTCTTAAGGTTAATTAGAGATAAGGGTTGCTTGCTTAGGGGTCAAGTAAGCCTTGCTTGAGAGTCAAGTAAATCTCTCTATATAAAGAGAGGAGATGTATATCAATCTAATGAAGCAAAAATTAAGAAGGAAATCCCTTCCCTTTTGCCCGGCCGTGGGCAAAAAGGCCCTCGGCCGGCCCTCTCGCGCCCTCCTTCTAACAGCGCCATAACAATTTGGTATCAGCTAGCTTCGGTTCGATCATGTCTTCACCGCTGCCAAGCCCGTCCCTTCCGCTGCCGGTCACCTCGTCGCCTCCGGCGACCAACACGACCGTCACCCCGCTCCTGCCCGCGTCGGGATCCTCCGTCGCGCCCGCCCCCGCCGTCCTCACCCCGGAGGAGGTGTTCGGGGTGCTGCGGGACCTAACCCAGGCGGTCCAGGAGATCCACCTATTCTTGGCCGGATCTTACGGGCCACCCCCGGCTGCGCCGCCCATCGCCGCCCCCGCGCCGCCGTGGCAGCAACCGCGCACCAGCGGACCTTCGCCAAGCTTCGCCGAGCGCTGCAGCTGCCATCCATCGCCACCACCGCCCAGCCCTGGCTGCAATGGCAGCCGCCGCTCTGGCGGCCTCCGCCACGCCCGGCGCTCCGCCGCAGCAGCCACTGCCGCTGCCCAGCGCGACATCGCAGCAACCGCTGCAGCTACAGTAGCCACCGCCGGTCAGCACCGCCGCCCAGTATGGGAGGCCCTACGACGGGACTACGACGACCTTGTTCCCATCAGCGCCGCCGCCATCCCAGGGCGTCCACATCCAGCAGATCAAGTCCCCGCCGCCGCCGTCACCGCTTCCGTCTTGGATCGCTACCCGCCACGTGTCTGCGGCGGTGAGGCTGCAGGCTGCTGCGCCGCTCCTCCAAGTTGCCCTTCGCTGCGCAAAGGGCCTCGATCTCGTCCGCTGCGTCGGGGATCTTGGGCATGCGGTTTCCCCCACGGGCGGCGGGCATGCTGTTTTCCCCGTGGGCAGCGACCTCAAAGTCTGCGACATCGGCGGTTGGGGGGGCGCACCCCTCCTCGACATTCTCCATCGCAAGCCCTCCACTCTTCCCTATGCAGTGCAGACCAATAGCCATACACATGCACTCCTTTTGTCCAGGTGGTGTCCATGGGATCCAGGTGGCTGTACACGTGCACGTCCAAAATAAAGCGTCACAATCTATTTTAGGTTGAGAGTAATAACACAAGACGAGATGTAAAAGGCTTGTTTTTTGGTGTTAGGTTTGTGTTGCGTCGAGCCATGGTTATAAGTTGGTTAGGCTGCAGCTCGAGGACAAGCTGCATGTCCAGGTGGGGTGTAGTGTTAGAGTACGTAATGGACCTAATGGGCCCATTAGTCTTAGGGTTAATTAGAGATAAGGGTTGCTTGCTTAGGGGTCAAGTAAGCCTTGCTTGGGAGTCAAGTAAATCTCTCTATATAAAGAGAGGAGATGTATATCAATCTAATCAAGCAAGAATTAAGAAGGAAATCCCTTCCCACTTGCCCGGCCGTGGGCAAAAAAGGCCCCCGGCCGGCCCTCGCGCACCCTCCTTCTAGCAGCGCCATAACACCAACGGTCCTCCAAGTTGTGGCTCTGAATGGAGGCCCTGCCTGGCGTCGCCACCAGACCGACCCTCCGAGAACCAGGGCACGGCGACGGCGCCCCAATCGCAGCCCTCAGAGGTGCCACCGGCGTCCGCCGCCGCAGCTACCCTGCCCTCCATCACCGCGCCCGATCCATAGGGCCTCGGTCCCCACCTGGCCACTTCCGAGGTCAGCCTCGCGGCACCACCACAGGTCACAGGTGCACCACGAAGGGATTCGAGTGGGACGGCGAGAAGTGGAATGGCAAGAGATTTCGGTGTGCAGCAGCAACGCCCTCACGCATACTAGCCGCCGCGATGTAATATAGCCAGGGGGAGATTTGAGGGTTTGTGATGCGAAAGGACCGTTCAATTCACTGGTTAAGAGCATCTCCAGCCGCGCCCCCAAGGCCCCCAGGCGACTTTTCGGCCGCCGGCGCCAAAAAATCGGCCCATCGCGTCCTGTGGACTCATTTTCGCCCGGCTCGGTCGAAATTACGCGTAGCGGATAACCCAACCCAACCTCGCGCTGGGGAGGCGCTTCGAAGCGCGGGCGAATAGTTTTAAGCCTGAAGCGACGCAGGCCACAGCGTCGGATACACCGACCGCCTCGTCTTCTCCGGCCTTTCGGTTTCCCTTGGGAATCAATGGCAAGGCTACCGCGATCAGCTTTGCCATTGAGTCCTCACGGCGGCGCGTCCGCGAGGCGGCGCCGACGCCCCTCCCTCGACGCAGCGTACACAGGCGCGGCTGTGGCGCCCGATTTAATCGTACACTAATCATGCACGCAAATGTATACGATCAAGATCGAGACTCACGGAAGATATCACAACACAACTCTATAAATAAAATAAGTCATACAAGCATCATAATACAAGCCGGGGGCCTCGAGGGCTCGAATACAAGTGCTCGATCATAGACGAGTCAGCGGAAGCAACAATATCTGAGTACAGACATAAGTTAAACAAGTTTTTCCTTAAGAAGGCTAGCACAAACTGGGATACAGATCGAAGAGGAGCAGGCCTCCCGCACAGGATCCTCCTAGCTACTCACCGGTCGCCGCCGGGTTGCACGTAGTAGTAGGCACCTCCGCAGTAGTAGTAAATCATCGACGGTGGCGTCGCTCTGGGCTCCATCGTCAGTTGCAGCAATCGAGTAGAGGTAGGGGAAAAGGGGAACAAGGCAACCGTGAGTACTCATCCCAAGTACTCGCAAGCAAGGAGCTACACTATATATGCATGTATATATGTGTAAAGGGCCATATCAGTGGACTGAACTGCAGAATGCCAGAATAAGAGGGGGATAGCTAGTCTTAACGAAGACCACGCTTCTGGACACCTGTCTTGCAACAGGTAGGAGGGGACAATCGGAAGTCCTCCAAGTAACATCACATAGCAATAATCCTACCCAGCGATCCCCTCCTCATATCCCTGAGAGAGAGCGACCACCGGTTGGATCTGGCACTTGGAAGGGTGTGTTTTATCAAGTATCCGGTTCTAGTTGTCATAAGCTCAAGGTACAACTCCAAGTCGTCCTGTTACCGAAGATCACGGCTATTGAATAGATTAACTTCCTGTAGGGTGCACCATCTTACCAAAGACGCTTGATCCCATTTGGCGGACACACTTTCTCGGTCATGCCCGCCGCGGAAGATCAACACGCCGCAGCCCCACCTAGGCACAACAGAGAGGCCAAGACGCCGGTCTAAACCTAAGCGCGCAGGGTGCGGGCCCATCGCCGAGCACACCAAGACGCTTGCGAGGGCGGCCGAAGCGCACCTAGCCTAGCGAGCGTTCGATCCAATCCGGTAGCGCGCCGCCGTCGTGACGTCTGAAGTGCTTGGTGATACCACGGCCGGATACCCATAACTACTCCAGCGTAGATGGTTAGTGCGTATAAGCTCGTAGCCAACTCGGATCAAATACCAAGACCTCGTTAAGCGTGTTAAGTATCCGCTAACGCCCGAACAGGCCAGGCCCACCTCTCACCCGGTAGTCTCAACCTGCCTGTCGCTCCGCCACAAAGTAACGATCGGGGCCGTGGGAACCCGGGCCCACCTCTACCGGGATGGAGCCACCCGTCCTTTCAAACCCCATCTCCGAACAGTACCACAGGTAATGTAATAGTGTAGAGTATATAATATATGCCCGTGATCACCTCCCGAGTGATCACGGCCCGATAGTATAGCACGATAGACGGACAAGTATGTAGGGCCACAGATGAATGTACTAGCATCCTATACTAAGCATATAGGATTGCAGGTAAGGTAACAACTGAAGTAACAAGGACAAGGCTATGCGGCGGTATAGGAGTATCTGAAAAATAACATGTTACACTACTCTAATGCAAGCGGTGTAGATAAGAGTAGGCGATATCTGGTGATCAAGGGGGGCTTGCTGGTTGCTCTGGCAAGAGAGAGGGGTCGCCGACACCGTAGTCGATCACGAAGTACCGTGACGGTCTCGGGGTCTAGGAAAAAGTAACGCGGGGGGACATAATAAATAACAGAGCAATCAAAGCATAACATAACAAAAGCGGTGCTAGAGGTGATCTAACGTGGTATGAGGTGGTACGGTTATGGGAAACATCAGGAAGGTATTCCGGTGTTTTCGTTTTCGAGCAGGAAGGGCGGGGGAAAGTTGCAGGTTCGATAGGTTAGGGGGTGTGGCGGACGAGCGAATCTGCGTATCCGGATTCGTCTCGCTGCTCGAGTAACTTTCATGTTGAAAATATTTTAATCCGAGTTACGGATTAAAAGATATGATTTCCTAAAGATTTTATTAATTTCTGGAATTTAATTAATTAATTAATTCGAAAAATGGAATTATGACATCAGCATGATGTCATGCTGACGTCAGCAGTCAGCGTTGACCGTTGACCTGGTCAACGTGACATGTGGGTCCCGTGGGACCCACCTGTCATACACTGTTAGGTTAATTAGGGTTTAGGTTAATTGATCAGGTTAATTAAACTCAATTAATTAAGTTAATTAATTTAGTTAATTAATTAATTATTATTATCATTATTACATATTATTATTTATTTCTATTATTTTATTTTTATTATTTTATTATTATTATTATTATTATTATTATTATTATTATCTTTTTTTAAACTTCGTTTCGTTTTCTTGAAATTTGGGCCCTAGCGATCGATGGCGAGGCCAACCGGGCGGGCGCGCGTGTATGGCGTGGCGCCCGTTAGCTAATGACTAAAACGGCGGCAGAGCGAAACCGAGGCGCCGGATCGAAGCGCCGACCGCCGGGGCTACGGTTGGCGGCGGCGGCGCAGCGAAGCGGCGCCTGCCGGAAAAGGGCGGTGCCCGGCGCTAGCGTCGGGCGTGGCTGGCGTGGCGAGGGCGGCCCGGGCGTGAGCTCCGACGCGCAAGGCTTCTGGGGGAAGAACGACGCCGCGACAGAGGAAGAAAGGAGGTGCTCATGTCGGGGAGTAGGGCACGGGCAGCGGGGGTGAGGGTGACGGGACGACGGCGGAGGAGAGGCGATCCGCGAGGAGGTTCTCGACGGCGGGCGGCGTCGGCAGCGGCGAGCAGGCCGTCCACGGGCGCAGCGGAAGGGCGGCGTCGATGCTTTCGCGGGGTCCGTCGGTGGAGGGTCGACGACGAGGGCGGCGAGGTGAGGCGGTCGACGGCGACGAGGCGGAGGGGCTCGGTCGGGAGAGGGTCGAAGACGGGCGGCGAGGCGCGAGGTCCGCGAGCGAGAGGCGCTGGGTCGGGCGCGCCGGCGGGAGGAGACGGGAGGCGGCGGAGGGAAACCGCGAGGAGGGGACGGCGAGGCAGGCACGGGCGATGGCGACATCGAAGCGATGGGGCGCCCGGCTCGGCCGGAGGCGCTTGTGGTCGGGAGGGGCGGCAGTGGTGACGCTGGCGACGGGACAAGCGAGCGTCGGGGAAGGGGGACAGGCGTCGGTTGCCCGATCGAAGGGATCGGGAGTGGGGGGAGGAGCGAGAGGAGTGGGGAATCGGGGCTAGGGTTTGCGGGTGGTGGGGGGGTTATCTTGGGGAGAGGTGGGCCGACACAGGTGGGCTGGCCGATTGGGCGGGCAGTTAGCTAGCTGGGTCGGTTGGCCCGGGGTTTGGGGTTTCTCTCTTTTTTTTGTTTTGCCTTTTTCCTTTTACTTTTCTTTTCTGCTTTTATGTCTAGTTTTCTTTTATTTTAGTTCTACAAAATACACCAATGGTTCCTAAATTGGTATTGCTTATACATACTATCGCCACATTAATTTGGGTAACTAATTAAAATAGTTTAATATTTTATTTATTGTAAAAAGGAATTCAACTAATTGTTTTGCTACTATTCAAAACATTTTAGAGTATTTTTGCCTTTTATAAAAAGTGTGGTTCCTCCACCATAATTACCTATGTATTATTTGGTTCACTCCGAACATTTAAATTTTAATATTTGAAAACTTTTATTGTTTGCTTGATTTTGAATTTGAAATTCAAACTAGGTCCCGAATTAACGCGAGTTTATCCACAGTAACCGAGGTGACGTGGCATCATTAGTGGGGATTACTGTAGCGTAATTACCCGGGCGTCACAATTCTCCTCCACTACAAGAAATCTCGTCCCGAGATTTAAGAGGGGAGTAAGGGGGAAAGGTTTGGTAGCGATATTCTAACGGATCTTCTCGAAGAAGTTAATCCCTTTCGTTGATGTCTTCGATCCTATATTCCGATGCATCATGATAAACTGGTCATCATTTCTTCGGGAACTCCATCGTACTTACGAAAGATAAGGGGCAGCTCATTACGAAATAATGCTTTTGAGGGAAACAATCTAGGGTTAACCCATGAATTAGTATAAGACTATCTCTCGAGTTGAACATATGAAATACCTCGAGAGTAAGGTACGAAGGTACCATAAGAGGCTCAAGCGGATAGATAGTTGCTGAAGCCTGAACGAGTGAGAAAGGGGTTGAGTAGCGAGATAAGTAGTCGTCGATACCAGAATAGATTACTAGGAAGGTGACCCCGTGAATTACTTACGAAGTCAAGCACGAGGAATAACTTCGGCAACAGGGGTGTACAGGAGAGTCAGGTTTTGATCCTGTGAAACTGTGGGTTATGGGCCCACCATGTGGTTAAAAGTAGAAAGGTTGGTGACATCTTGCACGATCATGTAAGCAAGGCATGTCAGAGGAGAGTTTGAGGGTCATGTCGGCAACAACATAGGTACCAATGGCGAGGGACGAAGAGAACCATTTTGCTGCTCGTTGAACGAGGCAGACCAATAGGCAAAGTTCTCGTCCATCGATGGTTACCGGAATGTCATCAACAATAGTAATAGGGTCTTACTTACAGAGTGGTACAACGAGGTGCTTACCTAAGCAGGGGATTATCACTGCTTAGATTATATAGATCACAAGAAGGGTCAAACAGACCCATGGAAAGGAAAATGTGATCATTAGGTTAAACAGAACAATGGAAAGGAAAAATGTGTTTAAACACATATTTCAGGGGTATATCCTTCCCAAGGATAAGCAGAGCATGATATCCATGACAGGATATAATGTAGAAAACCCTTTAGGTAAGGGGAGAGAAATTTCATGACATTACCCATACAGCGGTGTTGGATAATTGAGCAAGAAACATTTAGCATTGGGCTTGAATGTTCTTGTTGAAAATCGAGTATCACAGACATGCTTGAGATAGCATTGACATGGCCTTGGTGAAGATCAGACTTTGGAATCACGAAGGATCCATCAGAATAACTTGTAGAATCAGTATTACAATTCCCTCATGGATGAATGGATAACCCTGCTGAAAAGGAATCTATAATGATAGGTCCTCCAGCCGGAAGTGCTAGGCATGACATCATGTTACCGGGTCATCAAAGGATCAACATCATAATTCTTGGAAAGTTGTCCCAACCATCATATCGACCGAGATTCAGATCCGATTGGTGTCATGATACCTCGGACTCGGGATGTTCGAGAAGAAAAGGTGCAACACAAATAGACGAAGTGACATTTCAAGATTCTCAGGAAACGAACTACGGGAGCGGGTTCTTGAAACAATAGTTCATCCTTAACCCAAGGAGGGGATGAGAAGGTGGCTGATGGGCTCAGCGACAATTCATCGCGAATTCCAAACGGATGGATTTCCACGATAATGTGAACAAGAAGATGACATTTGTCAGCTCAAATGGTATAATGATGTATGCTCGAGGAAAACATTCACCTTCAAACATTGGTTGACAGGTGCAACCCAAGTATGGGCTGGGTTGCACGACCAACGTCGGAATGGTGATTCAATAATCAATAGTCTAAGAATTTCACTTCAAAGCAAGAGGCTTGCTAGAAGTTTTGAATTCACACGTCATAGCTCAATCGTCGGTATTCCGGTTGAAAACAATACGGGGACCAAGGAATGAACGAAGATGGCAAGAAGTATTATGATATCAAGAATTCTTAAGAGGTGGTGAAATTCTCACCACATTCTTGACAAAAAGTGATGGTAATACTTCCGAGGTAAGGAAGATCAACTTCTGAGTAGCAGGGATCTCAAGGTTTACACAAAACGCGAACAAGTTGTGTCGGACGGAAGGCAACAAGGTGGTCGATGAGAACAGGAATCATCGAGGGGCAAGGATGGTATTACCCATCATGAATTCAATTGATATCTGGATGAGCTCGAATGTTGGCGATCACGACACCTTTGTCGCGAGAGTTCATGAAGATGTAATCGATCGGCGGCGACATCAAGTCAAAGTAATGATGAAGTGAAAGGTTATTGAACCAAAGTGCGACACAAAACTCGAAACCAAGCTTGTTGTTCAAGGCGAAATGATATGTCGATGAGGATCGGCGTAAGGTTAGTTCCTCGTCGAAAATTGTGCTCCGTGAAGAAGGAACGGTAGTACAGATTAAAATCATCACGACAACAATATAGCCAAACAGGCTAGGAATGGCGTGGCGGGTACAAACTTCGTACTTATAGAAGCTTCTTGAAGAGTTGTTGAACCGTAGTGCGGACTCGGTTCGATTATCGGTGTCTTTGAGTGTTTAATAACTCGAGCCCGTGAAAAATTGGAATCGATGGGAAGGTAGTACTTGATGAAGAACTCATAAGAAGTTATGCAGTTCCATGATAATCTCGAGATACCAGGGGGTAATACTCGATGACATATCAAAGTAGAGGTTGGACGGGGGTATCGCTCTACAGGAGACAAGTGCTAAAACTTGCACGAGAAATGGTATTTAAAAGAGGACATGGTCGGAACCACGATTGCAAAAGACCAGAACCCTGATATAAGATGAACTTATACCAAAGGAATAACTAATCTTAAGAGAAGCTTTACTGATAAGATCTACATCGTGTCCATGGGCATGAACACAAGTTCAAGGTCAACTCCCACTTCTCCAATGCATAACCTTTCATTCACTTCTCACGTTCGATGAAGTTGCAGTGTTGAAATTTTAACTGGCGAAGCACCAGAAGAGTATGATTCGTGAAAACTTTCGGGTTCACACGGTTTAGTGAAGGCATATGTTCAACCCATAGGGGCTTCTTGGAATCATATACCAGAATCTTTAGAAATAATTAACTCAAGCTCGAAGGGTTATTGAATATGAAGGGCGTTGTCAGATAAAATCCAACAAAGGATCTGGTGGTCCACAAGGGATCTGACGTGAGCATCAGTACTCAACTAGAGGTAGAAGAATGCAAGGAGATCAAATTATAGAAACAACTGACTAACTCAATTGTCAAATGTAAAGGAATTATGATTCCCAAATCAAGGGATCGAAGCAATGCTACGATTAGGGATGGATAAGTTGAATAGCCTTAGGGTACAATCAGCGACAATTGGATTGATCGAGAACCAATTCCGAGTTAAAAGAATGGCAGCTCAGCCGGAAAGGTAATTTATAAGGATCAATGATGATTGCGGGTATTCAGAAACATATTGAGTCAACAGACTCAAAATGATAATGACAAGGAATGTCAATATGACTACGAGACTTATGGGATTAACCATAATGCAAGCAAGCAAGAATTTCAAGAGCCAAAGGCTCCAGAGGATTTTCGGAAGATCGAATAGTATTTTGCAGACTTTTGTGAAACACATGAACAACTGTGGATGAGCGGATACTCGACAAGTGCGAGGATTTATTTGAAGGGGTATTCATGTGGCAAGGAACTGCTAGGCAGTAGGCACAAAGTATTTTCGGAACAACAGAGAAACTTCGGGGTATCTTGTAATAGCAAGATCAATGGGGGATGATCGTATGAATGGCAAGTGTAAGTAGTTATCCATACGGATTTATCGGTGGTCAGGAACATCAAAAGTGATGGGCACAAAGTATCGAGAGAACATCAGGGAGTATCTTCGGCATCTTCTGATGTAGTGGCGATCATCTGAAGTGAGGGGCTCTCCGGGAGAAAGTACTTGCGAGAACCTAAAGTTAGTTTTGTTTTTAGCAAAATCGTTTAACCCGAATAGAAGAGAGCTCAGAGTCCCAGAGTAAAGATCGAGGAGTAAAAGATCCTAATACCACCCGATGGCGACGTGGGCCCGTAAGGCACACGGCCAAGTTAGTAAAAGTTTTTGCAATGTCTAGACTCGACTTCGGCCAAGGAGTGTGGAAGGGGGATTCCTACAGCGATCGGCTCGATACCAACTTCAGGCGCCCCGATTTAATCGTACACTAATCATGCACGCAAATGTGTACGATCAAGATCGAGGACTCACGAGAAGATATCACAACACAACTCTACAAATAAAATAAGTCATACAAGCATCATAATACAAGCCGGGGGCCTCGAGGGCTCGAATACAAGTGCTCGATCATAGGCGAAGTCAGCGGAAGCAACAATATCTGAGTACAAACATAAGTTAAACAAGTTTTGCCTTAAGAAGGCTAGCACAAACTGGGATCAGATCGAAGAGGAGCAGGCCTCCTGCCAGGATCCTCCTAGCTACTCAGTGGTCGTCGCCGCGGGTTGCACGTAGTAGTAGGCACCTCCAGAGTAGTAGTCGTCATCGACGGTGGCGTCGCTCCCTGGGCTCCATCGTGCAGTTGCAGCAATCGAGTAGAGGTAGGGGAAAAGGGGAACAAGGCAACCGTGAGTACTCATCCAAAGTACTACGCAAGCAAGGAGCTACACTACATATGCATGTATATATGTGTAAAGGGCCATATCGATGGACTGAGCTGCAGAATGCCGAATAAGAGGGGATAGCTAGTCTTAACGAAGACCACGCTTCGGACACCTGTCTTGCAACAGTAGGAGGGACAATCGGAAGTCCTCCAAGTAACATCACATAGCAATAATCCTACCCAGTGATCCCTCCTCATATCCACGAGAGAGCGACCACCGGTTGGATCGGCACTTGGAAGGGTGTGTTTTATCAAGTATCCGGTTCTAGTTGTCATAAGCTCAAGGTACAACTCCAAGTCGTCACATTATCGAAGATCACGGCTATTGAATAGATTAACTTCCTGCAGGGTGCACCATCTTACCCAAAGACGCTTGATCCCATTTGGCGGACACACTTTCTGGGTCATGCCCGCCGCGGAAGATCAACACGCCGCAGCCCCACCTAGGCACAACAGAGAGGCCAAGACGCCGGTCTAAACCTAAGCGCAGTGCAGGCCCATCGCCCTGAGCACACACACTGACGTTGCGAGGGCGGCGGAAGCAGACCTAGCCTAGCAGGCGTTCAGTCCAATCCGGTAGCGGCCGCTCCGTCCTTGACGTCTGAAGTGCTTGGTGATACCACGACGCGGGATACCCATAACTACTCCAGCGTAGATGGTTAGTGCGTATAAGCTCGTAGCCAACTCAGATCAAATACCAAGACCTCGTTAAGCGTGTTAAGTATCCGCTAACGCCGAACAGGGCCAGGCCCACCTCTCACCCAGGTAGTCTCAACCTGCCCTGTCGCTCCGCCACAAAGTAACGATCGGGGCCGTGGGAACCCGGCCCACCTCTACCGGGATGGAGCCACCCGTCCTTTCAGCCCCCATCTCGAGCAGTACCACGGTAATGTAATAGTGTAGAGTATATAATATATGCCCGTGATCACCTCCCGAGTGATCACGGCCCGATAGTATAGCACGATAGACGGACAAGTATGTAGGACCCACAGATGAATGTACTAGCATCCTATACTAAGCATATAGGATTGCGGTAAGGTAACAATGAAGTAACAAGGACGGGCTATGCAGCAAAGTATAGGAGTATCGAAAAGCAGTAACATGTTACACTACTCTAATGCAAGCGGTGTAGATAAGAGTAGGCGATATCTGGTGATCAAGGGGGCTTGCTGGTTGCTCTGGCAAGAGAGAGGGGTCGCCGACACCGTAGTCGATCACGAAGAATACCGTGACGGTCTCGGGGTCTCTAGGAAAAGTAGCGGAGGGGACATAATAAATAACAGAGCAATCAAAGCATAACATAACAAAAGCGGTGCTAGAGGTGATCTAACGTGGTATGAGGTGGTGCGGTTAAGAAACATCGGGAAGGTATTCCGGTGTTTCGTTTTCGAGCGAGAGGGCCGGAGGGGAAAGTTGCAGGTTCGATAGGTTAGGGGTGTGGCGGACGAGCGAACTGCGTATCCGGATTCGTCTCGTCGTTCTGAGTAACTTTCATGTTGAAAATATTTTAATCCGAGTTACGGATTAAAAGATATGATTTCCTAAAGATTTTATTAATTTCTGGAATTTAATTAATTAATTAATTCGAAAAATGGAATTATGACATCAGCATGATGTCATGCTGACGTCAGCAGTCAGCGTTGACCGTTGACCTGGTCAACGTGACATGTGGGTCCCGTGGGACCCACATCATACTATTTATTAGGTTAATTAGGGTTTAGGTTAATTGATCAGGTTAATTAAACTCAATTAATTAAGTTAATTAATTTAGTTAATTAATTAATTATTATTATCATTATTACATATTATTATTTATTTCTATTATTTTATTATTATTATTATTATTATTATTATTATCTTTTTTAACTTTCGTTTCGTTTTCTTGAAATTTGGGCCCTAGCGATCGATGGCCGAGGCCAACCGGGCGGCAGCGTAATGTGGCGTGGCGCCGTCAGAATTAAACGCAGCGGCAGAGCCGAGGCGCGCGGATCGGGCGCTGATCGCCGGGACCCACAGTTGGCGGCGGCGAAGCGAAGGCAGCGAAGCGGCAGAAAGCCGGGAAGGGTCATGATGCCGGCCTTGGCGTCGAGGCGTGGGCCGTGGCGAGGGCAGCCCGGGCGTGAGCTCCGTGACGTGGCCAGTGGGGGGGAAAAACAGCGCCGGCGACAGAGGAAGAAAGGAGGTGCTCACGTCGGGGAGTAGGGCGCGGGCAGCGAGGGGTGAGGGGGTGACGGGACGGCGACGGAAGGAGCGATCCGCGAGAGGTTCTCGCACGGCGAAGCGGTGTCGAGCGGCGACGGCAGGCCGTCCACGGGCGCAGGGACGGCGGAAGAAGCGGCGTCGATGCGAGGGGGCGGGGTCCGTCGGTGGAGGGTCGACGGCGAGGGCGGCGAGGTGAGGCGGTCGACGGCGACGAGGGAGGGGCTCGGTCGTCAAGTCGGGCGGCGAGGCGCGTGGAGGTCGGCGAGAGAGGCGCTGGGTCGGGCGCGCGCCGTCTGGAGGAGACGGGAGGCGGCGGAGGGAAACCGCGAGAAGGACGGCAGCGAGGCAGCCTTGGCGATGGCGACATCAGCGATGGGGGCGCCCGGCTCGGTGGGGCTGGAGGCGTGGTGGTCGGGAGGGGCGAGTGAGTGGTGACGCTGGCGACGGGACAGCGAAGCGTCGGGAAGGGGGACAGGCGTCGGTTGCCCGATCGAAGGGATCGGGGAGTGGGGGGGAGGAGCGAGAGGAGGGGAATCGGGGCTAGGGTTTGCGGGTGGTGGGGGGGGGGTTATCTGGGGAGAGGTGGTCCGGCTGGGTGGGCTGGCCATTGGGCCGCCGGTTAGCTAGCTGGGTCTGTTGGCCCGGGGGTTTGGGGGTTTCTCTCTTTTTTTTTTGTTTTTGCCTTTTTCCTTTTACTTTTATTTTCTGTTTTATGTCTAGTTTTCTTTTATTTTAGTTCTACAAAATACACCAATGGTTCCTAAATTGGTATTGCTTATACATACTACTGCCACATTAATTTGGGTAACTAATTAAAATAGTTTAATATTTTATTTATTGTAAAAAGGAATTCAACTAATTGTTTTGCTACTATTCAAAACATTTTAGAGTATTTTTGCCTTTTATAAAAAGTGTGGTTCCTCCACCATAATTACCTATGTATTATTTGGTTCACTCCGAACATTTAAATTTTAATATTTGAAAACTTTTATTGTTTGCTCGATTTTGACTTTGAAATTCAAACTAGGTCCCGAACTAACGCGAGTTTATCCACAGTAACCGAGGTGACGTGGCATCATTAGTGGGGATTACTGTAGCTTAATTACCCGGGCGTCACAGCGGCGTGGCTATATATGGCCTCGCTCGCCTGTGATGAGTGCCATATCTCCACCTCTCCCCGAGCGCCGCCGCCGAGCTCTTCTCTCCCGCCGATCTCTTCTCCCCAGCCACCCCATCTCCTCGATGGCCGAGCGTTTCCCCGGAGACGAGGCGTCGGCCAACGGCTTCGGCCGCCGTTCGCTCCGCGAACAGGAATCCTGACTCCTGTTCCAGGCAAACATCCTGGAGCCGCCAGACATGCGCGCCGGGCCGACGGGCTGGAGGCTCAACAATGGGGGAGTGCCCATTCCCCCGTTGCCCGACGCTGTCGCCAAGCCATCCTACTTCACCGACGAGGTCGAGATCGCGCGCGCCTCCCTCACCAACGCCGAGCTCTCCCTGCCCCAGTACGCCGCCGACAATCACGCGGCTTGGGCGGCGTACTTCGAGCGCCGCCAGCAGCAGCGGCTGGCGTCCACCAACGGGGCGCCAGTGGTCGGCGGTACCAAGAACAACGAGGGGCGCCACCTGTGGGGCGCCCGCGTCAAGACGCTTGAGGGCGTCTTGGCCTTTATCGGCGGCAACAACCCTCCGTTGGCGTACCCCCCGGCGAGGGCGGCCTCCCCGGCGCACCGCCGACGGGACGGGCAATGGGCACCAAGGAGGTTCGGCTCCTCCTCCTCTTCCTCCTCATCACGCTCTTCGTCTCAATCCTCCGGCACTCCGACGCAGCTCGGCGTCAAGGCCGAGCCCACGGCGGAGACGCCGCTCGGCCGCCGCTCTCGCAGCGCCGACAGCGAGGGCGGCTGGCGCGCCTCCTCGTCGGCTCCTCCCCCGCGCTTCGTCAAGCCGAAGACGGAGCCGGGTCTCGCATCGGTGAAGACGGAGCCGGATCTCGCGCCGGTGAAGACGGAGCCGGGGCTGGCGCCGGTGAAGGTGGAGCACGGCGTGGTCGAGCTCGACGACGACGCGGCCCTCGAATGGGCACGCCAGGACTCCCTGAAGATGGCGAGGGAGCGCCAGTGCGCCGCCCTGCGGTGCTTCGCGCACCGCCACCGAGGCTGCGACGAAGGAGGAGTCGTCATCATCGACGACAGCGACGACGACGACGACGCGCCGCCGCCGCCGCCACTAGCCGGGGAGGGGTCCAGCAGGGGCGCCCGAGTCAAGGAGGAGAAGGCCGACGATGGCGGCGACGACGACGACTTCTCGGCCTTCAGCAAGTTTTTTTATTAGTTTTTACATGTAATGGCGACTACTCGACTTAAATCGGCGAATATAAGCCCAACTTTGCCGACATTTGGTGTGTTTTAGCCGAACTTAGCCTAAATTTGCTACGCTTTTTTCCGCGCTGGGGCCGCCCTCGGGCGGGGTGAAAGCCAACTCGCCCCCAGGCCCATTTTTTGCGCCGGGTCACCCCTAGGCGGCGATTTTAGGCGCCCCCTGGGGGGCCAACGGCTGGAGATGCTCTAAGTGGTAATGGAACCTGACGTGGCTCGCTGATGTGGTGGTCGGGCCCATTGTAAGCCGGTAATAAAACATTGACGTGGCAGACCTGCTGAGGTGGATAGGCTGCATGTTAAGAGAAATAAATTAGTGGGGATGAACTATTTAGGTATTATAGATGTATGAGGTTACGGTTGGATGACTGCCTCTCGCATCCGTGTCCGCAGACTGATCTCCCTGTCCATAGACGAATGCGGAAGGATTTTTATGGGTTGTCGTTGAAGATGCCCTAACTGCATTCACTTGTCTTGTTGCATTCAGGTGTTTCTGTTTCTCCTATGAGGACGTGTCATCTAGATTTTGAAATTTCAGGTACGTACCACGCACCAGCTGAAATTAGAGTATCCAATTAAATGGACAATCACCAGCCCGCAACTACTCACTGAATAAAAACACCGACAGTCAAACATTTTATCCAGTACTAAAAAAGACAGCATCGAAACTGGAGAATACTCGTACAAGTCTGAAACAGTTCCGATAATCTGGACGCAAGTATTTGGTACACATGTAGCCGGCACACAAATTATTAGGACCCGGCTTCAAATAACTTTAATTGTACAGAGAGAAACCAACCTAGGGTCTAGCTAAGTGCCACAGCTGCACATTTTGCTGTCAATTGTTTCTGTTGAGATATAGATATTGCATGTGTATTTCTTATACAACAAGTCCTGCTCCTTTCTTGTATAGTTGAGGACATGGATCCCCTATGTACTTATATATACATGTATATTGCACCCGATCAATATATCGTGAGTTGCATAATCTTCTACATGGTATCAGCCTTCCTTCGATCCCCCAAGCATAGCCACGCCGCGCCGCCGTCGCTTCCCAGCCGCCGCCGCCGCTAGCCCGCCCCTAGCTACCCCGCGTCGCTGGCCCTCCCGCCGCTACCGTAGCTTCTCTCCACCTCACGATCACCCCCGCGCCGCTTCCTCTCGCCGCGCCATGCTGCCTCCCTCCACTCACCCCGCCACACTGCTTCCCCCACGACGTGTCGCGCCGCTTCCCTCTACCCCGTGTCGCGCCGCTTCCTTCTAGCCCGCGCCGCGCCCCTTTCCTCTAGCCGCCCTACGCCGCGCCGCGCTCGCTGCACCCAAACCCTAATCCTTCACCATGTCCGGGTCTAACCTCTCCAACCGCTCTGCCCCCTCCACTCCGCCGCCGGTTCCCCGACCTAACCCCTTCGACTCCTCTATTGGGTCCTCCGCCGCCACCCTCCCCGACCCTGCCTACATCCATGATGTTCCCATCGAACGTCGCGTTCCGGTTATCCTCTCCCACAAAGAGGCGAATTTTTATGCGTGGAAGACATACTTCAATCTCCTCTTCAGTGAGTATAACCTGCAGGATCACATTGACAGCACCGCCAACCTGTTCGTCCTGAACCGCGACGCCGACTGGCTGGCGATCGACGCCACCATCATCCGGTGACTCTTCCTCACAGTGTCTAAGGACATCGTCCACAACATCGTTCGCGACAAGGATGATGCATGCACGGTGTAGAACAAGATCGCCGGCCTCTTCACCGGCAACAAGCTCCAACGGATCGTCTTCTTGCAGCAGGAGTTCTTCAGTTGTCATCAAAATGACTCCTCTGTTGACGACTACTGCATGCGTCTCAAGACCCTCTCCGACGAGCTCAATGACATCGGCTTCAAAGTGGGTGACGAGTTGCTCCTCTCCACCCTCACTGCCGGCCTCAATGAGGATCTCGACAATGCCGCCTCCAACCTCACCCTTATGGCAAACCCTACCTACGAGCGGGCGGTGGCATATCTCCGTCTTGAGGAACGCCGGTTGAAGCATCTTCGCTCCCGTGCTGTTCACACCGTCTTCTCCGCCGGCTACTCGCGCGGTGGTCTTGCACCCGCGAGAGCGCCTCCCGGCTTCCCGGGTCCCTTCCAGGCGCCTCAGCCCACGGCCCCTCCTGCGCTGACCGGCGCCTATGGCGCCCCGTTCCAGCCGCGGCCCAGGCTCTCGCGGCTCCTCTCCAACACCCGCCGCAGCAGCAGCCACGCCAGCAGCGTCACGGCCGCAGCAAAGGCTAGCAGCAGCCCCGCGTCGGGCCTCCTCAACAGCAACATCCACCGCCGCCCTGGGAGGGCCGGCGGCCACAACCCCTGGACCGGGTTTGTGCACGCCTACACCATGCCCGTGCCACGGCCGCCCGCTCCGAGTCTTCTAGGGCCCGGACCCTCCGGCCATCAGGCTTTCTTCGCCGGTCAGCAACCAGGCCCGGTCGCCCCGCAGCCCTACTACTCCCCCGCTCCGGTTGGCTATGGCGGGCCAAACCCTAGGGATGGAGTGACCGGCTACTCGGGCTACCCCGTGCCGGTCTCCTATGACCCGTCCCTACTCGCTGCACTTCACCAACAACCCCCGACTGGGGCTTATTCTGGCGGCTGCGACTGGTTTATGGATACCGGTGCATCTTCGCATATGGCCGCTTACCCGGGTAACCTCTCTTCCGCGTCTCCTATCCACACTTCTTCTCGTATGATTGTTGGTAATGGTGCCGGTCTTCCTATTACTCATGTTGGTTCCACTAGTTTTCCCTCCACCTTTAGACCACTTTATCTCAATAATGTTCTTGTGTCTCATGAACTTATTCAGAACTTAGTCTGTGTTCGCAAGCTTTCTCGTGATAACTCTGTAACTGTGGAATTTGACGAAGTTGATTTTTCTGTTAAGGACGCCTCACCTGGATGGCTCTTCACCGCTATGACAGCCCCGATGATATGTACTCCGTCCATCATTCATCATCCACACATGCTGGGCCGGTCGCTCTTTCTGCCAGCGTCGATCTTTGGCACGCCGGTCTTGGTCATCCTAGCTCCACCGCACTTCGTCAAATAATTAGGGATTTTTCTTTTACATGTAATAAAACGGATGTGCATTCTTGTCACGCATGCCGTCTGGGCAAACATGTTCGCCTTCCCTTTAGTGCTTCATCCACAGTTACATCGTTACCTTTTGAGTTAATCCATAGTGATGTTTGGACCTCTCCCATTGCTAGTAATACTAGTTTCTCATATTATCTTGTTATCTTAGATGATTACTCTCATTTTGTGTGGACCTTTCCATTGTGTAAGAAGTCTGATGTCGCTGCCACACTTGTCGCCTTCTACTCTTACGTGTCTATGCAATTTGGTCGTCCCATCCTCGCCTTGCAAATTGATAACGGTAAAGAGTTCGACAACACCACCATCCGCACCCTTCTCTCCATGCATGGCACAATTTTCTAGCTCACATGTCCTTACACTTCATAGCAGAACGGTCGGGCTGAACACATTCTTCGCACTCTTAACGATTGCGTCCGTACCCTCCTCTTCCATGCCTACATGCCTCCTCGCTTCTGGCCCGACGCTCCCGTTACCGCCACCTCCTTATTAACCTTGGTCCATGTCGCACTCGCTGGAATTTTACACCACACCACCTTCTCTTCGGGTCTCCCCCCTCATACGATGGTCTTCGTATTTTTGGTTGTCTTTGTTATCCTAGTATTGCCGCCACCTCCCTCATAAACTTGCTCCGGTTCCCTTCCGTGTGTCTTCCTCGGTTACCCGACCTCTCACCGTGTCATGACATCTCGACATGTTTATTTCGACGAGTTTTGTTTCCCGTTTAAATAGGAACAATAGGTGGCTTCTTCCTCGGCGCCCGGTGAGGGAGTCCTGGATAAGGGGGTATCCGGATAGCCGGACTGTATACTCTGGCCGGACTGTTGGACTATGAAGATACAAGATTGAAGACTTCGTCCCGTGTCCGGGTGGGACTCCCCTTTGCGTGGAAGGCAAGCTTGGCGATTCGGATGTTAGATCTCCTTCTCTGTAACCGACTCTGTGTAACCCTAGCCCCCTCCGGTGTCTATATAAACCGGAGGGTTTAGTTCGTAGGACAAGAACTATCATAATCATAGGCTAGCTTCTAGGGTTTAGCCTCTACGATCTCGTGGTAGATCAACTCTTGTAATATTCATATCATCAAGATCAATCAAGCAGGAAGTAGGGTATTACCTCCATCGAGAGGGGCGAACACAGGTAAACATCGTGTCCCCAGTCTCCTGTTACCATTAGCCTTAGACGCACAGTTCGGGACCCCCTACCCGAGACCCGCCGGTTTTGACACCGACATTGGTGCTTTCATTGAGAGTTCCTCCGTGTCGTTGCTGTAAGGCTCGATGGCTCCTTCAACCTTCAACAACGCAGTCCAGGGTGAGACTTTTCTCCCCAGGCAGATCTTCGTGTTCGGCGGCTTCGCACTGTAGGCCAACTCGCTTGGCCATCTGGAGCAGATCGACAACTACGCCCCTGGCCAGCAGGTCAGGTTCGGAAACTTGAATTACACGGCCGATATCCGCGGAGACTTGATCTTCGACGGATTCGGGCCTACGCCAGGAGCACCGAATAGTCACGACGAGCACGACTTAAATCTGTCGTCGGACAGTGTTCGGGATATCGCCCCTGCGGCTGCTCCGGAGCTAAATCCGAGGCAAATCGCGTCGTCCGAGGATGGGTGGATGGACCCCGCCATGGAGGTCGCATAATCTTTGGCGGTAGAGCCGAACACAGAATCCACCGTTAAGGAAATCTGTGTCACCGGACCCCGGACTCGTTTCCGATCACGGGTCCTGGGCCGCGCGCATCCATACCCATCGAAGCTGATTGGGCGCCAATTATGGAGTTCACTGTCACGGATATTTTTCAGCGCTCGCCCTTCGGCGACGTGCTAACCTCTTTAAGGTCTCTGTCTTTGTCAGAAGACTCTTGGCCGAACTGTGTCCGGCCCGAGTGGGAGACGGACGACGAAGAAAATCGCCTCCCACCCACCACCCACTTCATAGCCACTGTCGATGACCTAACAGACATGCTTGATTTCGACTCCGACGACATCGACGGTATGGACGTCGATGCAGGGGACGATCTGGAACCATCGCCCACGGGGCGTTGGACCGCCACTTCATCATATGACATCTACATGGTGGACACGCCTAAGGAGGACAACGGTGACAAAAAGGACACAACGAAGGATAAACCCCCCGGACAAAAGCCAAAACGACGGCGCATGCGCCGCTCTAAGTCCAGTCACAGTAAAAATAGCGATAAAAGCGCAAGGAAAAATGACACTCCGGTCGACTCCAAAGGCAACAATATGAACCCAACAGTGGAGCAAGATGAGCCATGCTACGCTGAACACAACCTGGAATAGACGCCCAATCACAGCGATCCCGAGGGTCGAACTCATCAAACTACCTCCGGAGAGGAGGACAGTCCGGTCGATGATGCATTCATCATCTGTAACGCCCCCGATTCAATCGTACACTAATCATGCACGCAAATGTGTATGATCAAGATCAGGGACTCACGGGAAGATATCACAACACAACTCTAAAACACAAATAAGTCATACAAGCATCATAATACAAGCCAGGGGCCTCGAGGGCTCGAATACAAGTGCTCGATCATAGACGAGTCAGCGGAAGCAACAATACTTGAGTACAGACATAAGTTAAACAAGTTTGCCATAAGATGGCTAGCACAAACTGGGATACAGATCGAAAGAGGCGCATGCCTCCTGCCTGGGATACTCCCAACTACTCCTGGTCGCCGTCAGCGGGCTGCACGTAGTAGTAGGCACCTCCGGTGTAGTAGTAAATCATCGACGGTGGCGTCGCTCTGGGCTCCATCGTCAGTTGCAGCAATCGAGTAGAGATAGGGGAAAAGGGAAACAATGCAACCGTGAGTACTCATCCAAAGTACTACTTAAGCAAGGAGCTACACTACATATGCATGGATATATGTGTAAAGGGCCATATCGATGGACTGAGCTGCAGAATGCCGAATAAGAGGGGATAGCTAGTCTTATCGAAGACTACGCTGGTCACCTTCGTCTTGCAACAGGTAGAAGAGGGTAGGTTGAAGTCCTCCAAGTAACATCACATAGCAATAATCCTACCCGCGATCCCTCCTCGTATCCACGAGAGAGGCGACCACCGGTTGTATCGGCACTTGGAAGGTGTTTTCTATTAAGTATCCGGTTCTAGTTGTCATAAGGTCAAGGTACAACTCCAAGTCGTCCTGTTACCGAAGATCACGGCTATTCGAATAGATTAACTTCCTGCAGGGTGCACCACATAACCCAACACGCTTGATCCCATTTGGCGGACACACTTTTACGGGTCATGCTCGCCGCGGAAGATCAACACGTCGCAGCCCCACCTAGGCTCAACAGAGAGGTCAAGACGCGGTCTAAACCTAAGCGGCAGGGTGCGGGGCCCATCGCCCGAGCACACTGCACATGCGTGGGCGGCGGAAGTAGACCTAGCCTAGTGGCGTTCGATCCAATCCGGCGCGCCTCGATCAGCGGCGTCACGAAGTGCCGGTGATACCACGACGCCGAGTGCCCATATCTCTCCCACGTGGTTGGTTAGTGCGTATAGGCCCGTAGCCAGACTCAGATCAAATACCAAGATCTCGTTAAGCGTGTTAAGTATCTGCGAACGCCGAATAGGGCCAGGCCCACCTCTCTCCTAGGCAGCCTCAACCTGCCCTGTCGCTCCACCACAAAGGTCCACTCGCGGGTGCTCCACCAGTCGACCCGACTTTAGTCTCCACATGTATCATGTATAAAGTATATAGTATATACCGTGATCACGCCCCGAGTGATCACGGCCCGATAATATAGCACAATGAGACGGACAAGAATGTAGGGCCACAGATGAAAATACTAGCATCCTATACTAAGCATATAGGATTGCGGTAAAGGTAACAATGATAGTAACAAGGACAGGCTATGCATCGGGATAGGTATAACGGAAAGCAAGTAACATGCTACACTACTCTAATGCAAGCGGTATAGAGTAGAATAAGCGATATCTGGTGATCAAGGGGGCTTGCCTGGTTGCTCGCAAGAGAGAGGGGTCGTCAACTCCGTAGTCGAACTGGCAGCAGCAGCGTCGGTCTCGTAGTCTCTAGGAGAGGAGAGGGGAAGAAACAATAAATATAATGCAAGCATAAGCATGACGGTGCATGACAAGAAAATGTGCGGTGCTAGGTGTGCCCTAACGCGGTAGGAGGTGATACCGACGAAGGGGGAAAACATCCGGGAAAGTATTCCCGGTGTTTTGCGCGGGAAGAGGAGCGGAGGGGGAAAGTTGCGAGTTCGATAGGTTAGGGGGGTGTGGCGGACGAGCGGGTTGCGTATCGGAATCGTCTCGTCGTTCTGAGCAACTTTCATGTTGAAAATATTTTAATCCGAGTTACGGATTAAAAGATATGATTTTCTAAATATTTTATTAATTTCTAGAATTTAATTAATTATTTAATTAATTCGAAAAACAGATTAATGACATCAGCATGATGTCATGTGACATCGGCGATCAGAGTTGACTTGGTCAACTGACATGTGGGTCCCCTGTCATACATTGTTTAGGTTAATTACAGTTAGTTAATTTAATTACTATTTAATTAACCTAACTAGTTAATTAAATTAATTAAACCGGATTAATTAACTTAATTAATTCATTAGATAATTAATTAATTAATAATTAATTTTATTAAATCATTTTTATTTTTCATCATTTTTTTAATTAACAGGTTATGGGGCGTGGGCCCCTTGTGTCATTGGCCCATGGCCTTAGCGGGCGCTGGCGCTAACGGGCGCGTTCGGGAGGACAGGGCCGCAGCGGGTGGGTACGGGCGCCATAGGGCACCGGCGACCACAGCGAGCCTCGCCCGGCCCGGCACGGCGCAAGGGAGGAGCGAGGCGCGAGACGCGTGGGGAGGCAGGGACGGGCGCGACAGACGCGGGCGGCGGGCGGGGGCCGCGGTTGGAGGCGAGGCGACGAGGAGAGAGGCGCGGCGACGCAGGCGCCGGGCCTTGAACCGCTGGTCGATGGAGAACAGGACGAGGCCCGTGCTTGAAAGCGCGGCCGTGCGTGGCCGTCTTGAGGGCAGCTATGGCGCGTGGTAGCGTCTTGGCGCCGGCGAGGCGCGGGCGTGCGGAGCCCGGACGGCGCGGCACGGCGCGTGAGCGAGTGAGGAGAGAGAGAGGTCGGGTCTCACAGGGGCCGTAGGGTGCGGGCAGCGGGCTCGGGAGATGTTGGGAGGACCGGCGAGGAGGAGGAGGCGTGGAGCTCGGGCGGCGGCGGATCGGGTCCGGCCCGGTCGGGAGGGGACGAGGAGGCCACGGCGAGGTCGAGGTCGGCAGGCCAGCTCCGCGATGTCTGGCGGTGGAGTCAGGCGGATCCTCGATCAGATCGAGAGGATCTGAGAGGGACGGAGGAGCACGGCGTCAGGCGGGCATCGCATGAGGGAGAGGAGGGCGCGGAGGAGTCCGGGAGGGCGGCGCCGCCAGTGGTGGTGGGCAACAGCGTCGGTGAAAGGGGGTGTTTGGGGCCCTCTGCCCGATCCAGATGGGGAAGGGAGAGAGGCATGCGGGAGGGAGCGAGTGGGGGGGGGGAGTGGGTGGCGGCTAGGGTTCGGCCGAGTGGGGAGTGGGGGTTGCAGAGGCGAGTGGGCGGCACTGGGGCCTGATGGCCTCTTGGGCGAGGCCAGTGGGGGGTTTGCTCTTTTTTTACCTTTTCCTTTTGTTTATTTCCTTTTCTGTTTTATTGCATTTAAAAGTATTTAGGCATTTTATAAAAATGTGTTTTCTGTACTATAATTACCTATGCCATTTTTGGCACAACCCGAACATTTTAGTTTAATATTTTGAAAACATTTGTCGTTTGATTGATTTAGGATTTAAATTTGAAACGGTTTCGAATTAACCCGAGATTAATTACAGTGACAGAGGTGATGTGTCATCATTAGTAGGGGATTAATGTAGCTTGATTATCCGGGCATCACAATTCTCCTCCACTACAAGAAATCTTGTCCCGAGATTTAAGAGGGGAGTAAGGGGAAAGACTAGGTTACGATATTCTAACGGATCTTCTCGAAGAAGTTAATCCCTTTCGTTGATGTCTTCAATTCTTTATTCTGATGCATCATGATAAACTTGTCATCATTTCTTCGGGAACTCCATCGTACTTACGAAAGGATAAGGGGCAGCTCACTACGACATAATGCTTTTGAGGGAAACAATCTGGGGTTAACCCATGAATTAGTATAAGATTATCTCTCGAGTTGAACATATGAAATACCTCGAGAGTAAGGTACGAAGGTACCATAAGAGGCTCCAAGCGGATAGATTGTTGCTCGAAGCTGAACGAGTGAGAAAGGGTTGAGTAGCGAGAGTAAGTATTGCGTCGATACTAGAATAGATCACTAGGACGGTGGCCCGTGAATTACATCTGAGTCCACGCACGAGGAATAACTTTGGGAATAGGGGTGTACAGGACAGTCAGGTTTCGATCCTGTGGAGCGGTGGGTTATGGGCCCACCATGTGGTTTTAATAGGAGCGGTGACATCTTTCACGGTCATGATAGCAAGGCATGTCGAGAGTACCATGTCGGTTATGTCGGCAACAACGTTGGTACCAAGGGCGAGGGCGGAGAGAACCACTTTCACCTTTCGTTGAGCGAGGCGGACCAATAGGCAAAGTTCTCGTCCATCGGTGGTTACGGGCGTCATCAACGATGAGATCTGAGGTTACACAGACGATAAGGTACACGAGGTGTTTACCTAAGCGAGGGATTACCACTGCTCGGTTAAGTAGTTACAAGAAAGTTTGAACAAAACAACGGGAAGGAAAATGTGCTTAAACACGTATATCGTGGGTATATCCTTCCCAAGGACAAGCGAGCATGATATCCATGACAGGATATTATGTAGAAAACTCCTTAGGTAGGGAGAGAAATTTCATGACATTACCCATACAACGGTGTTTGGATAAATGAGCAAGAAACATTTAGCATTGGGCTTCAAATGTTCTTGTTGAAAATCAGAGTATCACAGACATGCTTCGAGATAGCATTGACATGGTCTTCAAGCAAAAGGTCAGACTCTGGATACACGAAGGATTCATCAGGAACACTTATAGAATAAGTCTTACCATTTCCTCATGGAAGAATAGATAACCTTGCTAAAAGGAAACTATAACAATAGGGCCTCCGCCCGAGAGTGCTAGGCATGACATCATGTTACGGGTCATCAAAGGACCAACATCATAACTCTTGGAAAGTTGTCCCAACCATCATATCGACCGAGATTGAGAACCGATTGGTGTCATGATACCTCGGACTCGGGATGTCAGAAGAAAAGGTGCAACACAAATAGGCGAATGAAATTTCAAGATTCTCGGAAATGAACTATGGGGCGGGTTCTTGAAGCAACAGTTCTTCCTTAAACCAAGGAGAGGATGAGGGGTAGCTGATGGAATCAACGAAAATCCTCGAGATTTCCAAAAGGTGGGTTTCCACAGTTATGTGATCAAGGAGATAACATTTGTCGGATCAAATGATAAAATGGTGTATGCTCGAGGGGAACATACACATTTAAACATTGGATGGGAGGTGCACCGAAATATGGGCTGGGTTGTACGACCAACGTCGGAATAATGATTCAATAATCAATAGTCTAAGAATGAACGACCGACCATTAACTTCAAAGCAATAGGGTTGCTAGAAGGGCAGAATCCAAAAAGTACCGCTCACTTGTTGGTACCCCGGTTGGTATCGATACGAGGACCTAAGAAAGAATGGTGATGGTGAGAAGTATCACCATACCAAGAATTCTTAAGAGGTGGCGAAATTCTCACAACATTGATGACATAAGAGATGTTAATGTTCCAAGGTAAAGGAGAACAATTGCTGGATAGTAGGGAACTCAAGGTATATCACCAAACACGAACAAGCTTGTGTTGGTGGGGAGGCAATAAAGTGGTCGATGATAACACAGATCATCGAGGGAAAGGGTGGTATTTCTCATCAAGAATTCGATAGATATCCTGGAAGAGCTCATAGGGTTGATGATGATCACGACACATTAAATCGAGAGGTTACGAAGATGTAATCGATCGACGATGAAATCAAGTCAAACGAATGATGAAGCGAAAGGTTATTGGAACCACGATTAGGACACAAACTCGAAATCAAGTTTGTTGTTCAAGGAGAAGTGATATGACGACGAAAATCGACACAAGCTTAGCTTATCGTCGCAAATTGGTGCTCCGAGAATAAGGACCAGGTAGCACAGTTAGAATCATCACGACAATGATATAGCCAAACAGGCTAGGAATGGCGTGATCGGGTACAAACTCGTACTCATAGAAGCTTACTGAAGAGTTGTTGAACCGTAGAGCGGACTTGGTTCAGTTATCGGTGTCTTCGAGTGTTTAATAACTCAGAGCCCGTGAAAAATTGGAATCAGTGGGAAGGTAGCACTTGATGAAGAACTCATAAGAAGTGATGCAGTTCCATGATAATCTCGAGATACCGGGGGTAATACTCGACACAAGATCAAAGTAAAGGTTGGACTGGTGTATTGATCCATAGAAGACAATTGTTTTAACTTGTCAGAAATGGAATCAAGAAGAACAATCATGGTTGGAACCACGGTTGCAAGGGATCAATTCACAGATACCATATGTTAGTTATCAAGGAAATAGTTATTATTACAAGAAGCTTCCATGATAGGATATACATCGCGTCCATGGGCATGAACACAAAGTTCAAGGTCGACTCCACTTCCTCAATGCATAATCTTCCATTCACCTCTCGTATTTGAAGATGACATTAGTTGTTGAAAGTTTTACAGGGCAATACCAGATAAGTATGACTCGTGAAATCTTCGGGTTCACACCGAAGGGGAAGGCGTTGGTTCAATCCCATCGGGCTTCTTCTGAACATATACCATAAGCTTCAAGAGTAAATATCACCAGCTCGTAAGCGAGCATGGTTGACAAAGGAAGGATACAATTTACCAAAGGCATTATGTATCGGAGAAAGAACTCACAAAGTGATTGATTATGAGGACAACGTCGGATAATAATCCAACGGTGGATATGGCGATCCACAATGGGGCTGATATGAGTATCGATACCCAATCGGAGGAAGAAAGATTGCAAATGCATCGGTTTATAGAACATCTGAATAGTTCAACGCTTAATTAGCAAAGTAATTATGATTTTCAAATCAAGGGATCGAGGAGCAAATGCTCGATCAAGGATGGATAAGCTGAATAGACTTAGGGGTACAATCGATGACAATTTGATTGGTCGATAGCCAGCTCATGTTTAAAATGACGCGTCGAGCGGAAGGATGAATTCTAAGATCTGTTTGAGGATTGCGAGCATTCGCAACAACTCGAATCAATGGACTCAAAATGATAATGACAATGGATGCCAACAAGATTACTAGACTTATGGGATTAAACATAATGAAAGTAATCAAGAATTCGAGAGCAATAGGATGCTCGGGATTTTGGAAGATCGAATGGTTTTCGAGGATTGGTGACATACATGAATCAACTGGGGATGAGCGGATATTCGGTAAGTGCGAGAAATTATCCGTAGGGGTATTTATGTAGCAAAGAACTGCAAGGCAATAGGCGCAAGGTATTCTCGGAACATTAGAGAGAATTTCGGGGTATCTTGTAATAACAAGATTAACTGGGAATAAAAGTAAGAACGACAGGCATAAGTATTTATCCATAGGGATGTTTCGGTGGTAGGGAATTACAAAAGCGACAGGCACAAGGTCTCGAGAGAATATCGGAGAGTATCTTCATATTCTTCTGGTTCACGGAGCAATCACCTGTAGTGAGGGGTTCTCCGAGAGGAAGTAGTAACGAGATCCTAAAGTTAGATTTTAGTAAAATCGTTTAACCCGAATAGAAGAGTTCAGAATCGAGTAAAGATCGAGGAGTAAAAGATCCTAATACCACCCGATGGCGGCGTGGGCCGTAAGGCACACAGCCAAGTTAGTAAAAGTTTTTGCAATGTCTAGACTCGACTTGGCCAAGGAGTGTGGAAGGGGATTCTACAGCAGTTGGCTCGATACCAACTTGTGCGCCCCGATTCAATCGTACACTAATCATGCACGCAAATGTATACGATCAAGATCGAGACTCACGGGAAGATATCACAACACAACTCTAAAACATAAATAAGTCATACAAGCATCATAATACAAGCCAGGGGCCTCGAGGGCTCGAATGCAAGTGCTCGATCATAGGCGAGTCGCGGAAGCAACAATACCTGATACGGACATAAGTTAAACAAGTTTGCCATAAGATGGCTAGCACAAAGCGGGATCTGATCGAAGAAGCGCAGGCCTCCTGCAGGATCCTCCCAACTACTCTGAGTCGTCGTCGGTGGGCTGCACATAGTAGTAGGCACCTCCGGTGTAGTAGTAAATCATCGACGGTGGCGTCGCTCTGGGCTCCATCGTGCAGTTGCAGCAATCGAGTAGAGATAGGGGAAAAGGGAAACAATGCAACCGTGAGTACTCATCCAAAGTACTACATAAAGCAAGGAGCTACACTACATATGCATGGATATATGTGTAAAGGGCCATATCGATGGACTGAGCTGCAGAATGCGAGAATAAGAGGGGATAGCTAGTCTTATCGAAGACTACGCTTGGTCACCTTCGTCTTGCAAAATGTAGAAGAGGGTAGGTTGAAGTCCTCCAAGTAACATCACATAGCAATAATCCTACCCGCGATCCCTCCTCGTATCCCACGAGAGAGAGCGACCACCGGTTGTATCGGCACTTGGAAGGGTGTGTTTTATTAAGTATCCGGTTCTAGTTGTCATAAGGTCAAGGTACAACTCCAAGTCGTCCTGTTATCGAAGATCACGGCTATTGAATAGATTAACTTCCCTGCAGGGTGCACCACATAACCCAACACGCTTGATCCCATTTGGCCCGACACACTTTTACGGGTCATGCCCGCCGCGGAAGATCAACACGTCGCAGCCCACCTAGGCTCAACAGAGAGGTCGACCGCGGTCTAAACCTAAGCGCAGGGTGCGGGCCCATCATACGAGCACACAAAGACGCGTTGCGTGGGCGGCGGAAGCAGACCTAGCCTAGTGGCGTTCGATCCAATCCGGTAGCGCGCCGCTCGGTCGTGACGTCACGAAGTGCCGGTGATACCACGACGCCGAGTGCCCATATCTCTCCCCGTAGTTGGTTAGTGCGTATAGGCCCGTGGCAGGACTCGGATCAAATACCAAGATCTCGTTAAGCATGTTAAGTATCCATGAGCGCCGAGCAGGGCCAGGCCCACCTCTCTCCTAGGCGGTCTCAACCTGCCTGTCGCTCCGCCACAAAGGTCCACTCATGGTGCTCCACCGGCCGACCCGACTTTAGTCTCCACATGTATCATGTATAAAGTATATAGTATATACCGTGATCACCTCCCGAGTGATCACGACCGATAATATAGCACGACAAGCGGACAAGAATGTAGGGCCACAGATGAAAATACTAGCATCCTATACTAAGCATATAGGATTGCGGTAAAGGTAACAATGATAGTAACAAGGACGGGCTATGCATCGGGATAGGTATAACGGAAAGGAGTAACATGCTACACTACTCTAATGCAAGCGGTATAGAGTAGAATAGGCGATATCTGGTGATCAAAGGGGGCTTGCCTGGTTGCTCTGGCAAGAGAGAGGGTCGTCAACTCCGTAGTCGAGTGGCAAAGCAGCAGCGTCGGTCTCGTAGTCTACCGGAGAGGAGAGGGGGAAGAAACAATAAATATAATGCAAGCATAAGCATGACGGTGCATGAAAAGAAAATGTGCGGTGCTAGGTGTGCCCTAACGCGGTAGGAGGTGATACCGACGAAGGGGGAAAACATCCGGGAAACTATTCCCGGTGTTTCGCGTTCGGGAAGAAGCCGCGGAGGGAAAGTTGCGAGTTCGATAGGTTAGGGGGTGTGGCGGACGAACGGGTTGCGTATCCGGAATCGTCTCGTCGTTCTGAGCAACTTTCATGTTGAAAATATTTTAATCCGAGTTACGGATTAAAAGATATGATTTTCTAAAGATTTTATTAATTTCTGGAATTTAATTAATTATTTAATTAATTGAAAAACAGATTAATGACATCAGCATGATGTCATCTTGACATCGGCGATCAACAGAGTTGACTTGGTCAACTGACATGTGGGTCCCACTGTCATACCTTTATTTAGGTTAAATACAGATTAGTTAATTTAATTACTATTTAATTAACCTAACTAGTTAATTAAATTAATTAAACTGGATTAATTAATTAATTAATTCATTAGATAATTAATTAATTAATAATTAATTTTATTAAATCATTTTATTTTTCATCATTTTTTAATTAACGAGGTTATGGGCGTGGGCCCTCGTGTCGTGGCCCATGCCCTTAGCGGTATTTGGCGCTTATGAGCGCGTTCGGGAGGACAGGGCGCAGGTGGTGGGTACAGGCGCCATAGGGCACCGGCGACCACAGCGAGCCTCGCCCGGCCAGCCTGGCCAAGGAGGAGGCAGAGGCGCAAGGCAGGGTCTTGAGGAGGTGACGGGCCAGGCGCGGCAGGCGCAGGCGGCGGGGGCGGTTGGAGGCGAGCGACAGGGGAGAGGGCGCGGCGGCCATGGCCGGGCCTTGGCCAGCGGTCGATGGAGAACAGGGACGAGGCCCGTGCGTGGCGTGGCGGGTGCGTGGCGTCTTGGGGCCTTGGTGTGGCTGGCAGCGGCGGGCGCCGGCGAGGCGTGGAGCGTGCGGAGCCGGACAGCGCGCACGCGGCGCGTGAGTGAGCGAGGGAGAGAGGAGAGGTCGGGGCCTCACCGCGGGGCCGTAGGGTATGGGGCAGCGGGCTCGGGGGAGGTTGGGGAGGACCGGCGGGGAGGAGGAGGCGCGTGGAGCTCCGGGCGGCGGCGGATCGGTCCGGCGAATCGGGGAGGGGACGAGGAGGCCACGGCGAGGTCGAGGTCGGCGAGGCCAGCTCCGCGATGTCTTGGCGGTGGAGTCGCGGCGGATCCCCTCGATCCAGATCGATAGGAGGCAGAGGGGACGGAGGAGCACGGCGTCGGGGCTGGCATCGCGCGAGGGAGAGGAGGGGTGCGGAGGAGTCCGGGATGGGCGGCGCCGGCGCCGGCTGGTGGTGGGCAGCGGCGTCGGTGAAAGGGGGGTGGGGCCCTGCGCCCGATCCAGACGGGAAGGGAGAGAGGCGTCGGGAGGGAGGCGAGGGGGGGCGAGTGGGTGGCGGCTAGGGTTCGGCCGAGTGGGGAGTGGGGGTTATGCAGGGGGCGAGTGGGCCGGCCTGGGGGCCCGATGGCCTGCTAGGCCGAGGCCCAGTGGGGGGTTTGCTCCTTTTTTTACCTTTTCCTTTTGTTTATTTCCTTTTCTGTTTTATTTCATTTAGAAGTATTTAGGCATTTTATAAAAATGTGTTTTCTGTACTATAATTACCTATGCCATTTTTGGCACAACCCGAACATTTTAGTTTAATATTTTGAAAACTTTTGTCGTTTGATTGATTTAGGATTTAAATTTGAAACAGTTTCGAATTAACCCGAGATTAATTATAGTGACAGAGGTGATGTGTCATCATTAGTAGGGGATTACTGTAGCTTGATTATCCAGGCGTCACATCATCCCAGAAAAACGTTTGGAACAAGATAACCTCCACAGAAGGCTTTGGCCACGGCGAGGAGCCTAAAGAAGCAGAAGCAAAGGCTTAAAGCCGCGCAGGATACACTCAACCGAAGATGGAATAAGGTGTTAGACACTGAAGGAAAATGTGGCGATGATCGCCACACACAGAGCTACCCAAAACGCAAGCTGCTGCCCGAATTTGACGATGAGGTTGTAGAGCCCATTCCACCGAAGAACAATACGGCCAATCGGCCGGACCGACCACTTCATGGCCGCGATAGAGCAACCACTACCGCCGCACACGATTTACGTGAGCTCCTGGACAAAAAGTCCGGTGCTACCAGGTCCATCTACGGATCCAGAGGACATGCTCCGACGCGGGATTATGGTCACCAAAATGATCGCACTGATCAAATACCAGTTCGGAATCAACACCGGACACAACAACAGCCGACAGCATGCCACGACATGTCCAGATACAGAGGGGCTGCGCACCCTCTCTGCTTCACCGATGAGGTGCTGGATCACGAATTTCCATAGGGATTCAAACCCGTGAACATAGAGGCATACGGCGGAACGACATACCCTGGGGTCTGGATTGAAGATTTTATCCTTCACATCCACATGGCTCATGGGGATGACCTCCACGCCATCAAATACCTTCCCCTCAAGTTGAAAGGGCCAGCTCGGCACTGGTTGAAAATCCTCCCCGAAAATTCAATCGGAAGCTGGGAGGAACTTGAGGACGCTTTCAGGGCCAATTTTCAAGGGACCTATGTCTGACCTCCGCACGCAGACGATTTAAGTCACTTAATACAACAACCCGGAGAGTCAGCCCGCAAGCTTTGGAACATATTTCTCACTAAGAAAAATCAAATTGTTGACTGTCCGGATGCCGAAGCCCTAGCGGCCTTCAAGCACAGTATCCGGGACGAGTGGCTAGCCAGACACCTCGGCCAAGAAAAGCCGAGGACGATGGCGGCCTTAACAAGCCTTATGACCCACTTTTGTGCGGGCGAGGACAGCTGGTTGGCCCGTAGAGGCACCAGTGACCCAGGCACATCTGAAATTCGGGATGGCAACGGGAAGCCACGGCGCAATAAGAACAAGCGTCGGAAAATGAAGAAAGTCCGGACAACACGGCGGTCAACGCCGGATTCAGGGGCTCTCGACCCGGTCAAAGAAAGAAGCCTTTTAAAGGCAGCAAAGATGGACTGTCCGGCCTGAATAAATTCCTAGACAGATTGTGCCAAATCCATGGCACCCCCGAAAAACCTGCAAATCATACTCACAGAGAATGTTGGGTCTTCAAGCAGGCCGGCAAGTTAAACGCCGAACACAAGGGAGGGAAACACCAAGCGAAGATGAGGATGAGCCTTGCCAGCCGAACACTGGGGGACAGAAGAAATTCCCACCAAAAGTCAAAACAGTAAACATGGTCCACGCAACTCACATAGAGTCCGTTGCCCCCAAATTCAACCCTTGGTCGGCCTGCCCGATCACCTTTGATCACAGGGACCACCCGACCAGTATCTGGCATGGAGGATCGGCTGCCTTGGTGCTCGACCCAATTATTGATGGATACCATCTCACTTGAGTCCTAATGGACGGCGGCAGTAGTCTTAATCTGATATATATCAGGACACCGTCCGCAAGATGGGGATAGACCCATCCAGAATCAGCCAAAGTAACACCACCTTCAAAGGAGTGATACCAGGCATTGAGGCCCGCTGCAGGGGCTCCCTCGTATTAGAGGTGACATTCGGTTCTCCCGACAACTTCAGAAGCGAAGAATTACTCTTCGACATCGCCCCCTTCAACAGCGGTTATCATGCATTACTCGGAAGAACGGCCTTCGCTTGCTTTAACGCAGTACCGAACTACGCCTACCTTAAACTTAAGATGCCCGGTCCACGTGGCGTCATAACTGTTAGCGGAAACACAGAGCGCTCCTTACGCGCGGAAGAGTATGTGGCGGCCCTTGCAGCCGGACACTTAGCGGCCTCTACCACCAGAACGCATGATCGGTCATTAAGATCACAGACACAGTTAGACGAGTCCAGTGCACCACCGTCAATAACAGCTCGGATAAACCTGAGCTGGGTGCTATACATATATCCCCATACATGGTACCAGGGGCTGCAAACATGTAATAAAGCCCACAATTCGGCTTGACCTTATTAATAGGCCAATATCTCACATTTCTAACATCCATTGAGAATAACCAACTTTTCGCATGCTTACTCTTTTACACGAGTTTTCGTTTTTATAGACACTATTCGTGCGACACCCTTCCAGGATACGGCACAACGGAGACAAAGGCGCAGACATGCAGCAGGGCCCCGCTCAAAGGTTTCTCTTTAGATTAAGCCCCTGTTAAAACCTTCTTTACTGTCTTTTGTTGCTTGACATCCCATGGGTATTCAATACACCCACAGGGGATACTGGCGTTATAGGCATTTCGCCACGACAGATCAATGCACGTATCTGGAAATATAGGGTTCATAATCAAGGGCGTTGCTCAGCCCAGTATATGTTATAAAGTCCGAATACCTTTGGGAGTGTTCGGCGTCGCGAGTTTGGCCTTATATGCATCAGCTCCAAATCATGTCTTTGGTCAAATGTTGGGTTTGTCCGGCTCCTGGGTTTGCCGCCTTACGTTCCGTTCTATCGGCGAAGGCGGCCAAAGGAGAACTACTGCGATTGTGCCCTGGTTATTCTGGATGAGCACCTCAGTAGAGAAAGCCGAAAACTGACTGTCATGATACAGCGAGAGACTGGTCAACCACTCGAGGACTCATCGGAACTATAGGATTCCTCCGCATTAACGAAGGACCGTTTCCCGGTCACGTACATACGCGCCCCTACCCGGATGCACGCGGAGGTACTAGGGGCTACATAGTAGCCCCACCGGCAAACTCCTATGGCTAAGTAAAAGTGTTACAGCTATATAGTCCGGTTGCCTGGTTCGACGTGCGATCACCTCCTTAATGGACCAAGACGTTGAATCAAGTGTGATTACGCATATTTTTTTGAACAACCCCGCATTATATGCGTGGGGGCTAAAGCCAACGACTGCTAACTTTCAAGTTATATGCATACATAAACAGCCGCACAGGAGGCACTATAACACTTTCGGGCGAAAGTATAAACACAACCTCTATAATTAACACAGAATTGTTTACAATTAAGCGATTTGTCACTCGAACATGACATTCTTCGAGCACTGAGCCTCTATTATACGGGCACCTTCTATGACCAGCTCAAAATAGTGCTCGGCTGGGTCCTGGCTTCCTGCCGAACTCTGGGTTGCAATGCTGGTGGCCTCCATATCTTCCCAATACGTCTTAACACGGACAAGAGCCATCCGCGCACCCTCTAGGCATGCTGACCTCCTCATGGCATCGATTCTCGATACAGCGCCAAGGAATTGTTGCACTAAACCAAAATAATTGCCCGGTCTTGGTCCCTTTGGCCATAGATGGTCTACTACCGACCTCATGGCAAGACCGGACAACCTATGGAGCTCGGCCATAGCGGCCATCCTCTCACTCAATGGCAGCGGGTGCATCGGAGCATTGAATTGTGACCAGAACAACCTTTTGATACGTCTCCAACGTATCTATAATTTTTTATTGTTCCATGCTATTATATTACCTGTTTTGGATGTCTATGGCTTTATTTTACACAATTATATCATTTTTTTGGAATAGCCTACTAACCGGAGGCCCAGCCCGTATTGCTGTTTTTTTGTGCCTATTTCAGTATTTCGAAGAAAAGGAATATCAAACGGAGTCCAAATGGAATGAAACCTTCGGGAGCGTGGTTTTTGGAACGAACGTGATCCAAAGGACTTGGAGTGCAAGTCAAGAAGCAGCCGAGGCAGCCACGAGGGTGGGGGGCGCGCCCACCCCTACAGGGCGCGCCCCCTGTCTCGTGGGCCCCTTGGGCGGCCACCAACATACTTCTTCCTCCTATATAAGCCTACATACCCCAAAAACATCCAGGAAGCCACCAAAGAAATATTTCCACCACCGTAATCTTCTGTATCCGCGAGATCCCATGTTGGAGCCGTCGCCGGCGTTCTGCCGGAGGGGGAATCCACCACGGAGGGCTTCTACATCAACACCATAGCCACTCCAATGAGTTGTGAGTAGTTTACCACAGACCTTCGGGTCCATAGTTATTAGCTAGATGGCTTCTTCTCTCTTTTTGGATCTCAATACAATGATCTCCCCCTCTCTTGTGGAGATCTATTCGATGTAATCTCTTTTTGCGGTGTGTTTGTCGAGATCCGATGAATTGTGGGTTTATGATCAATTTTATCTATGAATAATATTTGAATCTTCTCTGAATTCTTTTATGTATGATTGAGTTATCTTTGCAAGTCTCTTCGAATTACGGTTTGGTTTGGCCTACTAGATTGATCTTTCTTGCCATGGGAGAAGTGCTTAGCTTTGGGTTCAATCTTGCGATGTTCTTACCCAGTGACAGAAAGGGTTGCAAGAGACGTATTGTATTGTTGCCATCGAGGATAAAAAGATGGGGTTTATATCATATTGCTTGACTTTTTCCATCTACATCATGTCATCTTTCTTAATGCGTTACTCTGTTCTTATGAACTTAATACTCTAGATGCATGCTGGATAGCGGTCGATGTGTGGAGTAATAGTAGTAGATGCAGGCAGGAGTCGGTCTACTTGTCATGGACGTGATGCCTATATACATGATCATGCCTAGATAACATCATAATTATTCGCTTTTCTATCAATTGCTCGACGATAATTTGTTCACCTTTGTAATACTTATGCTATCTTGAGAGAAGCCTCTAGTGAAACCTATGGCCCCCGGGTCTATCTTTTATCATATAAGTTTCCAATCTACTTTTATTTTCATCTTTATTTTCTGCATCTATATTATAAAATACCAAAAATATATTTATCTTATCATATTATCTCTATCAGATCTCACTTTTGCAAGTGGCCGTGAAGGGATTGACAACCCCTTTATCGCGTTGGTTGCGAGTTCTTTGTTTCTTTGTGTAGGTTCGTGGGACTTGTGAGGAGCCTCCTACTGGATTGATACCTTGGTTCTCAAAAACTGAGGAAAATACTTATGCTACTATGCTGCATCACCCTTTCGTCTTCAAGGAAACCAACGCAAGCTCAAGACGTAGCAAGAAGGATTTCTGGCGCCGTTGCTGGGGAGGTCTTCGCTCAAGTCAAGACATACCAAGTACCCATCATAAACTCATCTCCCTTGCATTTACATTATTTGCCATTTGCCTCTCGTTTTCCTCTCCCCCACTTCACCCTTGCCGTTTTATTCGCCCTCTTTCCCCCAATCTCCTCTCTTTTCTGCTTGCCTTCTTCTCTCTTTCGCTTGCCTTTTTCTGTTTTCTTGTGTGTTGGATTACTTGTTGCCATGGCGCAAGATAATACCAAATTGTGTGATTTCTCCAATACTAATAATAATGATTTCCTTAGTACTCCGATTGCTCCTCTTAATGATGTTGAGTCTTGTGAAATTAATGCTGCTTTGCTGAATCTTGTTATGAAAGATCAATTCTCCGGCCTTCCTAATGAAGATGCCGCTACTCGTCTAAATAACTTTGTTGATTTGTGTGAGATGCAAAAGAAAAAAGATACGGATAATGATATTGTTAAGTTAAAGTTATTTCCGTTTTCACTTAGAGATCATGCTAAAGTTTGGTTTTCGTCTTTGCCTAAAAATAGTATTGATTCTTGGAACAAGTGCAAAGATGCTTTTATCTATAAGTATTTTCCTCCCGCTAAGATCATCTCGCTTAGGAACGATATTATGAATTTTAAACAACTTGATCATGAGCATGTTGCCCAATCTTGGGAAATAATGAAATTGATGATTCACAATTGCCCTACTCATGGTTTAAATTTATGGATGATCATACAAAATTTTTATGCCGGATTGAATTTTGCTTCTAGAAATCTTTTAGATTCGGCCGCCAGAGGCACGTTTATGGAAATCACGTTAGGAGATGATACAAAACTTCTTGATAATATTATGGCTAATTATTCTCAATGGCACACTGAACGATCTACTAGTAAAAAGGTGCATGATATAGAAGAAATTAATGTTTTGAGTGGAAAGATGGATGAGCTTATGAGGTTGTTTGCTACTAAGAGTTCTTCTATTGATCCCAATGATATGCCTTTATCTACCTTGATTGAGAATAATAATGAATCTATGGATGTAAATTTTGTTGGTAGGAATAATTTTGGAAACAATGCTTATAGAGGAAACTTTAATCCTAGACCGTTCCCTAGCAATTCCTCTAATAATTATGGAAATTCCTACAATAATTCTTATGGTAATTTTAATAAGATGCCCTCTGATTTTGAAAATAGTGTGAAAGAATTTATGATCTCTCAAAAGAATTTTAATGCTTTGTTTGAAGAAAAATTGCTCAAAGTTGATGATTTGACTAGGAACGTTGATAGACTTTCGCTTGATGTTGATTCTCTCAAACTTAGATCTTCTTCTCCTAAGCATGATATCAATGAGTCTCTCAAAGCTATGAGAAGTTCCATTGACGAATGCAAAGAAAGAACCGCTAGATTGCATGCTAAGAAAGATTGCTTTATAAAAGCGTGTTCTTCTAGTTTCCATGAAAATAATGATGAAGATCTTAAAGTTATTGATGTGTCCCCTATTAGATCTCTGTTTTGCAATATGAATCTTGATAATAATGGGACTGGAGATGAGTCAACTTTATTTAGAAGGCGTCCCAAAAATTCGGAGTTTTTAGATCTTGATGCTAAATTTGGTAAAAGTGGGATTGCAGAGGTCATGACTTTAAATAGTATTGAACCCACTATCTCGGATTTCAATGATTTTGATTATGATAATTGTTCTTTAGAAAGTTGTATTTCCTTGTTGCAATCCGTTGTTAATTCTCCTCATGCTTATAGTCAAAATAAAGCTTTTACCAAACATATTGTCGATGCCTTGTTGCAATCTTTTGATGAAAAATTTAATTTGGAAGTTTCTATACCTAGAAAACTTAATTATGAGTGGGAACCTACTATAAAGATTAAAATTAAAGATTCTGAGTGTTTTGCTTTGTGTGATTTGGGTGCTACTGTTTCAACGATTCCCAAAACTTTATGTGATATTCTAGGTTTCCATGATCTTGATGATTGCTCTTTAAATTTGCACCTTGCGGATTCCACCATTAAAAAGCCAATGGGAAGGATCAATGATGTTCTAATTGTTGCTAATATAAATTTGGTGCCCGCTGATTTTATCGTTCTTGATATAGATTGCAATCTTTCTTGCCCTATTATTCTTGGTAGACCTTTCCTTAGAACGATTGGTGCGATTATTGATATGAAGGAAGGGAATATTAGATTCCAATTTTCATTAAAGAAAGGCATGGAGCACTTTCCAAGAAAAAAATGTAAAATTACCTTATGAATCTATCATGCGAGCTACCTATGAATCAAGTGCCCAAGATGGCACTACTTAGATCTATCTTCGCTTTTATGCCTAGCTAGGGGCGTTAAACGATAGCGCTAGTTGGGAGGCAACCCAATTTTCTTTGTGTTTCTTGTTTTTGTTCCTGTTCAGTAATAAAATTTGTTTCTACTTTCTTTTTAGATGTGTTTTCATGTTTTATTTAGTGTTTGTGCCAAGTAGAACCTATAGGATAACCTATGATATGAGTTGATTTGATTCTGCTGAAAAACAGAAACTTTGCGCTCCCGAGAAAAACTTCAATAAATCACAGAAACGAGCTTTTGCATTGATTCTTTTTGATGCTGTTCAATAAACAAATTTTTTAGGATGTCCTATTTTTGTAGGATTTTTAAAGTTCCAGAAGTTTGCGTTAGTTACAGATTGCTACAGACTGTTCCGTTTTTGACAGATTCTGTTTTTCATGTGTTGTTTGCTTATTTTGATGCATCTATGGCTAGTATGTAAGGGTATGAACCATAGAGAACTTGGAATACAGTAGGTTTAACACCAATATAAATAAAGAATGAGTTCATTACAGTACCTTATGTGGTGGTTTTGTTTTCTTTCACTAACGGAGCTTATGAGATTTCCTGTTGAGTTTTGTGTTGTGAAGTTTTCAAGTTTTGGGTAGAGCTTTGATGGACTATGGAATAAAGGGTGGCAAAAGCCTAAGCTTGGGGATGCCCAAGCCACCCCAATATATTCAAGAATAGACAAAAGCCTAAGCTTGGGGATGCCCCCGGAAGGCATCCCCTCTTTCGTCTTCGTTCATTGGTAACTTTACTTGGAGCTATATTTTTATTTGCTACATGATATGTGTTTTGCTTGGAGCGTCGTGTATTATATTAGTCTTTGCTTTTTAGTTTACCACAATCATCCTTGCTGTAACACACCTTTTGGGAGAAGCCTACTTTATTGAAATTTATTAGAATACTCTATGTGCTTTACTTATATCTTTTGAGCTAGATAGTTTTTGCTCTAGTGATTCACTTATATCTTTTAGAGCACGGCGGTGGATTAATTTTGAAGAAATTGTTGATCTCTCATGCTTCACTTATATTATTTTGAGAGTATTTTAGAACAGCATGGTATTTGCTATGGTTATAAATTGGTCCTAGAATGATGAGCATCCAAGTTGGGTATAATAAAAACTATCATATGAAGTGAATTGGATGCCATGATCAACTTGATACTTGGTAATTGTTTTGAGATAGGGAGGTAGTGATAATTAAAGTCATGCTAGTTGGGTGATTATGAATTTAAAGAATGCTTGTGTTGAAGTTAGCAAGTCCCGTAGCATGCACGTATGGTTAAAGTTGTGTAACAAATTTGAAGCATGAAGTGTACCTGGCTTGTGCATCCTTATGAGTGGCGGTCGGGGACGAGCGATGGTCTTTTCCTACCAATCTATCCCCTAGGAGCATGCGTAGTGCTTGGTTTTGATGACTTATAAATTTTTGCAATAAGTATATGAGTTCTTTTGACTAATGTTGAGTCCATGGATTATCGCACTTTTACCTTTCCATCATTGCTAGCCTCTTGATGCCGTGCATTGCCCTTTCTCACCTTGAGAGTTGGTGCAAACTTAGCGGTGCATCAAACCCGTGATATGATACGCTCTATCACACATAAACCTCCTTATATCTTCCTCAAAACAGCCACCATACCTACCTATTTATGGTATTTCCATAGCCATTCTGAGATATATTGCCATGCAACTTTCCACCGCTCCGTTCACCATCATCATGACATACATTACTTTTGTCATATTGCCATTGCATGATCATGTAATTGACATCGTATTTGTGGCAAAGCCACCATGCATAATTTTTTATACATGTCACTCTTGATTCATTGCACCATCCCGGTACACCGCCGGAGGCATTCATATAGAGTCATATCTTGTTCTAGTTTCGAGTTGTAATTCATGTATTCTAATCAATAAAAGTGTGATGATCATCATTATTAGAGCATTGCCCAAAAAGAAAAAAAAGAAAGGCCAAAAGAAAAAAAGGCCAAAGAAAAAAAAAGAAAAAAAGAGAAAAGAAAAAAGAAAATAAAAAAATAAATAAAAAAAATAAAAAATAAAAGGGCAATGCTACTATCTCTTTTTCCACACTTGTGCTTCAAAGTAGCACCTTGTTCTTCATGTAGTGAGTCTCATATGTTGTGCTTCAAAGTAGCACCATGTTTTCATGTAGAGAGTCTCATAGGTTGTCACTTTCATATACTAGTGGGAATTTTTCATTATAGAACTTGGCTTGTATATTCCTACGATGGGCTTCCTCAAATGCCCTAGGTCTTCGTGAGCAAGCAAGTTGGATGCACACCCACTAGTTTTCTTTTGTTGAGATTTCATTCATTTATAGCTGTAGTGCATCCGTTGCATGGCAATCCCTACTCCTCAGGTTGACATCAATTGATGGGCATTCCCATAGCCCGTTGATTATCCTCGTCAATGTGAGACTTTCTCCTTTTTGTCTTCTCCACACAATCCTCAATCATTATTCTATTCCACCCATATTGCTATATCCATGGATCACGCTCATGTATTGCGTGAAGGTTGAAAAAGTTTGAGATTATTTAAGTACAAAACAATTGCTTGGCTTGTCATCGGGGGTATAGAAGTTGGGAACATCTTTGTGTGATGAAAATGAAGCATAGCCTAACTATATGATTTTGTAGGGATGAACTTTCTTTAGCCATGTTATTTTGAGAAGACATGATTGCTTTTATTAGTATGCTTGAAGTATTGCTATTTCTTTTGTCAATATGAACTTTTATTTTGAATCACTTGGATCTGAACATTCATGCCACAATAAAGAGAAATTACATTGAGAATTATGCTAGGTAGCATTCCACATCAAAAATTCTGTTTTTATCATTTACCTACTCGAGGACGAGCAGAAATTAAGCTTAGGGATGCTTGATACGTCTCCAACGTATCTATAATTTTTGATTGTTCCATGCTATTATATTACCTGTTTTGGATGTCTATGGGCTTTATTTTACACAATTATATCATTTTTTTGGACTAACCTACTAACCGGAGGCCCAACCCGTATTGCTGTTTTTTTTGCCTATTTCAGTATTTCGAAGAAAAAGGAATATCAAACGGAGTCCAAATGGAATGAAACCTTCGGGAGCGTGGTTTTTGGAACGAACATGATCCAGAGGACTTGGAGTGCAAGTCAAGAAGCAGCCGATGCAGCCACGAGGGTGGGGGGCGTGCCCACCCCTACAGGGCGCGCCCCCCTATCTCGTGGGCCCCTCGTGCGGCCACCAACGTACTTCTTCCTCCTATATAAGCCTACATACCCCGAAAACATCTAGGGAGCCACCAAAGAAATATTCCCACCACCGTAACCTTCTGTATCCACGAGATCCCATCTTGGAGCCATCGCCGGCGTTCTGCCGTAGGGGGAATCCACCACGGAGGGCTTCTACATCAACACCATAGCCACTCCAATGAGTTGTGAGTAGTTTACCACAGACCTTTGGGTCCATAGATTAGCTAGATGGCTTCTTCTCTCTTTTTGGATCTCAATACAATGATCTCCCCCTCTCTTGTGGAGATCTATTCGATGTAATCTCTTTTTGCGGTGTGTTTGCCGAGATCCGATGAATTGTGGGTTTATGATCAAGTTTATCTATGAATAATATTTGAATCTTCTCTGAATTTTTTTATGTATGATTGAGTTATCTTTGCAAGTCTCTTTGAATTATCGGTTTGGTTTGGCCTACTAGATTGATCTTTCTTTCCATGGGAGAAGTGCTTAGCTTTGGGTTCAATCTTGCGGTGTTCTTACCCAGTGACATAAAGGGTTGCAAGACACGTATTGTATTGTTGCCATCGAGGATAAAAAGATGGGGTTTATATCATATTGCTTGAGTTTATCCCTCTACATCATGTCATCTTTCTTAATGCGTTACTCTGTTCTTATGAACTTAATACCCTAGATGCATGCTGGATAGCGGTCGATGTGTGGAGTAATAGTAGTAGATGCAGGCAGGAGTCGGTCTACTTGTCATGGACGTGATGCCTATATACATGATCATGCCTAGATAACATCATAATTATTCGCTTTTCTATCAATTGCTCGACAGTAATTTGTTCACCCACCGTACTACTTATGCTATCTTGAGAGAAGCCTCTAGTGAAACCTATGGCCCCCTGGGTCTATCTTTTATCATATAAGTTTCCAATCTACTTTTATTTGCATCTTTATTTTCTGCATCTATATTATAAAATACGAAAAATATATTTATCTTATCATATTATCTCTATCAGATCTCACTTTCGCAAGTGGCCGTGAAGGGATTGACAACCCCTTTATCGCGTTGGTTGCGAGTTCTTTGTTTGTTTGTGTAGGTTCGTGGGACTTGTGAGGAGCCTCCTACTGGACTGATACCTTGGTTCTCAAAAACTGAGGGAAATACTTACGCTACTGTGATGCATCACCCTTTCCACTTCAAGGAAAACTAACGCAAGCTCAAGACGTAGCACCTTTCTATGTCATTATCTTTTTTATCCTCGAAGAACTTGGTCGCATTAGCAACACTTTTCGCCAGATCCGCATACGCATCCGCAGCGCTCATAAGCTGATCCAGAGGAGCATACTTGGGGTCTCCAAACTTCATCCGCAACAAATAGGGGCTTCCAGCCGCGATGTCTCCGGCCTGTCGAAGCTCCTCCCGCGTAGCTCTAATCTCAGAGCACGTCTCCTTGGCCGCATCCAGGGCCTTCTTCAGGTCAGCCGACTTTTCCTGATTCTCCTTCTCGAGAAGCTCATACCGGCCGGTGGTGTCCCTCAGCTCCACAGCCATCTCGGCTATCTTTTCTTCGCTTCGGCGATGAGGAGCCTGTTCGGCTCTCAAATCTTTGGCTGCCTTTAGGGCAGCCGCATTGCTAGCCCGGGCTTGTTCCTTGGCTAGGGCAAGTTCCGCCCTCAGGGCCTCAATGGCAGCAGCTCCGCCTGCAGCCAAATCATACCATATTAATATTACAATCCTCTTAATATTTCCTAAACAAATAAGGAAAAAAATGAGCACATACTCTATGACTCGTCAAGCCGCTTGTTTACAAGCGTGATGTCGGCATCCACCACATCAATCTGTCGCCTCAGTTCGGTGAATTCAGCTGTCCGGTCTGCCGCCGGACCCTTAGCCACCTGCGCATGAATGCAGTACGATCATTACCTGTGAGTGTGATCCTCCGTTCGCCGCCTAGGGCTGGCAACCAGAGTCTCAGGGGCTACTATCTATACGGAGCACACCTAGCGCGTGCGGTACAACCAAAAAATTACGTATTTCGTCGCGTACCTCAAAGCCTTTGAGCAGGCTTCCAAAAGCTTCATTTAACCCGCTTGTGGCGGATGAAATCTTCTCCAACACCGTACCCATTAGCGTACGGTGATCCTCCGAGAGAGCAGCTTGCTCCAGGAGGCCCATCAGTATGTTCGGTCGGGCGTCGGACTGACTCGGACCCTTCTCATTACCCTCCATGGGAGCCGAGCGCGCCGGGCTCGGGGCGGCCGAAGTGTTAGCTTCCGGCCTCAGGGGATCTGGACTCCTCCATGACGACACCTCAGGGTCGCCCGCCTCATGGGGCGGAGAGGCAGGTGGGGTTTCACTCTCCATCATCTTCGGTAGAAGATCCCCTGAAGACGAACCATGTTGAGACGAGCTTCTAGCCGGACTGCAAAAGATAGATCCTGGTTATTGTTCTCAGAGGAAAAAGCAATAACTTCTTATTTATTAAACTTACAGCTCAGTGGAGGGCTGGCCCGTTTGCGGGCATGGTGCGGTGAGGACGCCCTTCGGGGCAGGGCCCCCTGGTGAAGCTTTCTTCCCTTGCTTAGGCACCTCCGTCTCCAAGTCTTCGGAGGTGGCCCTTTTCTTCCGCGGGGGGAGGAAACCTTGGAAAAACCTCCCCGATTAGCCTGCTTCATGGAGACAGTAATTCCCCCGGTTTGGATGTGCAATGTGTGGAGCTCGGCTTCTCTATTCTTCTCTTCCCCTTTCCCCGAGGGCACTTGGCTTAGTGCACGTCTAAGCATCCTGGCTATTGCAGGACTAGGCGAGCCTTCAGGAAGTGGGGCCGGACACCTGATCCTCTCCGCCTTGCTGAGCCAATCCTGGCCGCAGACAAGTTTTCAGAATAATGTTGCATTAAACATAAGCGAAGTGTTCGGTTACAGGGTTACTTACTCGGGTATCTGGGCGGTTGCAGCTCAAGCCCGCATCCTGGCTGGTGTCCGGACACCTTACTTGTGGTCTGAAGAATAACTTATACATCCTTCGAGCGTCATGCCGAAGAAATGTTGAATGGTTCGTGGACCTTCCGGATTGAACTCCCACATCCGGAGAGGCCGATGTTTGCATGGCAGGACCCGCCGAGCTAGCAGTACCTGAATGATTCTGACAAGGTCAATATCCCTCTCAAGAAGCTCCCGAATACGGCTCTGCAATGTCGGTACGTCATTAGCAGACCCCCAGTCCAGTCCCACATTGGCCCACGACGCCCGGAGGGCCCGAGCGGAAGGCGGGGGCAGCCACCCACGTTGTGCCTCGGGGAGCTGTGACGTAGAACCACCTCCGTTGCCACAGATCGGACACCTCCGGGAAGGAACCTTCTGGCCATGAAGCATCGGCGTTTCTGCTTATTGCGGCGCCTCCGCACTCCGTGTGTCGCCCCTCAATCACCTTCGGCTTCACATTGAAGGTCTTGAGAAATAAGCCGAAGTGTGGGGTGATGTGGAGGAAGGCTTCACACACGACGATAAATGACAAGATGTGGAGGATGGAATCCGGAGCTAGATCGTGAAAATCTAGCCCGTAATAGAACATGAGCCCGCTCACGAAGGAATCAAGAGTAAATCCCAAGCCTCGGAGGAAGTGAGAAACAAATACGACACTCTCGTTGGGTCCGGGAGTAGGGATGACCTGCCCAGGGGCGGGAAGCCTGTGCCTGACGTCGGCGGTCAAATATCTGGCCGCCCTGAGCTTCGCAATGTCCGCCACTATGACAGAGGAGGCCATCCACCGACCTTTAAGGTTGGATCCGGACATGATTGAAGATCCGAAGTGCCTAAGTTTGAGCTTCGGGTGTTGGAACTTGAGATGTGGAAAGGCACAAGCGCGGTAAGAAAGGGATAGGCCTTGACCCCTCTATAAAGGGGGAGAATATCAAGCGTCCCCAGCGTAACCGTTTGGGACTTGCCTAAAAACACGGAGTCATGCCAACAGGCATGGTGGGTTACCCATACCCGTATTGATGAGGATCCCGCGATAAGGGGGGCACGATCTCTGCTTCGACAAGACGTGCCAAGGGAACCGCCTCGCAATGTGTGCGGTAGCTGGTTGTAAAAAAGGTTCGAATAATGACCGGGCCATGGCGTGATGTCACGCTACAAAGAGTTGTCGGCAGATTAGATTTGTGGATTGTTGTTCTCTCTACGGTGGTATGTGAAATTTGTCTTGCAGAGCCGGACACGACTTAAGTGTTCGAAATTTATCTTGGAGTATTCGAAGATGGAACCCGCCTTGCAAGGCCGGAGACGATCTGCGCGCCGGACTCATCATCATTGAAGCCTGGTTCAGGGGCTACCGAGGGAGTCCTGGATAAGGGGTATCCGGATAGCCGGACTGTATACTCTGGCCGGACTGTTGGACTATGAAGATAAAAGATTGAAGACTTTGTCCTGTGTCCGGATGGGACTCCCCTTTGCGTGGAAGGCAAGCTTGGCGATTCAGATGTTAGATCTCCTTCTCTGTAACCGACTCTGTGTAACCCTAGCCCCCTCCGGTGTCTATATAAACCGGAGGGTTTAGTCCGTAGGACAAGAACAATCATAATCATAGGCTAGCTTCTAGGGTTTAGCCTCTATGATCTCGTGGTAGATCAACTCTTGTAATACTCATATCATCAAGATCAATCAAGCAGGAAGTAGGGTATTACCTCCATCGAGAGGGCCCGAACCTGGGTAAACATCGTGTCCCCAGTCCCCTATTACCATTAGCCTTAGACGCACAGTTCGGGACCCCCTACCCGAGATCCGCCGGTTTTGACACCGACACCCGGTACCTCTTGATGACCCACAAGTGTAGGGGATCTATAGTAGTCCTTTCGATAAGTAAGAGTGTCGAACCCAACGAGGAGCAAAAGGAAATGATAAGCGGTTTTCAGTAAGGTTTTCTGCAAGCACTGAAATTGTAGGTGATAGATAGTTTTGTGATAAGATAAATAGTAACGAGTAACAAGTAAACAAAGTAAATAAAGTGCAGCAAGGTGGCCCAATCCTTTTTGTAGCAAAGGACAAGCCTGACCAATTTCTAATAATGAGAAAGGAGCTCCCGAGGACACATGGGAATTATCGTCAAGCTAGTTTTCATCACGTTCATATGATTCACGTTCGGTACTTTGATAATTTGATATGTGGGTGGACCGGTGCTTGGGTACTGCCCTTACTTGGACAAGCATCCCACTTATGATTAACCCCTATTGCAAGCATCCGCAACTACAACAAAAGTATTAAGGTAAACCTAACCATAGCATGAAACATGTGGATCCAAATCAGCCCCTAACCAAGCAACGCATAAACTAGGGTATAAGCTTCTGTCACTCTAGCAACCCATCATCTACTTATTACTTCCCTATGGCTTCCTCTAGGCCCAAACAATGGTGAAGTGTCATGTAGTCAACATTCACATGACACCACTAGAGGAGAAGACAACATACATCTCATCAAAATATCGAACGAATACCAAATTCACATGACTACTAATAGCAAGACTTCACCCATGTCCTCAGGAACAAATGTAACTACTCACAAAGCATATTCATGTTCATAATCAGGGGTGTAATAATATGCATTAAGGATCTGAACATATGATCTTCCACCAAGTAAACCAATAAGTATCAACTACAAGGAGTAATCAACACTACTAGCAACCCACAGGTACCAATTTGTGGTTTTGGATACAAGATTGGATACAAGAGATGAACTAGGGTTTGAGAGGAGATGGTGCTGGTGAAGATGTTGATGGAGATTGACCCCCTCCCGATGAGAGGATCGTTGGTGATGATTTCCCCCTCCCGGAGGGAAGTGTCCCCGGCAGAATAGCTCTGCCAGAGCCCTAGATTGGTTCCGCCAAGGTTCCGCCTCGTGGCGGCGGAGTTTCGTCCCGTAAGCTTGCCCATGATTTTTCGAGGTAAAAGCCTTCATATAGCGGAAGATGGACACGAAGGGCCACAGGGGCCCAGGAGGCAGGCGCGCCCAGAGGGGGGCGCCCCCACCCTCCTGGCCAGGGTGTGGGCCCCCTGATTATTTCTTTCACTCAATAATTCTTAATAAATCCAAAAACATGTTTCGTGGAGTTTCAGGACTTTTGGAGCAGTGCAGAAAAGGTTTCCAATGTTTGCTCCTTTTCCAGCCAGAATTCCAGCTGCAGGCATTCCCCCTCTTCATGGTAAACCTTGTAAAATAAGAGAGAATAGCCATAAGTATTGAGATATAATGTGTAATAACAGCCCATAATGCAATAAATATTGACATAAAAGCATGATGCAAAATGGACGTATCAACTCCCCCAAGCTTAGACCTCGCTTGTCCTCAAGCGGAAGCCGATATCGAAAAATATGTCCACATGTTTTAGAGATAGAGGTGTTGATAAAAATAAAATACGGACATGAGGGCATCATGATCATTCTTATAGCAGCAACATATATAGATTCCATTATATAATTTCTTATGCTCAAGTGACAATCAATTCACAATATCAAGTATGGTTCAAAAACTTCATTGAGAGCTAACAAACTATAATCTCAGTCATTGAAGCAATCGCAATTTATCATAACATCAGAAAGAGTCAACAATAGAGCTTTTCAGCAAGTCCACATACTCAACTATCATATAGTCTTCTACAGTTGCTAACACTCAGGCAATACTTGTGGTTATGGAGTTTCAGCCGGACACTGAGAACGATAGGGGCTTATTGTGTTGCCTCCCAACGTATTCACCTTTAGGTGATGTCAACAATAATAGCCCATGCTAATGAACATCCAATTGAATATATATATCATGACCTTTCAAACACGAGGAGCTTGCCAAAGGATAAAATGAAAAAAGGAAAGGTGAGGATCACCTTGACTCAAGTACAAAATAAAAACATAAAGTAAGAACATAAAGTAAAAGATATGCCCTTCGTAGAGGGAAGCAGAGGTTGTCATGCACTTTTAGGGTTGAATACACAAAATCTTAGTGCGAAAGAACGTCGCTTTATATTGCCACTTGTGTATGGACCTTTATTATGCAGTCCGTCGATTTTATTGCTTCCATAACAAGATCGTATAAAGCTTATTTTCTCCGCACTAATAAGTCGTGCATATTTAAGGAGCAATTTTTATTGCTTGCACCAATGACAACTTACTTGAAGGATCTTACTCAATCCATAGGCAGATATGGTGGACTCTCATGGCGAAACCGGGTTTAAGGATATTTGGAAGCACAAGTAGTATCTCTACTTAGTGCTAAGAATTTGGCTAGCATGAGGGGGAAAGGCAAGCTCAACATGTTCGGAAGGTCAATGACAATATACTTTAACTGAGATGTGAGAAAACATAAACCATTACGTTGTCTTCCTTGTCCAACGTCAACTCTTTTAGCATGTCATACTTAATGAGTGCTCACAATCATAAAAGATGTCCAAGATAGTGTATTTATATGTGAACCTCTCTTTCCTTATCACTTACTATTAATTGCAACGATGACCAAAACTACATTTATCAACTCTCAACAACCTTTATGCCTCATACTTTCTATATGTGAAGTTATCACTAACCATAAGATCAATAAGAACTCTTTAATTCTTTCTACTTTCTCAAGATCATAGCAACACAGCAAAGCCCTTGACTTAACACTAATCTTTATTATAGATAGCTCACGGACTCGATTACAAAAAGAGATCACTAAGCAAAACTCAAAACTGCTTGATATCAAAACTTCAATCTACTAGATCAATATACTACTAAAAGGATCAAACTAAATAAAATGGTAAAGATAGGAGTGTGACGGTGATACGATACCGGGACACCTCCCCCAAGCTTGGCAGTTGCCAAGGGGGAGTGCCCATATCCGTGTGATTATGTCCTCAGAGGTGGTGAAGGTGGTGATGACGATGGTGGATAATCGCACATTGAGCGTAAAAGCTCCTCCAGCTTGCGGATAATGCCCTTGAGTCCGGCGATATGATCCTTCAACAGAATATTCTCCTGTGTGAGATACTTGTTCTGTATGCGAGCTAACTCTATCATCTTGAAAGCTTCAATCTCTGTTGGAGTAAAGAGGTTAGGTAAAAATTGAGGGATGTCTTCTTCCACTGCCGGAGCTTGGACCTCCATGGCCTTCTGGGTCCCTTCATCCTTGTGGGTCTCCTCCGGTTCTTCTCTTTTCAGCTCTATCTTCAATAGCCAAGCATCCTTGTCTTCATTGTTGAGGGAGGGCGACGCCATGGTGCTCTAGATCTGCAACAGAAAATAGCTCGAAACGAAAACAGAGGATATTTGCGTGATACTGTGGTCAAAACCTTCGGGAGTATATATAATGAATTTTTACCGACCAAAATACGTAAAGTGCAAGAAAACGGAGTCCGACAGGCACACGAGGTGCCCCCATGAGACAGGGGCTGTGCCCAGTAAGGGTGGGCGCGCTCTCCACTCTTGTGGGGGCCTTGTGTCCCTTTTGGACTACTTCTTTCTTCCTAAAATTCTCAAATAATCCAAAACTGATAAAAATTGCCATTGGAGTTGTTTTGGGGTTGGTGTACTTACCGTACCACATACCTATTCCTTTTCGGAGTCTGGAACGTTCTGGAAAGTGTCCCTTATGTATTCCTCCGGGGTTACGATTTCAATAATATTAGTTTCAACATTAATAGGATTACCAGAAATATAATGTTTAATTCTTTGACCGTTTACCACCCTTGGACTTGTGCCTTCGAAGTTGTTGATCTTTACGGCACCAGAACGATAGACCTCCTCGATAACGTAGGGGCCTTCCGATTTAGAGAGAAGCTTTCCTGCAAAAAATCTTAAACGAGAGTTGAATAATAACACATAATCACCTACGTTAAACTCACGCTTTTGTATCCTTTTATCATGCCAGTGCTTGACTTTTTCTTTGAATAGCTTAGCATTCTCATAAGCTTGGGTTCTGCATTCATCAAGTGAGCTAATATCAAACAACCTCTTCTCACCGGCAAGTTTTAAGTCATAATTGAGCTCTTTAATAGCCCAATATGCTTTATGTTCAAGTTCAAGAGGGAAATGACATGCTTTTCCATAAACCATCTTTTATGGAGACATACCCATAGGATTTTTATATGCAGTTCTATAGGCCCATAATGCATCATCAAGTTTTTTGGACCAATTCTTTCTAGATCTATTAACAGTCTTTTGCAAAATTAATTTGAGCTCTCTATTGTTCAACTCTACTTGACCACTAGACTGCGGATGATAAGGAGATGCGATTCTATGATTGACATCATACTTAGCAAGCATCTTACAGAAAGCACCATGAATAAAATGTGAACCACCATCAATCATAAGATATCTAGGGACTCCAAATCTCAGAAAAATAACTTCTTTAAGCATTTTAATAGAAGTGTTATGATCAGCACTACTAGTTGGAATAGCTTCTACCCACTTAGTAACGTAATCAACAGCAACTAAAATATGTGTATAACCATTAGAGGCAGGAAAAGGTTCCATATAATCAAAGCCCCAAACATCAAACGGTTCAATAACAAGAGAATAATTCATAGGCATTTCTTGACGTCTACTAATATTACCAATTCTTTGACATTCATCACAAGATAAGACAAACTTACGAGCATCTTTGAAGAGAGTAGATCAATAAAAACTAGATTGTAGTACCTTATGTGCAGTTCTATCTCCAGCGTGGTGTCCTCCATATGATTCAGAGTGACACTTGCGTAGGATATGTTCCTGTTCATGCTCAGGTACACAACGTCTAATGACACCATCTACTCCTTCTTTATAAAGGTGTGGGTCATCCCAAAAGTAATGTCTTAAATCATAAAAGAACTTTTTCTATTGCTGGTATGTGAAACTAGGTGGTATAAATTTAGCAACAATATAATTAGCATAATCAGCATACCATGGAGCAGTACGAGAAGCATTAATGACCGCTAATTGTTCATCAGTAAAGCTATCATCAATAGGCAGTGGGTCATCAAGAACATTCTCTAACCTAGACAAGTTGTCCGCAACGGGGTTCTCAGCTCCCTTTCTATCAATAATATGCAAATCAAACTCTTGGAGCAGGAGAACCCATCTAATGAGTCTAGGCTTAGCATCTTTCTTTTCTGTAAGATATTTAATAGCAGCCTAATCAGTGTGAATAGTAACTTTGGAATCAACAATATAAGGTCTAAACTTATCACATACAAACACAACTGCTAAGAATTCTTTTTCAGTAGTAGCATAATTTCTTTGGGCGGTATCAAGAGTCTTACTAGCATACTGGATAACATTCAATTTCTTATCGACTCTTTGCCCTAGAAAAACACCTACAGCATAATCACTAGCATCACACATAATTTCAAAAGGTAAATTCCAATCAGGTGGCTGAACAACAGGTGCAGTGATCAAGGCTTTCTTAAGTATTTCAAATGCTTCTACACAATCATCATCAAAGACAAAAGAAATATCTTTTTGCAATAAATTAGTCAGAGGCCTAGAGATCTTAGAAATGTCCTTAATGAACCTCCTGTAAAAACCGGCATGGCCGAGGAAACTTCTTATACCTTTTATGTCCTTAGGACATGGCATCTTTTCAATAGCATCAACTTTGGCTTTATCAACTTCAATACCTCTCTCGGAGATCTTGTGTCGCAACACAATGCCTTCATTAACCATAAAGTGTGTTGGGGAACGTAGCAGAAATTCAAAATTTTCCTACGTGTCACCAAGATCTATCTATGGATAAACCAGCAACGAGGGGAAGGAGAGTGCATCTACATACCCTTGTAGATCGTTAAGCGGAAGCGTTCAAGAGAACTGGGTTGATGGAGTCATACTCGTCGTGATCCAAATCACCGATGATCCTAGCGCCGAACGGACGGCACCTCCGCGTTCAACACACGTACAGCCCGGGGACGTCTCCTCCTTCTTGATCCAGCAAGGGGAGAGGAGAAGTTGAGGGAAAACTCCGACAGCACGACGGCGTGGTGGTGATGGAGCTCGTGGTTCTCCGGCAGAGCTTCGCTAAGCACTACGGAGGAGGAGGAAGTGTTGGAGGAGGGAGGGGCTGCGCCAGGGGAAGGGTGCGGCTGCCCTCTCTCTCCCTCACTATATATAGGGGTAAGGGGGTGGAGGAGGCGCCCTAGGGTTCCCTAGGGGAGGGGCGGCGGCCACAGGGGAAACCCTAGATGGGTTTGGGCGCCCCCACCCCCTAGGAAACTTGCCCCCCAAGCCGGGAAGGGGGGCTGCCCTAGGGGAGGTGCCCCCACCTCTCCTGGTTAGGTGAGAGGGGCTGGGAGGCGCACCACCCCTTAGTGGGCTGGTTTGCCCTTCCCTTTGGCCCATGAGGCCCTCCAACACTTGCCGGGCTCCCAAACACCTTTCGGTCATCTTGCCATAGCCTGGTACCCCGGAACACTTCGGACTCCAATACCCTTCGTCCAATATATCGATCTTCACCGCGGACCATTCCGAACTCCTCGTGACGTCCGGGATCACATCCGGACTCGAACAACCTTCGTAACCACATACTATTTCCCATAACAACTCTAGCGCCACCGAACCTTAATGTGTAGACCCTACGGGTTCGGGAACCATGCGAACATGACCGAGATGTTCTCCGGTCAATAACCAACAGCGGATCTGGATACCCATGTTGGCTCCCACATGTTCCACGATGATCTCATCGGATGAACCACGATGTCGAGGATTCCATCAATCCCGTATTCAATTCCCTTTGTCTAGCGGTATTGTACTTGCCCGAGATTCGATCGTCGGTATCCCGATACCTTGTTCAATCTCGTTACCGGCAAGTCTCTTTACTCGTTCCGTAACACATCATCCCGTGATCAACCCCTTGGTCACATTGTGCACATTATGATGATGTCCTACCGAGTGGGCCCAGAGATACCTCTCCGTCAAACGGAGTGACAAATCCCAGTCTCGATTCGTGCCAACCCAACAGATACTTTCGGAGATACCTGTAATGAACCTTTATAGCCACCCAGTTACGTTGTGACGTTTGGTACACCCAAAGCATTCCTACGGTATCCGGGAGTTGCACAATCTCATGGTCTAAGGAAATGATACTTGACATTAGAAAAGCTTTAGCATACGAACTACGATCTTTGTGCTAGGCTTAGGATTGGGTCTTGTCCATCACATCATTCTCCTAATGATGTGATCCCGTTATCAATGACATCCAATGTCCATGGTCAGGAAACCATAACCATCTATTGATTAACGAGCTAGTCAACTAGAGGCTTACTAGGGACATGGTGTTGTCTATGTACCCACACATGTATCTGAGTTTCCTTTCAATAAAATTATAGCATGGATAATAAATGATTATCATGAACAAGGAAATATACTAATAACTAATTTATTATTGCCTCTAGGGCATATTTCCAACAGTCTCCCACTTGCACTAGAGTCAATAATCTAGTTCACATCATCATGTGATTAACACTGATAGGTCACATCGCCATGTGACCAACATCCAAAGAGTTTACTAGTGTCTGTAAACTAGTTCACATCATCATGTGATTAAGACTCAATGAGTTCTGAGGTTTGATCATGTTTTGCTTGTGAGAGAGGTTTTAGTCAACGGTCTGAACCTTTCAGATCCGTGTGTGCTTTGCAAATTTCTAGGTCATATTGTAAACGCTGCTTCCACGCTCCACTTGGAGCTATTCCAAATGGTTGCTCCACTATACGTATCCGGTTTGCTACTCAGAGTCACTCGGATAGGTGTTAAAGCTTGCACCGACGTAACCCTTTACGCGAACTCTTTATCACCTCCATAATCGAGAAACATGTCCTTATTTACTCCAAGGACAATTTTGATCGCTATCCAATGATCCATTCCTGGATCATTCTTGTACCCTTGACCGACTCATGGCAAGGCACACTTCGGTGCGGTACACAAGATAGCATCTTGTAGAGCCTATGTCTAAGGCATAGGGACGACCTTCATCCTTTCTCTCTCTGCTCGCCGTGGTCGAGCTTTAAGTCTTAACTTCATACCTTACATCTCGTGCAAGAACTCCTTCTTTGACTGATCCATCTTGAACACCTTCAAGATCATGTCAAGGTATATGCTCATTTGAAAGTACCATTAAGCGGTTTTGATCTATCCCTATAGATCTTGATGCTCAATGTTCAAGTAGCTTAATATAGGTTTTCACTTGAAAAACACTTTTCAAATAACCCTATATGCTTTCCAGAAATTCTACATCATTTCTGATCAACAATATGTCAACAACATATACTCATCAAAAATTCTATAGTGCTCCCACTCACTTCTTTGGAAATACAAGTTTCTCATAAACTTTGTATAAACCCAAAATCTTTGATCATCTTATCAAAGAGTATATTCCAACTCCGAGATGCTTACTCCAGTCCATGGAAGGATCACTGGAGCTAGCATACCTTTCAGCATCCTTAGGATCGACATGGCCAAAACCTTTCTGATTGTATCTCATACAACCTTTCCTTACGGAAACTGGTAAGGAAACTCGTTTTGACATCCATCTGCTAGATTTCATAAATGCAGCTAATGCTAACATGATTCCGACGGACTTAAGCATCGCTACGGATGAGAAAATCTCATCGTAGTCAACTTGTGAAAAACTCTTTGCCACAAGTCGAGCTTCATAGACGGTGACTTTACCATCCACGTCCGTCTTCTTCTTAAAAATCCATTTATCTCAATAGCTTGCCGATCATCGGGCAAGTGCACCAAAGTCCATGCTTTGTTCTGATACATGGATCCTATCTCGGATTTCATGGGCTCTAACCATTTGTCGGAATATGGGCCCGCCATCGCTTCTCCATAGCTCGTAGGTTCATTGTTGTCTAGCAACATGACCTTCAAGACAGGATTACTATACCACTCTGAAGCAGTACGCATCCTTGTCACCCTACGAGGTACGGTAGTGACTTGATCCGAAGTTTCATGATCACTATCATAAGCTTCTACTTCAATTGGTGTAGGTGCCACAGGAACAACTTCCTGTGCCCTGCTACACACTAGTTGTAGTGACGGTCCAATAACCATATCAAGTCTCCACCATCCTCCCACTCAACTTTTCGAGACAAACTTTTCCTCGAGAAAGGAGCTGATTCAAGAAACAATCCCTATTGCTTTCGGTTCTGAATTAGGAGGTATACCCAACTGTTTTGGGTGTCCTATGAAGATGCATTTTATCCGCTTTGGGTTCGAGCTTATCAACCTGAAACTTTTTCACATAAGCGTCGCAACCCCAAACTTTTAAGAAACGACAACTTAGGTTTCTCCAAACCATAGTTCAAACAGGGTCGTCTCAACGGAATTACGTGGTGCCCTATTAAAGTGAGTGCGGTTGTCTCTAATGCCTAACCCATGAACGATAGTGGTAATTCGATAAGAGACATCATGGTACGCACAATATCTAATAGGGTGCAACTATGATGTTCGGACACACCATCGCACTATGGTGTTCCAGGCAGTATTAATTGTGAAACAATTTCCACTATGTCTTAATAGCGTGCCAAAGCTCGTAACTCAGATACTCATCTCTATGATCATATCATAGACATTTTATCCTCTTGTCACGATGATCTTTAACTTCACTCTGAAATTACTTGAACCATTCAATAATTCAGACTTGTGTTTCATCAAGTAAATATACTCAGTATCTACTCAAATCATATGTGAAGTAAGAACATAACGATATCCACTGCGTGCCTTAGCATTCATTGGACTGCACACATCAAAATGTATTACTTCCAACAAGTTGCTTTCTTGTTCCATTTCACTGAAAAACGAGGCTTTCAGTCATCTTGCCCATGTGGTATGATTTGCATGTCTCAAGTGATTCAAAATCAAGTGAGTCCAAACGGTCCATTTGCATGGAGTTTCTTCATGCATATACACCAATAGACATGGTTCGCATGTCTCAAACTTTTCAAAAACGAGTGAGTCCAAAGATCCAACAACATGGAGCTTCTTCATGCGTTCTATACCAATATGACTCAAATGGCAGTGCCACAAGCAGGTGGTACTATCATTACTATCTTATATCTTTTGGCATGAAAATGTGTATCACTACAATCGAGATTCAATAAACCATTCCTTTAGGTGCAAGACCATTGAAGGTATTATTCAAATAAATAGAGCAACCATTATTCTCCTTAAATGAATAACCATATTGCGATAGACATAATCCAATCATGTCTATGCTCAACGCAATCACCAAATGACAATTATTCAGGTTTAATACTAATCTTGATGGTAGAGGGAGCGTGCGATGTTTGATCAAATCAAACTTGGAAACACTTCCAACACATATCGTCAGCTCACCTTTAGCTAGTCTCCGTTTATTCCGTAGCTGTTTTATTTCGAGTTACTAACACTTAGCAACCGAACCGGTATCTTAATACCCTGGTGCTACTAGGAGTACTAGTAAAGTACACATTAACATAATGTATATCCAATATACTTCTATCGACCTTGCCAGCCTTCTCATCTACCAAGTATCTAGTGTAATTCTGCTCCAGTGGTTGTTCCCCTTATTACAGATGCACTTAGTCTCGGGTTTGGGTTCAACCTTGGGTTTCTTCACTAGAGCAGCAGCTGATTTGCCGTTTCATGAAGTATCCCTTCTTGCCCTTGCCCTTCTTGAAACAAGTGGTTTCACCAACCATCAACAATTGATGCTCCTTCTTGATTTCTACTTTCGCGGTGTCAAACATCCTGAATACCTCAAGGATCATCATATCTATCCCTGATATGTTATAGTTCATCACGAAGCTCTAGCAGCTTGGTGGCAATGACTTTGGAGAAACATCACTATCTCATCTGGAAGATCAACTCCCACTCGATTCAAGTGATTGTTGCACTCAGACAATCTGAGCACAAGCTCAACGATTGATCTTTTCTCCCTTAGTTTGCAGGCTAAGAAAATCGTCGGAGGTCTTATACCTTTTGACGTGGGCACAAGCCTGAAATCCCAATTTCAGCCCTCGAAACATCTTATATGTTTCGAGAAACGTCTTTGGTGCCTCTACTCTAAACCATTTAACTGAACTATCACGTAGTTATCAAAGCGTGTATGTCGATGTTCGCAACATCCACAGCACGACGTTTGGGGTTCAACACACCGAGCGTGCATTAAGGACATAAGCTTTCTACTGTCCGCATAATCGCCATCGTCAACTTTCAACTATATTTTCTCTAGGAACATATCTAAACAGTGGAACTAAAGCGCGAGCCACGATATAATTTGCAAAGATCTTTTGACTATGTTCAGGATAATTAAGTTCATCTTATGAACTCCCACTCGATAGACATCCTCTAGTCATCTAAGTGATTACATGATCCGAGTCAACTAGGCCGTGTCCGATCATCACGTGAGACGGACTAGTCATCATCGGTGAACATCTTCATGTTGATCGTATCTACTATCGACTCATGCTCGACCTTTCGGTCTCTTGTGTTCCGAGGCCATGTCTGTACATGCTAGGCTCGTCAAGTCAACCTAAGTGTTTGGCGTGTGTAAATCTGGCTTACACCCGTTGTATGTGAATGTAAGAATCTATCACACCCGATCATCACGTGGTGCTTCAAAGCATTTAACTTTCGCAACGATGCACAGTTAGGGGAACACTTTCTTGAAATTTTAATGAGGATCATCTTATTTACTACCGTCGTTCTAAGCAAATAAGATGTATAATCATGATAAACATCACATGCAATCAAATAGTGACATGATATGGCCAATATCATATTGCTCCTTTGATCTCCATCTTCGGGCTCCATGATCATCATCGTCACCGGCATGACACCATGATCTCCATCATCGTGTCTCCATGAAGTTGTCTCGCCAACTTATTACTTCTACTACTATGGCTACCGGTTAGCAATAAAGTAAAGTAATTACATGGCGTTGTTCAATGACACACAGGTCATACAATAAATAAAGACAACTCCTATGGCTCCTGCCGGTTGTCATACTCATCGACATGCAAGTAGTGATTCCTATTACAAGAACATGATCAATCTCATACATCACATATCATTCATCACATTCTTCTTGGCCATATCACATCACATAGCATACCCTGCAAAAACAAGTTAGACGTCCTCTTATTGTTGTTTGCATGTTTTACGTGGCTGCTATGGGTTTCTAGCAAGAACGTTTCTTACCTCATAAAACCACAACGTGATATGCCAATTGCTATTTACCCTTCATAAGGACCCTTTTCATCGAATCCGTTCCGACTAAAGTGGGAGAGACCGACACCGCTAGCCACCTTATGCACCAAGTGCATGTCACCGGTGGAACCTGTCTCATGTAAGTGTACGTGTAAGGTAGGTCCGGCCGCTTCATCCCACAATACCGTCGAAACAAGATTGGACTAGTAACGGTAAGCATATTGAACAAAATCAACGCCCACAACTACTTTGTGTTCTACTCGTGCAAAGAATCTATAATAGACCTAGCTCATGATGCCTTTGTTGGGGAACGAGCAGAAATTCAAAATTTTCCTACGTGTCACCAAGATCTATCTATGGAGAAACCAGCAACGAGGGGAAGGAGAGTGCATCTACATATCCTTGTAGACCGCTAAGCGGAAGCGTTCAAGAGAACGGGGTTGATGGAGTCGTACTCGTCGTGATCCAAATCACCGATCATCCTAGCGCCGAACGGATGGCACCTCCGCGTTCAACACACGTACAGCCCGAGGACGTCTCCTACTTCTTGATCCAGCAAGGGGAGAGGAGAAGTTGAGGGAAAACTTCGACAGCACGACGGCGTGGTGGTGATGGAGCTCGTGGTTCTCCGGCAGAGCTTCGCTAAGCACTACGGAGGAGGAGGAAGCGTTGGAGGAGGGAGGGGCTGCGCCAGGGGAAGGGTGCGGCTGCCCTCTCTCTCCCTCACTATATATAGGGGTAAGGGGGGTGGAGGAGGCGCCCTAGGGTTCCCTAGGGAGGCGGCAGCCACAGGGGAAACCCTAGATGGGTTTGGGCGCCCCCACCCCCTAGGAAACTTGCCTCCCCAAGCCGGGAAGGGGGGCTACCCTAGGGGAGGCGCCCCCACCTCCCCTGGTTACGTGAGAGGGGTTGGGAGGGGCGCACCACCCCATAGTGGGCTGGTTTGCCCTTCCCTTTGGCCCATGAGGCCCTCCAACACTTGCCGGGCTCCCAAACACCTTTCGGTCATCTTGGCCATAGCACAGTACCCCGGAACACTTCCGGACTCCAATACCCTTCGTCCAATATATCGATCTTCACCGCCGGACCATTCCGAACTCCTCGTGACGTCCGGGATCACATCCGGACTCAACAACCTTCGTAACCACATACTATTTCCCATAACAACTCTAGCGCCACCGAACCTTATGTGTAGACCCTACGGGTTCGGGAACCATGCGAACATGACCGAGATGTTCTCCGTCAATAACCAACAGCGGATCTGGATACCCATGTTGGCTCCTACATGTTCCACGATGATCTCATCGGATGAACCACGATGTCAAGGATTCAATCAATCCCGTATTCAATTCCCTTTGTCTAGCGGTATTGTACTTGCCCGAGATTCGATCGTTGGTATCCCGATACCTTGTTCAATCTCGTTACCGGCAAGTCTCTTTACTCGTTCCGTAACACATCATCCCGTGATCAACCCCTTGGTCACATTGTGCACATTATTATGATGTCCTACCGAGTGGGCCCAGAGATACCTCTCCGTCAACCGGAGTGACAAATCCCAGTCTCGATTCGTGCCAACCCAACAGATACTTTTGGAGATACCTGTAATGAACCTTTATAGCCACCCGATTCGTTGTGACGTTTGGTACACCCAAAGCATTCCTACGGTATCCGGGAGTTGCACAATCTCATGGTCTAAGGAAATGATACTTGACATTAGAAAAGCTTTAGCATACGAACTACGATCTTTGTGCTAGGCTTAGGATTGGGTCTTGTCCATCACATCATTCTCCTAATGATGTGATCCCATTATCAATGACATCCAATGTACATGGTGAGGAAACCGTAACCATCTATTGATTAACGAGCTAGTCAACTAGAGGCTTACTAGGGACATGGTGTTGTCTATGTACCCACACATGTATCTGAGTTTCCTTTCAATAAAATTATAGCATGGATAATAAACGATTATCATGAACAAGGAAATATACTAATAACTAATTTATTATTGCCTCTAGGGCATATTTCCAACAAAGTGACACTTTCCCAATTCAGAACGAGACTAGTGTCTTCGCATCTCTGCAAAACTCGATCAAGGTTGCTCAAACAATTATCAAAGGAGGATCCATAAACAGAGAATTCATCCATGAATACCTCGCAAATCTTTTCACAAAAAACAGAGAATATAGCCATCATGCATCTTTGAAAGGTAGCAGGTGCATTACATAAACCAAAAGGCATACGTTTATAAGCGAAAGTACCGAAAGGGCAAGTAAAAGTATTTTTTGCTTGATCTCCCGCTGACACAGGTATTTGAGAGAAACCAGAATAACCATCTAGAAAGAAAAAGTGTGTGTGTTTGGATAGTCTTTCTAGCATTTGATCAATAAAAGGTAAAGGGTAATGATCTTTCTTAGTAGCTTTATTTAATTTATGAAAATTAATTACCATCCTATAACCTGTAATAATTCTCTGCGGGATCAATTCATCTTTATCATTAGGAACAACAGTAATACCTCCCTTTTTAGGGACACAATGGACATGGCTTACCCAATCACTATCAACAACGGGAGAAATTACACCTGCCTCAAGGAGCTTTAGTATCTCCTTTCTTACCACTTCTTTCATCTTAGGGTTTAGTCGTCGTTGAGGATCTCTAACTGGTTTGGCATCGTCCTCCAATTTAATTTTGTGTTGACATAACATGGGACTAACGCCCTTAACATCATCCAGAGTATATCCAATAGCAGCTCGATGCTTTTTCAGAGTTTTCAATAATCTTTCTTCTTCTTGCTTTGAAAGGTTAGCACTAATAATAATAGGATATATTTTATTTTCATCAAGATAAGCATACTTAAGATTATCAGAAGGTTTAAGTTCGAACACGGGATCACCCTTGGGTGGAGGGGGATCCCCAAGAATTTCAACGGGAAGGTTGTGTTTCAAAATAGGTTCCTGTTTAAGGAATACTTCATCTATTTCCCTTCTTTCTTTCATAAACATATCATTTTCATGGTCTAGCAAACATTATTCTAAAGGATCAGTAGGAGGCACGGCAATAGAAGCAAGACCAATTATTTCATCTTTACTAGATAATTCTCTATCACGGGGTTGTCTACGAAATTTAGCAAAATTAAACTCATGAGTCATATCATCTATGCCAATCGTAACAACATCCTTTTCGCAATCAATCTTAGCTTTAACAGTGTTCAAGAAGGGTCTACCAAATATAATGGGACAAAAGTTATCTTGTGGGGAACTAAGAACAAGAAAATCAGCAGGATATTTAACTTTCCCACACAAGACTTCAACATCTCTAACAATCCCAATTGGTGAAATAGTATTTCTATTGGCAAGTTTGATAGTAACATCAATACCTTCCAATTCAACGGGTGCAATATCATGCATAATTTCTTTATATAAGTCATAGGGTATTGCACTAGCACTTGCACCCATATCACATAAGCCATGATAACAATGATCTCCTATTTTAACAGAAATAACATGCATGCCTACAACGGGTCTATGTATCTTAGCGTCTGGTTTTGCAATATTAGCAGCTTCATCGCAGAAATAAATAACATGCCCATCTATATCATCATCCAAGAGATCTTTAACCATAGCAATACTAGGTTCAACATTGATTTGCTCAGGAGGTGTATAAGTCCTACTATTACTTTTACGAACAACAGTCGAAGTTTTAGCATGATCCTTTATCCTAACAGGAAAAGGTGGTTTCTCAACATAAGTAGTAGGAACAATAGGATCACTATAAGTGATAGTCTTTTCTTCAGCTGTAATAGGTGCAACTACTTTCACTTCAACAGGAGGATTATATTTAAACCACTTCTCTTTAGGGAGATCAACGTGAGTAGCAAAAGATTCACAGAAAGAAGCTACTATCTCAGAGTCAAGTCCATACTTAGCGCAAAATCCATGAAAAGCATTGGTGTCCATAAAATATTTAACACAATCGAACTTAGGTGTCATACCTGACTCCTTACCATCGCCGGAACCCCAGTCTTCAGAGTTGCGTTTAATTCTTTCCAATAAGTCCCATTTGAAATCAATAGTCTTCAGCATATAAGAACCAACACAGGATGTATCGAGCAGGTTGCGATTATCAAGAGAAAGCCGAGCATAAATTTTTTGAATAATCATTTCCCGAGAGAGCTCATGATTGGGGCGTGAATATAACATTGACTTAATCCTCCCCCAAGCTTGAGCGATGCTTTCTCCTTCGCGAGGCCAGAAATTATATATGTAATTACGATCACGATGAACAAGATGCATAGGGTAGAACTTCTGGTGAAATTCCAACTTCAATCACTTATAATTCCAAGATCCCGTATCATCACATAGCCTAAACCATGTCAATGCATCTCCTTCAAAGATAAAGGAAGACCTTCCTTTGACAACATCATCGGGTATACCGCAAGCTTAAATAATCCACAAACTTCATCCACAAAGATAAGGTGTAAATCGATGCAACGCTCCATCTCCGCAAATGGATTAGCTAGCAGTTTCTCTATCATACCAAGGAATCTCAAAATAAACATTTTCATAAAGTTCAGTAGGTTGAGGAGCAACTCTTTGCTCTACTGGTCAGGGCGAAGATGCCCCGAACAAGCCCCTCAAAGGATTAGTTTCCATAGTAACAAGTAACAAAAAATTTCAGCACACTATATAAATGTTTCCTTACCAAGTTCCACTCACCAAAAGAGCTACACTCCCCAGCAACGGCGCCAGAAAAGAGTCTTGATGACCCACAAGTGTAGGGGATCTATCTTAGTCCTTTCGATAAGTAAGAGTGTCGAACCCAACGAGGAGCAGAAGGAAATGATAAGCGGTTTTCAGTAAGGTTTTCTGCAAGCACTGAAATTGTAAGTGATAGATAGTTTTGTGATAAGATAAATAGTAACGAGTAACAAGTAAAAAAGTAAATAAAGTGCAGCAAGGTGGCCCAATCATTTATGTAGAACAGGACAAGCCTGAACAATTTCTAATAATGAGAAAGGAGCTCCCGAGGACACATGGGAATTATCGTCAAGCTAGTTTTCATCACGTTCATATGATTCGCATTCGGTACTTTGATAATTTGATATGTGGGTGGACCGGTGCTTGGGTACTGCCCTTACTTGGACAAGCATCCCACTTATGATTAACCCCTATTGCAAGCATCCGCAACTACAACAAAAGTATTAAGGTAAACCTAACCATAGCATGAAACATGTGGATCCAAATCAGCCCCTAACGAAGCAACGCATAAACTAGGGTTTAAGCTTCTTTCACTCTAGCAACCCATCATCTACTTATTACTTCCCTATGCCTTCCTCTAGGCCCAAACAATGGTGAAGTGTCATGTAGTCGACGTTCACATGACACCACTAGAGGAGAAGACAACATACATCTCATCAAAACATCGAACGAATACCAAATTCACATGACTACTAATAGCAAGACTTCACCTATGTCCTCAGGAACAAATGTAACTACTCACAAAGCATATTCATGTTCATAATCAGGGGTGTAATAATATTCATTAAGGATATGATCTTCCACCAAATAAACCAATAAGTATCAGTTACAAGGAGTAATCAACACTACTAGTAACCCACAGGTACCAATTTGTGGTTTTGGATACAAGATTGGATGCAAGAGATGAACTAGGGTTTGAGAGGAGATGGTGCTGGTGCAGATGTTGATGGAGATTGACCCCCTCCCGATGAGAGGATCGTTGGTGATGACGTTGGTGATGATTTCCCCCTACCGGAGGGAAGTGTCCCCGGCAGAACAACTCTGCGAGAGCCCTAGATTGGTTCCGCCAAGGTTCCGCCTCGTGGCGGCGGAGTTTCGTCTCGTAAGCTTTCCCACGATTTTTTCCAGGGTAAAAGCCTTCATATAGCGGAAGATGGACACTGGAGGGCCACTAGGGGGCCCAGGAGATAGGGGGCGCGCCTAGTAGGGGGGGCGCCCCCACCCTCCTGGCCAGGGTGTGGGCCCCCTGATGTATTTCTTTCGCACAATAATTCTTAATAAATCCAAAAACATGTTTCGTGGAGTTTCAGGACTTTTGGAGCAATGCAGAATAGGTTTCCAATGTTTGCTCCTTTTCCAGCCAGAATTCCAGCTGCAGGCATTCCCCTCTTCATGGTAAACCTTGTAAAATAAGAGAGAGTAGCCATAAGTATTGAGATATAATGTGTAATAAAAGCCCATAATGCAATAAATATTGACATAAAAGCATGATGCAAAATGGACGTATCACCTCTCTCGCCGACCTTGTCCGCCCTGGCTCCATGCTAAGGCGCGGTGCGCCCCTCGGCCGCGCGGCACTATGGCTGCTGCTCGCTGTTTCACCCGGGTCGCCGGCCTCTGAGCCGGCCTCCCCGGGCTCTGCGCCGGCCTCGACGGCTCCCGCCTCTACACCTATCTCGCCGGCCGGTGCACCGACCTCGTCGCCCTTGGTGGCACCGACATCTTCGCCGGGTGTGTCATCGGCTACCACACCGCCGACCTCTTCACCGTCCTCTCCTCCGCCGGCTTCGACATTCGCTGTCCCTCCTGGAGAGGGCTCCACCGGGGCTTCTGCTGAGGCTCCACCGCCCGCCGCCCGCGTCACTCGGTCACGCATGGGGGTCTACCGTCCGAGTACCCGATACTCGCCGGAAGAGTACACTTGTGTGGCTTCGACAACCTCTCTGTCGTCGCCTTTGCTGACCTCTGCCCGTGCCGCGCTTCGCGGCCCGCTGTGGTTCGTCGTGATGAAGGAGGAATTTGACGCTTTGCAGTGCAATCACACTTGGTAGCTTGTCCCACGTCCCCCTCACGCCAACATCATTACAGGGAAGTGGGTATTCAAGCACAAGTTTCATCCTGATGGTACCCTCGACCGCCACAAAGCGCATTGGGTCGTTCGGGGTTTTCGTCAACGTGCAGGTGTTGACTTCACCATACCTTTGCTCCAGTTGTCAAACCCGGGACGATTCGGATTGTTCTTCAGCTATAGGTGTCTCGCTCCTGGCCTGTGCACCAGATGCACGTCTCCAACGCCTTCCTCCATGGTCATCTTGAGGAACACGTGTTCTATCACCAGCCGACGGGATTCGTTGATGAGTCCTTTCCAGATCATGTGTGCTTGCTCTCTCGGTCCTTGTATGGGCTCAAGCAGGCTCCTCGCGCTTGGTACCGGCGCATCGTAGCGTTTCTTCATCAGCTTGGCTTTCGCTCCACTCGCTCCGATGCTTTGCTGTTTGTGTACCACCAGGGTGATGCTACTGCTTTCCTACTGGTCTACATCGATGACATCATCTTAACAGCATGCTCGACTGCTCTTCTTCAACAGCTCACTGACCGTCTTCGTGTTGAGTTTGCCATTAAGGACCTAGGTCCTTTGCACTATTTCCTCGGCATCGAGGTTATTCGACGCGCAGATGGCTTCTTTCTCCATCAGTGGAAGTACGCTCACGAGCTTCTGGACCGTGCTCCAGTAGAAAAAGCCTAATTTGTACCGGTTCGTGATGGCCTTTAGTCCCGGTTCTAGAACCGGGACTAAAGGGTCGTCACTAAAGGCACCCCCCTTTAGTCCCGGTTCTTATACGAACCGGGACTAAAGCCCCTCCACCTGGGCACTATCTGGAGCTCCACCTTTAGTCCCGGTTGGTAACACCAACCGGGACTAAAGGTATTTTTATGATTATTATTTTTGAATTTTTTTAAAAAAAATTCAGGATTTTTAAATTTCTGAACTATTTTACAATTTAATCTCTAATCACCCCTCATCATTCCAAATCATCTAACTTCCCGGCCGGTCACCCATCCTCTCACTACTCCAACCTAAGCACGCTTAACCTCTGGGTTCTATTCCTCCTTGTTTCCAAGTCTGCACTTATTGTTTTCCTAACAATAGTAAGATGTCAATCCTATTAACCCTCAGGACTTTAGCTTGAGCATGAAGTCACACGTTACATTGTTTGAGTTTGAAACTATTATTCTAAAAAACAATAATTATTTAGTAACACTAATATTTCTTGAATAATAAGTTTGACTATAGTTTGACCATAGTTTGACCAGATTGACCAAAATTCAAAAAAACTGAAATAATTATTTAGTAACACTAATATTCTTGAATAATTATTTAGTAACACTAATATTTCTTGAATAATAAGTTTGACCATCGTTTGACTATAGTTTGAGCACAGTTTGACCAGATTTGACCAAAATAAAAAAAAAACTGAAATAATTATTTAGTAACACTAATATTCTTGAATAATTATGTAGTAACACTAATACTTCTTGAATAAGTATTTTGACCATAGTTTGTACAGATTTAACAAAATTCAAAAAAAGAAATTTGAGCATAACTTTTATTCTTTTTAAAATTTGAGGATTCTAAAAAATTGCAAACAGGCCGTAGGATTTTCGTGCTGATCCTTTTGATATATTATGCGGGTTTTTTCGACATTGAATGCAAAAGATATGGCCGTTTTACATTTTCATAACGCTTTTTTGCAAAACATGTCCAAATTTAAGTTTTTTAATTTTCCTAACTAGTAGATGTAGTAACATAACTACATATCGAAGGATTTTAATTTTTCAAGTTTTTATCATTTTCTTTTACTTTTTACAAAACTGAAAAGGCGATCGGGTGGGGGGTAGAGTTTGAAAATGGGCCCTTTAGTTCTGGTTTGAGACACGAAACGGGACTAAAGGGCATCGCACCCTTTAGTCCCGATTTGTGTCTCAAACCGAGACTAAAGGTCTAACCTTTAGTCCAGGTTTGAGACACAAACCGGGACTAAAGGGCACACCACCCTTTAGTCCCGGTTCGTGTCTCAAACCAGGACTAAAGGGCTCATTTGAATCGGGACTAATGCCTTTAGTCCCGGTTTAAGACACGAACCGGGACTAATGCCCCCATGGGTACCGGTTCGTGACTGAACCGGGACTAATGGGCTTATCTGGCCCGAACATATGCCCTGTTTTCTACTAGTGGTGCCGGGATGCTAAACTACAAACCGGCTGCCACGCCTGTCGATACGAAGGCTAAGCTCTCTGCCACAGATGGTTCTCCAGCTTCAGATGCTCTATTCTATCGTTCGATTGTTGGTGCTCTTCAGTACCTCACTCTTACTCGTCGGGAGCTTCAGTACGCCATGCATCAGGTGTGCCTTCATATGCATGCTCCTCGATATGCTCACTGGACTGCGGTCAAGCGCATTCTTTGCTATATCCAGGGCACTCTGGACCTCGGGTTGTCACTTCAGGCTTCGACCTCTCTGGACTTGACTGCCTATTCTGATGCTGACTGGGCCGGCTGCCTCGACACGCGCCGTTCGACCTCGGGCTATTGCGTTTTTCTTGGACCATCACTCATCTCCTGGTCGTCCAAGCGACAACCCATTGTCTCCCGCTACAGTGTTGAAGCAGAGTACCGCGCAGTTGCCAACGTCGTTGCGGAGTGTTAATGGCTTCGCCAGCTTCTACATGAGCTCTTGTCTCCTGTTGACAAAGCCACGATTGTCTACTGTGGCAACGTCTCCGCGGTCTACCTCTCCGCCAACCCGGTTCATCATTGACGCACCAAGCATATTGAGATTGATATCTATTTTGTTCGGGAGCAAGTGGCTCTTGGTCATGTACGCGTGCTACATGTCCCTACTTCCCAACAGTTTGCTGACATTATGACCAAGGGTTTGCCTACAACGTCTTTTGCGGAGTTTCGCTCCAGTCTTTGCGTCGACTATGGTGCCGCTCGACTGCCGGGGGGGGGGGTTGAGGTATACATATTGCATGTGTATTTCTTGTACAACAAGCCCTCCTCCTTCATTCTATAGTTGAGGACGTGGCTCCCCTATGTACTTGTATATACGTGCATATTGCACCCGATCAATACATCGTGAGTTGCATAATCTTCTACAGTTTCAGTCTCAGCTCTGCTGCGTCGTGACCGTTGTTCCGGGGGTAGCCTTCTACGCCATAATTCTTGCTTCTTGACGGCTTTCGAGGCAGCATCACCGCGATCAGCGCAAATTGTTTGCTTGTGACCTTGCTACCTAGTTCGTTTAGTCAAACCTTCGTATGGCGCTTTCTCCCTGCTTGTTGTAGGCCTCCCCATTTCCTTGCGCTTAGGCGATGGTAATAACCCTGATAGCATATTTCCTCACTCATTCGCTGAATTGTTGTCATCATAGCCCATAACAATATGTGTTCCATCTGCTGCAGCCATCACAGCACCTTCTGATTGTACTTGGTTCGAAACATGCATGTTCTCAGCTAATCAGTTAACTTCATCACAACTTTCACATGATGGAATGGAAAACTATATAAAATTGCTCACAAACTGTCATACCACACAACAACATACTATCTTTTGCATGCATTTTGTCCGATTTACATTTACCCTGCTCTTTCGGTACCTAATGCCGAATCCTTTTTCCCATAAATATAAATTGTATAAATCATAGACCTCACCAAGTGTGTCAAAGCTTGTTCCTATATTCAGCACAACGACAATGTCACCTGGTTCTTCTGCAAATCGCCGGACATATTTCTCCAGTTTTGTAATCCTATCAGGGCATGGAGCTCTGCCTAGTGCGACAGTGCCAACCCGCACTCTGCAAGCCCATGCAAAAAATGTCTACATAATCAGCACCCTTTCACAATTGAACCAAACTAAATTAATTTAGCTGACACCAAGATATAGTCAAGGGTGATATGTCATAAACTACCCTCCAGTAATTTCAGATACTACTTTCGTCCTGGTTTATTGGTTCATTTTGTAATTTGTGCCAAATTTTGACCAAATATTTAACTAAGAAAATGTTAATGCATGTTAACAAAATTATATCGTTGGATTTGTATTTGAACATAGTTTTCAATGATATATTTTTTATGACATGCATGTAAATTTTGTTAGTTAAATTTATGATCAAAATTTGACACAAAATACATTGGAGACCAATAAACTAGGACAGAGGTAGTACATTATAACTGAGCACCTTTCCAACCCTCTCAAGCCACCTGCACTTTTAGCCATTAGATCCTCATATTCTCGCCGTCTGATTTACTTTTCCGGTCATCCCGGTGCTTCACTCAGTAACCACGGAGCGGTACATAGTGGGCCGCTGCTCCAATTTCAGCCGTCTCCTGTTAAAATGGGCCTGGTGGGTTTTGTTTGCGAGGGGGTACTGTGGGCTTGATCGTGTTGTGCGCGTGTGTGAGGTCGGTCTACGCGAGAGGCCAACCCCGTTGGATGCTGCGGCAGCTGTGCATTCGCCCTACGGCTGCCTGGGCGGTCAATTGTAGTGCGTCGTCGTACTGAGGAGTTAAGCTGCCGTTGCTACTAGCCACAAAGAAAACGTAATGTACTTGAGATACCTATTTGGCCTGATAATTCGATCGTGTAATCGATCCACGGGTTGAAATCCAACGGAGCCAGCGCACATTGACAGAGAATTCAGGGCTTGAACTGGTGCAATTGTTTCTCCTTCTCATCTATCAACTGCGTTTATCCATTTTCCTCTAATTTTTTTTGAACACCGCTTAGAATAGTCAACATGATAGGAATCATAACAAGCCGGGATAATCAACACTTGACTAAATGTTGGGAGCAAATAGCATTTAATCCGTGTCACTCCTTTGAAAAATAATAATGTTGAGTTGGCCTGTGTAATAATACATCTATGTGAGAGAGAATAGGCTCAACACAATGGTAACGGGATACTCTCGGTCCGTCCCGGAGATACAAGCGATTCTCCGAGTAAATTAAAGCCAAGCCTGCCAAAGAAACAACCGGCAACACTATTGATTATAAAAAGGCTCCATGCATGTACAAACACCAACACAAAACATACGGCTCAAACAACTTTTACTACGCGAGATACTTCAAAAGTATTGCACAAGGAAAGGCAATCGACAACACTATGCGGCGACGGCAGGGCCCTACGCGGCCAGTTCAGGGACTTGTCCCAGATGATGCAGTTATTGGGTTTGGCCCTTTGATGTGGAACATAATAGGCCTCAACATTCTCGTGGATTCTCTCTTCGAAATCAAAGCTCAAGTAGACGGTGCTATCCTTGATAAAGGGGAAAACCCTGGTGCACACTGAAAAACAGAAAAGTTTGCCCAGAAAAAGAGCCCGGCCGTTGAATCCCTTGACCGGAAACAGGGCCTTCTTTTCAAAATCCACACGATAGACGTCAATTCTCATCGGGCGAGGCTCAAAGTGCGACCTAGGCTGATAGTGCAACAACATCAATTTCCCATCGTTGTCCACCAGATGCGCCGACTGAGTCGCTGTGTAAACATGACTACACAACTTGGCTGCCACCTTCAGCCGTGGATCTGCGCCCGTCTCCAGTGCCATGAGATCGTCCCCGATGACCCAGTATAAGCGACCCAAGAACATCAAAGGAGTTGAACATGGCCAAAAGCTTCCGTATTCTTGCGGTATGACCTTCCAACACTCGTCGCCTGGCTTGGCGATGCCTAGGAACCCGGAGAAGCAGAGCAAGAATGATATAGATTCGGTGACAATGAAGGAACCCCACGCTAATAGTCGGCCGTTGAAAAACTCACGGCGATAGTGGCCATCTTCCAAAGGCAGCAACGTGGTCACCGATGGAAGCTCTATGAGGTGGCGCGTGAGCGGATTCAGTAGTCGAATGTGGATGCGGTCGTGCACCAGGGTAAGGAGCCCCTCAGCGGTCGATGTGAGCGTCCTGTGGCCGCTGAGCTCCGGGAGATCCACTCGTATGGCCTGGCCGGTGGAGAGGTTCAGGAAGCGACGGCAGTGGACGGGGGAGAGTTGCTCCGGGAGCACGATCCAGTGCCGGGGGTGGAGACGGCGGTCTAGGGTATCCATCATGCGTGGATCGGTGCAGCACCGCCGCCATGCACGGCACACCGCGCGGAGGCGGACGTAGTCGGCCACGTCGTGGTCGAGCACGCGATCGGCGATCACCCCGGCCGGCCCGTCGGAAAGACTCGCCCAGTCCCTCCTGCGACAACGCATTTCAAAAGATCAAAATCGAGTGCTTCTACATTTTACTCCCTCTGTTCCTAAATATAAGTCTTTCTAAACATTTCACAAGGGATTATATACGGAGTAAAATGAATGAATCTACATTTTAAAATATGTAGACATTCGTATGTAATCTTTATTGAAATCTCTAGAAAGACTTATATTGGGAAGGAGGAAGTAGTGGATAACTGGGCGAGAGGCGAAAGATGCAGGTACCGTCCATTGGACACCGTGCGCGCGCGCTTTGCCCCCCAACCACAAGAAGGCTTCATCGCCATGCCGCCGGCGCTGATGGGTGGGGCGGAGGAGCAGAATGTGCAGCGGTGCGGCAGAGTTGTCGCCCGCCGCCGGGCGCGCCCGTGGGGCTCTTTCTCTGCCATCCTCTTTCGTGTTTGAGCCCGATCGATGCCGTGCTGCTGCCTTTTAGGGATAGTACTTTCGCCCGATCCTTCCTACGTTGGTGTTCCGGCCGGACGGGACGAATCCGAGTTCACTTCAGATTCCTGTTTCACAATCGAATAGCTAGGTCCATATTCCGTGGCCTCCGCGCGCGCGTTTCCGAGTCCACTTCAAATTCCTGTTCCCCGCCGAGCACAAAAGCAGGCACCCCACGACACAGAAAGAACTGAAGGTGCCACTGTTTGCTGCGCACCAGCTGAGCTGGTGTATATTGCCGTGGCCACATCCCCCGCCACGCTCTAGCTCGGACCGCATCTTCCACGACTAGGTCCACCACGCCGCCGCCAGGGTGTGTGGAACGCCATGGCGCGCACGTACGACCTGGACATGCGCCGCGTCGTGCATGCGGCAGCGGTTCAACTGCTTCGTCTTGGACGACAACGAGCCGTGACGTTCCTGGAGCAGATCACGCACGTGGAGGCTCTGCTCTGGCCTCTGGGCAAGGCAAGCCACCGTACGAAAACGACGTCCAATTGGCGATGGTGCCGACGGACAGACTCGCTCGCGTCGCTCCAGGCGGGGCGGCTCGGGTGATCCGGATCTCAGCCGCCGCCCCCACCACCCCTTCCACCTCCGTTCTCTGTCACTGTTGAAGGAAGTCATCGGGCTAAGCCTGCGCGGTTGACAGCGGCGTCGGCCTTTCATCCCCATGCGTCGCAGGTGGCGACACGGGCCTATCAACCCCAAGCGGTGGGATCTCCGGCTGCTGCAGATTGGCGACCCTGGATGTCGAGGTGCACACGGCGGAGATGAACGTCTTCGGCGACCACTGTGGCCGCGAGGGCGGCATGGCGCTTGGTTCTGGGGACTCGGCACGGCTAAGCCTGCCATCTCCGCGTGGTGCGGGTGATGACGGAGGGCGATGGCGTGGGGGTCGTCGTTCTGCCTAATAAAGGCGGCGGTCCTAGGGTTCCTCTCGCGCCAAGACAAAGATTTGCTTGATGCTTGTCCTCCTTGATCTGTCTAGAGTGTCAAGTTCCGGAAGGCTCCGCCAACGAACTCCCTTGGCCGCCTCATGCCTGGAGATTGCTGGATCGGATAGGATTTGGTCGTGCGCACACATGTTTTTTCTGACCATTTGGTTTTTGGAAGGAGCGGCGCAAAGCTCTGCTATTTGTTGCCATCATGGGACATGTCTTTTTCGTTCCATGGTGAAGTCAAAGGCAAAAAATGTCATGGAAGTTATGGTCTGAGGACTAGTAATGGTGGTTCGAGTCTTTGCGGTGATAAGGAATTTGCTTGGTGTTTCGGGACTCGTAGCAGCGGCACGCAAGTGGGGGCGACAGCACAAGAGAAGTTCAAGGTCTTACCTTCCAGGGTGAATATCCAAGGTCTGACCTTAATTCGTTGTGCCTGGCAATGGTCTTGTTGAAGATATTGTTTTAAAAGCGTGGACTTTCTTCAGGGTGAAAACCTATGATCTATGATGGGGCGACGATGGTGCTTGTGCATTGTTTCTGTTAGAATACGTAATGGGCCTAATGGGCCTACACTAACGGTATAGCGCGGGCAGGAGCGGGGCGACGGTCGTGGTGGTCGCCGGAGGCGATGAGGTGACCGGCAGCGGGAGAGACGGGTTGGGCGGCGGTGAAGACATGATCGAACCAAAGCTAACTGATACCAAACTGTTATGGCGCTGCTAGAAGGAGGGCGCGAGAGGGCCGGCCGGGGGCCTTTTTGCCCACGGCCGGGCAAGAGGGAAGGGATTTCCTTCTCAAGTCTTGCTTGGTTAGATTGATACATCTCATCTCTTTATATAAAGAGGTTTGTTACTTGACTCCCAAGCAAGGCTTTACTTGACCCCTAAGCAAGCAACCCTTATCTCTAATTAATCCTAAGACTAACGGGCTATATCGCCAACCCAGGCGATTAGGCCCATTACGTACTCTAACAGTTTCCTTCTTGGAGGCGTCGCTTTTGAAGAATTTGGACTTCAAGTGTTGTCTTGGTTGTGTTTGTACTGCTGCTTCAAGCACTAGATCACTGTAGCGGGACTTTTCTTTTTTAGTTTCTTCCTTTTTCCGTGTGCATCCATAGTGCCATTAGGTATTGCGTTGTTGCAGAGACCGGGTGTAATTGATATTTCACGATATTAATATATTTCTTTTATCCAAAAACTACTCATGTCATAGATAATTTTGTACAGACTTAATTCTTTCTACACAAGCTCTACCGTGTACACACATCATATGCTTTCTAGGCGTGATTCAGTTTTAACAACTAAAGTGATCTTCCTTCAACAGTAAGAATGGTGCTTTCTGGTGTATAACTGAGAAACCGGACATCTGGCGAGGTGGACAATTAGAAAACATTTTGTCAGTATCCTTCAAAATCAGTCCTGGTGATTACATTATGCCTAATGGATATCAAATGTGTTTGTTACTTACTATTTCAGTTTAAAACTTTAGACATGGTTTGAAGTCCATTTGTTCAACCACTTCATCCCCTCCATTTTCATCTGCATAACCATAACACCAAATGTAAACATCTAGCAGAATGTATTTGATCTGATTCGGTATTATCCACCCAGAATACTAATACTCACCTGGCTGTCCTGGGAGGTCCTCCATGTGAGGCAGAGGCACGCTTATAACTAAATCGATGAAAGGCACCTCCATCTCTGCATCATGGAACATTGACTGTGTAAAAGGGATACTACATTATAAACTGAAACTCAATTCAATTTAAAAATGGACATGTGTAAAGTTAAGACGGCGTAAATTTTAAGCAAGTTTCCAGTGCAACAAGAGCTCTCCATTGATTTTCCAACTGAATTCAGTTTGAAAACTGAGAGAAGTAAAATTTAGTCAATGTAAATATTAAGCAAGTTTGAACTACAAAAATAGCAGTAGTATCCCCACTGTTAACTGTAAATTGAAAACTGAATGCAGTTTCAAACTCGACAACAAACAAAACTGAAAGAATGACACTGCGTTGACAGGAGTACTGACACTTCAAACTGAAACTTGAGATCAGTACTTGCAATGAATCTTGACAGGAAACAAACTGAAACTTAACTGTATAAAAATTGTAACTAGATCCAATACACTAATGTTCACACAAGTTTTAAAATTCATTACACTTGCTTAAAAATTAGTTTTGAAAAAAAAAACTAATGATGCATAGTCCTTTTTAAACTGACTAAATTCTCTGCAGGATTTCGCTCAACTCTGCAGAATCCAGTATCCAAAAAATAACAAAGGTGCTATGCTTTTTCTTTATCAACTGGTGGATGCTACTAGCTTCAGCATTGGTTAGGAGGAAACCACAAAGATTTTCCAAAAAAATCTATATAACAATTTAATTTCTCCAGGATTTTGCTATTACAATTTATCTAAATGAATTCTCTTGCAAAACTAATCCCATATATGCAAGTCAGTTTATGCAATTCCAAGTGCACCTAAATCGGACAATCAGTTTGGAATCCAAACATCCGTAGGCAAGAGATTACCTTCGAGTCCACCCTGGAGTTTTTGGGTCAATCTGGCCATTGGATTGCTCACATGCTTGTGCTTCAGCATCTACCTCGATCGTAGCTCCCCTATCCGCTGCACAGATCTGCCCATCTGCGCTAGCTCTCGCCTCGGGGGTTAGCTGAGAAGCTCTTATCACCACCGCGGGGAAGTGCATCATCTCCATGGGGAGCTCGTTGTCATCGACCTCTTCCATCACTGCGGTCCTGCTGCATCGTCCAAATCTGGGAGCATAACACAGATTCCTTGCAAATCCACGAACCTAAACTACGCAGTAAGGATCGGTTGGGTTACCTCCTAATGGGTACAGTAACTCCATTCCATCAAGCGCGGATCTGCATTTCTCCCCCGCGATCTCCGCTGCTTAGGAAGCCGCAATCTTCAATAGAGCTCCAACAAATTCTCTTTCGGTACGTTTCTTGTCTGCCTAATGTTCCATTCGCTGTTGCACACGGAGCAAATGTTGCCTGACCAAATCGATCACTGATGTCTACTACACAACCTTCTTCTTGTAGATGTTGTTGGGCCTGCAAATGCACAGGTTTGTAGGACAGTAGCAAATTTCCCTCAAGTGGATGACCTAAGGTTTATCAATCCGTGGAAGGCGTAGGATGAAGATGGTCTCTCTCAAGCAACCCTTGCAACCAAATAACAAAGAGTCTCTTGTATCCCCAACACACCCAATACTGGTAGATTGTATAGGTGCACTAGTTCGGCGAAGAGATGGTGATACAAGTGCAATATGGATGGTAGATAAAGGTTTTTGTAATCTGAAATTATAAAAACAGCAAGGTAACTAATGATAAAAGTGAGCGTAAACAGTATTGCAATGATAGGAAACAAGCATAGGGTTCATACTTTCACTAGTGCAAATTCTCTCAACAATAATAACATAGATAGATCATATAACAATCTCTCAACATGCAACAAAGAGTCACTCCAAAGCCACTAATAGCGGAGAACAAACGAAAAGATTATGGTAGGGTACGAAACCACCTCAAAGTTATTCTTTCGGATCAATCTATTCAAGAGTTCGTACTAGAATAACAGCTTAAGACACAAATCAACCAAAACCCTAATGTCACCTAGATACTCCATTGTCACCCTAAGTATCCATGGGCATGATTATACGATATGCATCACATAATCTCAGATTCATCCAACCAACACAAAGTACTTCAAAGAGTGCCCCAAAGTTTCTACCGGAGAGTCAAGACGAAAATCTGTGCCAACCCCTATGCATAGGTTCATGGGCGGAACCCGCAAGTTGGTCACCAAAATATACATCAAGTGGCACGTGAAATCCCATTTTCACCACAGATAAGCACGGCAAGACATACATCAAGTGTTCTCAAATCCTTAAAGACTCAATCCGTTAAGACAACTTCAAGAAGGAAACTCAATTCATCACAAGAGAGTAGAATGGGAGAAACATCATAAGATCCAACTATAATAGCAAAGCTTGTGATACATCAAGATCGTGCCATAGAGAGAACACGAGAGAGAGAGAGATCAAACACATAGCTACTGGTACATACCCTCGGCCCCGAGGGTGAACTACTCTCTCCTCGTCATGGATAGCGCCGGGATGATGAAGATGGCCGCCGGTGAGGGATCCCCCCTCCGGCAGGGTGTCGAAACGGGCTCCCGAGAGGTTTTTGGTGGCTACAGAGGCTTGCGGCGGCGGAACTCCCGATCTATCTTGATATTCGATGTTTTTAGGGTACGTAGGCTTATATAGGCGAAAGAAGTCGGTCGGGGGAGCCTCGAGGGGCCCACGAGAGGGTAGGGCGTGCTCAGGGGGGTGGGCGCGCCCCCTGTCTCGTGGCTTCCTCGATGCTCCCTTTACTTCAACTCCAAGTCTCATGGGTCATAATCTTCCCAAAAATCACGCTGCCGAAGGTTTCATTCCGCTTGACTCGCTTGATATTCCTGTTCTTCAAAATATCAAACAGCAATAAAACAACAATATGGGCTGGGCCTCCAGTTAATAGGTTAGTCCCAAAAGTAATATAAAAGTGTATAATAAAGCCCATAATCATTCAAAACAGATAATAAAATGGCATGAATGCTTCATAAATTATAGATACGTTGGAGACGTATCAATCACCAACTGTCTGGAGTCTAACCAAGACTGAATATCCACATGAGCAATGGTGTCAGACTCAGAAATCCCAAAGTATCTAGGTGTTTGGCCATAAATGGTTTCAAATGGAGACTTATTCAGGGCAGAATGCCAATTGTTGTTGTACCAAAATTCACAGGGAGAAAGCCACTTACTCCATTTGGCAGGGTGAGCACTGATAAAGCACCTCAAGAAACATTCAATCTATTAATTGACCCTTTCTGTTTGACCATCAGTCTCAGGATGATAAGCTGTACTCATGTTTAACTCAGCACCAGTCTTGGAAATAAGAAATTTCCAGAATGCACAGGGTCGTTGTCACAAATGATCAACCTGGGCATACCATGCAACTTATACACATTGTCAAGGAAGATTTCAGCAACTTGTTGTGCATTAAAAAGGATGTGTGAGGCCCATGAAGTGGCCATATTTGGAGAATTTGTCAATGACTACCAATATGCAGTTGTACTGATATGATGAAGGAAGGCCAGAAATAAAATCCATAGAGACTGTATCCCATGCTTTAGGAGGAACTGGTAGGGGTGACAGGAGCCTAGGGTACTGTACCCTCTCAGGTTTAGCTTGCTGACAAACTATGTAAGATTGCACTTGAGGCTTAATGAATTTTTTCATACCAAGCCACCTGAAAAGAGGAATAATTCTCTTGTATGTAACAGGGAACCCAGAGTGGCCACCTACTGGGCTGGCATGAAAGGCAGTGAATATTTTAAGTTGCAAGACAGTGTCCTGACCAACCCAAATGCAGTTCTTATAACGCAGAATTCCTTGATGCAGAGAATATGGTGGTTTAGAATCAGGATCAATAGCTAGTTGTTGTAGTATGGCTTGAACTTCATGGTCTTGACTGTAGCTTGCAACAATTTCCTGCAACCATGTGGCCTGAGCACCAGAAATCTGATAAACCTGAGTCCCATCAGGAGGTCTCCTGGATAATGCATCGGCAGTAGAATTGGAAGTGCCCTGTTATATTGAATAGTGTAGTTCACACCAAACAGTTTGGTCAGACATTTCTGTTGCCAGGGAGTGTGTAATCTTTGGTCTTGCAGATGAGCCAAACTCTTCTGATCAGTTTTGATAAAAAATGGTTGGACCTACAGGTAAGATATCCATTGATCCACTGCTAGCAAAATTGCTAAGTATTCCTTCTCATAAACTGATAATCCTCTGTTTTTAACACCCAGAGCCTTGCTAAGATAATCCAGGGGGTGCCCCTGCTGCATTAATACAGCCCCAACACCGTAGTCACATGCATCAGTTTCAACAGTGAATGTTTTTGAAAAGTCAGGCACAGCCAAAACTGGGGCAGAGGTAAGAGCTTGTTTGAGTACTACAAAGGCTTCCTCAGTAATGCTGATCCAACAAATGGTGCCCCTTTTTATAGTAATTCAGTGAGAGGTTTAGCAATAATCCCATAGTGCTTGATGAACTTCCTGTAGTATCCACTGAGTCCAAGGAAACCCCTAAATTCCTTAACATTAGTTGGAGTAGGCCAATTCTGTACAACTGTTATTTTAGTAGGGTCTGTGGACACACCTTTAGCAGAAATGACATGTCCCAAGTAAGCAATTTCCTGTTGAGCAAATGCACACTTGGACATTTTCACCTTCCATTCTTTTTGTTTCAGAATTGTCAGAACCTGAGAAACATGCTCCAAATGTGCCTTAAATGTTTTGTTGAAAACTAGTATGTCATCAAAGAAACACAACACACACTTCCTGAGAAGAGGGGACACATCAAAGTTCATGGTCCTTGAAATGTTGCTGGAGCTCCAGTCAGACCAAATGCAACTACAAGGAACTCAAAGTGGCCATTGTGGGTCTGGAATGCAGTTTTGTACTCTTCTCCTCGAGCTAATCTGATTTGGTGAAATCCAGCTTTGAGGTCCAGGTTGGTAAACCAACATGCTCTAGTTAGTTCATCTAACAACTCATCTATGACTGGCAAAGGATACTTGCTCTTCGGAGTTATAGCATTCAGATGTCTGAAATCAACTACTAGCCTCCATTCTCCCTCCTCTTTTTTATTAACCATGAGAACAAGGGAAGAGAATGGGCTTTTGCTGGGTCTGATCATCCCCAAGGACAAGAGTTCTTCAATTTGCTTTTCTAATTCATCTTTAAGCCGAGGAGCAATTCTGTATGGTCTGACAAAAACTGGTCTTGCACCTGGAATTAGAGGAATATGGTGGTCTTGCATTCTCTTAGGAGGAAGGCCAGTGGGGGCCTGAAAAACTGTATGAAACTTGTCCAACAGGGTTTGCATCTCAGGACATACAGTTTGGTCAGTGGCACACTAAATGATTGATAATGACACAACTGTTAGAGCAAATTATGAAGGTAGAAGTCCTTGCAATGTCAATGTGCTCCCTTGATACCGAAAGGATAACCACTTCTGAACCCAGTCCACTTGCATAGGGCTATGCTTGCATAACCAATCTAGACCCAGTATTCCATCATATGTGGATAAAGGCTGTAATCTAAAATCTCAAGAGAACTGACTATCACAGCAACTCCACTGACACTGTTTCAGCATTTGGGAGCATTGCAAAGAAGTACCACCTACCACAGCAACTGAAAACACAGTTGTATCTTGTACATTCAGAAGAAGAGGAGCAAAAGCGCTGTCAATGAAGGAGTGGGTACTACCAGAGTCCACTAAGAAGATCAAGGAACGGTCCTGCAACTGTATTTCCAATTGAAGTGAAGGAGCATTGGGGTCCTTGCCAATCGCCGCTGTTGACAGGCGCATACTATGAACAGATGCCGATTTAGAGTCAGATAAGTCATACTGAACACTATCCATAGCCTGTACATGATCAATCAACTCCTGCACAAAATGTAACTGGACCGTGGACTTGCACACATGATCTCGTGACCATCGCTCCCCACAAATGAAACAAAGCCCTTTAGATTTGCGATAAGCGTGTAGAGCAGACCATTTATCATCAGAAGAGAAAGTTTTCGGAGTTTCACGCTGCCGCTTTTCTTCGGTTACACGGGGTTTGGGTGGAAGAGGAAGTGGGTGTGGTCCAGACCTCAATCCAGGAGAAGTGTTGATTGGTGTCACCCCTTCCCAAAGCTCTTCATTCAGCAACGTCAGATCATAAGCGGAGTCGGGATCCTTGGGTTTCTGGAGAGCGACAGCAACACGAATACGAGGCTTAAGACCATCCAGGAAACGCGTGGTGTAATGCAGGTGATTGGGAGCCTCTTCATACGCTGATAACTGGTCATACAAATAAGCAAACCGATCAACATAATCAACAACTGTACTGGTTTGCGAAATGCAAAACAACTGATGAAGCAGAGTCTGGTGTTGATTTCTGCTGAATCAACTCTGTAAGCTGCAGCAAAATTCAGACCAAGTTGCATGAGGAAATCTGCGTTCGCGTGGATTCTGACCAACGAGCTGCTGCTCCTTCGAACTGCGAGGTTGCCAGCAAAACCCATCTATGCTGAGGAGTGCACCAGAGTCTGAATTGATCCTCACAGTGGGACTGCCACAACCGCGGATTCGTGCCATCGAAACAAGGTAGATCAGCCCGAACATCAGACAAAAATGCATCAGCAGTATCTGGAAAATTCGAATCACGCCCAGGAGGAAATCGGGCAGGGAAATTGGAATCACGCGCACCTCTGCCCGGAGGAGGAACATAGGTTTTATGTGCCTTCCCCCAGTCTTCCTAGTCGATGTCGAGGGAGTCAGAAGCAGTACCGCGACCACTCCCAGCCAATCTAGATGACGAGGTATCGACGCGCCCTGGTGGTTCCTTCGGCCACTCACCACGGATCTGCTCGAGCTCGAGGTTGCACTCGTCGCGCACGCCATCAACCCGCGCCGACAGCAGGCCGTCGAGCGTGGTCGTGTTCGCCTGGATCAGCTTTTCAACCGCTTGGAGAAGATTCTCGTCGTGCTCCTTGAAGCGCTGATCCAGATCGGCGGTGAAGTCCGCCCGCAGAAGTACGTATACGCCGCGCCCGTCCTCGGACAGCTTGTCCATCGCCTCCGCTCGTCGCCGATCACGCCACCATGTCCCGTGGTGGTGCCACGGCAACTCCAGGACGAGATCTAGTGTTGGGATCAGCTTCAAGTTCAAATTCAGCTGTCCATGCGGTTCTAGTTGGAGGCAATGACTCTTGCTATTGGGCCTTTGAAGTTGATGGCCGGTTCTACACAAGGTTCTCATATATGCTTGAACTTGTTCAGACTCAACTGCACCTCGAGAAACATGGCACCCACAATTGCTCCACTTCAGAAGATGTGAGTGTTTGCACATAGGCATCTGATGTGACCTCATGTCTTATCGCCAAAAGTATGGTCAATAACACCAACCAGAGAACGACAGAAAAGTATGTAATTCCTGCCAAGTGCAATGAGAAAAAGAAACAGAAAGAAGCTACTGTTGGGCATGAAGGCAATCAAGAAATTGAATTGAGAGACAACTTTGTATGTTGTGGCAAGATGGCAACACGTATTTCTATTGGGCATGTTCAGCTTGTTGCAGCAGAGGACGTCGATCCACAATTTAGAACTCCATGCACGCAAACCCATCTACGTGAGCGTGGGAGTAGTACTAGTTGTTTTGGCCTTTTGTGATTAATGTGCCATATTTTTAAATTATTTAATTAGTGATTATTTAGGAGAGTTGGATTAGTACTAGTAGCAGACCATGGCTATGGTTAGGTTGGAGTCCAATTAGTATTCGGCCCATATAAAAGGAGTCCAGGTCGGTTGTACCTTGTGCCTGCGTGCACTATTAAAAGGGCCAGCTGGCCGTGTATCAAGAAGGTGAGGTTTTGGAGTTAATTAAACCAGAAAATCGCCGAGATGAGGTGGCGGCCAATTCTGTGTTCTTGCTTCTATTGAGAACCCATCGTGGTTTGTTCTTGTGCGTGTGGATTGGAGAGCTGCTCCAATTGCTACACGTGATCTGCTATCCAGGTGATTCCGGCCATCGTGGGGTTCGCTTGTTGTTTGGTTGGGTTTGCATCTTGGTAAACCTAATTCTAGATCGTTGTCAGGCTGCTATATATAAACTGTTTTTGAACGAAATACGCCGCAATAATAAAATTATTATTTATTTTCTTATATCATGATAAATGTTTATTATTCATGCTAGAATTGTATTAACCGGAAACATAATACATGTGTGAATACATAGACAAACAGAGTGTCACTAGTATGCCTCTGCTTGACTAGCTCGTGAATCAAAGATAGTTAAGTTTCCTAACCATAGACATGAGTTGTCATTTGATTAACGGGATCACATCGTTAGGAGAATGATGTGATTGACTTGACCCATTCCGTTAGCTTAGCATTTGATCGTTTAGTATGTTGTTATTGCTTTATTCATGACTTATACATGTTCCTACAACTATGAGATTATGCAACTCCCGTTTACCGGAGGAACACTTTGTGTGCTACCAAACATCATAACATAACTGGGTGAATATAAAGGAGCTCTACAGGTGTCTCCAAACGTACATGTTGAGTTGGCGTATTTCGAGATTAGGTTTTGTCACTCCGATTGTCGGAGAGGTATCTCTAGGCCCTCTCGGTAGTGCACATCACTATAAGCCTTGCAAGCAATGTAACTAAATGAGTTAGTTATGGAATGATGCATTACATAACGAGTAAAGAGACTTGCCGGTAACGAGATTTAACTAGGTATTGAGATACCGACGATCGAATCTCGGGCAAGTAACATATCGATGACAAAGGAACAACGATGTTGTTATGCGGTTTGACCGATAAAGATCTTCGTAGAATATGTAGGAGCCAATATGAGCATCCAGGTTCCGCTATTGGTTATTGACCGAAACGTGTTTCGTCATGTCTACATAGTTCTCGAACCCGTAGGGTCCGCACGCTTAAGGTTTCGGCGATGCTTTATTATGAGTTTATGAGTTTTGATGTACCGAAGGAGTTCAGAGTCCCGGATGAGATCGGGGACATGACGAGGAGTCTCGAAATGTTCGAGACGTAAAGATCGCTATATTGGACGACTATATTCGGACATCGGAAAGGTTCCGAGCGGTTCGGGTATTTTTCTGAGTACCAGGGAGTTACGGGAATACAGGGGAAGAAGTATATGGGCCTTATTGGGCTTTAGGGGAGATAGAGAGGCAGGCCGCGCCCCTTATAACCCACAAGTATAGGGGATCGCAACAGTTTTCGAGGGTAGAGTATTCAACCCAAATTTGTTGATTCGACACAAGGGGAGCCAAAGAATATTCTCAAGTATTAGCAGCTGAGTTGTCAATTCAACCACACCTGGAAACTTAGTATCTGCAGCAAGGTGTTTAGTAGCAAAGTATATGATAGTGGCGGTAACGGTAACAAAAGTAAAGACAGCAAAAGTAATGTTTTTGGTATTTTTGTAGTGATTGTAATAGTAGCAACGGAAAAGTAAATAAGCGTAAACCAGTATATGGAAAGCTCGTAGGCACCGGATCAGTGATGGATAATTATGCCGGATGTGGTTCGTCATGTAACAATCATAACATAGGGTGACACAGAACTAGCTCCAATTCATCAATGTAATGTAGGCATCTATTCTGTAAATAGTCATACGTGCTTATGGAAAAGAAACTTGCATGACATCTTTTGTCCTACCCTCCCGTGGCAGCGGGGTCCTATTGGAACTAAGGGATATTAAGGCCTCCTTTTAATAGAGAACCGGAACAAAGCATTAGCACATAGTGAATACATGAACTCCTCAAACTATGGTCATCACCGAGAAGTATCCCGATTATTGTCACTTTGGTTTGTCGGATCATAACACATAACAGGTGACTATAGACTTGCAAGATAGGATCGAGAACACACATATATACATGAAAACATAATAGGTTCAGATCTGAATTCATGGCACTCGGGCCCTAGTGACAAGCATTAAGCATAGCAAAGTCATAGCAACATCAATCTCAGAACATAGTGGATACTAGGGATCAAACCCTAACAAAGATAACTCGATTACATGATAAATCTCATCCAACCCATCACCGTCCAGCAAGCCTACGATGGAATTACTCACGCACGGTGGTGAGCATCATGAAATTGGTGATGGAGGATGGTTGATGATGATGACGACGATGATGAATCCCCCTCTTCGGATCCCCGAACGGACTCCAGATCGGCCCTCCCGAGAGAGATTAGGGCTTGGCGGCGGCTCCGTATCGTAAAACGCGATGATTTCTTCTCTCTGATTTTTTTCTCCCCGAAAGCCAATATATGGAGTTGGAGTTGGCGTCGGAGGGTCTCCGGGGGCCCACGAGGTAGGGGAGAGCGCCGGGGGGGGGGCGCCCCCCACCCTCGTGGACAGGGTGTGGGCCCCCTGGTCTTCATCTTTGGCGAGGATTTTTTATTATTTATTCTAAGATATTCCATGGAGTTTCAAGTCATTCCGAGAACTTTTGTTTTCTGCACATAAAACAACACCATGGCAATTCTGCTGAAAACAACGTCAGTCCGGGTTAGTTCCGTTCAAATCATACAAGTTAGAGTCCAAAACAAGGGCAAAAGTGTTTGGAAAAGTAGATACGACGGAGACGATCAACTCCCCAAGCTTAAACCCTTGCTTGTCCTCAAGCAATTCAGTTGACAAACTGAAAGAGAAAAGAAAAACTTTTACAAACTCGTTTGCTCTTGTTGTTGTACCTATGTCAAGCCAGATTCAGGTTTTCAGCAAAGATCATAACTAACCACATTTGCAATAACTCCTAGGTCTCATGTTTACTCATATCAATAACATAATCAGCTAGCAAGTCATAATAATAAATCTCGGATGACAACACTTTCTCAAAACAATCATAATATGATATAACAGGATGGTATCTCGCTAGCCCTTTCTGAGACCGCAAAACATAAATGCAGAGCACCTTCAAAGATCAAGGACTGACTAGACATTGTAATTCATGGTAAAAGAGATCCAACCATAGTCATACCCGATATAAATTAACTATAACGAATGCAAATGACAGCTGTGCTCTCCAGCTAGTGCTTTTTAATAAGAGGGTGATGACTCAACATAAAAGTAAATAGATAGGCCCTTCGCAGAGGGAAGCAGGGATTTGTAGAGGTGCCAGAGTTCGGTTTTGAAATAGAGATAAATTATATTTTGAGCGGCATACTTTCATTGTCAACATAACAACTAAGAGATGACGATATCTTCCATGCTAAACAAATTATAGGCGGTTCCCAAACAGAATGGTAAATTTTATACTCCCCCTCCTCCACAAGCATCAATCCATGGCTTGCTCGAAACAACGAGTGCCTCCAACATTTAACGGGTCCCAGGGGGAGTTTTGTTTGCAATTATTTTGATTTAGTTTTGCATAAAGCATGGGACTGGGCATCCCGGTGACCAGCCATTTTCTCGTGAGTGAGGAGCGGAGTCCACTCCTCTTGAGAATAACCCGCCTAACACGAAAGATAAGGGCAGCACTAGTTGATATATGAGCTATTCGAGCATGCAAAACAGAATGTTTATTTGAAGGTTTAGAGTTTGGCACATACAAATTTACTTGGAACGGCAGGTAGATACCGCATATAGGAAGGTATAGTGGACTCATATGGAATAACTTTGGGGTTTAAGGGATTGGATGCACAAGCAGTATTCCCACTTAGTACAAGTGAAGGCTAGCAAAAGACTGGGAAGCGACCAACTGGAGAGTGACAACAGTCATGAACATGCATTAAAATTAATAAACATTGAATACAAGCATGAGTAGGATATAATCCACCATGAACATAAATATCGTGAAGGCTATGTTGATTTGTTTCAACTACATGCGTGAACATGTGTCAAGTCAAGTCACTTAAATCATTCAAAGGAGGATACCAACCCATCATACCACATCATAATCATCTCAATAGCATGTTGGCACGCAAGGTAAACCATTATAACTCATAGCTAATCAAGCATGGCACAAGCAACTATGATCTCTAATTTCCATTGCAAACATGTTTATTCATAATAAGCTGAATCAAGAACGATGAACTCATCATATTTACAAAAACAAAAGAGGTCGAGTTCATACCAGCTTTTCCCATCTCAGTCAGTCCATCATATATAATCATAATTGCCTTTCACTTGCACGACCGAACGGTGTGAACAATAATAAGAGTGCACGTGCATTGGACTAAGCTGGAATCTGCGAGCATTCAATAAACAGGAGAAGACAAGGCAATATGGGCTCTTGGTTAAATCAACAATGATGCATATAAGAGCCACTTCAACAATTTAATCATGGTCTTCTCCTCTGACCCCAAAGAAAAGAAAGGAAATAAAAACTATTTACACGAGAAAGCTCCCAACAAGCAAAAGAAGAACAGGAAATATTTTTGGGTTTTCGTGTAATTACTACTACTACAGCAGGAAAAATAAACTACTACTAATTTTTTTGTTTTTTTCTTAAGGTTTATTAAACACACAAGAAGAAAGCAGGAAAAAGAAAATAAACTAGCATTGATATTACAGTGAAAGAGTATGAGCACCGACATCTAGCAATGAGTGTGTGTGAGCATAAATGTAATGTCGGTGAGAAGTACGTACTCCCCCAAGCTTAGGCTTTTGGCCTAAGTTGGTCTATTGCCAGGGATAGCCTGGCGGATACCCGTAGGTGTAGCTGGGGTCGTACTGCGATGCAGCGGCTATTGCCTCCTGAGCTGCAGCGTGGCGTCGAGCCGCCTCCGTTCTCCTCTCGTACTCATCTGCCTCCTCTCTGGTAATAATATATCTCCCTTTTGTCTGAAAATCAAAGAAGGCAGGAGCAGGAAGAGTAACATGGACAACATGCCGTTTGTTAAAGATTAGTCGATACTGGAGAGGTGGTTCAGTCCTCTCAACAAACGGGTGGGAAACCATAGAATCAAAATCTAAATAAGTAGGGGGCAACTCCATATCACCCTCACGAATGTCTATCTCAAGAAAATTAGCTAAGCGGGTTGCATAAATTTCTCCAAAGAAATCTCTGTTATGTCTATTATGATGCAACCTACGAGCTACAATGGCTCCCATATGATAAGATTGGTCTCCTAACACAGCACTTTTGAGCATGCTGAGATCAAGGGCACACATGTGACATGCTTCATCCTTAGCATTTATGCATCTACCTATGAAGAGAGCAAAATAATGTAAAGCAGGAAAGTGAATGCTCCCTATAGTGGCTTGTGTTATATCTCTAGATTCCCCCACAGTTACTCTAGCAAGAAAGTCTCTATATTCAGATTTAGGGGGATCCCTCATACTACCCCAAGATGGAAGTTTGCAAGCAAAAGTGAAAACCTCTAAGTCCATGGTATAAGATTTGTCATAAAGGTCAAACATGACTGAAGGAGAATTACGCGAAGATGAAAACTCAAACCTCCCCACAAATGAACTTGTGAGATCATGATATTGGGGGCATTTGTCAGCTTCAAAGTCCTCAAAACCGGCATTACACAAATATGCGTTAAATTCTTCTTTGATTCCCGCTTGGTCCATAAAATTTTCCGAAGGACATTCACAGGGCCTCACAGGAGCGTCTCTTGGTGGTTCCTCGTCAGCATCACGCATTGCAAGCCTGGGACCTTGCTTCCTTGAAGAACCACCTTGGAACATCTTCCTAAACATATTGTTTTCTCTGAAAAAATTCTGAAATTTTTAGTGACTTTAAACAAAAGTGAACCAACTTCAATTAAACTGATAGCAACTACTCATACAAGTGCCTAGAGCATATATCAAGCATTAGAACTACTTGGAACCATATAAATTTGACATGCAAGCTCAAGAACATGGTCACCTATGCAGCACAAATTTGCAAAGAATAAAGCACTAGAACAAAAACTAATTGGACCAATGGAGGAGTCACATACCAAGGAACAATCTCCCAAGCAGTTTTGCGAGAGGTGCTTTGAGCAAGGAGATCGAAAATCACAGCAAAAGTGGCTGGAACACGAGCTTGAGTTGGTTTTTCGGGTTTGTGTGAGGCAGAGGAAGAAGATGGGTGCAGGGATAAGTGGAGGAGGGCCACCGTGGGCCCACGAGGCAAGGGGCGAGCCCAGAGGGGTAGGGCGCGCCCTCCACCCTCGTGGCCAGGTGGCAGCTCCCCCCACGGTAATTTTTGCACTAAAAATCCTCAAATATTCCCGAAAAAATCATATTAAATTGGCATGGCATTCTGAGGACTTTTATTTTCGGGATATTTTTTATATTCCACGGATAAATCAGGAAACAGACAGAAAAATACTATTTTTGCTTTATTTCTACTAAAGAACAGAAAATATAAAGAGGGTACAGAAGGTTGTGCTTCTATTTTCATCCATCTCATGCTCATCAAAAAGAATCCACTAACAAGGTTGATCAAGTCTTGTTAACAAACTCATTCCGATTAACATGGAACCGGAGAAATTTTGAATAACACTATGTTACCTCAACGGGGATATGGACATCCCCAATAATAAGTATATCATATTTCTTTTTGACAGTAGGGAGAGGAAATTCAAAACCTCCAAATATTATCGATGGAATTTTTCCAATAGAGTTGATACTATGAACTTGAGGTTGTTTCCTCGGAAAGTGTACCGTATGCTCATTACCATTAACATGAAAAGTGACATTGCTTTTGTTGCAATCAATAACAGCCCCTGCAGTGTTAAGGAAAGGTCTTCCAAGAATAATAGACATACTATCGTCCTCGGGAATATCAAGAATAACAAAGTCCGTTAAAATAGTAACGTTTGCAACCACAACAGGCACATCCTCACAAATACCGACAGGTATAGCAGTTGATTTATCAGCCATTTGCAAAGATATTTCAGTAGGTGTCAACTTATTCAAGTCAAGTCTACGATATAAAGAGAGAGGCATAACACTAACACCGGCTCCAAGATCACATAAAGCAGTTTTAACATAATTTCTCTTAATGGAGCATGGTATAATAGGTACTCCTGGATCTCCAAGTTTCTTTGGTATTCCACCCTTAAAAGTATAATTAGCAAGCATGGTGGAAATTTCAGCTTCCGGTATCTTTCTTTTATTTGTAACAATATCTTTCATATATTTAGCATAAGGATTCATTTTGAGCATATCAGTCAATCGCATACGCAAAAAGATGGGTCTAATCATTTCAGCAAAGCGCTCAAAATCTTCATCATCCTTTTTCTTGGATGGTTTCCAAGGAAAAGGCATGGGTTTATGAACCCATGGTTCTCTTTCTTTACCATGTTTCCTAGCAACGAAGTCTCTTTTATCATAACGTTGATTCTTTGATTGTGGTTATCAAGATCAACAGCACGTTCAACTTCTACATCATTATCATTACTAGGTTGAGCATCATCATGAACATCATCATTAACATTTTCACTAGGTTCATGTTCATTACAGATTGTGTTTCAAAGATCGACATAGAGATATCATTTGGATTATCAGGTGGTTCAGCAATAGGTTCACTAGAAGTTTGCAAAGTCCTATCATTTTTCTTTTTCTTCCTTTTAGAAGAACTAGGCATATCAATATTATTTCTCTGAGAATCTTGCTCGATTCTCTTAGGGTGGCCTTCAGGATACAAAGGTTCCTGAGTCATTCTATCAGTTCTAGTAGCCACTCTAACAGCATAATCATTTTTCTTACTATTCATTTCATCAAGCACTTCTTTCTGAGCTTTAAGTACTTGCTCTACTTGAGTGGTAACCATAAAAGCATGTTTGCTAACAAGTTTAAGTTCACCTCTAATATTAGCCATATAATCACTCAAGCGTTTAATCATAAAAGTATTCTGTTTTAATTATCTACCAAAATAAGCATTAAAGTCATCTTGCTTAAACATAAAGTTATCAAACTCATCCAAGCACTGACTAGCAATTTTAGTAGGAGGTACTTTAGCTTTATCATATCTATAGAGAGAATTTACCTTTACTACCTGTGTCGGGATTTCGAGATCAGGAGGTTCTTCAGTGAATAAAGGATTGAGATCATACACTTCTTCAACAGGCGGTAGATTAATACCATGTATTTCTTCAATAGGAGGTAAATTCTTGACATCTTCAGCTTTAATACCTTTTTCTTTCATAGATTTCTTTGCCTCTTGCATATCTTCGGGACTGAGAAATAGAACACCTCTCTTCTTCGGAGTTGGTTTAGGAATAGGCTCAGTAATTGGCTCAGGAGCTGGCTCGGGAGTTGGCTCAGGAGGTGCCCAATTATTTTCATTTGTCAACATATTATTCAATAGAATTTCAGCTTCATCCGGTGTTCTTTCCCTGAAAAGAGAACCAGCACAACTATCCAGGTAATCTCTGGAAGCATCGGTTAGTCCATTATAAAAGATATCAAGTATTTCATGTTTCTTAAGAGGATGATCAGGCAAAGCATTAAGTAACTTGAGAAGCCTCCCCCAAGCTTGTGGGAGACTCTCTTCTTTAATTTGCACAAAGTTGTATATTTCCCTCAAATCAGCTTGTTTCTTATGAGCAGAGAAGTAATAAATCATATCCCGGGGATTACTGACACAACCAGGATCAAGAGAATTAAACCATATCTTAGCATCACCCTTTAATGAGAATGGAAATATTTTGAGTATATAAAAGTAGCACGATCTCTCATCATTAGTAAACAGGGCAGCTATATCATTTAACTTAGTAAGATGTGCCACTACAGTTTCAGATTCATAGCCATAAAAAGGATCATATTCAACCAAGGTAATTATATCAGGATCAACAGAAAATTCATAATCCTTATCAGGAACACAGATAGGTGAAGTAGCAAAAGCAGGGTCAGGTCTCATCCTATCTCTAAGAGATTCTTTACTCCATTTAACTAGCAGCCTCTTAAGTTCATATCTATCCTGGCAAGCAAAAATAGCTGCAGAAGATTCTACATCAAAAAGATAACCCTCAGGAATATCAGGAATATCCTCATCATCACTTTCATCATTGTATTCAGTTTCAATAGTTTCTCTTTCTCTAGACCTAGAAATTTGTTCATCTAGAAATTCACCAAGGGGCACAGTAGTATCAAGCATAGAAGTAGTTTCATCATAAGTATCATGCATAGCAGAAGTGGCATCATCAATAACATGCGACATATCGGAACGAATAGCAGAAGCAGGTTTAGGTGTCGCTAGCTTACTCATAATGAAGGTGAATCAAGTGCGAGCTAGATGGCAGTTCCTTACCTCCCTCGTAGTTGAGGGATAAATTGTTGTCTTAGCGTCTTTCAAGTTCTTCATAGTGTCCAACAGATATAAATCCCAAGTGACTCAAAGAATAGAGCTATGCACCCCGGCAACGGCGCCAGAAAAAGGTCTTGATAACCCACAAGTATAGGGCATCGCAACAGTTTTCGAGGGTAGAGTATTCAACCCAATTTTGTTGATTCGACACAAGGGGAGCCAAAGAATATTCTCAAGTATTAGCAGCTGAGTTGTCAATTCAACCACACCTGGAAACTTAGTACCTGCAGCAAGGTGTTTAGTAGCAAAGTAATATGATAGTGGCGGTAACGGTAACAAAAGTAAAGACAGCAAAAGTAATGTTTTTGGTATTTTTGTAGTGATTGTAACAGTAGCAAGGGAAAAGTAAATAAGCGTAAACCAGTATATGGAAAGCTCGTAGGCACCGGATCAGTGATGGATAATTATGCCGGATGTGGTTCGTCATGTAACAGTCATAACATAGGGTGACACAGAACTAGCTCCAATTCATCAATGTAATGTAGGCATGTATTCCGTAAATAGTCATACGTGCTTATGGAAAAGAACTTGCATGACATCTTTTGTCCTACCCTCCCGTGGCAGCGGGGTCCTATTGGAACTAAGGGATATTAAAGCCTCCTTTTAATAGAGAACCAGAACAAAGCATTAGCACATAGTGAATACATGAACCCCTCAAACTATGGTCATCACCAAGAAGTATCCCGATTATTGTCACTTCGGGGTTGTAGGATCATAACACATAACAGGTGACTATAGACTTGTAAGATAGGATCAAGAACATATATTCATGAAAACATAATAGGTTCAGATCTGAATTCATGGCACTCGGGCCCTAGTGACAAGCATTAAGCATAGCAAAGTCATAGCAACATCAATCTCAGAACATAGTGGATACTAGGGATCAAACCCTAACAAAGCTAACTCGATTACATGATAAATCTCATCCAACCCATCACCGTCCAGCAAGCCTACGATGGAATTACTCACGCACGGCGGTGAGCATCATGAAATTGGTGATGGAGGATGGTTGATGATGACGATGGCGACGAATCCCCCTCTCCGGAGCCCCGAACGGACTCCAGATCAGCCCTCCCGAGAGAGATTAGGGCTTGGCGGCGGCTCCATATCGTAAAACGCGATGATTTCTTCTCTCTAATTTTTTTCTCCCCGAAAGCCAATATATGGAGTTGGAGTTGGCGTCGGAGGGTCTCCAGGGGGCCCACGAGGTAGGGGGGCGCGCCCCCACCCTCGTGGACAGGGTGTGGGCCCCCTGTTCTTCATCTTTGGCGAGGATTTTTTATTATTTATTCTAAGATATTCCGTGGAGTTTCAGGTCATTCCGAGAACTTTTGTTTTCTGCACATAAAACAACACCATGGCAATTCTGCTGAAAACAACGTCAGTCCGGGTTAGTTCCATTCAAATCATACAACTTAGAGTCCAAAACAAGGGCAAAAGTGTTTGGAGAAGTAGATATGATGGAGACGTATCACCCCTCCCCCCAATGACTAGTCCGAATTGGACTAGGGGAGGGGCGGCACCCCCTCATTCCTTCTCTTCCCTCTCCCCCTTCCTTGTCTCCTACTCCTACTACATGGAAGGGGAGGAATCCTACTCCCGGTGGGAATAGGACTCCTCCAGGGCGCGCCATAGGGGCCGACCCTCTCCCCCTCCTCCACTCCTTTATAAACTGGGGCAGGGGGGCACCCCATAGACACAACAATTGATCTCTTGATCTCTTAGCCGTGTGCGGTGCCCCCCTCCACCATAGTCCTCCTCGATAATATTGTAGCGGTGCTTAGGCGAAGCCCTGCGACGGTAGTGAAGGAAATATGCCCTAGAGGCAATAATAAAGTTATTATTTATTTCCTCATATCATGATAAATGTTTATTATTCATGCTAGAATTGTATTAACCGGAAACATGATACATGTGTGAATACATAGACAAACATATAGTCACTAGTATGCCTCTACTTGACTAGCTCATTAATCAAAGATGGTTATGTTTCCTAACCATAGACATGTGTTGTTATTTGATTAATGGGATCACATCATTAGGAGAATGATGTGATTGACATGACCCATTCCGTTAGCCTAGCACTTGATCGCTTAGTATATTGCTATTGCTTTCTTCATGACCTATACATGTTCCTGTAACTATGAGATTATGCAACTCCCGTTTACCGCAGGAACACTTTGGGTGCTACCAAACGTCACAACGAATCGGGTGATTATAAAGGAGTACTACAGGTGTCTCCAAAGGTACATGTTGGGTTGGCGTATTTCGAGATTAGGTTTTGTCACTCCGATTGTCGGAGAGGTATCTCTGGGCCCTCTCGGTAATACACATCACATAAGCCTTGCAAGCATTGCAACTAATAAGTTAGTTGCGAGATGATGTATTACGGAACGAGTAAAGAGACTTGCCAATAACGAGATTGAACTAGGTATTGGATACCGACGATCGAATCTTGGGCAAGTAACATACCGATGACAAAGGGAACAACGTATGTCGTTATGCGGTTTGACCGATAAAGATCTTCGTAGAATATGTAGGAACCAATATGGGCATCCAGGTTCCGCTATTGGTTATTGACCGAGAATAGTTCTAGGTCATGTCTACATAGTTCTCGAACCCGTAGGGTCCGCACGCTTAACGTTATGATGACAGTTTTATTATGAGTTTAAAAGTTTTGATGTACGAAGTTTGTTCGAGTCCCGGATGTGATCACGGACATGACGAGGAGTCTCAAATGGTCGAGACATAAAGATTGATATATTGAAGCCTATGTTTGGACTTGAATAGTTCGGGTGAAATCGGATTTTACCGAACACCGGGGTTACGGAACCTCCCGGGGTTAATGGGCCTTAGTGGGCCATGAGGGAGAAGAGGAGGGCCGGCCAGGGCAGGCGCCCCCCCCTAGTCCGAATAGGACAAGGAAGGGGCGGCGCCTCTTCTCTTTCCCTCCCCAAGTCCTAATCCAACTAGGAAAGGGGGGAGTCCTACTCGGTGGGAGTAGGACTCCTCGCCGCCTCCTCCTAGGGCCGGCCGCACCCCCTTGCTCCTTTATATATGGGGCAGGGGCACCCTAGAACACACAAGTTGATCTACGGATCGTTCCTTAGCCGTGTGCGGTGCCCCCATCCACCATATTCCACCTCGGTCATATCGTCGTAGAGTTTAGGCGAAGCCTTGCGCCGGTAGAGCATCATCATCGTCACCACGCCGTCGTGCTGACGGAACTCATCCCCGACACTTTGCTGGATCGGAGTCCGGGGATCGTCATCGAGCTGAACGTGTGCTGAACTCGGAGGTGCCGTACGTTCGGTACTTGGATCGGTCCGATCATGAAGACGTACGACTACATCAACCGCATTGTCATAATGCTTCCGCTTACGGTCTACGAGGGTACGTGGACAATACTCTCCCCTCTCGTTGCTATGCCATCACCATGATGTTGCGTGTGCGTAGGAATTTTTTTGAAATTACTACGTTCCCCAACAGTGGCATCCGAGCCTGGTTTTATGCGTTGATGTTATATGCACGAGTAGAACACAAGTGAGTTGTGGGCGATACAAGTCATACTGCTTACCAGCATCTCATACTTTGGTTCGGCGGTATTGTGAGATGAAGCGGCCCGGACCGACATTACGCGTACGCTTACGCGAGACTGGTTTCACCGCTGCGAGTACTCGTTGCTTAAAGGTGACTGGCGGGTGTCTGTCTCTCTCACTTTAGTTGAACCGAGTATGGCTACGCACGGTCCTTGCGAAGGTTAAAACAGCACCAACTTGACAAACTATCGTTGTGGTTTTGATGCGTAGGTAAGAACGGTTCTTGCTCAGCCCGTAGCAGCCACGTAAAAACTTGCAACAACGAAGTAGAGGATGTCTAACTTGTTTTTGCAAGGCATGTTGTGATGTGATATGGTCAAGACGTGATGCTATATTTTATTGTATGAGATGATCATGTTTTGTAACCGAGTTATCGGCAACTGGCAGGAGCCATATGGTTGTCGCTTTATTGTATGAAATGCAAACGCCATGTAATTGCTTTACTTTATCACTAAGCGGTAGCGATAGTCGAGAAGCAATAGTTGGCGAGACGACAACGATGCTACGATGGAGATCAAGGTGTCGCTACCGGTGACGATGGTGATCACGACGGTGCTTGGAGATGGAGATCACAAGCACAAGATGATGATGGCCATATCATATCACTTATATTGATTGCATGTGATGTTTATCCTTTATGCATCTTATCTTGGTTTGATTGACGGTAGCATTATAAGATGATCTCTCACTAAATATCAAGAAGTGTTCTCCCGAGTATGCACCGCTAGAAAGTTCTTCGTCTTTGAGACACCACGTGATGATCGGTGTGATAGGCTCTACGCTCAAATACAACGGGTGCAAAACAGTTGCACACGCGAATACTCAGGTCAAACTTGACGAGCCTAGCATATACAGATATGGCCTCGAACACGGAGACCGAAGGTCGAACGTGAATCATATAGTAGATATGATCAACATAGTGATGTTCTCCATTGAAACTACTCCATCTCACGTGATGATCGGACATGGTTTAGTTGATTTGGATCACGTAATCACTTAGATGACTAGAGAGATGTCTATCTAAGTGGGACTCATTAAGTAATATGATTAATTGAACTTAAATTTATCATGAACTTAGTACCGATAGTATTTTGCTTGTCTATGTTTACTGTAGATAGATGGCTCGTCTTTGTTGTTCCGTTGAATTTTAATGCGTTCCTTGAGAAAGCAAAGTTGAAAGATGATGGTAGCAATTACACGGACTGGGTCCGTAACTCGAGGATTATCCTCATTGCTGCACGAAGAATTACGCCCCGAAGCACCGCTGGGTGCCAGCCTGCTTCTTGATGTAACCGACGACGTTAAGAACGTCTGGCAGAGCAAAGCTGATGACTACTCGATAGTTCAGTGTGCCATGCTTTACGGCTTAGAACCGGGCCTTCAACGACGTTTTGAACGTCATGGAGCATATGAGATGTTCCAGGAGTTGAAGTTAATATTTCAAGCAAATGCCCGGATTGAGAGATATGAAGTCTCCAATAAGTTCTATAGCTGCAAGATGGAGGAGAATAGTTCATCGGTGAACACATACTCAAAATGTCTGGGTATAATAATCACTTGATTCAAGCGGGAGTTAATCTTCCGATGATAGTGTCATTGATGAATTCTTCAATCACGCCACCAAGCTACAAGAGCTTCGTGATGAACTATAATATGCAAGGGATGGACAAGTCTATTCCGAGCTCTTCGCAATGCTAAAAGCAGCGGAGGTAGAAATCAAAAGGAGCATCAAGTGTTGATGGTTAACAAGACCACCAGTTTCAAGAAAAGGGCAAAGGGAAGAAGAAGGGAACTTCAAGAAGAACAGCAAACAAGTTGCTGCTCAAGAGAAGAAACCCAAGTCTGGACCTAAGCACGAGACTGGTGCTTCTCTGCAAGCGATCGACTTTCGAAGCGGAACTGCCCCAAGTATTTGGCGGATAAGAAGGATGGCAAAGTGAACAAAGGTATATGTGATATACATGTTATTGATGTGTACCTTACTAATACTCGCAGTAGTACCTGGTATTTGATACTGGTTCATTGCTAATATTTGCAACTCAAAGCAGAACTACGGATTGCGAAGATTGGCTAAGGACGAGGTGACGGCTTGGCGTGGGAAATGGTTCCAAAGTCGATGTGATCGCGGTCGGCACGCTACCTCTACATCTACCATCGGGATTAGTTTTAGACCTAAATAATTGTAATTTGGTGCGGCGTTAAGCATGAACATTATATCTGGATCTTGTTTGATGCGAGACGGTTATTCATTTAAGTCGAGAATAATGGTTGTTCTATTTATATGAATAATATCTTTTATGGTCATGCACCCTTGAAGAGTGGTCTATTTTATTAAATCTCGATAGTAGTAATACACATATTCATAGTGTTGAAACCAAAAGATACAGAGTTGATAATGATAGTGCAACTTATTTGTGGCAATTGCCGTTTGGGTCATATCGGTGTAAAACGCATGAAGAAACTCCATACTGATGGGCTTTTGGAATCACTTGATTATGAATCACTTGGTACTTGCGAACCGTGCCTCATGGGCAAGATGACTAAAACGCCGTTCTCCGGAACTATGGAGCGAGCAACTGATTTGTTGGAAATCATACATACTGATGTTTGTGGTCCAATGAATGTTGAGGCACGCGCCGGGTATCGTTATTTTCTCACCTTCACAGATGATTTGAGCAGATATGGGTATATCTACTTGATGAAACATAAGTCTGAAACATTTGAAAAGTTGAAAGAATTTCAGAGTGAAGTGGAAAATCATCGTAACAAGAAAATAAAATTTCTACGATCTGATCATGGAGGAGAATATTTGAGTTACGAGTTTGGTTTACATTTGAAACAATGCGGAATAGTTTCGCAACTCACGCCACCCGGAACAACACAACGAAATGGTGTGTCCGAACGTCATAATCGTACTTTACTAGATATGGTGCGATCTATGATGTCTCTTACTGATTTACCGCTATCGTTTTGGGGTTATGCTTTACATACGGCCGCATTCACGTTAAATAGGGCACCATCAAAATTCGTTGAAATGACACCTTATGAACTATGGTTTGGCAAGAAACCAAAGTTGTCGTATCTTAAAGTTTGGGGCTGCGATGCTTATGTGAAGAAACTTCAACCAGATAAGCTCGAACCTAAATCGGAGAAATGTGTCTTCATAGGATACCCAAAAGAGACTATTGGGTACACCTTCTATCACAGATCTGAAGGCAAGATTTTCGTTGCTAAATTCGGATCCTTTCTAGAAAAAGAGTTTCTCTTGAAAGAAGTGAGTGGGAGAAAAGAAGAACTTGATGAGATAACTGTATCTGCTCCCTTATTGGAAAGTAGTTCATCACAAGAACCGGTTCTGTGACAACCACACCAATTAGTGAGGAAGCTAATGATATTGATCATGAAACTTCAGATCAAGTTTCTCTTGAACTCACGAGGTCAACTAGAGTAAGATCCGCACTGAGTGGTACGGTAATCCTATTCGGAAGTCATGTTACTTGACCATGGCGAACCTACAAACTATGAAGAAGCGATGGTGAGCCCAGATTCCGCAAAATGGCTGGAAGCCATGAAATCTGAGATGGGATCCATGTATGAGAACAAAGTATGGACTTTGGTTGACTTGCCCGATGATCGGCAAGCCATTGAGAATAAATGGATCTTTAAGAAGAAGACTGACACTAATGGTAATGTAACTGTCTATAAAGCTCGACTTGTTGCAAAAGGTTTTTGACAAGTTCAAGGGGTTGACTACGATGAGACTTTCTCACCCGTAGCGATGCTTAAGTCTGTCCGAATCATGTTAGCAATTGCTGCATTTTATGATTATGAAATTTGGCAAATGGATGTCAAAACTACATTCTTGAATGGATTTCTAGAAGAAGAGTTGTATATGATGCAACCAGAAGGTTTTGTTGATCCAAAAGGTGCTAACAAAGTGTGCAAGCTCCAGCGATCAATTTATGGTCTGGTGCAAGCCTCTCGGAGTTGGAATAAACGCTTTGATAGTGTGATCAAAGCATATGGTTTTATCTGACTTTTGGAGAAGCCTGTATTTACAAGAAAGTGAGTGGGAGCTCAGAGCATTTCGATATTATATGTGGACGACATATTATTAATTGGAAATGATATAGAATTTCTGGATAGCATAAAAGGATACTTGAATAAAAGTTTTCAATGAAAGACCTCGGTGAAGTTGCTTACATATTGGGCATCAAGATCTATAGAGATAGATCAAGACGCTTGATTGGACTTTCACAAAGCACATACCTTGATAAAGTTTTGAAAAAGTTCAAAATGGATCAGCAAAGAAAGGATTTTTACCTGTGTTACAAGGTGTGAAATTGAGTCGACTCAATGCCCCACCACAGCAGAAGATAGAGAGAAAATGAAAGATGTTCCTATGCTTCAGCCATAGGCTCTATCATGTATGCAATGCTGTGTACCAGACCGACGATGCTTAGCAATAAGCTTGGCAGGAAGGTACCAAAGTAATCCAGAGTGGATCATCGGACAGGGTCAAGAACATCCTGAAATACCGAAAAGGACTAAGGATATGTTTCTCGATATGGAGGTGACAAAGAGCTAGTCGTAAATGGTTACGCCGATGTAAGCTTTGACACTGATCCGGACGATTCTAAATCGCAAACCGGATCGTGTTTTTATTAAACGGTGGAGATGTCGGTTGGTGCAGTTCTAAACAAAGCGTCGTGGCGGGATCTACATATGAAGCGGAGTACATAGCTGCTTCGAAGCAGCAAATGAAGGAGTCTGGATGAAAAGTTCATTTCCGATCTAGGTGTCATACCTAGTGCATCGGGACCAATGAGGATCTTCCGTGACAATCTTGGTGCAATTGCCTTGGCAAAGGAATCCAGATTTCACAAGAGGACCAAGCATATCAAGAGACGCTTCAATTCCATCCGGGACCAAGTCCGGTGGGAGACATAGCGATTTGCAAGATACATATGGATCTGAATGTTGCAGACCGTTGACTAAGCCTCTTCCACGAGCAAAACATGATCAGCACCAAGACTCCATGGGTGTTAGAATCATTCTTGTGTAATCTAGATTATTGACTCTAGTGCAAGTGGGAGACTGAAGGAAATATGCCCTAGAGGCAATAATAAAGTTATTATTTATTTCCTCATATCATGATAAATGTTTATTATTCAACTTGACTAGCTCATTAATCAAAGATGGTTATGTTTCCTAACCATAGATATGTGTTGTTATTTGATTAATGGGATCACATCATTAGGAGAATGATGTGATTGACATGACCCATTCCGTTAGCCTAGCACTTGATCGTTTAGTATATTGCTATTGCTTTCTTCATGACCTATACATGTTCTCGTAACTATGAGATTATGCAACTCCGTTTACGGAGGAACACTTTGGTGCTACCAAACGTCACAACGTAATCGGGTGATTATAAAGGAGTACTACAGGTGTCTCCAAAGGTACATGTTGGGTTGGCGATTTTGAGATTAGGTTTTGTCACTCCGATTGTCGGAGAGGTATCTCTGGGCCCTCTCGGTAATACACATCACATAAGCCTTGCAAGCATTGCAACCAATAAGTTAGTTGCGAGATGATGTATTACGGAACGAGTAAAGAGACTTGCCAGTAACGAGATTGAACTAGGTATTGGATACCGACGATCGAATCTCGGGCAAGTAACATACCGATGACAAAGGGTACAACGTATGTCGTTATGCGGTTTGACCGATAAAGATCTTCGTAGAATATGTAGGAACCAATATGGGCATCCAGGTTCCGCTATTGGTTATTGACCGAGAATAGTTCTAGGTCATGTCTACATAGTTCTCGAACCCGTAGAGTCCGCACGCTTAACGTTACGATGACAGTTTTATTATGAGTTTATAAGTTTTGATGTACCGAAGTTTGTTCAGAGTCCCGGATGTGATCACGGACATGACGAGGAGTCTCGAAATGGTCGAGACATAAAGATTGATATATTGGAAGCCTATGTTTGGACTTGGAATAGTTCCGGGTGAAATCGGGATTTTACCGAACACCGGGGGGTTACCGGAACCCTCCCGGGGTTAATGGGCCTTAGTGGGCCATGAGGGAGAAGAGGAGGGCCGGCCGGGGCAGGCGCGCGCCTCCCCTAGTCCGAATAGGACAAGGAAGGGGGCGCCCCTTTCTCTTCCCTCCCCCAAGTCCTAATCCAACTAGGAAGGGGGAGTCCTACTCGGTGGGAGTAGGACTCCTCCCGCCTCCTCCTAGGGACGGCCGCACCCCTTGCTCCTTTATATACGGGGCAGGGGCACCCAGAACACACAAGTTGATCTAAGGATCGTTCCTTAGCCGTGTGCGGTGCCCCCTCCACCATATTCCACCTCGGTCATATCGTCGCGGAGTTTAGGCGAAGCTCTGCGCCGTAGAGCATCATCATCGCCACCACGCCGTCGTCGTCGACGGAACTCATCCCGACACTTTGCTGGATCGAGTCCGGGATCGCCATCGAGCTGAACGTGTGCTGAACTCGGAGGTGCCGACGCTCGGTACTTGGATTGGTCGGATCGTGAAGACGCACGACTACATCAACCGCGTTGTCATAACGCTTCGCCACGGTCTCACGAGGGTACGTGGACAATACTCTCCCCTCTCGTTGCTATGCCATCACCATGATCTTGCGTGTGCGTAGGAATTTTTTTAAAATTACTATGTTCCCCAACAGGTAGAACATCAAGATCGTCACCACGCCGTCATGCTGACGGAACTCTCCCTCGACACTCGGCTGGATCGGGGTTCGAGGGACGTCATCGAGTTGAACCTGTGCTAGAACTCGGAGGTGCCGTAGTTTCGGTGCTTGATCGGTCGGGCCGTCAAGACGTACGACTACATCAACCGCGTTGTTCTAACTCTTCCGCTTTCGGTCTACGAGGGTACGTAGATAACACTCTCCCCTCTCGTTGCTATGCATCACCATGATCTTGTGTGTGCGTAGGAAAATTTTGAAATTACTACGTTCCCCAACAGTGGCATCCGAGCTTGGTTTTATGCGTAGATGTTATATGCACGAGTAGAACACAAGTGAGTTGTGGGCGATACAAGTCATACTGCTTAGCAGCATGTCATACTTTGGTTCGGCGGTATTGTTGGATGAAGCGGCCCGGACCGACATTACGCGTACGCTTACACGAGACTGGTTCTACCGACGTGCTTTGCGCACAGGTGGCTGGCGGGTGTCAGTTTCTCCAACTTTAGTTGAACCGAGTGTGGCTACGCCCGGTCCTTGCGAAGGTTAAAACAGCACTAACTTGACGAACTATCGTTGTAGTTTTGATGCATAGGTAAGAACGGTTCTTGCTCAGCCCGTAGCAGCCACGTAAAATTTGCAACAACAAAGTAGAGGATGTCTAACTTGTTTTTGCAGGGCATGTTGTGATGTGATATGGTCAAGACGTGATGCTATATTTTATTGTATGAGATGATCATGTTTTGTAACCGAAGTTATCGGCAATCGGCAGGAGCCATATGGTTGTCGCTTATTGTATGAAATGCAAGCGCCTGTAATTGCTTTACTTTATTACTAAGCGGTAGCGATAGTCGAGAAGCAATAGATGGCTAAACGACAACGATGCTACGATGGAGATCAAGGTGTCGCGCGGTGACGATGGTGATCATGATGGTGCTTCGGAGATGGAGATCACAAGCACAAGATGATGATGGCCATATCATATCACTTATAATGATTGCATGTGATGTTTATCCTTTATGCATCTTATCTTGCTTTGATTGACAGTAGCATTTTAAGATGATCTCTCACTCATTATCAAGAAGTGTTCTCCCGAGTATGCACCGCTGCGAAAGTTCTTCGTCGAGACACCACGTGATGATCGGGTGTGATAGGCTCTACGCTCAAATACAACGGTGCAAAACAGTTGCACACGCGAATACTCAGGTTAAACTTGACGAGCCTAGCATATACAGATATGGCCTCGGAACATGGAGACCGAAAGGTCGAGCGTGAATCATATAGTAGATATGATCAACATAGTGATGTTCACCATTGAGAACTACTCCATCTCACGTGATGATCAGACATGGTTTAGTTGATTTGGATCACGTGATCACTTAGATGACTAGAGAGATGTCTGTCTAAGTGGGAGTTCTTAAGTAATATGATTAATTGAACTTAAATTTATCATGAACTTAGTCCTGGTAGTATTTTGCAAATTATATTGTAGATCAATAGCTCGCGTTGTTGCTTTCATATGTTTATTTTGATATGTTCCTAGAGAAAATTGTGTTGAAAGATGTTAGTAGCAATGATGCGGATTAGATCCGTGATCTGAGGTTTATCCTCATTGCTGCACAGAAGAATTATGTCCTTGATGCACCGCTAGGTGACAGACCTATTGCAGGAGCAGATGCAGACGTTATGAACGTTTGGCTAGCTCAATATGATGACTACTTGATAGTTTAGTGCACCATGCTTAACGGCTTAGAATCGGGACTTTAAAGACGTTTTGAACGTCATGGACCATATGAAGATGCTCCAGGAGTTGAAGTTAATATTTCAAGCAAATACCCGAGTTGAGAGATATGAAGTCTCCAACAAGTTCTATAGCTAAAAGATGGAGGAGAATCGCTTAACTAGTGAGCATGTTCTCATATTGTCTGGGTACTACAATCGCTTGAATCAAGTGGGAGTTAATCTTCCAGATAAGATAGTGATTGACAGAGTTCTCTAGTCACCATCACCAAGTTACTAGAACTTCATGATGAACTATAGTATGCAAGGGATGACGAAAACGATTCCCGAACTCTTCGTGATGTTCAAATCGACGAAGGTAGAAATCAAGAAAGAGCATCAAGTGTTGATGATTGACAAGACCACTAGTTTCAAGAAAAGGGCAAAGGGAAAGAAAGGGAACTTCAAGTAGAATGGCAAGCAAGTTGTCACTCCCGCGAAGAAGCCCAAAGCTAGACCAAAACCTGAAACTGAGTGCTTCTACTGCAAAGGAAATGGTCACTGGAAGTGGAAATGCCCTGAATATTTGGTAGATAAGAAGGATGGCAAAGTGAACAAGGGTATATTTGATATACAGGTTATTCATGTGTACCTTACTAGTGTTTATAGTAGACCCTGAGTATTCGATACTTGTTCGGTTGCTAAGATTAGTAACTCGAAACAGGAGTTACAGAATAAACAGAGACTAGTTGAAGAGGAAGTGACGATGAGTGTTGGAAGTAGTTCAAGATTGATATGATCATCATCACACACTCCCTATACTTTCGGGATTAGTGTTAAACCTAAATAAATGTTATTTGGCGTTTGCGTTGAGCATGAATATGATTTGATCATGTTTATTGCAATACGGTTATTCATTTAAAGTCAGAGAATAATTGTTATTCTGTTTACATGAATAAAACCTTCAATGGTCATACACCCAATGAAAATAGTTAGTTGGATCTCGATCGTAGTAATACACATATTCATAATGTTGATGCCAAAAGATGCAAAGTTAATAATGATAGTGCAACTTATTTGTGGCACTGCCGTTTGGGTAATATCTGTGTAAAGCGCATGAAGAAACTCCATAAAGATGGATTTTTGGAATCACTTGGTTATGAATCATTTGATGCTTGCGAACCGTGCCTTTTGGGCAAGATGACTAAAACTCCGTTCTACGGAACAATGGAACGAGCTACTGACTTGTTGGAAATAATACATACCGATGTATGCAGTCCGATGAGTGTTAAGGCTCGCGGTGGGTATCGTTATTTTCTTACCTTCATAGATGATTTGAGCAGATATGGGTATATCTACTTGATGAAACATAAGTCTGAAACATTTGAAAAGTTCAAAGAATTTCAGAGTGAAGTGGAAAATCATCGTAACAAGAAAAATAAAAGTTTCTACGATCTGATCGTGGAGACGAATATGTGAGTTACGAGTTTGGTCTTCATTTAAAACAATGTGAAATAGTTTCGCAACTCACGCCACCTGGAACACCACAATGTGATGGTGTGTCCGAACATCGTAATCGTACTTTACTAGATATGGTGCGATCAATGATGTCTCTTACCGATTTATCAATATCGTTTTGGGGTTATGCATTAGAGATAGCTGCATTCACGTTAAATAGGGCACCATCTAAATCCATTGAGACGACACCGTATGAACTATGGTTTAGCAATAAACCTAAGCTGTCGTTTCTTAAAAGTTTGGAGTTGCAATGCTTATGTGAAAAAAGTTTCAACCTGATAAGATCGAACCCAAATCGGAGAAATACATCTTCATAAGATACCCAAAGAAAACTGTTGGGTACACCTTCTATCACAGATCCGAGGGCAAGATATTCGTTGCTAAGATGGATCCTTTCTAGAAAAGGAGTTTCTCTTAAAGGAAGTGAGTGGGAGGAAAGTAGAGCTTGATAAGGTAATTGTACCTTCTACCGAATTGGAAAGTAGTTCATCACAGAAATCAGTTCCAGTGATGACTACACCAATCAGTGAGGAAGCTAATGATATTGCTCATGGAACTTCAGATCAAGTTACTACAGAACCTCATAGGTCATCTAGAGTAAGATCTGCACCAGAGTGGTACGGTAATCCTATTCTGGAAGTCATGTTACTTGACCATAGCGAACCTATGAACTATGAGGAAGCGATGATGAACCCAGAGTCTGCAAAATGGCTTGAGGCCATGAAATCTGAGATAGGATCCATGTATGAGAACTTTGGTGGACTTGCCCGATGATCGGCAAGCCATAGAAAATAAATGGATCTTTAAGAGGAAGACGGACGTTGATAGTAGTGTTACTATCTACAAAGCTCGACTTGTCGCAAAAAGGTTTTTGACAAGTTCAAGGTGTTAACTACAATGAGATTTTCTCAACTGTAGCGATGCTTAAGTCTGTCCGAATCATGTTAGCAATTGCTGCATTTTATGATTATGAAATTTGGCAAATGGATGTCAAAACTGCATTCCTGAATAGATTTCTGGAAGAACATTTGTATATGATGCAACCAGAAGGTTTTGTCGATCCGAAAGGTGCGAACAAAAGTGTGCAAGCTCCAGTGATCCATTTATGGACTGGTGCAAGCCTCTCGGAGTTGGAATAAACGCTTTGATAGTGTGATCAAAGCATATGGTTTTATACATACTTTTGGAGAAGCCTGTATTTACAAGAAAGTGAGTAGGAGCTCTATAGCATTTCTGATATTATATGTATACGACATATTATTGATTGGAAATGATATAGAATTTCTGGATAGCATAAAAGGATACTTGAATAAAAGTTTTTTAATGAGAAATACCTCGGTGAAGCTGCTTACACATTGAGCATCAAGATCTATAGAGATAGATCAAGACGCTTGATAAGATTTTTTTTAATGAGTACATACCTTGATAAGATTTTGAAGTAATTCAAAATGGAACAGTCAAAGAAAGAGTTCTTGCCTGTATTGCAAGGTGTGAAGTTGAGTAAGACTCAAAACCCGACTATGGCAAAAAATAGAAAGAGAATGAAAAGTCATTTCCCTATGCCTCATTCATAGGTTCTATAAAGTATGCTATGCTGTGTACCAGACCTATTGTATACCTTGCTCTAAGTTTGGCAAGGGAGTACAATTTTGATCTAAGAGTAGACCACTGGACAGTGGTCAAAAATATCCTTAGTGAGGACTAAGGAAATATTTCTCGATTATGGAGGTGATAAAAGAGCCCGTCGTAAAGAGTTACATCGATGCAAGCTTTTACACCGATCCAGATGACTCTAAGTCTCAATCTGGATACATATTGAAAGTGGGAGCAATAAGCTAGAGTAGCTCCGTGCAGAGCATTGTAGACATAGAATATTTGCAAAATACATACGGCTCTGAATGTGACAAACCCGTTGACTAAACTTCTCTCACGAGCAAAACATGATCATACCTTAGTACTCTTTGGGTGTTAATCACATAGCAATGTGAACTAGATTATTGACTCTAGTAAACCCTTTTGGGTGTTGATCACATGACGATGTGAACTATGGGTATTAATCACATATAGATGTGAATATTGGTGTTAAATCACATGGCGATGTGAACTAGATTATTGACTCTAGTGCCAGTGGGAGACTGAAGGAAATATGCCCTAGAGGCAATAATAAAGTTATTATTTATTTCCTTATATCATGATAAATGCTTATTATTCATGCTAGAATTGTATTAACCGGAAACATAATACATGTGTGAATACATAGACAAACAGAGTGTCACTAGTATGCCTCTACTTGACTAGCTCGTGAATCAAAGATGGTTAGGTTTCCTAACCATAGACATGAGTTGTCATTTGATTAACGGGATCACATCATTAGGAGAATGATGTGATTGACTTGACCCATTCCGTTAGCTTAGCACTTGATCGTTTAGTTTACTGCTATTGCTTTCTCCATGACTTATACATGTTCCTATGACTATGAGATTATGCAACTCCTGATTACCGGAGGAACACTTTCTGTGCTACCAAACGTCACAACGTAACTGGGTGATTATAAAGGTGCTCTATAGGTGTCTCCGATGGTACTTGTTGAGTTGGCATAGATCGAGATTAGCATTTGTCACTCCGATTGTCGGAGAGGTATCTCTGGGCCCTCTCGGTAATGCACATCACTATAAGTCTTGCAAGCAATGTGACTAATGAGTTAGTTACGGGATGATGCACTACAGAACGAGTAAAGAGACTTGGCGGTAACGAGATTGAGCTAGGTATTGAGATACCGACGATCGAATCTCGGGCAAGTAACATACCGATGACAAAGGGAACAACGTATGTTGTTATGCGGTTTGACCGATAAAGATCTTCATAGAATATGTAGGAACCAATATGAGCATCCAGGTTCCGCTATTGGTTATTGACCGGGAACGTGTTTCAGTCAAGTCTACATAGTTCTTGAACCCGTATGGTCCGCACGCTTAAGGTTTCGATGACAGTTTTGTTATGAGTTTATGAGTTTTGATATACCGAAGGAGTTCGGAGTCCCGGATGAGATCGGGGACATGACTAGGAGTCTCGAAATGGTCGAGAGGTAAAGATCAATATATTGGACGACTATATTCGGACATCGGAAAGGTTCCGAGTGGTTCGGGTATTTTTCGGAGTACCAGGGAGTTACGGGAATACGGGGGGAGAAGTATATGGGCCTTATTGGGCTTTAGGGGAGATAGAGAGGCAGCCCCCCCCCCCAATGACTAGTCTGAATTGGACTAGGGGGAGGGGCGGCGCCCCCTCCTTCCTTCTCTTCCCTCTCCCCCTTCCTTGTCTCCTACTCCTACTACATGGAAGGGAGGAATCCTACTCCGGTGGGAGTAGGACTCCTCGTATGCGCGCCATAGGGTGGCCCTCTCCCCTCCTCCACTCCTTTATATACGGGGGCAGGGGGCACCCCATAGACACAACAATTGATCTCTTGATCTCTTAGCCATGTGCGGTGCCCCCCTCCACCACAGTCCTCCTCGATAATATTGTAGCGGTGCTTAGGCGAAACCCTGTGACGGTAGAGCATGAAGATCGTCACCACGCCGTCGTGCTGACGGAACTCTCCCTCGACACTCGGCTGGATCGGAGTTCGAGGGACGTCATCGAGCTGAACGTGTGCTAGAACTCGGAGGTGCAGTAGTTTCGGTGCTTGATCGGTCGGGCCGTGAAGACGTACGACTACATCAACCGCGTTGTTCTAACGCTTCCACTTTCGGTCTACGAGGTTACGTAGATAACACTCTCCCCTCTCGTTGCTATGCATCACCATGATCTTGCGTGTGCGTAGGAAAATTTTGAAATTACTACGTTTCCCAACAGATTTGTACTGTGAAAAATTGGGAAATTGTTCGCGCCGTCATTTTTCTGTTGACGTTCTCATCAAGTGGTATCAGAGCAAGGTTGATCACGGTACAATTTTTTTCTCGGTTATTTGATTCAATTATTTGAAAGATGGTGAACTCGCAACATGAGAAATATGATCGTGAGGAGGGCGATGAACTTCCGGAGGATCTGAATACAAGTGATGATTTGCGTATCCATCTGATGTCGATCAAGGGAGCGTTTTTGTTTTAGGTTATTTTCCAGAGATGAACAGATCGGGAACAAGAAGCTTGCGACAAGGGTTGAGGAATTGTCTGCAAATATTGTCGGCGTCGAGGACAGGTTGAACGAGCGTTTGACTGACAGCGACCGACAACGCACTGATAGTCTACAGGTGGTGACTGAGAGTCTTAATCGGCTCACCGCAGCAGTTCAGCGCCTTCAGGCGAGAGATGTGGCACCCCGGCAGTCCCGCTCACCACGATAACGTCGTGACCGCGTCAACGGCGATGATGGTGATTTTTCTGAGGATTCCGATGCTCGTGGAGACTTACCTCACCGACCACGGCATGATGCTGGGGCTCACCGCCATGCTGGGCAGGGCCGTGACTATGGCGGCAATGGTGCCAACGAGGATGATGGTTTGGGTCGAATCAAGATAACCATACCTGAATTCTCTGGACGTTGTGCTGACCCGGAGAAATATTTGGAGTGGGAGATGCGCGTAAATCAGATTTTTGACGGTCACAACTACTCCAAAGAGAAGAAGGTTCGTGTTGCATCAATGGAATTTTACAGAGTATGCTCTTGTATGGTGGGATAATAAGAACCGTACTCACGAGCGACCAGCGATATGGGCTGACATGAAGCGAACCATGAGGGAACGTTTTGTGCCTGCTTATTACACTCGCCAGCTTCATATTAGACTACGTCGTCTAGTGCAAGGTATGAAAACAGTTGATGAGTACTATAAGGAGATGCAAGTATTGATGATCCGTACAGCTGTGGGTGAGTCTGCGGAGGCGACCATGGTACGTTTCTTTGAGAGGTTAGAAGAAAAGATTCGCGACCGTGTTGATTTAATGCAATATAATGATATTCATGAGTTGCTTCATCAAGCGGAGTGTGTTGAATGTTGGGTATTGGAGAAGCAAGCTTCAGAGACTCGTCCAACTTACAACAGTGGGCGACGTGGTTCCTCTCCTATTGATGGTGGGTTTAGTGCTAAACTGACTCCTTCTTATAAGTCGGGAGGCATTGAACAGAGCAAAGTGGCGGCTGCGCCAAAGGAGGTTTCTCAGGTTTCATCTAATGCTTCATCATCTCATCATCGTAATATTATTTGCCACAAGTGTGGAGGACGTGGACACATGAAGCATGAATGTTCCAATCAACGAAGGGTTCTACTTGTTGATGCGGAATATATTTCAGAATCTGAAGATGAGACACCTAAGTTAGAGGATGGAATTGAAAGAGGTCATGGTGATACCATACTATGTTATCCTCAAGATGATCCTGATATGGAGAGTTTGCTAGCACATAAGGTCCAGCGACATGACAAGACCATTGTTGAACAAGGACAGCAGCGGAGTATTTTTCAAACTGCATGTATCATCAAGGGAGAGGTTTGCAAACTGATAATTGATGGCGGCAGTGCTAGCAACATGATTAGCAAGGATGTGGTGGAGTCTCTTTCTTTGTCAACATGGGAGCACCCAAAACCATACTATATGAAGAGGATAAATGATGTGGGCAAAGTGAAGGTAACACATAGGGTGAAGGTGCCTTTTTCTGTTGATGGCTATGTTGATAAGGTGGAATGCGACGTTATGCCACTACATGTTTGTCACCTTATTTTGGGGCGTCCATGGCAGCATGATGTTAACGCTCTTCATCATGAGCGAACAAATAGGTATACTTTTATGCATAAGGGTGAGTTCTATGCTATTCTTCCCAAGGATGCAAACACTATAAAGTGTACCGTTGAAGTGTTTAAGAAAAAATCAGCAAAGTATAGGTCAAAACCGAGGACAGTTTTCTTTCAAGGAAGGGAGGATGATGTGACCTCATGTCTTATCGCCGAAAGTATGGTCAATAACACCAACCAGAGAAGGACAGAAAAGTATGTAATTCCTGCCAAGCGCAATGAGAAAAAGAAACAGAAAGAAGCTACTGTTGGGCATGAAGGCAATCAAGAAATTGAATTGAGAGACAACTTTGTACGTTGTGGCAAGATGGCAACACGTATTTCTATTGGGCATGTTCAGCTTGTTGCAGCAGAGGACGTCGATCCACAATTTAGAACTCCATGCATGCAAAGCCATCTACGTGAGCGTGTAAGGGAGTAGTACTACTCCCTTCATTCCAAAATATAGTGCGCCCGCGCTTCCCGAGGTCCAACTTGACCATAAATTTAACCGACGAGACCGACTACGGCGGGAGAAAGAATTGTATAATTGAAAAGTTCTTTCGAATACGAATTCACTGATATTACTTTTGCTCCCGCCGCAATTGGTCTTGGTAGTTAAACTTACAGTCAAAGTTGAAGCACGAGGATAGAGAAAGCACTACATTGTGGAATGAAGGGAGTAGTTGTTTTGGCAGTGTGCCGTATTTTTAAATTATTTAATTTGTGATTATTTAGGAGAGTTGGATTAGTACTAGTAGCAGACCGTGGCTATGGTTAGGTTGGAGTCCAATTAGTATTCGGCCCATATAAAAGGAGTCCAGGTAGGTTGTACCTTGTGCCCGCGTGCACTATTAAAAGGGCCAGCCGGCCGTGTATCAAGGAGGTGAGGTTTTGGAGTTTTTTTTTTGAGATCAAAGCAATGCTTTATTACTTAACGGTGCTCGGGCATGTCGCTCGAGACACAGGCAGCCACTTGGCTGGTACATCGACTCAAAGGCATAACATGTTCTATCGATACAAATGGCCAATATTGGCTAGTTCATGCGCTACGGTATTGGCACTACGGGCGGCAAGCAGAAATCGTATGTTTCGAGAACCATATTTTAATCGAACTTGGTATCTTCTATGATGGCTGCATATCTTGTGAGTCGATCTCCTGAAGTCCATAGCTTCCACCAAGAGCTGTGAATCCGTCTCAAGTGGACTCTTAGGCACCCCAGATCTGCAGCAAGGGCCACGGCGTTTGACAAAGGCAGTAACCTCCGCCCTTGAATGCATCCTGTATGTGATCTTGCCTTCCAGCTCTTGCTGCCACAATCTCCCCTCCGAGTCCCTCGCCATGATGCCCCACCTGCATGTCCTTCTCCCGAGCGAAAGATCCATCCATGTTGATTTTGAGCATCTCATCCGCCGGGCAGCCCATTTGTCCAAACAGACCTGCTTTGGTGGTTTGATATAAACTTGCACATACTCCATGACCGCACTTCGTGTTCGCCTTGCAATATCTGTTGCCGACGCTGCTAGTTCCCCTCTCCTTAGCTTGTTGCGCACGCTCCACCAGTGCCACCAGTAGGTTAGAATGTGCATGCGTTTCTTCTCATCTAGCCCCCACAGAAAGTCCATCATCGCATGCACAGACGAAATTTGCTCGAGCTGAATTCTTTCACCTTCCAGCGCAAGTTCCCTCCACCCCTCCTTGACTGCCTTACACTTTATGAAGAGATGAGCTCCATCTTCATCAGCCCGACCACAGAAGAAGCAGCGCGTGCTCTCAACTTTGAGCCCTCGCTTCTGCATATTTGTCAAGAGTGCCAATGACTCATGTTTCACTCTCCACGTGAACATCTGCACATTCCTCGGACATGGAAGCTTCCAGATCCTCTTCCACGATTCATCCTTGTAAGAATTCAGATCCCCTTGTGCATGGCTGCTCGTTCCTTGCCCTCCATTCTTCTTCTGCCTTCTTAACTCCTAATAAAGTTTGTAAGCACTCTTAACTGAGTGAGCCCCTTTGTTGTCAAACTGCCATGCAATGAAGTCTTGCACACCCTCTCGCAAAGGTATCTGGAGTATAAGCCGAGCGTCATCCGCCCAAAACGTGTCCCGTACAAGCTACACGTCCCGCTGGCCTGTCACAGGGCTGATTAGGTCGCTAACCTTCTCAAGTAAGTTGTTTCCCCGCGGCGTGTTGACTGTTCTGGACCAGGGTCGAGGAATCCATGGATCCGACCAAATGTTAACATCCATATCGTCTCCTATGCGCCATATATATCCTTCGCGGACAAGATCAAGTCCTCGCAACATGCTTCTCCAAGCATATGAGATGCCGTCCTTCGGTACAGCAGCTAGAGCCTGACAACAGGTTTTGGAGTTAATTAAACCGGAAAATCGCTGAGATGTGGCGGCGGCCAATTCTGTGTTCTTGCTTCTGTTGAGAACCCATCGTGGTTTGTTCTTGTGTGTGTGGATTGGAGAGCTGCTCCAATTGCTACACGTGATCTGCTAAAGATCGTCCAGGTGATTCCGGCCATCGTGGAGTTCGCTTGTTGTTTGGTTGGGTTTGCATCTTGGTAAACCTAATTCTAGATCGTTGTCAGGCTGCTATATATAAACTGATTTGTACTGTGAAAAATTAGGAAATTGTTCGCGCCGTCGTTTTTCTGTCGACGTTCTCATCAGCATCTTTATCTAACTATGGAACGCAGCTGATCCTCCCGCACACACTCAGTTCCTAGTGCATCACAAGCCCAAACCTGAGAAACATAATGGGCGTGTTTGGTTGCCCGCATTAGGCCCAGCCTGGCCCGGGCGGGAAGAAAGTGGCCCGTTTGGTTGCCTGCTTTCACTGTGTGGCCCGCATCGCACGGAACTTAAAGCACCTGCAGGCCAGGCCCAGGGGAAACGCAGGATTCAGCAGTAGCTCGCGAGCCTGGCTCGGGCGAGGCAGGGGAGGGCGATGCACTTCTCCCCTTGTGCGAGCAGGGGAGATGGCACGAGCTCGCCCGCGTCGCCGAAAAATCGGCGGGAGGATTTCGGCTCACCTCCCGCCGCTCCACCCCTTATTTAGCCCCTCCCTCACCGCCCCAACTCCCGCCACCATTCTTCCTCCGTTCGCACCTTCCCGCCGACGCACATCGGCACCGACGAGCAGGTAAGCGGCGCATCTTCATCGGCCGGCGGTCCACGGCGCCGGAGCTCCTTCACCGGCCGGCGTTCATCTTCCACCACCGTCCCCCCTCGTCCGCAAGCTGCAGCCATGGCCTCTGTGAGTTCAATCCCCCTTTCTCTCTGTTCCTTCTAGCTAGATCTGAGCTGCACTGCTAGGGTTTGATCTAGATGCATGGTTGATTAGTGGTCTGATCTGTGAGCTGATATGGTTGGTTGCTATGCTGCGGTTGCAATTTGTGGTAGGGCTTGATGTTCAAGCATGTGGTAGGCTAGATTAGTAGTAGAGTTTGAAGTTGAACCTTGTGCTTGTGTTGAATCATGCTTAGATCTGTGATTTGTAGCTATTGGTGGTCCATTTGTAGCATGTTGTTTGTTGTAGATGTATGTTTCTGCTCATAGATTGTCTGGTATGCTTAGTATGATAGTGATGAAGCATGTGCTTGCTATGATAGTGATGAACCATGTACATGTATGCTCCTGCTTTCATGGATTGTCCGGTAAGTTGTGTGCTATGCTCACTGTCAATGCATGCTACGATTGTAGGACATGACCACGCAGACGCAAGATCTTAGTCAGGCCATTGTCGTGTCCGACAGCCAGTTTGCTCCATCGTTTGTCGAGGACTCGTAGCCTATGTCCGAGATGGCACCTAATTCAGAGTAGTTCGAGTCTGATTCCCTCTATGTGCCAGTAGTGCTCGTTGAGCCAACTCCTGCTGCTGCTGCTGCTGCTGCCGCTGCAATCAAGCTAGCAGCAGCAAAGGCAAAGAAGGATGGTAGGTCGAACAACATGAAGTGGCAGCCGTTCATGTCCATGTTCGTGCTGAAAAAGATGTGTGAGCTCATCTCTAGTGGAGTTAGGACTGACAAGGGCTTCAAGGAGGTGCACTTGAACACCGTTGCGAAGCAGGTGTTCGAGTTCTGGGCAAGAGGTGTTCGCCACCCAGGTGTACAACCACCTGAGGAAGTGGAGAAGTCGATGGATCCAAGTGTCCAAGCTGAGAGACCTTAGCGGCGCCTCATGGGATGAGAACACTTGCTCCATAGTTCTGGAGGCAGAGCACTACGCCGGCCATGTCGCGGTTAGCTCACAACCCTCTTTCTTTTCATACTGTCCACCATTGCCTACTCCTAATCGCAACTAACAACACATGTGTTTCATTCTTAGGACCACCCAAGGGACGCTGAGTTCCTCAACACACCCATCCAGGTAGTGCTAGGTTAATACCAAGGTAGTGCTAGGTTGAACTTGCTATGTCGTATGATCATGCATGCTTTACTTCTGTTCTGCTCCATTGTTGTTTCTGTGCTACTTTGCTTGCTACTTGTGCTCCATTGATTTCCTGCTTCAACTCTTCCTCTTGTGCATTGCTAGGGCAAGTGGTATGCCGTGTTCATCGGTGAGGTTCCAGGGGTTTATAGTTCATGGGAAGAAGCCAATGCATAAGTGGCATCGTATAGCAACTGCAACTATAGAGGGTTCAAGACTAGGCAGGCAGCAGAACAAGCTTACTCCGCCTGGGTGCGAAAGCACGGAGGCAGCAGTGTCGACAGTGGCAAGGTTGGAGCTGTCAAAGTGGAAGCTGCTAAGGTGGATCTGTTGGAAATATGCCCTAGAGGCAATAATAAAAGCATTATTATTATATTTCCTTGTTCATGATAATTGTCTTTATTCATGCTATAACTGTATTATCCGGAAATCGTAATACACGTGTGAATACATAGACTACAATCGTCCTAGTAAGCCTCTAGTTGACTAGCTCGTTGGTCAGCGAGATAGTCATGGTTTCGACTATGGACATCGGATGTCATTGACAACGGGATCACATCATTAGGAGAATGACGTGATGGACAAGACCCAATCCTAAGCATAGCACAAGATCGTGTAGTTCGTTTTGCTAGAGCTTTTCCAATGTCAAGTATCTCTTCCTTAGACCATGAGATCGTGCAATTCCGGATACCGTAGGAGTGCTTTGGGTGTATCAAAGCGTCACAACGAATCGGGTGACTATAAAGGTGCACTACTGGTATCTCCGAAAGTGACCATTGGGTTGACACGGATCGAGGCTGGGATTTGTCACTCCGTATGACGGAGAGGTATCACGGGCCCACTCGGTAATGCATCATCATAATGAGCTCAAAGTGACCAAGTGTCCGGTCACGGATCATGCATTGCGATACGAGTAAAGTGACTTGCGATAACGAGACTAAACGAGGTATTGGGATACCGACGATCGAGTCTCGGGCAAGTAACACACCGTCGACAAAGGGAATAGAATACGGGTTGCTTGAACCCTTGACATCGTGGTTCATCCGATGACAACATCGAGGAGCATGTGGGAGCCAACATGGGTATCCAGATCCGCTGTTGGTTATTGACTTGAGGTAGTCTCGGTCATGTTCGCATGTCTCCCGAACCCGTAGGGTCTACACACTTAAGGTTCGGTGGCGCTAGGGTTAATAGGAAGACAAGTATGTGATTACCGAATGTTGTTGAGTCCGGATGAGATCCCGGACGTCACGAGGAGTTCGGAATGGTCCGGAGGTAAAGATTTATATATGGAAAGTGGTTAAGCGGACTCGGGAAGTTTGGTGGTATACTGGTAAATACGGGGCCACCGGAGGGTTCCGGAGGTCCACCGGAGGGGCCACCTCTCCGGGGGCCACATGGGCTAAGTGGGAGGGAACCAGCCCCTGGTGGGCTGGGTGCGCCCCCACCTAGGCCCATGCGCCTAGGGTTTGGGAGGAGGAAACCTAAAGGGGCGCCCTGGCTTGGGGGCAAGCCACCCTCCTCCCTCCTCCTTGGCCGCCCCCTAGGGTTTGCCCTAGAGGCCGGCCCCCTGACTCTCTCCTCCTATAAATAGAGGGGTGGGGGAGGCTGCTAACACAGTTGTAGGCGCAGCCCCTCCCTCCCAACACCTCTCTTTCTCACGCAAGCTTGGCGAAGCCCCTGGGAGAACTATCAGACTAGCTGCACCACGCCGTCGTGCTGCCATTGGGATTGTCTTCTTCAACCTCTCCTTCTCTCTTGCTAGATCAAGGCGGAGGAGACGCCATCGTCTCCCGTCGTGTGTTGAACACGGAGGTGCTGTCCTTTCAATACTTTGGTCATCGGTGATCGGAATCACGTTGGGAACGTCTTCGTCATCACCACTCTCAAGAACGCTTCCGTATTCGATCTACAAGTGGTATGTAGATGCAAACTCTCTCGTTACTCGTTGCATGGTAGAACTCATAGATGGATCTTGGTGAAACCGTAGGAAAAATTTTAATTTTCTCGCAGCGTTCCCCAACAGTGGCATCATGAGCTAGGTCTATGCGTAGTTCTCTTTGCACGAGTAGAACACAATTCTGTTGTGGGCGTGGATCTTGTCAACTTACTTGCCGTTACTAGTTGTTTCTTGCTTCCGCGGTATTGTGGGATGAAGCGGCCGGACCAACCTTACACGCTTTACGTGAGACCGGTTCCACCGACTAACATGCACTAGTTGCATAAGGTGGCTGGCGGGTGTCTGTCTCTCCTACTTTAGTGGGAGCGGATTCGATGAACAGGGTCCTTATGAAGGGTAAATAGAAGTTGACAAGATCACGTTGTGGTTATTCGTAGGTAAGAAAACGTTCTTTCTAGAACCCAATTGCAGCCACGTAAAAGATGCAACAACAATTAGAGGACGTCTAACTTGTTTTTGCAGCAATTGTCATGTGACGTGATATGGCCAAGTTGTGATGAATGATGATATATTGTGATGTATGAGATCATGTTCTTGTAATAGGAATCACGACTTGCATGTCGATGAGTATGACAACGGCAGGAGCCATAGGAGTTGTCTTTATTTTGTATGACCTGCGTGTCATTGAAGAACGCCATGTAACTTACTTTACTTCATTGCTAAACGCGTTAGCCATAGTAGTAGAAGTAGTCGTTGGCGTGACAACTTCATGGAGGCACGATGATGGAGATCATGATGATGGAGATCATGGTGCCATGCCGGTGACAAGATGATCATGGAGCCCCGAAGATGGAGATCAATGGAGTTTTATGATATTGGCCATATCATGTCACTACTATATAATTGCATGTGATGTTTATTATGCTTATACATCTTGTTTACTTAGAACGACGGTAGTAAATAAGATGATCCCTTAAGAACAATTTCAAGAAGTGTTCTCCCCTAACTGTGCACCGTTGCTACAGTTCGTCGCTTCTAAGCACCACGTGATGATCGGGTGTGATGGATTCTTACGTTCACATACAACGGGTGTAAGACAGATTTACACACGCAAAACACTTAGGGTTAAACTTGACGAGCCTAGCATGTACAGACATGGCCTCGAACACGGAGACCGAAAGGTCGAACACGAGTCGTATGGAAGATACGATCAACATGAGAATGTTCACCGACGATGACTAGTCCGTCTCACGTGATGATCGGACACGGCCTAGTCGACTCGGATCGTGTGTCGCTTAGATGACTAGAGGGATGTCTAATCTGAGTGGGAGTTCATTAATAATTTGATTAGATGAACTTAATTATCATGAACTTAGTCTAAAACTTTTGAATTATATGTCTTGTAGATCAAATGGCCAACGCTCATGTCAACTTGAACTTCAACGCGTTCCTAGAAAACCAAGCTGAAAGATGACGGCAGCAACTATACGGATGGGTCCGAACACGAGATCATCCTCATAGCTGCCAGAAACAATACGTCCTAGAAGGACCGCTAGGTGAAGCTCCGTCCCGAGAACCAAGACATTATGAATGCTTGGCAGTCTCGTCTTGATGATTACTCCCTCGTTCAGTGCGGCATGCTTTACTGACTTAGAACCGGGGCTCCAAAAGCGTTTTGAGCACCACGGAGCATATGAGATGTTCGAGGAGCTGAAACTTGTTTTCCAAGCTCACGCCTGGTCGAGAGATATGACATCTCCGACAAGTTCTATAGTTGTAAGATGGAGGAAAACAGTTACATCGGTGAACACATTCGAAGATGTGCAGGTTGCACAACCGTATGACCCACTGAATATTAACCTCCCGATGAGGCGGTCATTGACAGAATCCTCGATCGCTCCCACCAAGCTACAAGAGCTTTGTGATGAACTACAACATGCAGGGATGGTAAAGACCATTCTGAAGTGTTCTCTATCTGAAGTCAGCCGAGGTTGAAATCAAGAAAGAACATCAAGTGTTGATGGTCAATAAGACCACTAAGTTTAAGAAGGGCAAGGGCAAGAAGAACTTCAAGAAGGATGGCAAGGAGATTGCCGCGCCTGTAAGCAAGTTGCCGGAAGAAGTCAAAGAATGGACCCAAGCTGAGGACCGAGTGTTTTTATTGCAAGGGAAGGGTCACCGAAGCGGAACTTCCCCAAATACTTAGCGGATAAGAAGGCCGCAACACCAAAGGTATATTTGATATACATGTAATTGATGTGTACCTTACCAAGAATCGTAGTAACTCCCGGTATTTGATACGGTGCCGTTGCTCATATTTGTAACTCACAGCAGGAGCTGCGGAATAAGCGGAGATCTGGCGAAGGACGAGGTGACGATCGCGCGTCGGGAATGGTTCAGAGTCGATGTGATCGCCGTCGCACGCTACCTCTTCATTTACCCACGGATTAGTTATGAACCTTAATAATTGTTATTTGGTGCCAAGTTTGAGCATGAATATTGTATCCGGATCTCGTTTAATGCGAGATGGCTACTCATTTAAATCCGAGAATAATGGTTGTTCTATTTATATGAGAGATATGTTTTATGGTCATGCTCCGATGGTCAATGGTTTATTCTTAATGAATCTCGGCGTAGTATTACACATGTTCATAGCGTGAATACCAAAAGATGTAAAGTTGATAACGATAGTCCCACATACTTGTGGCACTCGCCGCCTTTGGTCACATTGGTGTCAAGCGCATGAAGAAGCTCCATGCTGATGGACTTTGGAGTCTCTTGATTATGAATCATTTGACACATGCGAACCATGCCTCATGGGCAAATGACCAAGACTCCATTCTCGGAACAATGGGCGAGCAACCAACTTATTGGAAATCATACATACCGATGTAATGCGGTCCAATGGCGTTGAGGCTCGTGGAGGATATCGTTATGTTCTCACTCTCACAGATGACTTGAGTAGATATGGGTATGTCTACTTGATGAAACACAAGTCCGAGACCTTTGAAAAGTTCAAGGAATTTCCGAATGAAGTAGAGAATCAACGTGACCGAAAGATAAAATTCTTACGATCGGATCGTGGAGGAGAATATTTAAGTCACGAATTTGGTACACACTTAAGAAAATGTGGAATCGTTTCACAACTAACGCCGCTGGAACACCTCGGCGTAATGGTGTGTCCGAACGTCGAATCGCACTCTATTGGATATGGTGCGGTCTATGATGTCTCTTACTGATTTACCGCTATCATTTTGGGGATACGCTCTAGAGACAGCTACATTCACTTTAAATAGGGCACCGTCTAAGTCCGTTGAGACGACACCGTATGAATTATGGTTTGGGAAGAAACCTAAGCTGTCGTTTCTAAAAGTTTGGGGATGCGATGCTTATGTCAAGAAACTTCAACCTGAAAAGCTCGAACCCAAGTCGGAAAAATGCGTCTTCATAGGATACCCTAAGGAAACCGTAGGGTATACCTTCTACTTAAGATCCGAGGGCAAGATCTTTGTTGCCAAAAACGGAATCTTTCTGGAAAAAGAGTTTCTCTCGAAAGAAGTAAGTGGGAGGAAAGTAGAACTCGATGAAGTACTACCTCTTGAACAGAAAGTAGTGCAGCTCGGAAAATGTTCTGTGGTGCCTACACCAACTGAAGAGGAAATTCATGATGATGATCAAGGTACTTGAACAAGTTGCTCTTGAACTTCGTAGGTCCACTAGGACACGTTCCGCACCGGAGTGGTACGGCAACCCTGTCACGGAAATCATGTTGTTAGACAACAATGAACCTTGAACTATGAAGAAGCGATGGCGGGCCCAGATTCCAACAAATGGCTAGAAGCCATGAAGTCCGAGATAGAATCCATGTATGAAAACAAAGTGTGGACTTTGGTGACTTGCTCGATGATCGGCGAGCGATAGAAAACAAATGGATCTTTAAGAAGAAGACGGACGCGGATGGTAATGTCACCATCTATAAAGCTCGACTTGTCGCTAAGGGTTATCGGCAAGTTCAAGGGATTGACTACGATGAGACTTTCTCTCCGTAGCGAAGCTTAAGTCCGTCCGAATCATGTTAGCAATTGCCGCATACTATGATTATGAGATATGGCAGATGGACGTCAAAACAGCGTTCCTTAACGGCTATCTTAAGGAAGAGCTGTATATGATACAGCCGAAGGTTTTGTCGATCCTAAGAATCTTGACAAAGTATGCAAGCTCCAAGCGATCCATTTATGGGCTGGTACAAGCATCTCGGAGTTGGAACATTCGCTTTGATGAGATGATCAAAGCGTTTGGGTTTATGCGAGACTTATGGAGAAGCCTGCGTTTACAAGAAAGTGAGTGGGAGCTCTGTAGCATTTCTCATATTATATGTAGATGACATACTTGATGGGAAATGATATAGAATTCTTGGACAGCATTAAGGCCTACTTGAATAAGTGTTTTTCAATGAAGGACCTTGGAGAAGCTGCTTATATATTAGGCATCAAGATCTATAGAGATAGATCAAGGCGCCTCATAGGTCTTTCACAAAGCACATACCTTGATAAGATTTTGAAGAAGTTCAAAATGGATCAGTCCAAGAAGGGTTCTTGCCTGTTTTGCAAGGTGTGAGATTGAGCTCAGCTCAATGCCCGACCACGGCAAAAGATAAAGAAGAGATGAGTGTCATCCCTATGCCTCAGCCATAGGATCTATTATGTATGCCATGCTGTGTACGGACCTGATGTAAACCTTGCCGTAAGTTTGGTAGGAAGGTACCAAAGTAATCCCGCAAGGAACACCGGACAGCGGTCAAGAATATCCTGAAGTACCGAAAAGGACAAAGGACATGTTTTCGTTTATGGAGGTGACGAAGAGCTCGTCGTAAAGTTACGTCGACGCTTAGCTTCGACACAGATCCGATGACTCTAAGTCACAAACCGGATACGTGTATATGTTGAATGGTGGAGCGAAGAGCTGGTGCAGCTGCAAGCGAGCGTCGTGGCGGGATCTACATGTGAAGCGGAGTACATGGCAGCCTCGGAGGCAGCGCATGAAGCAATTTGGGTGAAGGAGTTCATCACCGACCTAGGAGTCATACCCAATGCGTCGGGGCCGATCAAACTCTTCTGTGACAACACTGGAGCTATTGCCCTTGCCAAGGAGCCCAGGTTTCACAAGAAGACCGAGCACATCAAGCGTCGCTTCAACTCCATCCGTGAAAATGTTCGAATGGAGACATAGAAATTTGTAAAGTGCATACGGATCTGAATGTCGCAGATCCGTTGACTAAACCTCTTCCGCATGGGCAAAACATGATCAGCACGTAACTCTATGGGTGTTCGATTCATCACAATGTAAACTAGATTATTGACTCTAGTGCAAGTGGGAGACTGTTGGAAATATGCCCTAGAGGCAATAATAAAAGCATTATTATTATATTTCCTTGTTCATGATAATTGTCTTTATTCATGCTATAAGCTGTATTATCCGGAAATCGTAATACACGTGTGAATACATAGACTACAATCGTCCCTAGTAAGCCTCTAGTTGACTAGCTCGTTGGTCAACAGATAGTCATGGTTTCGACTATGGACATCGGATGTCATTGACAACGGGATCACGTCATTAGGAGAATGACGTGATGGACAAGACCCAATCCTAAGCATAGCACAAGATCGTGTAGTTCGTTTTGCTAGAGCTTTTCCAATGTCAAGTATCTCTTCCTTAGACCATGAGATCGTGCAATTCCGGATACCGTAGGAGTGCTTTGGGTGTATCAAACGTCACAACGAATCGGGTGACTATAAAGGTGCACTACGGTATCTCCGAAAGTGACCATTGGGTTGACACGGATCGAGGCTGGATTTGTCACTCCGTATGACGGAGAGGTATCACTTGGGCCCACTCGGTAATGCATCATCATAATGAGCTCAAAGTGACCAAGTGTCCGGTCACGGGATCATGCATTGCGGTACGAGTAAAGTGACTTGCCGTAACGAGACTAAACGAGGTATTGGGATACCGACGATCGAGTCTCGGGCAAGTAACACACCGTCGACAAAGGGAATAGAATACGGGTTGCTTGAACCCTTGACATCGTGGTTCATCCGATGACAACATCGAGGAGCATGTGGGAGCCAACATGGGTATCCAGATCCCGCTGTTGGTTATTGACTTGAGGTAGTCTCGGTCATGTTCGCATGTCTCCCGAACCCGTAGGGTCTACACACTTAAGGTTCGGTGGCGCTTAGGGTTAATAGGAAGACAAGTATGTGATTACGAATGTTGTTGAGTCCGGATGAGATCCCGGACGTCACGAGGAGTTCGGAATGGTCCGGAGGTAAAGATTTATATATGGAAAGTGGTTAAACGGACTCGGGAAGTTTGGTGGTATAGGTAAAATCACAGGGGCCACCGGAGGGTTCCGGAGGTCCACCGGAGGGGCCACCTCTCCGGGGGCCACATGGGCTAAGTGGGAGGGAACCAGCCCCTGGTGGGCTGGGTGCGCCCCCACCCAGGCCCATGCGCCTAGGGTTTGGGAGGAGGAAACCCTAAAGGGGCGCCTCAGCTTGGGGGCAAGCCACCCTCCTCCCTCCTCCTTGGCCGCCGCCCCTAGGGTTTGCCCTAGAGGCCGGCCCCTTGACTCTCTCCTCCTATAAATAGAGGGGTGGGGGAGGCTGCTAACACAGTTGTAGGCGCAGCCCTCCCTCCCAACACCTCTCTTTCTCACGCAAGCTTGGCGAAGCCCTGGGAGAACTACAGACTAGCTGCACCACGCCGTCGTGCTGCCATTGGGATTGTCTTCTTCAACCTCTCCTTCTCTCTTGCTGGATCAAGGCGGAGGAGACGCCATCGTCCCGTCGTGTGTTGAACACGGAGGTGCTGTCCTTTCAAGACTTTGGTCATCGGTGATCGGAATCACGTTGGGAACGTCTTCGTCATCACCACTCTCAAGAACGCTTCCGTATTCGATCTACAAGTGGTATGTAGATGCAAACTCTCTCGTTACTCGTTGCATGGTAGAACTCATAGATGGATCTTGGTGAAACCGTAGGAAAAATTTTAATTTTCTGCAACGTTCCCCAACAGGATCGTCAGTTCGGCCTGAAGCTGAAGAACTTCATCATCTTCGCCCAGTTCGTCACCATTGTTGTGTTGTGGCGTTGGTGTTCTAGCAGTGATCATTATGGGTAAGCTCACCAACTAGGGTACAAGGTAAGCACAACATGTACGCCGCATGTAACCAAACGCCGTGTTCATGTGCCGCTAGGGCCAATGCAGCCAACTAAATAAAGTGCACTTCGGTATTACCTAATGCAAGGACTAGGGATGCAGGCAACCAAACAACTCGCGTATGGCGTATTAGGGCCTGTTTTTCCTCAACCAGGCTGGGTTGAGAAGGCTATGCAATGCGACTACTGCTCCAAACTGGAACCAAACACGCCCAATGTGATCAACCCGCACACATCGGAACGAAGACGAGCCTCTTGCATGATAGCATAAGTAGTAACACTCTTGACTTGACTCGTGGATGTACTTAGGCAGTACCTATGGTCTCAGTAAAAAACATACGTATGATCATCTGATTTAAATCTTAGAACCTTTAATGTATCACTTTCTGCTACTTGTCGGACCTTATGCACATATATGGGCATCAAGTAATTGGTAGGCAGGGGTAGTAGTAGTCGGGAGCGATGAAATTTTACCACTGCAAGCCATTGGTCGGTTGATTTAGCCGTTGCAGCGGTGTACAATGCCGCCGCTGCATTTAGTGGAGTGCAGTGTGCAGACTTCAACGACAACATTTGCATGTGCTCAGATGCGACATACAGTTTTTACTTGATTAAGAAATTTAATAAAGCATATGCAGGTTATATCCCCATACCAATACAACATTGAACAGACTAAATCAAATCCTAAGAAGCAAGAAATACACGAGTACATGTATACTTTATTTATAGGGTCTACCTTGCAATTTGAATTCCACTTGTGCCCCCTACTCCGCACTTGCCGACTAACAGTTTTCCCTTTTTTTTGTCAACTTACTGATAGGCTGCAAGCGCTAAATTCTTCTGTAATACAGTGTGGTATTCTATACTTATACCTGAAAGCAGTGCAGTTACAACTTACAAGGTAAAAGCTCACCGTTACCAAAAAGTTGGAAAAGAAGAAAAGCTCACACGAGTAAATTGCTCAGGGTGTGGGACACTGGGACTGCATGCCTTTACATTAACTTAGATTCGCAAAAATACCACAGCGAACAACATCGTTTCACTACTCTAGCGAGATGCGCCGGATCTTGGAGACCAGATGGGCGGTGGGGAGGTCCAGCTGGGTTCCGCCGTCCGATTTTATCAGGTCGCGGACCTGGTCCCTCGGGGTCGAGATGCAGGCGTGGAAGGTGGACAGGAACGGAGGGATCGGCATCGACAGCGCCGAGAGGACGTTGTTCAGGTACTCGATGTCCGCCGCGAGCTGCTGGGCGCCCCGGTCCGTGATGTAGTGGATCCCGCGCAGCTGCTCCATGAACAGGGCGGTGGCACCCTCCGCGACCTGAAGACGTAGGAAACAGAGATCAAGAAAAAAAACTAGAATTTATTGCATGTTTAAATTCAAAGCAATTGATTTTGTGCTTTCTATTATTTGCTGCTATGTAAATATGACAAGACTGTTGAGGGAATTTAATGTATTGTTCTGTTCAATTGTGATGCACATATTTTCAACATGTATAATGCACAGTTCCCTACTCCCTCTGTAAACTTATATAAGAGCGTTTAGATCACTATTTTAGTGATCTAAACGCTCTTATATTAATTTACGGAGGGAGTACATAATTTGCAACATAAAACAAAATAAGCATTGGAGCATGGTTGATTTTGTTGACAGCATATTTTACGAGTAAACAGGGTAATGGACACTCTTATTGAAGATGCTAAATCCAGATTATGTGACTTCGAACGTGGTATCACTTTTTACGAGTAAACAGGGTAATGGACACTCTTATTGAAGATGCTAAATCCAGATTATGTGCCTTCGAACGTGGTATCACTTACCTTGAATATCCACTCTGTAGCAAAGAACTGAGCCTCATCGTTGCCAGCCTCACTGCCTGAGATGCCTTCAGCCAGAGGCTCCAACTGCTGTGGCAAAGTGAGGAGATACTCCCCGACACTGGTCACGTATGCCTGTGGGTACGCACTGAAGCTTGGAAGAGGAAGACCACCCTGCTCCTCCACGGACGACCAGATTGGGAGGCGAGCAATCTCACTGAGACGCTGCCGGACTTTGGAAATGAGCACATCATATACAAGCTCGTTTACTTTGTCTGAGAAGGCTGCAACTCTTTGTGACGTGACGGGAAGAGCGTGGAACCTTGGATCTTTTGACTGTACAACAGAAACAATTTTCTTTAAATGAACAGAGGATGAAGGGCAAATAAATTCTATGTGCAAGAATCAAGAAGTATATGAATAGGTTATATGCCAGAGTTGAATAGTAATAACTTGCAGTAATACTTCCTCCGTTCCTAAATATATGACGTTTCAGTAGTTTAAATTGAATTACCAAAACGTCATATATTTAGGAAGAGAGGGAGTACAAAAGAAAGTTGCTGCTAAATTCCATTAGGAGCAAAAGATTATAATCAAATCAAACCCAACAGTTTTACTCCATATGTTCTGTTCAAAGTAAATATGTGGACTCGCTCATGATCAGCAATCTTGAGCAACCATGTAAAGAGCATATTATCACATGATCAAGCATACATATTTTACCAAACACAGAAGTCCATCATTTTCTAGAGAATACACATATGCTGACTCAGCCCAATAAGAAAATGCAGTCTGCGGTCTGAACCATCAGATCAAAAGTCAAATAACTCGGGACTTTGATAGCTACTTAAATAAGAGTAGGGTTAACATGCATCATTTGCAAGTTCAGTCACTAGCTAATTGTTCAGATTTACAGTTGACCCCTGCGTTGTAACACTAAATGCAAGACATTTTAGAAGCATGTAGCTTACCTGTTCTAGCACAGTGAGGAGTTTCTTAGACTTGTCTGGTAGATTGGTGAGTCGAATGGTTGCAATATCAAGTGCTGCCCTCCCACCCAGAGGTGCTCCCGAGTTGTCATCAGCAGTACCAGCAGATAATTTATCCATGCTAGAACCAAATCCGGAAAGAGAAAAGTTTGTTCCAATCCTGGCAAGAGTAGCCCTTAAAGAAGCTTCGAAAACTGAGGTCCTGCTAGTTAAGCAATCGGCAACTGTAAGAACCTGCAAAGCACCCTGGACAATTGACCATTCTTCCTCTTCAGACACATCCACCAATCGCGGTGCTTCCTTTTTCTCTAACCCTGCATCTTTTTTCGAGGCATCAGTATGTGTGGTATTATCCAACCCACATACCGTCCTCAGGGACTTCAAAGTTTCTTGTAGATTAGATATGTATTGCAGCATGACATCATCAAGAGCCAGTACCAGTTCATCTGCCTCTGATCCACCAGTGAGACTAATGCATCTCTCAACAGCTGCTTCAAGAAGTACTATCATCTGTGGGATGGATTCCTCCATCCGACGGACAGTTTCACTTAGCTCTATACCTTGTGCACCTAAACCACGGGAGATGGCTCCACGGATATCTATACCGGCCATCGCAGCAGAAAGCACAGCGCGCTCCATCTGCCCGTACCTACATGACATGAAACTTAGTATACACTATACAGAACTAACTGCTTAGCGTTATGCATCAATAACTACAACTTGTTGTAAATACGGGCGGTAACAAGATGCAACATAAGTTTTTTTCTTCTTCTTTCCTTTCCTTTTATCAGATAAAACGACTTTAAATGCTTACCTCATCTTAAAGGTTTCATATGGGGAATAAATAGCTTTCAATGTACTCAGCACAACTCCAAGATCTGATTCTGAAAATAAGTGCTGAATGTTCCGAGCAAAAGTGCCAGTCATGTTGTGCAATTCGATTAGTGCAGCAAGATGTTTATTCTGCAATTTGATGCTTTTTGGCAAGTCACCTGATATAACATCCAGTACACCTGGAGATAGAGAAAATAAATCAACTAATTAAGGAACAAAACTAAGTGCTCTTCCGCAACAAACAAGAAAAAAATAACTAATAACTTGCCAATAAACAAACAGATACGTGAAGTATACCTTTTGCAACAGATCTGGTTTCAGGAACAGCATCCCCAGTTGCTACATTAACACGAGAGACAAAGCTTGAATTCAACTCACTCATGGTCTCCACAAGTACTTTTGGGACTAGTGATCTGTATTCTTCAGGGAATGCAGTCAAGCACCTGCAAGAATTAGCATTTTAGAACACTTTTATAGATAGTCGGTGGGGCAAACATTTTTCATGTGGCCCAAAGATAGTCACTGCTGCTATGGGCCACCTTGTGTGTGGCTTAATTTAGAACCACAATTATTTGTCAACACAGAATAAAAGAAAACAGGATCACATGGGCATACCATTTCCATTCTTGTTCAAGGTAAAGTAGTGTCTCATCATAGAAACTTGGCAGCCAGCTTGAGAATGAGACACTAGTGATTTCACCACCACGCTTCTCCACCTCTGCCCTGTTGGCCCTTTGCTTTAGGTCAAAATCTTCCCAGAGTTTCTTCAGAGGCTTGATGTGAATCTTAGTGTATTGCACCTCTAGTGACTTGAACCTCCCAATACGTGTCAATATACCACGAAGATCTTGCACAGCATCAATCTTTCAACCAAAATTGCACAGGAAGAGGTTCAAAAATAAATAAATTAAGATGTTTCATCGAGTGTTAACAATGAGCTAATTTTGAGACAGATACCTTGCGGTTAGAAAGGGCATCCAATAAACGGGGCTGAACCATTTCGTCCAGCCTTTCTTCCAATACTTCAAGCTGCTTTCTCACATTAGCAAACTCTGCAACCTGAAAGCAACATTTAACAAGCTAAATAAAAAGACCCTGCATAGATGTTTGGTGAGAAAGAGAGAGGGGAGAGTAAAGTACCTCCCCAACTGCTGACAAGCAATGTCTCATGGTTGCCAGGGTTTCTGCGGCTTTTGGAAGATCGCCACTCGAAAACACATCCTCAACACTTTGGCTCAACTGAGCTAGTCCAGCTGCATCCTGCAATTCCAGCCAACAGACTCTCACAATTATTAGATAAGAACTTACCACTTGAGTAAAGCAGGTGCTCTAGTGACATGTGCCGTGCCATGGCAGATACTATTAAAACATACCTGCAATGTCGTGTATGCAGCTTCCATGCGTTGTTTCACAGTATCAATTCGTGCTAGCGCAGTTATTGACTCAGCAGATGAGCCCTCAGCCTGGTTGGAGAAATTATCATAAGTACTTGGTTAACAGACACATTTACAAAATAAAGCTGAAAATGTGTGCCAAATTGGCAGCTGGCATGTGTGCTTTAACTTCACTAATATATACGTACTTCTCAATGTTCCCATTGCATTAGAATAAGGAATCAATAATTCCAAATAATCTAGCATGAATTAAATCCAATTGTATTCCGCAAAAAAGCCATACAAAATGCTGCTGTAGTCATCCAATTGTATTAGACAGTTACATTGCAGTCAGAAGTACACACTCAATCACACTGGGAGAAAAGTGTTTCTGCTGCAGCTCTTTCAAGAAGATTCTAAACATGTAATTAGCTAGAACTATAGGTCTCAGTATTTTATGGCAATAGACACAGTTTACATGGACATCAGCTCTGAATTTTGTGAGTTTCTATGTACTTTATACAGTATGGTCAAGAGTTTTCTGTGCGCATAAGTATGATGTATATAAGTACAAAACATGGTAGCGTCCCAAACTGATACTCAAGTACCAAAATCTAGCAGGGTTTTACTAAGCCCGGGGAAATTGAGGGATCAAATTCCACATAACAACAAAGGAGATGGTGCGTCCAAAGGCCAAACAGATCAAATCAAAGCTTAAATTGTGAATTTGGTACTATTTTGGATAGTCCTATCTAACATTATGTTATGAACATGGCATAATAATTGTATTTTCTTAGAAACAAAATGCTATGTCAAAAAAGGCAAAGACCACACAGATACAAGTGACATGGCCTCGGAACTTGAGATCCAGATCCAGCTAAAAACATGGTAGCGACAGTAGAGTCCGAACTGTAAGCATGAACGAGCCATACATGCTCAAACTGAATCATAGCTAAATCATTCCCAGACTGAATTGCAGTATGCGAATTAGCGCATTCGCACCGGTGAACTAGTCCACAACACCACATCCAAACGAGCCTAGATTTCGCGACAGTACATACATGCCGGGCGCGAACGCGCGTGAGATCCAGATCCGACCGGGGACGACAGAGGGGTGGGGGGGCACCTGCCTGGGAGAGGGACTGGAGGACGGAGGCGAGGTGGGAGCGCAGCGCGAGGGCGTCGTCGCGGAGCCTGAGCGCGTCGCGGCAGGCGAGCGGGACGCGGCGGAGCGCGTCGGCGCTGTCCCGCTCGAGGGCCGCCCCGGCGTCGTCGGCCGCGGCGCGGAGCCGCTCCTCGGCGTCGGCGAGGAAGCGGTCGAGCGGCTCCGACGGGTGCCGCGCGTCCAGCGCCGCGTTGATCCACCGCTTCGGGTCGAACCCCTCCGCCCCGAACTCCGCCGCGTCCACCACCACCATTTTCCTCCGTCGCCGCCGCCGCCCGCCGAGCCGCGCCCCGCGAGGGTCTCCCCTCCTCCTCCGCGGCGGCCGGGGCTCGCCGGAGAACTGGACGGGGCGTGTAGAGGGGTTTGGAGGCTGCCTTGCTCGCTCGTCTCCTCACTTGCCAGTTGCCACCGAAGTAACGACCACCATGGCACGGGGGCAAGCCAGAGTCACTTTGTTGGGGTTCACGGGGAATACGTCTTTCGGTTAGACGTATTGTGCGAAACTATTCGGAGTATCCGGTAATCCGTTTTCCTGAGGGGAAGACGGAATCACGGAAGCACTACCGCCCGGCATGGAGAATTGTTGATTGCTAATAATGCGGTTAATGTCATTCTTTTGTTTTCTTATTATTATATTCACTAGCTCCTTGAGGCGGATTGAAATATACTGAGTCGATGAGATCAGACCATATCATCGTCTACTCAAAGCTATGAAGGTTGTAATCTCTTTTTTTTTTAGAACGAAGACGCTAGAAACGTCCGGCTTTAAATTAATAAAGCCACCAGACAGTATCCACACACAACTTAAGTCTTCCAAACCAAATAAAACAAGTCTGCGAGCCGTAGGCTCTGAATAGAACTAGGAGGGGACAGACATTAGGTCTAGATCATAAAAGTGGAGCCTCAAGAAGATAGATGTAAAGGTTGTAATCTCATCCTAGGACAACGGGTCGACAGCTCGCTTATTCATATCTATGCGCTTCTAAATTTTGATAGGTCTAAGTGCCTCTATGTTGTACGTACTAGATTTTTTTAAGTTTAAGGGAGGAGGGATTGTTGCAGTCATCAAAATTACACATACATGTCATCAAAATTATATTTGGAAGATAGAGAAGACTAAGTAGGCGCTTGTCTTGGCTTTGCTAGATAGGAGATCTGTAGCAGCGAGAGCTTGTTTTATAAACTAGAATTGATGCTCTTCAACAAGTTAGAACTCCTTTGTCGAAAACAAGTTAGAACTCAACGTTGGCTAGCCGAATAAATTAACAAAAGTAGGCAAAAGTAAGAGAGGTTGTGCAAAATAAAATGATAATATGAAAAATGTAAATGCAAATTGGCGATTCAAAGAGTCTAAACAAGATGTTTATCATTACAATACAATGACAAATTCATCAATCACGGTAAGACAACATTGAAAGGAATGCAGCACCAAGCTAACTCAATAAAACTGAAAATAACACACACTGCCCCAAATGTTTAAACGATATCAGAAGCATCATAGATGGTAGTAGTAGTGGTGTTGGCCTCAAGCCTACTGACAACCCCTAAATTGGTTAGCAATGCCCACATGAGTGTTAACAACTCGCCGCCCCGAGCGATCGCCTCTGCATGCCCGTCGAGATTATCTGATGGAGCGATGTACACCATCGTCTTGCACCAAAATCCAGTCAGAGCCTTCCACCCCACCTCCTCTGCTTTCATCAACTCCACCAGTTGCTCACCGAGCTTTGCACCGTCCTTGAGCACATCATGCTTGGACCCTGTACTCAATAGCTCGACCAACTGATGATATTCCAGCTCGGTCGTTGGCATGGCAACGCGGTCGGAGAGGACACGTTCGACATCTTTCTTGGTGGCCTTGTACATGTCCTTGCTCCATGCGTCATCATCAGAAAGCAGCTCGGGCGAAAATGTCACCAGGTAGGCGCAATAACGTGACAAGTGGGTGGTGACACTCGCATGGCCAGAAGAGCGTGGGTACCTTACCTCAAAGATATTCGTAGCGATGTGCCAAGCAAGCAAAGCATCAGATGTACCCTTGGCGTTGCATGCCTGGAGGAAGTTCTCCCCAACTTGAATGCCTAGTTGTTGCAAAGATATCATGCCGTTTCTAAGGTCTCCCCCGGAGCTTCTTAGTGTGTTGACAATGGCAGCCTTCACTTCCCTAGGTACCTTGACATTCTTCTTTTGCTCAGGCAGATGAATGAGACGCCCAAGAAGATCCATTGGAGTTTTTCTCAAATGGAGCACTAGGATTGAGCATTGGTTCATTTTATCCTGCCAAGGATCCACTAGCTTGCATCTGCACTGCAACAATAGGCCAATCCATTTGGGCAATGTAGGATATTCACGCCAAAAAACATAGCGGCATAGTAAGGATACTTTAGTCCAGTCAGAGCAAATGTAGGATGCAATGTCCCTCACCTCAGCAAGCACGACTAATGCATCAAGCAAAAGCAATGGCAGTATATCAAACAACAAATTTCCATAAGGTATGAAATCACCAATTTCATCATGACTTGGCTCGCAGCTCAATCGACACCTTATTTGCCATCCAACTCCATTAGTGGGCAGATATTTCGTCAGCAAAAGAATTGTGCCAAGTAAGCAGTAACCAATGCTTAAGACTGAAATAAATATGCTCAAGAAGGGAAGCCAATTCTTGGAGTATGATATCGGATGGGATGAATAATAATAATCATGAAGAAAAGAAAGCTCAGACGGAATCACATTGAATATCCTTTCATCATCACTATCCTCAAGCAACACATGCCATAGAAAGTTGCGAGCCTTCATGAATCCAACTTCAATGACAGTATATTTTGCAAAGTGACACCGTAGCATCTTGAACAATGCAAATGAAAAACATAGATCTTTGAGTTGCGTTGTTGACTTGAGAAGCATGCCATCCAACTCCCAAACTTTGTCAATGGTCGCTAGATTGCCTTTATTGTTTATCTTTGTCCTATCACCTCTATTGCACATCCGATAACCATGAGGCTGCTTCTCTACCAACATAGTGTCCTCCCTTGAGGCGATAAGCTGGGGTGGTATATGCTCACTGGCTACCTCAACATGATGGATTCTATCTGGTATTTGCTCCATGTATCCAACAATAAGGCGAGGATTTCTTCCAAACTCAAATGATTGTCTAGCATTGTACCAGGCATAATACTTCAAGAATATTTTGGCGAAGATAAGAGCAAACGGTGAAAAAATGGCAAAAAGTGGCAAAGTGAAGACATGTTTTAGGGGCAGTGGATATGGACTTGGACCTATCATGATGTCAACTCCAAGGTAGGTAGTCCATATTGCTTGCACAAGTAGCACTGCAGGGGGTGCAATGCTTCAACCTTCTCTAGCATCAGTAGCAACTATTGCAGTGGTATTGATACCAACAATTTGAACAAAAGCAGTACATACTAAGACCAGGGCGAGGTGAATGCTGAGATCACATTTCCCTGTCACTATGATACCACCAGAAGATGGAACATCGATGATATACTGGTTACTGGTGATGGATACAATGTAGGATACGATAGGTAAGAACAATATGGTGGCACCAAGGAAGAGGAAACGGGTCAATGGTTGGTGGCGATACCGATGTCCATAGGCGCCTATGCCGACCATGACTCCCATCAGGATGGCATTAACCATCATGAGAGCATTCACTCGCAACATTTGTTGTCCCATGACCCTAGAGAAGTCCATAGTTGCATCGACGGTGCAACTAGACATTGTGTGTCTGAACATGAGTACAAAACAAGAAGTAAACAAACAAGACCAATATTATGGTATATACATTGGTTGGTAGTAGGTTAAGATGAGAAAACATTTTATATGATACATTATCTCTTAGTATCATCTCTTACACTTAATGCTAGCATGCACATGAAACATGTTATGAACAACCCCCTTTGTAAAGAAAATATGTCATGACTAACATAATTTGTGATAAAAAAAGACATATCTTACGTACAATGGAGAAAATTGTTTTGTTTTCTATTGTAAGAGATAATCTCTGTGATAAGAACGTTTTTGTCTCAACCATTCTATGTGGTACTGCAAAAATAGGGTCGGTGTACTGCTGACCAATGAATTATTGTTAGATAGTTCAGGTCGTCAACGCCTCACCAACGAATTACAAAAGCTTCTAAACTCTACTCGGACTTTTTCCCCTTATTTTCAGAAGAAGAACAAGGGATTTACCTGAATGTTGCCACCGAATAAACCAATATTTGCACCTCCCCGCTGGAATGTTTTCTTCTAACCTTCTCTACGTGAGGGTAGTGACTAGCGAGGACAAAATACTCTGGTGCTAAGCTTGGGGAGTACTTGACGACTGGACAAGACCCCTTTTGCTTTTGTGCCATTGCATCTGCATGTGTCTTGGTTCTGGCCATGTTATTTGCAAGCTTTTAGTCTCTCTCTCTCTCTCTGTATTTGCATGTGCCTCCTTTGATAAAGGGTGTGCGTGCGTACATTCATAGGGGTGAGTGTATGCTTGTGCGTATATATGAAATTTTATATTCATCTTGATCTCAAAAAAAAACATAAAAACCTCAATCAAGTCTCGCAACATTACTGTTCATAAAATGTATTTCAGGTTTGCGAAATTACAATACAAACAGTCTTATATGAAAGACATAGAAGTAGAAAATTACAACACTAGCTAACCATAAACCGGTTCCACTAGAAAATCATTTCTCTCCAAGTTTGAAGAGATTTAGCTGTGAACTTCAACTTTCGACAGAGCCTGATTAGAAGGTTCGAAATGGAGCAGAGACATAAATACTACTCCCTCTATAAACTAATATTAGTTTATGGAGGGAGTACCTCTCTCTATATAAGATTTTTTTTGCAGTTTAAATTTAAACTGCAAAACGTCTTATATTATAGAACGGAGAGAGTATATTTCAATATTTGATCTCCATTCCTATTTGCTTACACAGTCCTCCGGCATATGCGTAGATATTTTTGCCTAATATGTTCGTGGACGGATCAAGCTTTCATGGCAGAGCGCCGGAGCAAACCTCATGTCCTGCAGGTGTTCTCCAACAGAGTAGACGGTCTGCACCGCCCGTGCCTCGGGGTCGTAGTATCCCAACGCCCTCCCCGTGCTGAGAAGCACCCTCCCGTCCTTGGGGTCAACGGCCAACACCGTAGTCTCCTCCGACGGGTACATCCGCCGGAACTCCCCGAGCTCGATACGGCGCGGCCATGCCGACCAAGAACCACCATCCAGCCGCTTCCAGACGTCGATGGCGTTGGCGCCCGTGTCCGAGCACAGGACGCACACGCTACCTTGGAGCTCGACGACGGTCGTGATCCGGCCGCGCCCGCACGGGGGCCCTGGCAGCACCTCGAACTCCCGCGCGCCGACGTCGAGCGCCAGCAGCTCGCACCTTGAACCATTGTCGTCGTCGTCGTCTACCATCCAGTAGAGCTTGCCGTCGGCGTAGGCGGGCTGCATGTCGACCGCCGGCGGCCTTGGCGGAGGGCTGATCGGGTTCCACGTCGTGGCGCCTACCAGCTGGACGTGGCACTTGACCACCGCCGGCTGGTGATGTCGACGACTCTTGTCAGGACGGACGACGACGAGGCGCGCTAGCACGTGCTTGTTCGTCCGCGAATCGTACCCCAGCCCCATCGTGCCAGCTGCAGAATGACGGGGAGAGTCGTCGTCGTCGTCGTGGTCCAACATATCCGTTGTTATAAGCCTGCTGTGCTCCATGCTAGGGTCGTCCAACATATCCGTTGTTATAAGCACACCGTCCTCCACACGTGATGGTCGAACAGGAACGGCGGCGCCATGTCGGCGACGTCGTACCGCACCTGCAAACTCTCGCAGAGCTCCAGCGGGTAGAACTCGAGCACGTGGGTGTAGGGCTGGGCCTGGACGACCATGACCCGCGGGCTCCACTTGAGGTTCGCGTGGAGCGCGTGCGTCCGGACGAACCGGCCGGTCTCGGCCACCGCGCGCCACTCTCGGCACACGCACGTCAGGGCGGCGACCGACTGCGCCGGCATCCACTTGAGGACGTCCGACCACGCCTTCCTCCACGGTGACGAGAAGATCACCTCCTCGCTCGTCCGACCCACGGGCACGAGGCTCTCCTCCAGCAACCCCACGGTGCCGCGGGTGATCGTGGCTTCTTCGTCTTCGTCGTCGTCGCGGGCGGAGACGAGCTCCGTCGGCGAGACCAGCACCTGCGGGACCGGGACGCCGCTGCCGTCGAGGTCGAACGCCAGCACGCCCTCCTCCGTGGCGAACATGATCTTCTTCTGCCCGTTGCCCGCGAGATAGGTTTCGAGGGGATAGACCCAGTGTACCCGCAGCAGGTCGAGCTCGGGCCTGAGGGTCTGTGGGTGCAGAACGCGGTAGAGCTTCTCCCACTGCTCGGACTCTCGGCAGGCCAGCCGCCAGATGCAGTAAGGATCGGCGTCGCTGCGAGTGGGAGGTCGACGTTCATGGAAGACGCAAAGGCACAGGCGTCCGCCCAGCACCGCCAGCTCGGGCGGACTGTCGTCGTCTTCCACCGACGGAGGCGTGCTCAGCGAACCCAAGGTCTCGTCGCCGACGTCGAAGGTGACGATGCTGCCGCCATGTTTTCGTCGTACATGGAGGAAGTGCAGGTACCCGTCGCACAACACGGCCGGGTCATCTCGCACGGCGGCGCGCGAGGAGGGAGACCGCCGAGCTACCGCTCTCCAGTGCGCCGACACGCCGAGCGAGAAGACCTCGTAGCAGGGGGTGGAGCGGAAGGAGGAGAAGAGCCGCACCACCTTGTGCTCCTTGGAGGCCGGGCTGTAGCCGAGGCCGTAGGACTCGCCGTTGCGCCGCCGGGACATGTGGCTGTCGGGGAGGGGCAGGAGCGCGCCGGTGCTCGGGTTGCAGACGAAGTGGCGGTGGTAGGGCATGCCGCGGATCAGGACGAGGCCACACTAGTGCAGAACAAGCAAATAGCGGTTCAGGTTCGTTTAGCGCTAGTCGGCTTCTCCAACGGCCAAGACTAAAGTGTGGTCGTAAAGCCCCTCTTAATACCGGTTCAGCATGAACCGGTGCTAAAGGCCAACCACGTGGCACGAGCCAGCTCCGGGTGTATAATGTTTGTGAGTTTTTGTTTTATTTTTTATTTTTCAATTAAATTTGTGTTATCAATGTCTCACAAACCATCATATTAATTAATTCACACATACACACATGTATAGCTATATACAATTTGTCCTACATATGCATGTTGCCTTCGGAGCCAGTGGCATTAGCCTAATTGGTGCCTTCGGAGCACGATAGGGGCGGTAGCGGGTAATAGTATTCTCCCTTCGGATTTATGACCTGGTCGAGCAAAAATCCCGCCATTTCCTCTTGAAGTGCTTCTACGCGCTCCGTTTCTAGAAGCTTCTCCTGCACCTCTGTGAAATGTTAAGAAGGAGATCAATATGCATGTGTATTAGTTGTGTGACTAAATATCGATAATGGTGTAAAAGTTGTGAATAGTGTTTTGACAAGCGTACCCATTCCTGTCTTTGAGATCTGCTCCTTTCGGACGTCATCATGCGAATGTTCTATAAGCGCAGAATGCACACAGATCAGTCCCTGCGCCGCTTGAGGCCTTTACAAGAATGGAATTTGATCAGATAATAATTAATCAAGCATGATAATTAAAGAGATGGCAGCTAGCTAGCTAGCTAGTACTACTTAATTATTTACCTTGGGTCGAAACCATTTAAGCTTTTGTTTCCATTCGCCTTCCGTGACGCTGATGAACCTTGCCCAAGCCCTGCCCGCCGACAAAGAAAATGAATAAAGGGGTTATTAAATAGTTCATATCATGAAAATGACGAACTAAATAGGCGAGATATATAGTTAATAATGATTGAAATTACCTGTTGACTATCCCAAACAAGATGTTATAGTCAGTTTTTTCTTTGAGTAGTGAGTCCAGTATTTCAACTGTTCCGGCGTCAACTTTAATGATACACAAGACCCAGTGATATCTGCATGCACACACGTTTGCATATCTTAATTAAGCGGGCATATGTAAGCAAAAACATGTAGCTAGCTAGTAGGCAAAAACAGAGAATTTGTAGTACAAGACAGTGTGACTCACTGGAAGTTGTAAGGAAGTAGTATATCTTCATTGTATTTGAGGCGCTTCAAGAACTCTAGCATGTTGTCCTCTACGTCCTTTTGATGACGTGGATTTATTTTCCATGTGTATTCATTAACGGTGTTTGGGTCAATGAACCCAATGCCAAAGCGTCCACCTTTTCTCATTTCATATATCTTCATCCTGCATATAATACCACAAAAAAGAATATAGTGAGGATAATTACAGGTAATGATTGATCAAAAGGATTAGTACAGCTAGCTTGAGACTTAAATTACAGAAAGAAATCACTTACAGACAATAGCAACTGACGATAGATTTGTCGAGTGCGTCTTGATTGTATAACTGAAACAGTTCAGAATACTCAACGGACACAGCTTTCTCATGGAAGTAATGCTCCTCCTTGACATTCACCATGAGGGACAATCGATCGAAAATCTTGGTAATGTTCATGTACCATTGATGCAATTCATACATTCTCGTTGGGAAGTTCTTGACCTTGTCTGGCTGGACCAAAGGTTGGCCCCGGACATATTTCCGTTTTATTTCATCCTCTCTAAGCACAGGCATGGGCTCGATCTCGAGGAGTTGTCCAACAGTGATTTTGAGAACTTCAGCCTGCATTATATGGTCCTCCGTTATTACCACATTGCCCACCTCGGGAGCGTAAACTGTTTGCCTACAATAATATTGGTAGCAGATCGTCATCGCGTGTTGTTGGCACAACAAGCGAGGGATCGATGCGCCACTGTTCTCCCAGATGGGGAATGGTTTTCCGCATTTTTGACAGCTGCTTCTTGTTTGCTCGATCCCGAGCTCGCTTCCTTACGTAGACGTGCTCGATTTAACTTCCTGATGTGGCGCTCATAGTCTGTGTCAACAGGCTTGGGAGCTAGTGGTTGAGCCATACGAATGAAGTGGTCAATCGTTTCCTCGGGCACTTTCTTCCTTGGCGGCGGCGGTGGTTTCGGTGCAAAATGGGCTTCCACCTCGGACTTCGATATGGCTGCGATTTCCTCCTCGGACTGTCATAAGACCTCTCTGGAAGAGGCATGAGGCTTGGACCATATTTATATCGCTTGCCTCCTTTGTACTTCTGTACTACCTCGACTTCGTGCCGCCTCGCACCATAGCTGCGGGTGTCTCTTCTGCGATTCTTGAGGCGGCGGAGACGCCGGCCGACGGGCTGAGTTGGACGAGGAGGAGTGGCTGAAGCTGTGCGGACTTGGAGGAGGAGGGCTGAGGTTGTGCGGACTTGGAGGAGGTGGGCGTCGACGCTGTGGCGGACTTGGAGGAGGAGGTGGCGACACTTTGCGGACTTGGAGGAGGTGGCGACACTTTGCGGACTTGGTGGACTTGCGGAGGCGGAGGCTGCTGACTCGGTGGCGGACCTTGACGAGGAGTCGGATGACGCGTGTCGGTGGCCTTGAAGATGATGCAATCCTTTTTCCATAGGATGATCGATGGTTGGCGTCTCAGAAAGCGCTCATCCTCACCTCCGGGAATGTCAAGCTCTAGCCCGAATATGGCTGCACCACCTCGTCAACCATGACACGAGCATAGCCCTCTGGAATCGGGATGCAATGGTAGGTTGCTTTGGGGTAGCTGGAAAAGCAACGCCGTCCGCCACCTTCATGGATATGTTCTTCATTTTGACGTGTAGCTCGCAACTAGTGTTCTCCGTGATGTCATCCACGGGTATCTACCCAACATTGCGTCGTCTGGGCGGAACCCACGCTGCTTCTCTGCATGGATGGGGCGGTGCTATCGAATCTTGGATCATCCGCTAGCTGCTGCAGCTGCTTTGAGACCCCTTTCTTTGGCTAAGTGAGTCGATCTGCTCCTGCTGCCGCTGGAATTTGACTACCAATTCCGCTTGACTTGCTTCTAGGCCTTGAAGGCGTTCATAGTCCCGCTTCCTCTGCTCCTCCTCCATCTTCCTCTTCTTCTCCTCCGCAATCTTCTTTCTCGCACGGGTTACGTAGTCGTTGTTCCAGTCTAAAACCCTCATACCACGGAATAGCGCCCTTGCCTTGTGTTCTTCCGGGTGTTCAGATTTCCCAGCACGCGTAAGCTCGTCGTTCTCTCTGTTGGGCTGGAACACCCCGATCGTGCCTCTTCTATTGGAACAAGTATCACATCGTCGGCTCCGTTCGGACATGTCTTCGTCGAAACTTTGCTGTCTTGGGTCCAACTCCCCCATGCGCATAGAACCAAGTCCCGCACTGGGGACCAGCTCTTAGTATCCTGGGTGACACTGCATCCTCCATCTCTTTCTCGGACTTATCCCACTTAGGCATTGCCACCGACAGCCACGGCCCCACTTATGGAACTCATCCTTTTTTCGGCATTCTTCTTGTTTATTCTCGACCGTTCCTTAGCTAATTCGAATCCTTGAATTTCACGAAATCGTCCCAATGAGCACGTTGGTTCTCTAGTGTTCCCTCGAATCTGGAGTCTTCCTTCCTCCCTTGACGTACTTGTCCCATTCACGATTCTTGTGGTTCTTGAATGCAACCGCCATCTTCCTAAGAGCAGCGTCCTTGACTTTCTGCACATCTGCTTATGTGAAATGATCTGGTAGGGTGAAATGTTCCATGAGAGTATCCCAAAGCAGATCTTTTTGATTCTTGTCGACAAAAGTAACATCCGGACGTGGAGCAGTGTCCTCTTTGCCTTTTGTCCTTTGTCTTTTGCTGGCTCTCTCCATTCTTGAAGGGAGATCGGAGTTGGTCCTTCACAAGAACTCCGCACTAACGAATGAACTTGTCCGCAATCTTCTTAGGCGCTAATGGTTCGCCATTAGGTCCGACCGCCTCGATATTGTACTTCGCCCTCCTTCAACTTTTTGTTCGGGCCTCGTTTCGTCCTTTTGCACGAAGATTTGCTCGATCCGGATGGCTGAAAGAACAAAGATCGATTTGTTAATATATCTTCAAGTCATTTAAAACATGTGATGATCACGAAACCTGCTTATATAAATATATATACCTCGCGGTCTTTGTTGTTTCAGGATCAACATGTTCTTCGTCATCGTCATAATCGTAGTTCATGACTTCATCAATTCGGTCGTCGCGATCGAATATCATATCACCCTCTCCGGTGTTGTTTAGAAATTCGAGCCGTCATAATCTTCTTCATTACGACTATCATCGGCCCGCGTATCATATCGAACATGGTCTGTTCTCCTCTCTGTCGGTATTATGCGCCATAGCTTTTATTTAACTAATTCAAAAGAAATATAAAACAATTTAGTCTTCAAATTACATCGTCTCGAATAATAGATACAATCTTGAATACTTCGTCTAGAATAATAGATACAATCTCGAATACATCGTCTCGAATAATATATAATATTGAATAGTACATCACTGGCTAGCTAACTAAAGATCGAATACTACAGAAGAATCTAGGACACTCGCGGTTCCTGCTGTTGGGGAACGTAGTAATTTCAAAAAAAATCCTACGCACACGCAAGACCATGGTGATGGCATAGCAACGAGAAGGGAGAGTGTCTGTCCACGTACCCTCGTAGACAGAAAGCGGAAGCGTTATAACAACGCGGTTGATGTAGTCGTACGTCTTCACGATCCGACCGATCCAAGTACCGAGCGTCACGGCACCTCCGTGTTCAGCACACGTTCAGCTCGATGGCGATCCCGGGCTCGATCCAAGAAAGCGTCGGGGATGAGTTCCGTCAAGACGACGGCATGGTGGCGATGATGATGCTCCACCAACGCAGGGCTTCGCCTAAGCTCATGACGATATGACTTCACCGGCGCAGGGCTTCGCCTAAGCTCCGCGATGATATGACGAAGTGGAATATGGTGGAGGGGGCACCGACACGGCTAAGGAGCGATCCGTAGATCAACTTGTGTGTTATGGGGTGCCCCCGCCCGTATATAAAGGAGCAAGGGGGTGCGGCCAGCCCTAGGCGGCGCGCTGGAGAGTCCTACTCCCAGGAGTAGGACTCCCCCCTTTCCTAGTTGGATTAGGATTGGGGAGGGGAAGAGGGAAGGGAGGCGCCGCCCTCCTCTCCTTGTCCTATTGGGACTAGAGGGGGAGGGGGGCGCGCGGCCTGCCCTGGCCGGCCCTTCCTCTTCTCCCTATGGCCCATCAAGGCCCATTGACCCCCGGGGTTCCGTAACCCCGGTGTTCGATAACGTCTGTTTTCATCTGGAACCTTTCCGAAGTCCAAACATAGGCTTCCAATATATCAATCTTTATGTCTCGACCATTTCGAGACTCCTCGTCATGTCCGTGATCACATCCGGGACTCCGAACAACCTTGAGTACATCAAAACTTATAAACTCATAATGAACTGTCATCGAAATGTTTAAGCGTGCGGACCCTACGGGTTCGAGAACTATGTAGACATGACCTAGAACCATTCTCGGTCAATAACCAATAGCGGAACCTGGATGCCCATATTGGTTCCTACATATTCTACGAAGATCTTTATCGGTCAAACCGCATAACGACATCGTTGTTCCCTTTGTCATCGGTATGTTACTTACCCGAGATTCGATCGTCGGTATCCAATACCTAGTTCAATCTCGTTGCGGTAAGTCTCTTTACTCGTTCCGTAATACATCATCTCACAACTAACTCTTTAGTTGCAATGCTTGCAAGGCTTATGTGATGTGTATTACCGAGAAGGCCGAAGATCTCCGACAATCGGAGTGACAAAACCTAATCTCGAAATCGCCAACCCAACATGTACCTTTGGAGACACCTGTAGTACTCCTTTATAATCACCCGATTCACGTTGTGACGTTTGGTAGTACCCAAAGTGTTCCTCCGTAAGCGGAGTTGCATAATCTCATAGTTACAGGAACATGTATAGGTCATGAAGAAAGCAATAGCAATATACTAAGCGATCAAGTGCTAAGCTAACGGAATGGGTCATGTCAATCACATCATTCTCCTAATGATGTGATCCCATTAATCAAATGACAACACATGTCTATGGTTAGGAAACATAATCATCTTTGATTAATGAGCTAGTCTAGTAGAGGCATACTAGTGACTATCTGTTTGTCTATGTATTCACACATGTATTATGTTTGGTTAATACAATTCTAGCATGAATAATAAACATTTATCATGATATAAGGAAATAAATAATAACTTTATTATTGCCTCTAGGGCATATTTCCTTGATCTCCCACTTGCACTAGAGTCAATAATCTAGATTACACGGTAATGATTCTAACACCCATGGAGTCTTGGTGCTGATCATGTTTTGCTCGTGGAAGAGGCTTAGTCAACAGTGCGCAACATTCAGATCCGTATGTATTTTGCAAATCTCTATGTCTCCCACTTGGACTTGGTCCCGAATGGAATTGAAGCGTCTCTTGATATGCTTGGTCCTCTTGTGAAATCTGGATTCCTTTGCCAAGGCAATTGCACCAATATTGTCACGAGAAGATCTTCATTGGTCCCGATGCACTAGGTATGACACCTAGATCGGAAATGAACTCTTTCATCCAGACTCCTTCATTTGCTGCTTAGGAGCAGCTATGTACTCCGCTTCACATGTAGATCCCGCCACGACGCTTTGTTTAGAACTGCACCAACCGACAGCTCCACCGTTTAATAAAAACACGTATCCGGTTTGCGCTTTAGAATCGTCCGGATCGGTGTCAAAGCTTGCATCGGCGTAACCATTTACGACTAGCTCTTTGTCACCTCCATATCTGAGAAACATATCCTTAGTCCTTTTCGGTATTTCAGGATGTTCTTGACCGCTGTCCAATGATCCACTCTGGATTACTTTGGTACCTTCCTGCCAAGCTTCTTGCTAAGCATACGTCGGTGCGGTACACAGCATTGCATACATGATAGAGCCTATGGCTGAAGCATAGGAACATCTTTCATTTTCTCTCTATCTTCTCATTGTGGTCGGGCATTGAGTCCGACTCAATCTTACACCTTGTAATACAGGTAAAAAACCTTTCTTTGCCTGATCCATTTTGAACTTTTTCAAAACTTTATCAAGGTATGTGCTTTGTGAAAGTCCAATTAAGCGTCTTGATCTATCTCTATAGATCTTGATGCCCAATATGTAAGCAGCTTCACCGAGGTCTTTCATCGAAAAACTTTTATTCAAGTATCCTTTTATGCTATCCAGAAATTCTATATCATTTCCAATCAATAATATGTCGTCCACATATAATATCGAAATGCTCTGAGCTCCCACTCACTTTCTTGTAACTACTGAGGCTTCTCCAAAAGTCTCATATAAAACCATATGCTTTGATCACACTATCAAAGCGTTTATTCCAACTCCGAGAGGCTTGCACCGGACCATAAATTGATCGTTGGAGCTTGCACACTTTGTTAGCACCCTTTGGATCAACAAAACCTTCTGGTTGCATCATATACAACTCTTCTTCTAGAAATCCATTCAAGAATGCAGTTTTTACATCCATTTGCCAAATTTCATAATCATAAAATGCGACAATTGCTAACATGATTCGGACAGACTTAAGCATCGCTACGGGTGAGAAAGTCTCATCGTAGTCAACCCCTTGAACTTGTCGAAAACCTTTCGCAACAAGTCGAGCTTTGTAGACGATTACATTACCATCGTGTCGTCTTCTTCTTAAAGATCCATTTATTTTCAATGGCTTGCCGATCATCGGGCAAGTCAACCAAAGTCCATACTTTGTTCTCATGGATCCCATCTCAGATTTGAAGGAAATATGCCCTAGAGGCAATAATAAAGTTATTATTTATTTCCTCATATCATGATAAATGTTTATTATTCATGCTAGAATTGTATTAACCGGAAACATAATACATGTGTGAATATATAGACAAAACAGTATGTCACTAGTATGCCTCTACTTGACTAGCTTGTTAATCAAAGATGGTTATGTTTCCTAACCATGAACAAGGAGTTGTTATTTGATTAACAAGGTCACATCATTAGTTGAATGATCTGATTGACATGACCCATTCCGTTAGCTTAACACTTGATCGTTTAGTATGTTAATGCTTTCTTCATGACCCATACATGTTCCTATAACTATGAGATTATGCAACTCCCGTTACCGGAGGAACACTTTGGTACTACCAAAGCGTCACAGCGTAATCGGGTGATTATAAAGGAGTACTACAGGTGTCTCCAAAGGTACTTGTTGGGTTGGCGTATTTGAGATTAGGTTTTGTCACTCCGATTGTGGAGAGGTATCTCGAGCCTTCTCGGTAATACACATCACTTAAGCCTTGCAAGCATTACAACTAATGAGTTAGTTGTGAGATGATGTATTACGGAGCGAGTAAAGAGACTTACGTAGCGAGATTGAACTAGGTATTGGATACCGACGATCGAATCTCGGGTAAGTAACATACCGATGACAAAGGGAACAACGTATGTCGTTATGCGGTTTGACCGATAAAGATCTTCGTAGAATATGTAGGAATCAATATGGGCATCCAGGTTCCGCTATTGGTTATTGACCGAGAATGGTTCTAGGTCATGTCTACATAGTTCTCGAACCCGTAGGGTCCGCACGCAACAACGTTTGATGCGAGTTCATTATGAGTTTATAAGTATTGATGCACGAAGGTTGTTGAGTCCCGGATGTGATCACGGACATGACGAGGAGTCTCGAAATGGTCGAGACATAAAGATTGATATATTGGAAGCCTACATTTGGACATCGGAAGGTTCCGAGTGAAATCGAGAATTTCTGAGTACCGGAGGTTACGGAACCCCGGGGACTACATGGGCCCATAGTGGGCCTTGGAGGAAAGGAGAAGGGCAGCCCTAGGTGGCGCCCCCCCTTCCCTAGTCCTATTAGGACTAGGAAAGGTGGGCGGCCCCCTCTCTCTCTTCCCCTCAGGAATCCTAATCCAACTAGGATTGGAGGGAATCCTACTCCCGGAGGAGTAGGACTCCTTAGCGCGCCTCCCCTTGGGCGGCCACCTCCCCTTGGCTCCTTTATATACGAGGCGGGGGCACCCCATGACACACAAGTTGATCTACGGATCTTTCCTTAGCCGCAGCGGTGCCCCTTCCACCATATTCCACTTGGTCATATCGTCGCGGAGCTTAAGGCGAAGCCTGCGCGGAGAAGTCATATCGTCGCGGAGCTTAGGCGAAGCCCTGCGTCGGTGGAGCATCAACATCGTCACCACGCCGTCGTCTTGTGGAACTCATCCCGACACTTTGCTGGATCGAGTCCGGGATCGTCATCGAGCTGAGCGTGTGCGAACTTCGGAGGTGCCGTGACGTTCGGTGCTTGGATCGGTCGGATCGTGAAGGCGTCGACTACATCAACAGCGTTGTTATAACGCTTCGCTTTCGGTCTCACGAGTGCGTGGGCGGACACTCTCCCTCTCGTTGCTATGCCATCACCATGGTCTTGCGTGATCGTAGGAAATTTTTGAAATTACTACGTTCCCCAATGATGGCATCCGAGCCTGGTTTTATGCGTTGATGTCATATGCGAGTAGAACACAAGTGAGTTGTGGGCGATACAAGTCATACTGCCTACCAGCATGTCATACTTTGGTTCAGCGGTATTGTGAGATGAAGCGGCCGGACCGACATTACAGCAGTGCGCTTACGCGAGACTGGTTTCACCGCCCGAGCACTCGTTGCTTAAAGGTGACCGGCGGGTGTCTGTCTCTCTCACTTTAGTTGAATCGAGTGTGGCTCGCCGGTCCTTGAGAAGGTTAAGCGGAGTCTATTTGTGAAATATCGTTGTGGTTTTGATGCGAGGTAAGAACGGTTCTTGCTCAGCCCGTAGCAGCCACGTAAAACTTGCAACAACAAAGTAGAGGGCGTCTAACTTGTTTTTGCAGGGCATGTTGTGATGTGATATGGTCAAGGCGTGATGCTATATTTTATTGTATGAGATGATCATGTTTTGTAACGAGTTATCGACAATGGCAGGAGCCATATGGTTGTCGCTTTATTGTATGAAATGCAAGCGCCATGTAATTGCTTTACTTTATCACTAAGGAGTAGCGATAGTCGTAGAAGCAATAGTTGGCGAGGCGACAACGATGCTACGATGGAGATCAAGGTGTCGCGCCGGTGGCGATGGTGATCATGGCGTTGCTTGGCGATGGAATCACAAGCACAAGATGATGATGACCATATCATATCACTTATATTGATTGCATGTGATGTTTATCCTTTATGCATCTTATCTTGCTTTGATTGGCGGTAGCATTATAAGATGATCTCTCACCAAAATTATCAAGAAGTGTTCTCCACGAGTATGCACCGTTGCGAAAGTTCTTCGTCTTTGAGACACCACGTGATGATCGGGTGTGATAGGCTCTACGTTCAAATACAGCGGGTGCAAAACAGTTGCGCCGCGAATACTCGAGTTAAACTTGACGAGCCTAGCATATAACAGATATGGCCTCGGAACACGAGACCGAAAGGTCGGCGTGAATCATATAGTAGATATGATCAACATAGTGATGTTCACCATTGAAACTACTCCATCTCACGTGATGATCGGACATGGTTTAGTTGATTTGGATCACATAATCACTTAGATGACTAGAGAGATGTCTGTCTAAGTGGGAGGTTTTAATATGATTAATTAAACTTAAATTTATCATGAACTTAGTACTGATAGTATTTTGCTTGTCTATGTTTCTTTGTAGATAGATGGCTCGTCTTTGTTGTTCCGTTGAATTTTAATGCGTTCCTTGAGAAAGCAAAGTTGAAAGATGATGGTAGCAATTACGGGATTGGGTCCGTAACTTGAGGATTATCCTCATTGCTGCACGAGAAAAATTACGTCTGGAAGCACATTTGGGTAGCGAACCTGCTGCGAGATCTTGAGCCGAAGTTATGAGCGTCGGCAAAGCAAAGCTGATGACTACTCAATAGTTCGATTGTGCCATGCTTTACGGCTTAGAACCGGGTCTTCAACGGCGTTTTGAGCGTCATGGAGCATATGAGATGTTCCAGGAGTTGAAGTTAATATTTCAAGCAAATGCCCGGATTGAGAGATATGAAGTCTCCAATAAGTTCTATAGCTGCAAGATGGAGGAGAATAGTTACGTCGGTGAGCACATACTCAAAATGTGCGGGTATAACAATCACTTAATTCAGCTGGGAGTTAATCTTCCGGATGATAGTGTCATTGATGAAATTCTCCAATCACGCCACCAAGCTACAAGAGCTTCGTGATGAACTATAATATGCAAGGGATGACTAAGACAATTCTGAGCTCTTCGCAATGCTAAAAGCAGCGGAGGTAGAAATCAAGAAAGAGCATCAAGTGTTGATGGTCAACAAGACCACTAGTTTCAAGAAAAGGGCAAAGGGAAGAAGAAGGAAACTTCAAAAGAACAGCAAGCAAGTTGCTGCTCAAGAGAAGAAACCCAAGTCTGGACCTAAGCACGAGGCGAGTGTTTTCTTGCAAGCAAGCTGGACCTTTGAAGCGGAACTGCCCCAAGTATTTGGCGGATAAAAAGGATGGCAAGGTGATCAAAGGTATATGTGATATACATGTTATTGATGTGTACCTTACTAATACTCATGATAGTACAGGTATTTGATCTTGGTTACATTGCTAATATTTGCAACTCGAAGCAGAACTACGGATTAGCGAAGATTGGCTAAGGGCGAGGTGACGATCTTGGCGTTGGAAATGGTTCCAAAGTCGATGTGATCGCGATCGGCACGCTACCTCTACATCTACCTTCGGGATTAGTTTTAGACCTAAATAATTGTTATTTGGTGCAGCGTTGAGCATGAACATTATATCTGGATCTTGTTTAATGCGAGACGGTTATTCATTTAAATCGAGAGAATAATGGTTGTTCTATTTATATGAGTAATATCTTTTATGGTCATGCACCCTTGAAGAATGGTCTATTCTTGTTGAATCTCGACAGTAGTGATACACATATTCATAATGTTGAAGCCAAAAGATGCAGAGTTGATAATGATAGTGCAACTTATTTGTGTACTTGCCGTTTAGGTCATATCGGTTTAAAACGCATGAAGAAACTCCATCTTGATGGGCTTGGAATCACTTGATTATGAATCACTTGGTACTTGCGAACCGTGCCTCATGGGCAAGATGACCAAAACGCCGTTCTCCGGAACTATGGGCGAGCAACTGATTTGTTGGAAATCATACATCTTGATGTTTGTGGTCCAATGAATGTTGAGGCCTTGGCGGGTATCGTTATTTTCTCACCTTCACAGATGATTTGAGCAGATATGGGTATATCTACTTAATGAAACACAAATCTGAAACATTTGAAAAGTTCAAAGAATTTCAGAGTGAAGTGGAAAATCATCGTAACAAGAAAATAAAGTTTCTACGATCTGATCGTGGAGGAGAATATTTGAGTTCTGAGTTTGGTTTACATTTGAAACAATGTGGAATAGTTTAGCAACTCCGCCACCGGAACACCACGGAGAAATGGTGTGTCGAGCGTCGTGTCGTACTTTACTAGATATGGTGCGATCTATGATGTCTATTTCGATTTACCGCTATCATTTTGGGGTTATGCTTTAGAGGCGGCCGCATTCACGTTAAATAGGACACCGTCAAAATCCGTTGAGACGACGCCTTATGAACTGTGGTTTGGTAAGAAACCAAAGTTGTCGTTTCTTAAAGTTTGGGGCTGCGATGCTTATGTAAAGAAACTTCAACCAGATAAGCTCGAACCCAAATCGGAAAAATGTGTCTTCATAGGATACCCAAAGGAGACTGTTGGGTACATCTTCTATCACAGATCTGAAGGCAAGATTTTCGTTGCTAAATTCGGATCCTTTCTAGAGAAGGAGTTTCTCTCGAAAGAAGTGAGTGGGAGGAAAGTAGAACTTGATGAGATAAGCGTATCTGCTCCCTTATTGGAAAGTAGTTCATCACAAGAAATGGTTCTGTGACAACTACACCAATTAGTGAAGAAACTAATGATGATGATCATGAAGCTTGAGATCAAGTTACTCTTGAACCTCGTGGGTCAACGAGTAAAATCGCACGCAGTGGTGCGGTAATCCTATTCGGAAGTCATGTTACTTGACCATGGCGAACCTACAAACTATGAAGAAGCGATGGTGAGCCCAGATTCCATAAAATGGCTGGAAGCCATGAAATCTGAGATGGGATCCATGTATGAGAACAAAGTATGGACTTTGGTTGACTTGCCCGATGATCGGCAAGCCATTGAAAATAAATGGATCTTTAAGAAGAAGACTGACGCCGATGGTAATGTAACTGTCTACAAAGCTCGACTTGTTGCGAAAGGTTTTCGACAAGTTCAAGGGGTTGACTACGATGAGACTTTCTCACCCGTAGCGATGCTTAAGTCTGTCCGAATCATGTTAGCAATTGCCGCATTTTATGATTATGAAATTTGGCAAATGGATGTAAAAACTGCATTCTTGAATGGATTTCTAGAAGAAGAGTTGTATATGATGCAACGAGAAGGTTTTGTCGATCCAAAGGGTACTAACAAAGTGTGCAAGCTCCAGCGATCAATTTATGGTGCAGTGCAAGCCTCTCGGAGTTGGAATAAGCGCTTTGATAGTGTGATCAAAGCATATGGGTTTATCTGAGACTTTTGGAGAAGCTTTGTATTTACAAGAAAGTGAGTGGGAGCTCTGTAGCATTTCTAATATTATATGTGGACGACATATTATTAATTGGAAATGATATAGAATTCTGGATAGCATAAAAGGATACTTGAATAAAAGTTTTTCAATGAAAGACCTCGGTGAAGCTGCTTACATATTGGGCATCAAGATCTATAGAGATAGATCAAGGCGCTTAATTGGACTTTCACAAAGCACATACCTTGATAAAGTTTTGAAAAAGTTCAAAATGGATCGAGCAAAGAAAGGTTTTTACTGTATTACAAGGTGTAAGATTGAGTCGGACTCAATGCCCGACCACAGCAGAAGATAGAGAAAATGAAAGATGTTCCTATGCCTCAGCCATAGGCTCTATCATGTATGCAATCTGTGTACCGGACTGGCGTATGCTTAGCTGTAAGCTTGGCAGGAAGGTACCAAAGTAATCGAGTGGATCCTTTGGACAGCGGTCAAGAACATCTGAAATACGAAAAGGACTAAGGATATGTTTCTCGTATATGGAGGTGACAAAGAGCTAGTCGTAAATGGTTACGTCGATGCAAGCTTTGACACCGATCCGGACGATTCTAAATCGCAAACCGGATCGTGTTTTTATTAAGCGGTGGAGCTGTCGGTTGGTGCAGTTCTAAACAAAGCGTCGTGGCGGGATCTACATGTGAAGCGGAGTACATAGCTGCTTGAAGCAGCAAATGAAGGAGTGCGGATGAAAGAGTTCATTTCCGATCTAGGTGTCATACCTAGTGCATCGGGACCGATGAAGATCTTCGTGACAATCTTGGTGCAATTGCCTTGGCAAAGGAATCCAGATTTCACAAGAGGACCAAGCACATCAAGAGGCGCTTCAATTCCATTGGGACCAAGTCCAAGTGGGAGACATAGAGATTTGCAAAATACATACGGATCTGAATGTTGCGGACCGTTGACTAAGCCTCTTCCACGAGCAAAACATGATCAGCACCAAGACTCCATGGGTGTGAGGATCATTACTTTGTAATCTAGATTATTGACTCTAGTGCAAGTGGGAGACTGAAGGAAATATGCCCTAGAGGCAATAATAAAGTTATTATTTATTTCCTCATATCATGATAAATGTTTATTATTCATGCTAGAATTGTATTAACCGGAAACATAATACATGTGTGAATATATAGACAAAACAGTATGTCACTAGTATGCCTCTACTTGACTAGCTTGTTAATCAAAGATGGTTATGTTTCCTAACCATGAACAAGGAGTTGTTATTTGATTAACAAGGTCACATCATTAGTTGAATGATCTGATTGACATGACCCATTCCGTTAGCTTAACACTTGATCGTTTAGTATGTTAATGCTTTCTTCATGACCCATACATGTTCCTATAACTATGAGATTATGCAACTCCGTTTACGGAGGAACACTTTGGGTACTACCAAAGCGTCACAGCGTGGCGGGTGATTATAAAGGAGTACTACAGGTGTCTCCAAAGGTACTTGTTGGGTTGGCGTATTTGAGATTAGGTTTTGTCACTCCGATTGTCGGAGAGGTATCTCAGCCTTCTCGGTAATACACATCACTTAAGCCTTGCAAGCATTACAACTAATGAGTTAGTTGTGAGATGATGTATTACGGAGCGAGTAAAGAGACTTACCGTAGCGAGATTGAACTAGGTATTGGATACCGACGATCGAATCTCGGGTAAGTAACATACCGATGACAAAGGGAACAACGTATGTCGTTATGCGGTTTGACCGATAAAGATCTTCGTAGAATATGTAGGAATCAATATGGGCATCCAGGTTCCGCTATTGGTTATTGACCGAGAATGGTTCTAGGTCATGTCTACATAGTTCTCGAACCCGTAGGGTCCATACGCTTAACGTTTCGATGGCGAGTTCATTATGAGTTTATAAGTATTGATGCACGAAGGTTGTTGAGTCCCGGATGTGATCACGGACATGACGAGGAGTCTCGAAATGGTCGAGACATAAAGATTGATATATTGGAAGCCTACATTTGGACATCGGAAGGTTCCGAGTGAAATCGAGAATTCTGAGATGCAGGGAGGTTACGGAACCCCGGGGACTACATGGGCCCATAGTGGGCCTTGGAGGAAAGGAGAAGGGCAGCCCTAGGTGGGCGCCCCCCTCCCCTAGTCCTATTAGGACTAGGAAGGTGGGCCGCCCCCTCTCTCTCTTTCCCCTCAGGAATCCTAATCCAACTAGGATTGGAGGGGAATCCTACTCCCGGAGGAGTAGGACTCCCTAGTGCGCCTCCCCTTGGGCGGCCACCTCCCCTTGGCTCCTTTATATCTGAGGCAGGGGCACCCCATGACACACAAGTTGATCTACGGATCTTTCCTTAGCCGTGTGCGGTGCCCCTTCCACCATATTCCACTTCGGTCATATCGTCGCGGAGCTTAGGCGAAGCCTGCGCGGAGAAGTCATATCGTCGCGGAGCTTAGGCGAAGCCCTGCGTCGGTGGAGCATCAACATCGTCTACCACGCCGTCGTCTTGTGGAACTCATCCCGACACTTTGCTGGATCGAGTCAGGGGATCGTCATCGAGCTGAGCGTGTGCGAGAACTTCGGAGGTGCCGTGACGTTCGGTGCTTGGATCGGTCGGATCGTGAAGGCGTCGACTACATCAACAGCGTTGTTATAACGCTTCGCTTTCGGTCTCACGAGTGCGTGGGCGGACACTCTCCCTCTCGTTGCTATGCCATCACCATGGTCTTGCGTGATCGTAGGAAATTTTTTGAAATTACTACGTTCCCCAACAAGATTTCATGGCTTCCAGCCATTTCGCGGAATCTGGGCTCACCATCGCTTCTTCATAGTTTGTAGGTTCGCCATGGTCAAGTAACATGACTTCCAGAATAGGATTACCGTACCACTCTGGTGCGTATTTTACTCTGGTTGACCTACGAAGTTCAGTAGCAACTTGATCTGAAGTTTCATGATCAACATCATTAGTTTCCTCACTAATTGGTGTAGTTGTCACAGGAACCATTTCTTGTGGTGAACTACCTTCCAATAAGGGAGCAGATCTGATTATCTCATCAAGTTCTACTTTCCTCCCACTCACTTCTTTCGAGAGAAACTCCTTCTCTAGAAAGGATCCGAATTTAACAACGAAAATCTTGCCTTGGATCTGTGATAGAAGGTGTACCCAACAGTCTCCTTTGGGTATCCTATGAAGACACATTTCTCCGATTTGGGTTCGAGCTTATCGGTTGAAGTTTCTTCACATAAGCATCGCAGCCCCAAACTTTAAGAAATGACAACTTTCGTTTCTTGCCAAACCACAGTTCATACGGTGTCGTCTCAACAGACTTAGATGGTGGCCTATTTAGCGTGAATCGGCCGTCTCTAAAGCATATCCCCCAAAGCGATAGCGGTAAATCAGTAAGAGACATCATAGATCGCACCATATCAAGTAAAGTACGATTACGACGTTCGGACACACCATTTCTCTGTGGTGTTCGGGTGGCGTGAGTTCTTGAAACTATTCCACATTGTTTAAAATGTAAACCAAACTCGTAACTCAAATATTCTCCTCCACGATCAGATCGTAGAAACTTTATTTTCTTGTTATGATGATTTTCCACTTCACTCTGAAATTCCTTGAAATTTTCAAATGTTTCAGATTTGTGTTTCATTAAGTAGATATACCCATATCTGCTCAAATCATCTGTGAAGGTGAGAAAATAACGATACCATTGCGTGCCTCAACATTCATTGGACCACAAACATCGGTATGTATGATTTCCAACAAATTAGTTGCTCGCTCCATAGTTAGGAGAGCGGCGTTTTAGTCATCTTGCCCATGAGGCACGGTTACATAAGTACCAAGTGATTCATAATCAAGTGATTCGAAGCCCATCGGTATGGAGTTTCTTCATCGTTTTACACCGATATGACCCAAGCGGCAGTGCCATAAATAAGTTGCATTATCATTATCAACTCTGCATCTTTTGGTTTCAACACTATGAATATGTGTATTACTACTATCGAGATTCAATAAAATAGACCATTCTTCAAGGGTGCATGACCATAAAAGATATTATTCATATAAATAGAACAACCATTATTCTCTGTCTTAAATGAATAACCGTCTCGCATCAAACAAGATCCAGATATAATGTTCATGCTTAACGCGGCACCAAATAACAATTATTTAGGTCTAAAACTAATCCCGATGGTAGATGTAGAGGTAGCGTGCCGACCGCGATCACATCGACTTTGGAACCATTTCCCACGCGCATCGTCACCTCGTCCTTAGCCAATCTTCGCAATCCGTAGTTCTGTTTGAGTTGCAAATATTAGCAATGAACCAGTATCAAATACCGGTACTCTGCGAGTATTAGTAAGGTACACATCAATAACATGTATATCACATATACCTTTGATCACCTTGCCATCCTTCTTATCCGCCAAATACTTGGGGCAGTTCCGCTTCGATGTCGGTTTGCTTGCGGTAAAAACACTCGGTTTCAGGCTTAGGTCAAGACTTGGGTTTCTTCTCTTGAGCAGCAACTTTCTTGCTGTTCTTTTGAAGTTCCTTCTTCTTTCCTTTGCCCTTTTCTTGAAACTAGTGGTCTTGTTGACCATCAACACTTGATGCTCTTTCTTGATTTCTACCTCCATGGCTTTTAGCATTGCGAAGAGCTCGGGAATTGTTTTGGTCATCCCTTGCATATTATAGTTCATCACGAAGCTCTTGTAGCTTGGTGGCGTGATTGGAGAATTCATCAATGACACTATCATCCGGAAGAGTAACTCCCATTTGAATCAAGTGATTATTATACCCGGACATTTTGAGTATATGTTCACCGAGAACTATTCTCCTCCATCTTGCAGCTATAGAACTTATTGGAGACTTCATATCTCTCAATCCGGGCATTTGCTTGAAATATTAACTTCAACTCTGGAACATCTCATATGCTCCATAGCGTTCAAAACGTCGTTGAAGACCGGTTCTAAGCCGTAAAGCATGGCTGCTTGAACTATAGAGTAATCATCAGCTTTGCTCGCAGACGTTCACAACCGGCGTTGCTCTGCTGCGAGCACGGCACCCAGCGGTGCTTCCAGGCGTAATTCTTACATGCAGCAATGAGGATAATCCTCAAATTACGGACCCAGTCCGTGTAATTGCTACCATCATCTTTCAACTTTGCTTTCTCAAGGCGCATTAAAATTCAACAGAACAACGGCACGAGCCATCTATCTACGATAAACATAGACAAGCAAAATACTATCGGTACTAAGTTCATGATAAATTTAAGTTTAATTAATCATATTAAAAACTCCCACTTAGGCAGACATCTCTCTAGTCATCTAAGTGATTACGTGATCCAAATCAACTAAACCATGTCCGATCATCACGTGAGATGGAGTAGTTTCAATGGTGAACATCACTATGTTGATCATATCTGCTATATGATTCACGTTCGACCTTCGGTCTCCGTGTTCGAGGCCATATCTGTTATATGCTAGGCTCGTCAAGTTTAACCTGAGTATTCGCGTGTGCAACTGTTTTGCACCGTTGTATTTGAGCGTAGAGCCTATCACCCGATCATCACGTGGTGTCTCGTACGAAGAACTTTCGCAATGGTGCATACTCGGGAGAACACTTCTTGATAATTTAAGTGAGAGATCATCTTAAAATGCTACCGTCAATCAAAGCAAGATAAGATGCATAAAGGATAAACATCACATGCAATCAATTTAAGTGATATGATATGGTCATCATCATCTTGTGCTTGTGATCTCCATCGCCAAGCAATCGTCATGATCACCATCGTCACCGGTAGCGACACCTTGATCTCCATCGTAGCATCGTTGTCGTCTCGCCAACTATTGCTTCTCGACTATCGCTCTGCTTAGTGATAAAGTAAAGCAATTACATGGCTTTGCATTTCATACAATAAGCGACAACCATATGGCTCCTGCCGATTGCCGATAACTTCGGTTACAAAACATGATCATCTCATACAATAAAATATAGCATCACGTCTTGACCACATCACATCACAACATGCCCTGCAAAAACAAGTTAGGCGTCCTCTACTTTGTTGTTGCAAGTTTTACGTGGCTGCTACGGGCTGAGCAAGAACCGTTCTTACTTACGCATCAAAACCACAGCGATAGTTTGTCAAGTTGGTGCTGTTTTAACCTTCGCAAGGACCGGGCGTAGCCACACTCAGTTCAACTAAAGTGAGAAAGCAGACACCCGCGGTCACCTTTAAGCAACTAGTGCTCAAGCGGTGAAACCAGTCTCGCGTAAGCGTCTGCGTAATGTCGGTCGGGCGCTTCATCTCACAATACCGCCGAACCAAAGTATGACATCTTTGGTAAGCAGTATGACTTATATCGCCCACAACTCACTTGTGTTCTACTCGTGCATATGACATCAACGCATAAAACCAGGCTCGGATGCCTTTGTTGGGGAGCGTAGTAATTTCAAAAAATTCCTCGCACACGCAAGACCATGGTGATGGCATAGCAGCGAGAGGGAGAATGTCGTCCACGTACCCTCGTGACTGAAAGCGAAGCGTTATAACAACGCGGTTGATGTAGTCGTGCGTCTTCACGATCCGACCGATCCAAGTACCGAGCGTCACGGCACCTCCGTGTTCAGCACACGTTCAGCTCGATGGCGATCCCGGGCTCGATCCAGCAAAGCGTCGGGGATGAGTTCCGTCAACGCGACGGCATGGTGGCGATGATGATGCTCCACCGGCGCGGGGATTCGCCTAAGCTCCGCGACGATATGACTTCACCGGTAGCGGGCTTCGCCTAAGCTCATGACGATATGGTGAAGTGGAATATGGTGGAGGGGGGCACCGCACACGGCTAAGGAACGATCCGTAGATCAACTTGTGTGTTATGGGGTGCCCCCCTGCCCCCGTATATAAAGGAGCAAGGGGGGGTGCGGCCAGCCCTAGGGGAGGCGCGCCTGGAGGAGTCCTACTCCCACCGGGAGTAGGACTCCCCCCTTCCTAGTTGGATTAGGATTGGGGAGGGGGAAGAGGGAAGGGGGGCGCCGCCCCTCCTCTCCTTGTCCTATTGGGACTAGAGGGGGAGGGGGGCGCGCGGCCTGCCCTGGCCGGCCCTTCCTCTTCTCCCTATGGCCCATCAAGGCCCATTGACCCCCAGGGGTTCCAGTAACCCCGGTGTTCGATAACGTCTGTTTTCATCTGGAACCTTTCGAAGTCAAACATAGGCTTCCAATATATCAATCTTTATGTCTCGACCATTTGAGACTCCTCGTCATGTCCGTGATCACATCCGGGACTCCGAACAACCTTGAGTACATCAAAACTTATAAACTCATAATGAACTGTCATCGAAATGTTTAAGCGTGCGGACCCTACGGGTTCGAGAACTATGTAGACATGACCTAGAACCATTCTCGGTCAATAACCAATAGCGGAACCTGGATGCCCATATTGGTTCCTACATATTCTACGAAGATCTTTATCGGTCAAACCGCATAACGACATACGTTGTTCCCTTTGTCATCGGTATGTTACTTACCCGAGATTCGATCGTCGGTATCCAATACCTAGTTCAATCTCGTTACCGGTAAGTCTCTTTACTCGTTCCGTAATACATCATCTCACAACTAACTCTTTAGTTGCAATGCTTGCAAGGCTTATGTGATGTGTATTACCGAGAAGGCCCAGAGATCTCCGACAATCGGAGTGACAAAACCTAATCTCGAAATACGCCAACCCAACATGTACCTTTGGAGACACCTGTAGTACTCCTTTATAATCACCCGATTCGTTGTGGCGTTTGGTAGTACCAAAGTGTTCCTCCGTGGCAGGAGTTGCATAATCTCATAGTTACGAGGAACATGTATAGGTCATGAAGAAAGCAATAGCAATATACTAAACGATCAAGTGCTAAGCTAACGGAATGGGTCATGTCAATCACATCATTCTCCTAATGATGTGATCCCATTAATCAAATGACAACACATGTCTATGGTTAGGAAACATAATCATCTTTGATTAATGAGCTAGTCTAGTAGAGGCATACTAGTGACTATCTGTTTGTCTATGTATTCACACATGTATTATGTTTCCGGTTAATACAATTCTAGCATGAATAATAAACATTTATCATGATATAAGGAAATAAATAATAACTTTATTATTGCCTCTAGGGCATATTTCCTTCACCTGCATCGCGGGCGGTGGACACCCAAAGAGAAGGAACCCTCACAGGATCATAGCTGAAGTGAGATCCTTGAAGATACTGCCAGGTATTGGAGAACCTGCCGCCCTCTAACGCAACCATGTAGCGATGGACGTGCTCGTCCTCCTCCCGACACGGCGACGTACCTCCTCCGGCGGGGCCGGGTCCCTCCGCACCGAAATTGGCCCACTTGCGAACGCCACCAAAGCGAGATCAGGGTCGACGACGGGACCGGGGCGGGTTCATCATCAAGCGGCGCGCCTCTCGAGCAGCACCTCCCAGTGCCAGCCAGTGAGCCCATCCCGGACATGGGCGGCTGGGCGTCGTCATGAGACGGGTCGACGGCGAGGATCTTGGCGGGCATCGTCGAGAACAAATACTAGCTATATGCCCATAAAAAATAATATTTTTTAATGATTGGATTTTGATAACTAAACTTTCTAACATTTCTACTATTTCAAAAATCTATATACTATTTCATACTAATTAAGCATCTAACACTAAAAACAGAAAAAACAATTTCTATACATCCATTAAAAACAGAAAAAGAACATTATATAAAAAATTCCATACTAATTAAACACTAATTATATCCATCTAACATGCATTCATACATATATACTAGTGAAAACAATAATCTAAAAATCTAAACTAATAAACATACAAAATCGTATATACTAATATATACATGCATTCATACATATATACGTGTATGTGTGTGTGTGTTCATCATGCTTGTGTGTGTGTGTATGGGCTCGGGGGGCGGCGCCCATGGTGGCCGCTGGGCGAGGAGAGGGTTAGAGGGGAGAGCTCACAGTGGGGCTGACGGCGACGGCGAGGCGACGGCCGTGGCAGCGACGGGCAGGCGCGGCAGCGGGGCGGCGACGCAGGGACGGAGCGGTGCGACGGGACGGGCGGGCGGCAGCGGAGACGAGGGCGGCGAGGGGACGAAGCGGCGGCAGCCGACGGGGACGAGGCGGCGGCGGCGATGGGGTCGGTGACGGCGTCGATCGATCGAAGGCGAAGCGGTTCAATGGGAAGCAGAGGAAGAAGCAGAGGAGAATGAAATTTTTGAAGTGTTGTGTATATAGAAGGCACCTTTAGTACCAGTTGGAGCCACCAACCGGTACTAAAGGTCTATTTTAACCAGCCCAAGCAGTGGAAGCGACCCCTTTAGTACGGGTGGTGGCACAAACCGGTACTAAAGGCCCCATTAGTACCGGTTTGTGCCACCACCGGTACTAAAGGGGTCTTACAAGGCAGTCTTGGTCTGACAAGTTTAGTCCCAATTAAGCTAGAGGCGACCGCACCTGGTTTATAAACCCCGTCTTGGTCGCTCTCTTGAGCTCCTCTCCAAAGCAGGCCCTCTGGGCCTCGTGTTCTTTGCTGCCTGTGGCCCACGCCAGCCTTCTTGGGCCTGCATCTGGCCCAACAACAGGTTGGGTTTCTAGTCGTATGCAGGCCGCTATGGCCTAGTAGGCGGGCTTTTTTTGCTTTATTTATTTTTGTGTTGTTTTTTGTGTATTTAGAGTTTCTTTGTGAATATTTTTGCTTTAGGTACAAAAATTACAAACTTTCTGTTAGTGCCGTAGTTTTCAAATTTGAATAGTTTAAATTTTGAATTATTTGAAATTAGTGTGAATCACTAGTTTGTGAATAATTTAACTTTAAAAATCAGTAAAGGCATGAAAGAATTTGTTTGCACATAAAATTTCTTCACGTTTCAAATGCCAAAACACATAACTACCCTAACTATTACAGAGATTCCCCTCGGGTGTGAAACATGAAGAAAGTGATGATAGTGAAGCCGATCACATCCCAGATCTTTGGGTGTGAAACTTTTTCTTCAGCGTGTGTCCCTTTGCGCCGTAACCATGGAAAATCTTCATCATTTAACGGGATGCTCGGGTCAATATTCACTTTGTGAATGGAGAAATTTCATCAAACTTTTCATAATCTTGACTTGACTTGCATCTTGTCATCCACTCCCACGATGTTTCTCTTCCCGAAAGAACTATGTGCCGCTTTGGCTCATCGTACGATGCATTCGCTTCCTTATCTTTTCTTTTTCTTGGCTTGGTAGACATGTCCTTCACATAGAAAACCTGTGCCACATCATTGGCTAGGACGAATGGTTAAATGCGCATACATAAGATTATTGAGATCCTTTGTTGTCATTCCGTCTGCGGGTCTTACATTACCCGCCTCGTGTCATATTGACCCATTTGCACGAAACAAAGGGACCTTTAAACCACGTCGATAGTCAAGTTCCCATATGTCCTGTATATAACCATAATATGTTTCCTTTCCGTCTTGGTTTACGCATCAAGCGGACACCACTGTTTTGGTTGGTGCTCTTCTTATCTTGGGCGATCGTGTAAAATGTATTACCATTTATCTCGTACCCTTTGAAAGTCATTATATTGAAGATAGTAGCGGGACAGCAAGTACAGGTCATGTTCAATAGAGGTGTCATGCATGGTGCGTATACGCAACCAGTGGCGAAACTCTTGGTTTGTTCACGTGTAATCCAATCATCGGACCGCTCCGGGTGTTTGGAGCGTAGCAAATTCTTGTGTTCATCCATATACGGAACCACCAAGGCGGAATTCTGTAGAGCTGTGTAGTGTGCTTCGGTGAGAGAATGTCCGTCCATACATATTATTTGTTCCCCTCCTAGCGTGCCTTTTCCATCCGATCGCCCTTATGCATGATTCAGGAACACCAATCGGCTTAAGGTCAGGAATAAAGTCAATACAAAACTCAATGACCTCATTTTGATGGCCCTTGGAGATGCTTCCTTCGGCCTAGCACGGTTATGAACATATTTCTTTAAGACTCCATGAACCTCTCAAAGGGAACATATTGTGTAGAAATACGGGACCCAAAAGCGTTAATCTCTTCGCATAGGTGAACTAGGACATGCGTCATGATGTTGAAGAAGGATGGTGGGAACACCAACTCGGCCCGACAAGACATTGCACCAAATCATTACGTAACCTTGGTATGATTTACGGGCGATTACCTTCGAGAGATTGCATTGAGAAATGCACATAGCTTCACAATGGCTAATCGAATGTTTTCGGTAGAAGCCCCTCAATGCAACCGGAAGTAGTTGCGTCATAATCACGTGGCAGTCATGAGACTTTAGGTTACGGAACTTTTTCTCGCCATGTTTATTATTCCCTTTATATTCGACGACAAGCGGACGGTACCTTAATATTGGCGAGGCATTCAAAGAAGATTTCCTTGTCTTCTTTGGTAGGCGTAGCTTGCATGACCACGATATATGCCGTCTTCTCCGTGCATACGTTGCTGGTCCTCCGTGCCTCGGTGTATCTTTTGTCTTCCCATACGCCCAAGAAGCCAAGCAGGTCACGCAAAGATTCTTCGTCACGTGCATCACGTCGATTGCGGGGCGGACCTCTAGGTCTTTCCAATATGGCAGGTCCCAAAATATAGATTTCTTCTTCCACATGGGTGCGCGTCCGTCGGCGTCCTTTGGAACAGGTTGTCCGCCGGGACCTTTCCAAATATCACCTTCAAATCCTTGACCATATCATGTACATCAGCACGATGCGGTGGCGAGGCTTCGTCCGTGATCCGCCTCACCTTTGAAATACTTGCCTTTCTTTCTTACGGGATGCCTTCTCGGAAGAAATCGGCGATATCCGGTACACATTCTTCATACAACTATTCAAATATATCTTGTCGGTATCATCCAAACAGTGTGTGCATCCGCGGTATCCCTTGTTTGTCTGTCACGAAAGGTTCTTGAGAGCAGGCCAATCATTGATGGTCACGAACAGCAACGCCTTTAGGTCAAATTCTTCCCCATGTGCTCATCCCACGCGACGTACACCTATTCCATTCCACAGTTGTAAGAGTTCTTCAACTAATGGCCTTAGGTACACATCAATGTCGTTGCCGGGTTGCTTAGGGCCTTGGATGAGCACGGCATCATAATGAACTTCCGCTTCGTGCACAACCAAGGAGGAAGGTTATACAAACATAGAGTCACGGGCCAGGTGCTATGGTTGCTGCTCTGCTCCCCAAAAGGATTAATGCCATCTGCGCTTAGACCAAACCATACGCTCCTTGCGTCATCGCAAACTCCTTCCGTACTTTCTTTTGATTTTTCTCCACTGCGACCCGTCATTGGTACTCTCAACTTTCCGTCTTTCTTACGGTCTTCTACGTGCCATCGCATCGCCTTGGCATGCTCTTTGTTTTGGAACAAGCGTTTCAATCGTGGTATTATAGGAGAATACCACATCACCTTGGCAGAATCTTCTTCACGGGCGCTCGCCCTCGACATCACCATGCTCATCGCGGCTGATCTTATAGCGCAATGCACCACATACCGGCAAGCGTTCAAATCCTCGTACTCACCGCGGTAGAGGATGCAATCATTAGGGCATGCATGTATCTTACGCACCTCTAACCCTAGAGGGCGGACAGCCTTCTTTGCTTTGTACGTACTCTCGGGCAATTCGTTGTCCTTTGGAAGCATATCCTTTATCATTACCAGCAACTTTCCAAATCCTTGTCGGATACACCATTCTCGCCTTCCATTGCAGCAATTCCGATGTGGTGCCCAGCTTTTCTTGTCACCTACGCAATTCGGTACAACAATTTTTGTGATCCTCTAACATGCGCTGCAACTTCTTCTTCTCCAAATCACTTGCTAGTTTCTCTTTGCATCGGCAATGGCCCGACCTAGATCATCAGCGGGCTCATCGATGCCTCTTCTTCAACTTCTTCCCGCATTGCCGGCCCAGCTTCTTCCGCATTACCGGCTCAGCTTCTTCCCCATTGTTGTATCATCGTATTCAGGGAACCCATGGCCAGGATAGCTGTCGTCGTCCTCTTCTTCTTCATTGTCTTCCATCATAACCCCTCTTTCTCCGTGCTTGGTCCAAACATTATAGTGGGGCATGAAACCGGACTCAAGCAGTGGGCGTGAATGGTTCTTGGCGTAGAAGTAACTGCGACCATTCTTACAGCCAGCACATGGACAAGGCATAAAACCATCCGCCCGCTTGTTTGCCTCGGCCATAAGCGAGAAAAGTATGCATGCCCTCAACGAACGGGAGAGCATCGGTCATCGTACATCCATTGCGGCTCATCTTCATTACACAACACCGAATAGACCAAATTAATACAAGTTCATACATAAAGTTCATACAACACTTAAATGCAACAAACAAATAACTCTCTAGCTAAAGCATTTAAATGCAACAACAAATGCGATCAAGATCGCAACTAAGGTAACAATTGATCCAACAGCATAATGATACCAAGCCTCACTATCGATGGCATATTTTCTAATCTTTCTAATCTTCAAGCGCATTTTCTCCATCTTGATCTTGTGATCATCGGCGACATCGGCAACATGAAACTCAATTCCATCTTCTCCCCTCAATTCTTTTCAATTTTTCTTTCAAGTACTCGTTTTCTCTTTCAACTAAATTTAACCTCTCGACAATAGGGTCGGTTGGAATTTCCGGTTCACGTACCTCCTAGATAAAAATATCTATGTCAACTTGATGGGCATAATTTGTCATAAACACGAAATGCAACAAATAGTTTTAAAGAGAATATACCACATCTGAATCATAACAAGGGCGAGGGCCGACGGGGCGGATATCAAAACCATGGCACTATGTATAACAAACAACGACGGGTAAGATAATTATTATACGAGTAACTATATATCCAAATCACACAAACATCAATTTTTATATAAAATTTCATGAACAAGAGGCTCACCACAAGGTGGTGCCCGTGACAGAGACAGTGCGAGGCGATCGGCGGTGGAATTCTGACAGAGATTTAGAAGGCACTAAGTAAACCACACCTACATATGCAAACTAAGTGTTATTTTGACCTCAAATTGCATATAAATCAAATACTAGCACATATATATATTTCCTCCCAAATTACTAAACTCACAAATTAATAACTATATAAAGCATTGCAAGAGCTAATCTAGCAATGAGAGATGAAAGGACAAAGTTGCTAACCTTTGTGATCACTTGAATGGATGGGGCCTTCAAATCTTGACAAATTTTGGGCAAAATGTGTGATGAGTTCGAGGGAGAAGAGGAAGAACAGAGAGGAGAGGAGAGGGAAAGGGGAAGAACAGGCGAGCGAGCGAAGGGTTTATATGCAGGAGGACCTATAGTACCGGTTCGTAGCACGAACCGGTACTAAAATCTTGGAGGGGCCCAGACTGACAACATCCTGCCACCACCCTCATTAGCCACGAACCGGTGCTAAAGGCTAGCCACGAACCGGTGCTAAAGGCTAGCCGTTGGAACCGGCACTAATGTATACATTTGTGCCGGCTCTAATACAAACCGGCACTAATGTGCTTCACGTTTGACCCTTTTTCTACTAGTGCCATGGCAGGGCTTGGTGAGGACCTCGTCGTGTTGCCATCTGTTGTCCGGGTGTGCCGTGGTGAAGAAGAGCTTGGGGGTCGCACTACTAGGAAAAGGCCTACTAATGGCGCACCTAATTTGGCCATTAATGGCGCATTAATGGTGCGCCATTAGTGCCACGCCATTAGTATATTTTACTAATGGCGCACCACTGGTGCGCCATTAGTATCTGGTGTACTAATGGCACACCACTGAATGCGCCATTAGTATATACAATAGTGCGCCATTAGTATGCCTCGGGGCCATGTATACCAGTGCTTTGGCATACTAATGGCGCTAACGCAAGATCGCCATTAGTAACCGAATACTAATGGCGCACTGTTTTATGATCGCCATTAGTATCCTTTGGCATACTAATGGCGCCTTTGTGATTTGATCGCCATTAGTATGAATATTAGGTTTTTTTATTTTTTTATTTTCTGTTTTTTGCACAGGTTACAAAATGTATAATTGGACAAAATATAGACAGCACACATCAACAACAGATTCATCGAATACAATAGAAGATTAGTCTCTGAATACAATTCATCATATTAGTCTCTGAATACAATTCATCATATTAGTCTCCGAATTGAAAAGACCGAACAAAGATAGAACATTATATTACAAGTCTCGAGACCGCGAGTAGCGAGTTTGTCTTCACATTACAAGTCGATATCGATCATCTAAACTACCATCACATAGAAGAGAGCTGCGGTCATCACGATGAGCATCATCACGATGAAACTCGTCTTCATCCGGTTCCTCCAACGCTCCCTTCCCTCTCCCGCTAGATAGCGGGCGTATCTAGATTCGGCCTCGGCCCTAGTGGTGTACCCTTTGTAACTGTTACCGCTGAATCGGTGAACCCGTCTCCGACACTCCTCCCGATCGTCAGAGACTCGGGAACCTTACCCTTGTACCACGACATACGACGGCATCGCTATGCACTAGCCAAGCGAAGCGTTAGTACCAATTCACAGACAATACATAAGCAATATATAAGTATGCAGCAGAGCGATCGGAAGAGAAAAGCAAGACATTAATAGCATCGATTACATCTAAGTTAGAACGACTCTCGAAACCGAAGAGACATACTACAAGTTCATTAAAGTTTAATTACAACATGAGCCAATCGATGTTTCAGAACTAGACACAGTATCACCGCTTTCGACTCGACTCAAGGGACCGGGCGTGGATGAAGCCGCCGTCTATCGTGGGAGTCATGAAAGAACGGGCATTGTCACTGCATTTGTAGCATTGTGTCGATGTCCTTTGTTGGACGGTTGATTTCGAGGTAGAACTGCCCCGAGTGCGAAGGACATCTTGATGGATGATTTCCGCAAACTCCGATTGGATGCGAAAGAATTCTTGTCGATGTCCGCGTCTGGATTGTCGACACGCTTCGCGGCCCAATCTTTGAGTTTACTCGGTAGCGAAGTTGATGATGGTCCCGCACGATCGCCCGCATGTGATGGATGGCGTAGTAGGCACCCTTCGACCGCCGGTAGGCTGCTTGCGCAGTAGCGAGCGTCGTATTGTGGGAGAACACGTGCTTGCCGTGCTACGAATAGGCTGGTGAAGGTGCCTCCAGTTAGGCGTGGCGGGAGAACATCATCAAGAACCTTCTTGACATTTGTGTAGTCTACGTTCGATTGACGGTCCGGTCGAAATACGTGGCCATGGAATATTTGGGGCTTAGGAGGATGGCGTGCAATGTGTCACTGCAGAAAACACGGAATGTTAAAAGAAAAGCGATCGAAATCTAAGAATTCATATGTTACGGGCGGTTGAGGGAGGACTTACTCGGGAAAGTAAGGCACGAGGAAGTTATCCTTATCTTGGTTTGCGAATAGCGCCCGAGGTAAGAACTCGCGACTTGCGGTCCCAGCCGCTGCCCAAGATCTTGGCATGCATGTAGAAGGGTCGACTATCACGATGTCCGGGTCGTGTCGCAATGATCCGCATCTCCATACTCGGTGAAAATAGCTGAGCGAAGGTGTAGTGCAGCGGATGAAGGTTCAACATAGCGTGGATATCATCAAACCGCAGGACGATCGTGACGCCCGATGGAGTTATCCACAAAGCCCTTGCCCTCGGCACCTTGGCCACGAAACCGGGTATGCCACATCCTTCTCTACGAGACGCCGCTTCTCCAAAGAAAGAACAACATCATGCAGACTCCGATAGCCTTGGTTGCAGCATTGAGCATATTTGTCGGTAGCATCGCCTTCCCGCCACATGCACCCTCCTCGAGATATCCTCGGTGAAGGTGGCCCGCCCTGAGCACGGATCGCTTTTCGGTGCCGGCTGGCCCGCACCCTTGTTAGTCTTTCTTTGCGTGCCTTCTTCTTCTCCTGTAATGAGACCGAGTTCGCTCACTGACCGCCTTCTTGAGTGTGTTGGGGCTGATAATATTTCGCACCTCGCCTATCTCGAGGCTCGGTGAAGTCGGCAGGTGGAGGTGTCTCACGAGAGCTAAGCAGCGAGCGGCGCTGTTGCAACTTGGCTTCTCCAGCGGTACCAGCTAGATCGCGACGTCTTTTGTTGGGTTGGGTTCTTGAGAAGGAGGCCCCATGAAGTCGCCACCGTACCCATGATCGGCAAAATCTTGATCGGCGTTGGCAAATGTATCGTCGTCGTCGTCGTTCGATCTGTGACATATGCATGTTTGGATCGATGGCATAGGGATGTCCGGCACCGTTCTTGGCGGTCTTGCCATGGGGCCGACTTAGCGGCAACACGGTGGCGGTGTTGTCTTTGGGGTGGTGTCCCCGCCCCCAAACGAATCTGGCTCTTCGGCCAAAGCAGGGGCCAGCTCAGGCAGGCGCTGAGGGTCATCACGTCATCATCGTCAGCCCCGACGGGTCGAATCGGAGGTAACAACTCGTCGCAGCCTAGCAGCACCCAAACCAGTTCAACCCTAAACAAGTTGGGTGACATCTGGGTACCGTGGAACAAGGGGTTGCCCGGTTGAACGATTTTGCCCTTGGCGACATCGACCAACTCGTTGTTCACGAAGTGTAGGAGAGTGCAAGCGTCGGCGGCGCCTGCGAAAACATGTCTGGCGTCGGTATGCCCGATCAAAGGCAAGGAGATGAAGTCCTCGACCGAGAGAGGCTTAATTAGTTACCGTGATGATGGCGTCGAGCTCGGCTAATGTCGAGGCACCGCCAACAGCGGGCGTGCAGTTGAAGGAGGGGCCGCTTGCTGCAGAGGTTCAAACTTGTTTAAATCATAATAGTAGTATTTTTTTTATAAGACAGTAATATTTTTTTATAAGACAGTAATAATTTTTTAAAAAATATCATCAAACAGTAATGCCGTGGAGCGGGGGGGGTCTTGTGAGTGCGGGGGTCGGCGGCGGTTGAGTAGGGAGGGTGCGGGGGTCAGCGTGGCGGTTGAGTAGGGAATCGAGGTGCGGGGGGTGGTGGCGGCAGTGGACGGGGGTGCTCGGCGGTGAGGGGACGGATCTGGCGAGGTGGGATAGCGATCGAGATGGAGGGATCGAGATCAGTGTCCATGAAATTTAAAAATATTCATGATAGTTCAAAAGTGCCCATGAAATACAATCGAGAAATGAAGGCTACGATTTAAATATAATCGATCTTAGCTAGCTATCTGTTCACATTCTTCTTGCCCTTCTTTTTCGCAAATGGAGTTCTTTTGTGGAACGGACGTCCTTTAGGTAGGGTGGTCCTGCTTCTTCTTGTGGTGTATGCTGCTACTTCATCATCGTCGTCATGTTCGATCCTCGGTCGCCGTACTTGTCGAAGTCTTGCTCATTGGCTACTCCATCCATTCCGATGATCTTCCTTTTGCCTCTCCTCCGACAACACGGACGGGCTTTGGCGGGTCGGTAATGAAAAGCATTGGTCCACTTGGGAAGCCAGTACCCATGGCTCATTTTTGCGGTGACGTTTGCGCCCATGATCTTGGATTTGGCGGGTATAACCATGGTGGTGAAATATCGGTCTTATTTTAGGGCGCTCTTGGCCCATCGACACGGAACATCGGCACCTTCTCTCCGGCAGTAGCTCAGCTCCCAGATCTCCTCGATCCTTCCGTAGTATCTGTCCTTGTCCTTACCGGTGTAGGATTCCATTGTTACCCCGGAGTTCTGATAACCATCGCTCTTCATGTCCTTGTCCTTGGTGTAGAATGTGTAGCTGTTGATATCGTACGCCTCATAGGTCATCAGGTTGTGCTCGGCGCCCTCGACAAAGGCGAATATGAGTTGTTCTTCAGCGGAAGAATCCTCATGTAAAGGGTGCGACGAAGCTTACGCTTGAACCAACGCGTGAAACATGAGTTGTGCTCTTTGAGTATATCTCCGTCCGTCCTCTGTTGGCCTCGGTCATTGTCGTCTTCTCAATAAAGGTTTTGTGCTCTACCACCCAAGGATCGACCACGTCTATGTGTTGTAGCGCGACTAGGTTTGCTCTTTCAAAGTCGGTGAGTCGACCCTCGAAGTCGACATGCATTTCGGCGACCCTCACGGTGACCCCATCCAGCGAGCCTGCCGAGGTGCTCGCTGACGGGCAGACCAGCGGGTTCTCGATGCCTAGATAATTCGTGCGATGGGAGATGCACTCTTGATCGAAAGCCCCGGCTATACTTCCCTCTGGGCGTGACATGTTCGAACGTATCCTTTGATGACACCATTCATCCTTTCGAGCGGCATCATCTTTGCGCAGGAGCGTCGGCCCGAGTTGGATGATATCCTCCACGATATGGACCAGCAGATGCACCATAACGTCGAAGAATGCGGGCGGAAGTACATCTCAAGCTCGCATAGTATCACCACGATCTCTTCTGTAGCCTTCGAGTTGCCTCACGCCAATCGACTTCCGAGAGATGGCGTCGAAAAAGTTGCATAGGCCAAATAGCGTTTCCGCGGACGTGCGCGTCCATGATCCCACGGATTGCAACTAGAAGTATCTGCGTCATCGAGACGTGGCGGTCGTGAGACTTCATCCGCTGAACTTCGCTTGGCTGGGTCTAGGTATCGCTTATCTTCCCAGCGTAACCGAAGGAAGTTTTACTCCTAGGAGGCAGGTGAAAACTGCTCGATCTCCTCGACTTAGAGTGAAGCACGCGGGAGGGTAGTCATTTCCGGTCTTCTTGGCCTTTTGCCTTTCGCGACGACTTTACGTGTCCCGCTTCGCCTCATCATCATCATCATCATCATCATCATCATCATCATCATCATTAGCGTGAAGCTCCTGCACGATGCCCATTGATTTCAAGTCTGCCTTACTTTCGGCCCATCTTTGGTCCTCTCGGCATGTTGAGCAGGTACCAGCAGACTCGCACACGTTCTTCGTGATATGCATGACATCAAGGCTGTGAGGCACACGGTGGATCTTCGAGACGGCAAGTCCTAGAAAACAGACCTCGTTTTCCATACCTTGAGAGCGGCTCTGGCGCCTTTCGCTTCTTTCCGGCTCTGGCGCCTTTTGCTTCTTTCGGCGGTGGGCAGTCTTTCCAATTTTTCAACAGCTTGTCTATTTCCTCGCCGCTCCTCGTACAGGCGTTTTGGGTTTGGTTTCACCATCGAACAGATCCTTGCGTTTCCTCCACGGGTCATCGTCGCGAAGCCACCTTCGATGTCCCATGAACACGGTTTTCAAGACCGGGATCTCTATCTAGCTGGCGTCGTTGTGTCATCCATGCACCTTACGCATCCGGAAAATCCGTGGACTACCTGCCCCGCGAGATATCCGTAATCGAGATAGTCGTGCACCGTCGTGAGCGGTGCGGCTCTCATAGGGAAATATTCTTTCTGCGGCGTCCCACATATTGGTGGCGTTTTCCACAGCGTGTCAAGCTCCTCTTTCAAAGCAGCCCGGATCTGATTGATGTCGTTCCTGGTTGTTTCGACCCTTCAATTAGCATACTCATGTGAATGTACTTCCTCTTCATGCACAACCAGGGGAAGGTTGTACATCCACACAAACACAGGCCAGGTGCTATGTGTGCTTCTCTCGGCTGCCAAGCGGATTGACTCCATCGATGCTCGCGCCCAGCACGATGTTCCTTGGATCGTTCCCAAATTCGGGTCTTGAAGTTCAACGCTTGCCAGCGGCTCGCATCCTTAGGGTGACTCGGCATCTTGTCTTTTATCTATCTCCGGATCATTTGCGTCATCTTCGCTTCTTCTCCTCCCTATCCGCGTGCCACGCAGGAGCATTGCTACCTTAGGGTCCGCGAAATACCGCTGCAGACGAGGAGTGATCGGAAAGTACCACACCACTTTTCGAGGAGCTTTCTTCCTCTTCTTGTATCGAGTGGCGCCGACACCGGACATATGGTAGACTCGCGTGCTCGTCCCGATAAATGATGCAATTGTTCATGCACACATGGTATTTCACGTGCGGTAAATCCAGAGGACACACGATTTTCTTCGCCTCCTCCAAACTGGTCGGGCACTTGCTCCCCTTGGGAAGGCGTTCGTGCGAACGACATGTTCTCGTCGAAACATCGTCGGTCATTTTGTGTTTTACCTTCATCTCGAGCCATGGCGTTACTTTCGGCGGTATCCTCGGGCTGCATCCTTCATACAATGGAGTAACGCGTCTAACTCAAGTTGATCCATCTTGGCTTTCTCTCGGGCGGCAGCTCTTGCGTTATCATGCGCTTGAGAAGCAGCTCTTGAATATGAGGGTCCTGCACCCAGCCCATCGATGGTCAGCGTCGTCGCTCGCGCGGCATCATCATCTTCATGATCATGCCCGTCGTGCGCTCGGCATCTTCCTCATCATTATGTCCTGCATCTTCTACATGATGATGTGTACAGCATCACCATCGTGATCATCTCCCGAGGATTCTTCATCTTCTCGCCCGCCGAGAGCGCGGTGGTTGTCTTCTTGCCCTTCCTCATTTCTTGCCCGGCCCCCATGGGCGACTTCGTAGTCATCTTCATCACCTTGCCACCGACAGCCATCCATGAAACCACGCAAGAGCAGGTGGTCCCGCACCTGCCGGAATCCGGGTCCGCAATAAGGCTCTTGACTTGCATCTTCGACACGGACATCTTATCTCCGTCTCGTTCTTTTGAAGCATCTCGGCCAGCGGACCTCAAAAACCTATTCACGATGCCTTCGGTCATCGTGCGAACCATGGTCATTGCGGGGTAGAGTAAAAGCGATATTTTAGAACCAAGAAAAATTTGGCATGACTTTCCTAAAAATAGGACAAAAAGAATGCTTAATGCCAAAATTCGCTAAAAGGAAATGAATCAACATTCCGGCAAAATATTGGCAACTATCGCATTTCAAATACGGTACACCTCCAAACACAAACACATATGCAACACCACAAACATATGCAACACCACGAACATACATAGATCTAGCTAGGCCATAAAAAGTGCATGTGCACATTGTTGTAGGAGAACCACATAAATATAGCTTCCCCTTACTTACCTCTTAAAACAAGGTAATTTAACCACTTAATTTGAATGAATCTATGGTGGAAATGAGGTGAAAAGAGGAGGCACCGAGACAAAGAGGAGGTGGAGAGAATGAAGTGGGGAGAAAGTGAGTGTGGGTAGGAGAGGCTGTCCAAAATATCTTGTTGTTGCCCACTTACTAATGGCGCACCAAAGACTAAATGCGCCATTAGTAATCCAGTTACTAATGGCGCACCTTACGGCGGTGCGCCATTAGTAGTTTTACAAAAGAAAATACTAATGGCGATCGATCCACGATGCGCCATTACTAATTAAACTAGTAATGGCGTCTTGTTGATCGATCGCCATTAGTAATATTGCAAAAAAGGAATAAAAATATAATAAAAAACAACATTAGTGGTGCACTCCGGACGGGTGCGCCATTAGTAGTTCTAACTAGTAATGGCGCACTTTGTGCTGAATCTTGCCGATTAGTATGTTTGAGACGGCGCACTAATTCAAAAAAAAATTTGATACTAATGGCACACCCTGAGCCTGGTGCGCCATTAGCGCCATTAATATATACTAATGACGCATCCATTGTCTGGTGCGCCATTAGTGTCAATCCCATCTATAACCCTTTTTCTAGTAGTGTCGGCTGCTGACGCCGGTTGGCCTCGCGGAGGTGGAGGTCCACGAAGGGGGCCGACTTGAGCGTGGGGGCCCACGAGCGCAACACGCAGCGCAGGCGGCCGACCGACTTGGCCAGCAGCCGGGCGAAGATTTCCAGGACGGCGTCGTCCGGTAGCGTCTTCGACGGCGCGCCATGGCTCCGCGTGCGCTTGGTGCTCCTCGTCGTCGACGGTGTCCGCAGCAGCTGCATGGTGCCGTCGTCGAAGACGGCGCACGGCAGCGATGGCAACGACGGCGGCGTCGTCGTCGCCATGAGTGTAGGCGCGGATCGATCCCGGTTTGTTGCCCGTTCGTCGCGTGGCACGCCTCACCTGATCGCCGTCGTGCGTATTATATAGGCCCGTGCCGCCGTTGATCGAATTCGGTGCGGAGTCGGTGCGTCTCGGGCAGCCACGTGCAGGTTAATCCGCTAGATATTCAAATTCTGATTCAGTTTTTTTTAATTGCTAACTGGCGACCGTTCGCTGGGGGCAATCCCAGTGAACGCGCTCTCTTCCATTGGATTAGTTTGCACAAATCTTGGTGCAGGGTCGGAGCCACGTCAGATTTTTAAACTAATTCGCTATAAGATAAAAGCCAGCGAACACGTTACCACGTCAGAATTTTTGAACCAATTCACTATAAAAATGAGAAAATGTTCAGGCAGGTTCTTAAGATTTCTAATTCGAAGGAAATTATTGCATCGGCGAAGGCCATTGGTAATGTGCTAGGGGAAAAAAAAAGCAAATGAGAAAGGAAAAAAGAAAACAGTAGACTTGATGGTGCATTGTCATTTGGAAGCATTTTTTTTTTTGAAAAGGGGGGATTCCCCTGCCTCTGCATCAGAAAGATGCATACGGCCATCTTATTAACCAAATAAAGTAGTGTCAACATGGTTCAAAAGGTCTCTAAAAGTAATAAAGAAAGCACAGAAAGCTCACACAGAGCCATAAGGGCTAGGAACACCAACTAGCCAAGAGAAGACGCCACAACCGGCCGGCTAAAACTAGATAGGAATACTAAATGCCTATCCTATTACATGACCGCCATCCAAACCGGTTGAAGATATCCCGAGCTACCATCTTCCAGTGGAAAGACCCGATAACCAAATGCTCCCGGCCTCCGTCGGGTGAGTAGCGCCACGAACGGATCAGTGTCGAGTTCGAATATGACCTGCAAAAATGTATACATGATATTCGTTAAAAACCAAATCATTTCGCAAGTCCAGATAGTCCACAAAGAAAGCACAAACTCCAACCCGAATATGTCTTGCTAAGTCGGGCTCAACCCCATTAAGCCATGTCCCAAATAACGCATTAATGAATTCGTGGAATGATATTAAAAGCAATGTGGACCGTGCGCGGAGTATCTTGGCCAACGGGCAATCAAAAAGAGGTGTTTGATAGTCTCGTCCCGATCGCAGAAACTACACCTAGTAGGTCCTGTCCAATTACGCTTTATCAAGTTGTCCTTAGTTAAAATAACTTGTTTATGGACAAACCACATAAACACTTTTATTTTTAAAGGAACTTTGACATCCCAAACATGCTTGGATGCAGGAATGGAGCTCGAATTAACAACATCAATATACATTGATTTAACCGTGAAGACTCCAGACTTAGTCAATTTCCAGCGTAATTCATCGGGTTGTTGTGAAAGCTGAACTTCCATCAGTCTCCTAACTAGACGGAGCCAATCTTCCCAACGATTGCCCGCTAGCGATCGTCGGAACTGAATATTAAGGGGGGTAGATTGAAAGACCGATGCGACGAACACGTCACGCCGTTGAACAATGCGGTACAAAGACGGGTATTGGATGGCCAAGGGTGTCTCGCCGAGCCAAGTATCCTCCCAGAAACGTGTACTCGTGCTGTTTCCAATAACAAACTTCGTCCTATTGAACATGGCATGTTTGACTTTCATCAGGCCTTTCCAGAAGGGCGAATCGGTTGGCCGGACTGTAACCTGGGACAAAGTTTTTGTCTGGAGGTACTTGTTGTGAAGGATTTGAGCCCACATAGCATCATTCTCCGATGAGAGCTTCCACAGCCACTTGCTAGGAAGGCATTTATTCTTAACTTCTAGATTCTCAATACCTAGACCCCTTGGTCTTTCGGTCTACAGATGATATCCCATTTAGCAAGCCGATATTTTCTTTTAAGCTCATCACCCTGCCAAAAGAAACGTGATCGATAGAAGTCCAGTCTTTTCCTAACACCAACTGGGACCTCAAAGAACGATAGGAGAAACATTGGCATACTCGTGAGCACGGAATTAATCAGGATTAATCGGCCTCCGTATGACATGAGCTTACCCTTCCAGCAACTCAATTTCTTCTCAAATCGGTCCTCGATGCACTTCCATTCTCTGTTTGTCAGCCTACGATGGTGGATTGGAATCCCCAAGTAAGAGAAGGGTAACTCTCCCAACTCACACCCAAACAATTGCCTATAACCATCCTGTTCATCTTTGGCCTTACCAAAACAGAACAGCTCGCTCTTATGAAAGTTAATCTTTAACCCGGTCAATTGTTCAAATAGGCATAGGACAAGCTTCATATTTCTCGCCTTGGCCAAGTCATGCTCCATAAAGATAATTGTATCATCAGCGTACTGAAGATGGATACACCTCCATCAATAAGATGAGGTACCAATCCACCTACTTGACCATTTTCCTTAGCCCTTCCTATCAAAATTGCTAACATATCCACCACAATGTTAAACAAGATAGGGACATCGGATCTCCTTATGCGAGGCCTTTATGTGTCTCGAAATAATGACCTATGTCATCATTAACTTTAATTCCCACACTACCTTTTTATGTAAATGATTCAACTTTGTCGGCGCCAGCTTCATCAAAACCTTTCATACGCAATGACTGTTGGAGGAATGGCCATTTGACCTTATCATACGCTTTCTTGAAATCCACCTTAAAAATTACTCCATCTAATTTTTTGGAATGGATTTCATGGAGCGTTTCATGCAGGACAACCACCCCTTCAAGGATATTTCTGTCCGGCATAAAAGCAGTTTGGGACTGTTGCACCACAGAATGCGCAATCTGTGTGAGTCTGTTAGTCCCGACCTTGGTGAAAATTTTGAAACTAACATTGAGGAGATAGATCGGCCTGAATTGCTCAATTCTCACCGCATCCGTCTTCTTGGGGAGCAGTGTGATAGTCCCAAAATTCAAGTGAAATAATTGAAGCTGTCCAGAGAACAGATCATGGAACATAGGTAGTAAATCCCCCTTAATAATGTGCCAGCACTTTTTGTAGAACTCTGCCAGGAAACCATGCGGTCCGGGAGCCTTATTGTTTTTCATCTGTGCAATAGCATCAAACACCTCCTTCTCCGAGAACGGGGCAACCAAAATATCATTATCGGCAGCCGTTAGCTGAGGGACATTCTCAGTCCTAGACTCATCGAGGGACACGCAATTATCCTCCGGCGGTCCAAATAACTGCTTATAATAGTCGGTAATATATGTTTTTAGGTTATCCTGACCTAAAATAGTGCCCTCGTCTTGCTCAAGCTGAAAGATACGCTTCTTTCTGTGCTTGCCATTAGCTATCAAATGGAAGAACTGAGTATTCGCGTCCCCTTGGACCACTTTGCGGACTTTAGCACGCAAGGCCTACTTCAATTCTTCTTCGCGGGGCAGTTCTTTCAACCTCTTCTCCGCCTCATTTTTAACTTGAAGCTCAGTTGGCGATAAAATATTGGATTCGGCCTGTAAGTCGAGGGCCTGTGTAAGAGCAAGGAGTCTATCCTTTTCAATCTTATACACACCACTGAGGTGCTTAGCCCAACCCCGTAAGAAACTTCGCAAATGCCTAATCTTATTCTCGCTAACGCTCTATCGCGATCGGCCTCCTACACCTCTATCCCATTCCCGGCAATTAAGTCCAAGAACCCCTCACGTTCAAACCATGACATCTCAAGGAGAAGGAGTTCTTGTTACCCACGTGGTTCGGCTCCCCGAGTCCACGGACAATGGGGTGTGATCAGATATTCCCTCGAAAGAGCTTGCACAGTAACGGAGGGAACTTTTGTTCCCACTCACGCTTCGCAAGAACTCGATCAAGTTTTCATAGGTTGGGTTTGGCGAGCATTAGCCGGTGAACTTCCTACCGTAAAGCTCTATCTCTCTCGGATCCAAGCTTTCAATAATGGTGTTGAACATAAGCGACCATCTCCGTCAAAGTTATCATTGTTCTTCTCCTCTCTCCTCCGATGATATTGAAATCGCCTCCAACTAAAATTGGAAGCTGTTTCGACCCACGATTGAACAAGGTCCGCCGAAACTCCGCTTTAAGCTCGGGCTGTGCGGCACCATAAACCGCCACCAAAGTCCATTAAAACCATCTATCCTAGACTGACTCGAAACTTCACCATGAAGTCGCCCATCACCACACTTCGGACTTCAGCGAATCGCATCTCACACTTAGTAAGATACCACCCGTTCTTCCTCGCGGAGGAGGCAATGCCAATCGAAATCAATACCACCCACAAGAGAAGAGATCTTTGAGGCGCAAAGTTATCTCTACCCGTCTCCGATAGAGCAACAAAATCTAACCTCTGCTCTAAAGCTGTTTCAGCTAGGAATCTTCTTTAGCCAAGTCCTTGGACCTCTGCTATTCCAAAAATTCCTCTCATAATTCATCATGGAATTTTTTAGTGATTCGAATCCTAGCACTCCTACGAACTGCGGAATCGGGATAGGTCTTCCGTTTCCACTTACGCTTAGGTTTACTAAGCTCTGTCGCCCGGTCCTCATAACCGGGTTCACCAATATTACTAGCATCATTCTCTAGGGGTACATCATCTTCCTCCGAGTCATGATTGGGGGGTGCTAGATCCGCACACAGATTATCGAGCACTCTAACCCCTAACGCATCAATCTCATCATCATTCATTGGTTTAACTGCTGCAAGATTACGAATAGTCTCTAAGGCCCGTTCTGCCTCCAAATCTAAAAGATCATTCACCGAATTGGTAATCTCACTATCCGTAGCACCTAGTGAAACTCCTAATTGGTTTGCATTATTAATAATGTCCTCATTAGAAAAATGCAATAATGAATTAGATAAGTTGACGGACATACCAGAAGAAATAGCAGCCTCCTGAAGCTTGGCCGCCCTCATAGCGCACCGCTGCTGCATATCATCCACCTCAAGGATGGCGAGGATGCGAGCACTCATCCGTCTCCCCTCAGAGATAGGGTCCGGATCCCGCCAACGCGACAACCTCCTCCCTAGTAAAAACTGGCACTGAATCCCTCAAAGGGTCTGCCGATGTTACCAGAGAAGGCGTCTGCGGTCTCCCGATCCCCGCAGACAAGTGCCCCACACCAGGGGCCCCGGCCATGGGTAGGGGCGAAGAGGGGATGACGGGGGCCGCCTGCCCGCACCATCCTCCCACCCCCGCCGCCGGCTCAGACGGATGAGCCATCGGCGAGGGAGAGGCGGTCCTCCTGACCGACGGGGAAGAGGGAGGAGACAGGGCCTCCTGCCCCAGCACCCCCCCTCCCCCGACGCAGCCGCTGCCATGGTGAGTAACGCCCCCATCGGAGTAGCAGGAGCCGAGGCCGCCTGCCTCGGGCTCCCTCTCCCAGCAGCGGCCGACCCCCGCGGGTCCGGCGTCACCGACGCCACCGGGATCGAGGTGGGGATGGGAGAAGACGAGGCCACCTGCCCCGAACCCCCTCCCCCACGACCCATCTCGCCCGAGTCGCGTCCTCGAGAGGCGCAGGACAAGAGAAGCACCCTCCGGCCTCCTCTCCATAGCGCCGACCAAAGCCCTAGCCGGCCGTGCAGCAAACAAACCAGCATCTCCCTCAGACTCCAACGGAGGGAGCGTGTGCTCAAGATAATCATCAGAATCTACCGGTCACTCCATAGTCTGGGAGGTGCCGAGGCTGGCTCAAAAGACCCAAAACGTAGAGTAGTCATGGGCACCGCTGGTGACACTGCGGGCACAGCCCCGGTCCCATCCCCAGGCAACTGAGAAGCTGGGTGCAAACCGTTAGACCCCTCTCTCGTGGGCTCATCTGACGGTGCCCCCTTAGCCCCCGCATTGCCATCACTGTCGTGCATGTCAACATCGTTTCCAATAACCGCATCAGCAAATAAATCAGTGTCCTCAAACTCGATCTCTAGTGGGAACACCTCTCCCCCATAGGTCCAGTTGACCTTATCAGGCACAAACTCAATATCCAGGACACTCACTAAAAGCCGGGCCACCCCATGGGCACGCGTGAAAGCCATATCCACTTTTTCTGTCTTCCCAACCATGATGCCCATACTGGCCACCACTCGAGCATCCTGCAGAGGCTTAGAAGGAGCCCCTATAAACCGCAACTGCACTGCTAAGCGGCTTTCCCTTAGGCTCAACCTGCTTCCACTGTGGAACTCCAGGATACACTTAGTACGGGGACTTTACACAAGCCAAAGCTCAACAATCTCTCCAAATCCTCCACAGAAGGGAAATCAACCTTGAAAACCCTGTCCTCGATAAGCACCAACTCCCATCTAAAATCCCCGGGAGCCAACTCCTGAAGCCTCCTCACAATCTGTGCCTCAGACACCTCGCCTGGTCGCTTTCACAATCCCGTAGTCAAGCTCGGTGGATCTTCCGGGACCTCTCTCGCCATGGGGACTCAAAAACATGAGCTCAGCACAATAGACTCCATAGATGTTAAGCGTCGGAGGTAGGTCACACAACAACGGACACTCCCCGGAGTCATGTGCAGGCTTGCCGCACGACTCACACAGCTAGGCCACACACTCAGCAATGAAGTGGCCCTTCTCACCACAACGGTAACAAATCATCCTCTCCTTCTTACGTGCATATTTGGACGCCTCTCGGCATCAGACCTGTCGGTAGCCTCATCCACCGTCCCAGCCTCAGGAACCTCAACACTTGCCAAGGCGTTCACCACCTCCATTGCCTGGGAAGGAAGCTCAGTGGAAATATGGTCAGACTCCACCGTAGACGCCGCAGGAACTGCCCTGGGCGGGGGCGGTCGACGAAATCTCCCCCTGACCCAACCCCGACCACCACGATGGCCACGAAAGCCTCCTCTCTGACGGTGATCCGGGCCGGAGGCCCCCTCAACAAACCCACCTGCCGGGCCGAGAAACGGTCTCTCAGCAGACCCACCGTTTTGCCAGGCATAGCCACGACCTCCTCCCGTGGAAGAAGATCCTCGGTGCTGTCCGTCACCATACACATCATACCCATCATCCCCCCACTGGCCTCGGGGCGGATCATTGGGATTCCTGTTGCTAGAATTCTGTCTCGTCTGCGTCTGCCCCGCGCGGTTCAGAGACGGCCTTGCGACATAGTGTGGCCGAGGTGCGGTACGAGGCGGACCGCCTGAAGGCGTCTGCACCACCCCAAGGGCAGTACCACCGCGGCCAGCCGGAGCTATACCAGCCACACCCGGCGCAGAGGCAAGGCCAAGACGACCAGCTGTCGGCTGCGCGACGGCGCCCGCTCCGACGCCGGGCGGCCTCAACCCGCCCGCCTGCGGCGAGGGGCAAGCGCCCGAGGCTGACGCCTGGTGGCGGCGCCTCGGCGGATGTCCTCACCCCCGGCGGCTCTGTCCGGCGGTGCGGGGCTCGCGCCAAAGACCCGCCACCGGCGGCGGAGCCGCCCACCCTTCCCGTTGAAGTGGTTTTGAGGCGGCGGCGGCGCTACCCATGCCGCCATAGCCGCGTAGCGGCCAGATCCTCCTTGCCGCGGGCTCCACAGATCGGGAATCCTCTCGTCCGAGCTTGTGAACCCTAGTGCGGCGGGCGACGGCGCGACAATGAAGCGAATCACGATCGCCTCAGACGTGCATGGGAGATCGATATGGGCGGAGATCGGCTGGTACAGCATGGGCCTCATACGATCGACCCGGCCCAACTCCTCGCGGACCCGGATCTTCCGAACCGCCCAGCCAACCCAATAGCTGATTCGAACGGAGCGATCTCGCGTTCGAGATCTCGGTCACCGACACGGCCATCACGGCGCCCGCCGGCCGATTTAACGGCGAGCCGCCTCGCGTTCTTCCGCTTCTTCACAAGTAATCCAAGACTCCGGTCTAATCATATCGAATAACGTAAGGTTTGGAAGACTCACCTTAGGTATGGGACCTTTCCAAGGCCGGATCGCCGACGCCGCCGTCTTCCGATGAACAATGCGCCGGATCATCTCGATCTTCTCGCCCGCGTGAAGACCGATACGTGCCGGATCTTCCGGTGGCAGTACCCGATCGATCGTAGTTGCCACCTCTTCTTCGCTATAACCTGAATGGAAAAATTCGCAAATGAGATCCGAAGGGGTGGGAGACGGCGGCGACTCCACCAGCGAAGCATCCCCATCATCGTCCGCTTCTTCCTCGTCGGACTCGGCGAGGGCCCAGAAACGCCCGCCGACTCGCCGGCGATCACCGGAGGTGGCCGGCGCAACCGTGGTCGAGCGCACGGTCGCCCGCCCAGTCGCCCCAGTCGCCCGTCCCATAGATACTATGGTCATTTAGAAGCATGATACCGATTATTAATCACATTCTGTTGTTTCTTTTCAGTTTTGAAAAAAAAAATATACTCCCTCCAAATTTGAACTAAAGCCACGACACTTGTTTATTTTGGGACGGGGGAGTATATCATTTTTTCAGCGCCAGCATAAAACAGTGAAAGATTTGACACTCCACAACCAGACATGCTTCAAGTCTATTTGTTACGGCGTGGAAAGATTATTGACCAACAAATTAATGGTCACTAACTGATAACACCGCAAAGAAAAAATGAAGAAGGAAACACAGTTGCCCCTGTGGAACATAAGACTCGTGGAGCTGAGAGTTTGACATTCCGTGTGCTTTTTCCTTGCTAAATACTACATTGAAGTTTACTGTACATTGCCTCACAATCCTACACAAACCCGGGCCACGTTTCGATATTTTTGCGGATGTGTTCCCGTAAAATTCCTGCATGCTAAAACAGTCTCAACCTGGATTTTACAATGGTGGCCAGAGTAGTAGTAAGCGCTAGTAAAGTGTTGCAGACCCTGCTAAGCTCAAGGGAGAAGAACAGCTGCAGCAAAGAGAAGCTCCTCTCCCTCGGAAGTCGGTACCGCCCTAGAACAACCAATGCTTCTTCTTAGTTTTGCGAGTCAGGAGATCTGCAGCGCGCACAACAGGAGCTCATTTTTAGAAGATAGAACTGATCAATGACCCAATAATGCAGTAACTGGAATGGATTGTTAAAATTTTAATGGTCTGGAATGATGCAAATGAACGTTGGTAATTCCCCAAATCAGCAGGTCTAAGCAAAACAAACGCTCACCGTCAGTCGCATACAAGGAATTGTAGTGTACTTCACACCAGAAGCTAAGCCAAAGCTCTGAAACATATGCCAAGGAAGCATATTAGTTGGCATGTTTCCAGCGAAATCTTCGCGGGGCGCCGTGGAAAAGGCGAATCTCTCTAGAATTCAGGATTATAACAAGGGCATAAGAGGTACTAGTGCATCGGCTCTCACCTCTTGTAGGAGTCAGGTCCCTGGGGACTATCTCAATTAAGCAGGTGTCCCTAAATGACGTCAGTAAGCAAATTTTGGCACCAAACTGTGAGCAAGTAGACATACAAATGGAGAAAGGCGTCAGGAAGATAAAAACATGAGTAATGACACATGCTAATGCCATGATATATGCCACCCAGGTGTTAGAGCAACTGGTAACAGAACGCTACACAGGTGGTAGTCATGGAATAAGAGAGCACATCCTCAGGATGAGCAATATGGCAGCAAAGCTAAAGCCCATGGATGAGTAATGACAGTTCCAAGAGAAACATTAATATAGACAAAAATCTGACTGATCACTAAACTTCTTACTATAAGATTAAAAAAAAATACGAAGGAATATTAAAGTTATCAGAAATTTCTGGCATCTTATACAGGGAATGCTATATAAATTTTCATGAATAGTGAACAATGACATTAGACACACATATTACTGCGTAGACTCGAAGTGGGACTTTTTTTGTGCCTCAGGGCTTTGCTATAGCCAGAGTTTTAGAAACAACAGGAACATTTATGCAAAAATGCTGCAATCACAAGGTTTTGCTATAGAAACCACTCAACCATCATCAAACTAGAAGTGCATGTTACCCGGTCTGCAGCCGCTTGTAAGGTCAGATGATCCCCCCATTCCCCGGATCTGCAGGACATATATACGAAGCTATGAATATACTTGAAGCCTAGTATACTGTCTCTGTCAATAGTGAGCATGCATTTAAGCAGCACAATCTGTGCTACCTTTTCATTTTCTTCAAGTACACCTTATATTCCATTGGTACATAGCCTTCATAGCGTTTTCTGAATTCCTTCAGCTAAAAAGCAGAGACAGGCTTCAGCATAGTTGCATATCAATGAAATTATATTAACAAGTCTGCAAGATGATCAATGCTTTTATTTAGATTACTACAGAATGTCCATGGGCTGAGACAAACAGGCCACCTGCTTCATGACTGCCTTCCTCACTTGTTTGTGATATTCAGGATTGCGAAAAATCTGGTCTGCCAGAGCTCGAAACTGTAACAATAGGTTACTGGTAGGGTTTAAAAAATGAGAACATACTGAAAGCTACAATAGGTCTATTAACATGTTATATCTTCAAGAAACGGAATAGTGATTTTTATTAAGCCTCATGCCCTTTAAAAAAAATGGGTAAACATGTAAACAAACCTGACAATTCCCATCTCCCTCTATCTGAAACTCGGCCAAACCATAAGTCCCCAACCTGTCAAATAAAAGGTAATGCTAAATGAACTTTACATGCAAAAGATGCAACTTCAGAAGAAGGTGCAACAGCACATATATGCTACAAGATTAATCCTACAAAATGATGTCCACATTCAAGTGGAGGGAAGGGAAGATATGATCTTTACCTTTCCAACAGTCTTTCATGATCCAAGGTTGCATTATCAACATTAGGAATCTCTCCATTAACTCGAGGACGGTGCTGCCGCAAAAACAGGGTGTTAGTAATTTTTTCATAAAAGATTGCAAAGGACTCATTATTTGATTTTGCAATGCGCAATTCAGAATTGTAATGCATGTTAGCTACTATTGAGCACTACACCAACAAATTATGTTCAGTTCAGACTTCAGAGACAGTTCATCAAAGTAATTATGACTCAGCTAGAGGTAAAGCTCAGGAAGCAAATAGCACTAAAAGATTAAAAAGTAGTAACAAATGTTGATCGACTCTTGATTACCGGAACTGAACCCAAATGTAAGAGGCGCCTCCCAAGGCTATGTCCTTTGTCGTTCCTTGCTTGAGCGAGGAGGCTGCCTATAGTTACGGACACTTCCTCCTCGCTTTCCTGAGTGCTGGTGCTGATGCTAGAGCTAGAGCTTTTACTAACATGATCCTGTTGTTCAGACATGACATGCTATCTCCAGATGACCATTGACAAGATCTTGGGCCTCCAATGGGCTTCAAAGACAGAAAGTTACTGCAAGAAACAGGGAACATGCATTGAAGCACAGCAAGAAACAGCAGATAAAAATTTCCAAAACTACTTACTGCAACCAACCGGATGACTTTTACTAGCATCGTAGTGTTTTGATGTTTGCCTGGTTGGTACAAGGAATTACACCAAACCTTACATAGTGATGTTGGAAAAATTCCTAGCTCTTAATAGCGTACCCTATGAGATGCATATGCAGATCTTAACCACCCAGTAGGGAGATATCCGGAGAATGTTTTAATTACTCCAATTAGTCAGTCCTTGTCTCGGCTCTTAATACCTACACATGGGCTTCTTCCGGACACTGCACCAATCCCAACAAGCCAAATGGCACATGAGAGCGACTAGCAATAATGGGACTGGATAAGGAGCCAGCAACACAGCAGTACAGCAAAGTGTGCATCTGCTCACTGTAATTCCTCTGCCTCAGATGAGTGAGAATTTCAGACACTTTCAAGTCCCAGTACCTCTTTTCTCCCCATCGTAAACTGAAGAATCATGCTACTTTTACAAGATCAAAGCAGCACCGAAGGTGATCAGATCAGTGGGTGAACTGAAAGAAGAACTAACAAACGGGATGCTTTCCACAGAAATCGAACTGATGGGCCAGTTAATAAGCACATCACGCAGCAGCAGATAAGCTGCAGACTACATACCTCCTATCAGAGGGACTAGGATTAAAATATCCAACAAATCCACCTAGGGTAAATAAGTGGCTCCAAAACTAAGTTGACCGGTGCTGTAATCGGATCTTGGATGAGTCAACCTGAAGGCCAACTAGGTCTTGTGTCTACATTCTCTGTCAGAGCCCAGAACCAGCTACAGTGTACACAGGCGATCTTTCCTCGAGGGTTCTTCGAATCGAGCTCAAAGACAATAAGAAATACCCGCTAATCAGGAAGAGGACACCACACGAAACAATCAAGTCGATCAAGAGGGTAAAGAAGAGGGCTTCCCTCCTGAGCAAAAAAAAAGAAAGAAAGAATAAAAACAAACAAGCGGAGCTGCAGAGGTCGGCTGCGCGCGGCGGTAGCGGAGCCGGGTGAGACGATCGGGCGAGGGGAGGGGACTTACCGGCTTCTTTGGCTCTTGGATCAGGGAGGGCGGCGGCGACGGGAGGGTGGGGGCGGAGCAGAGCAGAGCTCAGTAGCTCGCACTTGCTGTCGGAAGGGGGAGCGAGGCGAGGGGATAGAAATCGCCGCCTTTTCTTCACTTTCTTTGACGTTTTTAATTCGGGGAATTTGTGAGTTTACACCCGCCGGTCGGTCAGATTCTCACACAAGGCCAACGTTTTCATGCTTCAGTGCGAAACCATACCAATTTTTTTTTTCAAGAAACCTTTGAATCTATTCATTTTCAATCATGATAAAAATACAGATTTGTAGATCACCTAGCTGCCGTCATCGACCTCCCTAGCTGGAGCCGAGCAAAACTTAGTGTAGTAGACAGGTGGGAACTCGTCGTGCTAAGTCCCTGTATGACCAGCGCACCAGAACAGCAACCGCCGCAGCCAATTAACAAGTGATTCCTCTCTTGACCGAGCTTGACAACTTAAATGTTGAAGACTTTGTACGGTCTAGACCCTTGTATCTTTGTATGGTTAGGTTTGCGGCAGAGGAGGCCATCATCAAATAAGGAGAACAAAGATGGAACACAAGATATCCCCTTTCGGATTCGGATTGACCGCCAGAAGGTCCCAAGTTGAAACGGTTGCAAAATATGCATACACGCTTCAAGTAAAACAAAAAAAGGATGCATTGGAAAGCTAAATCTGTGTGATTTCCAACCTATATGATGTTATCCTCGAATTGGGGGAAAAGATCAAATCTAAATCATGAAAACACTACGTCAGGTGAATTGGTTGGCGAACCCGGTTGTGGTTGGCGCTAAATTGTGGTCGGGTGAATTTCCGTTATGTTGCAAGTTCGTCGTGTTGGAAGTGGGTCGCCCGAAGATTTGCATCATTGCACTAGATGTACATATATATATCCAAACTCAATCGGTGAGAAGATCAGGTCACCCTATGTTATCTTGGTACCATATTTTTGGGTTAACTCAATGACTAAATTTCTAGGTGCATACAGTCCGACAAGCCACAGTAACACAAAAAATACAACATAATTTAGCTAGACCAGACGGCACATAATTTAGCTAGACGTACTCATAATTTTTTTTTCGGGGACGACATAATTATGATTTGAACGTAGAAGTGGATTGGGATGTCGATCCACCAAGCATCATTCTTCCAGACATTTTATTTGATGTAACTGTCATTTGATTTTTAATAAAGCACGCCCAAGGGCATCTTCCTCAAAAAAATAAAAATAAAATACAACTAACGTCGTTCAGATAAAAAATGAGAAATGCCAAGTTTTGTTTTTGAACTTTGAGACATGCTAAGTTGCCTGTAAAAAAAACACTTAAGTTGCTACCATGACATAAACTGAACCCAGAGACCTTTTTTTTCGAGTAACCCAGAGACTGTTTTACTCGGTATCACATGTAGGACCAACATGCAAGAATGCGAAGGATGCAGGTGGAGAGTGGAGACGTCAAACTCCACCACCATACCGACACCCCAAAACCCTTTTGCGTTCCCAGTGACGCGTTTTTCTCTTGGGTCGCGCACCTAACCAGAAAATAAACAATAGGAAAAGCCAGAATAGGAAAAGCCTGAAGATTTCCTCGGAGATGGAACGACTGAATCACGGAACAAAGTCTAAAGCAATGCGCACTGCTTACCTTTCTTTGCTGTTAGATCATGAGTTGTATGTCTTCGCAAGAAAAGAAAAAAGTGTCGTGAGTGGTATGGTATGTTATTCGCTAATGAGATGAGATTTTAGAAGGAGCTGAATACAAATGTGGACTATTAGGTTGTCTTTTCAGGGTAGACTTGACAACATTTTGACCATAAATCAGACTACTGCAACATAGTACATATCGTACTACTCTCTCCTATCCAAATTAACTGACGCAATTTTAGTATAACTTGTGTTCTGCGCAAAAAAGAATTATTTATGTCGTAAAAGGTCACTCCGTACCAATACCAACAAACCAAATGACACACGACTACTCAGAACCAACAAAGCGGTGTTTTTCTTTCTTTTTTTTTTTGGACCCGCAAGAAAGAAAAACAAAGCGATGTTTTCCGGATGAATCTAACTGATGAACCAACCAATAAGCATAGCATGTATAGCAGATAAGCTGCAGGCTATGATTAAAAAATAAAAGTACCCGCATAACTAGTTCCAAAATCAAGTTAATCGGATCTTGGATGAGCCAACCTGAAGACCAAAGAGGGCATCTGACTACATTTTCTGTCAGACCCCAGAAAGTCTACAGGCGATCTTTCCTCGTGGGTCCTTCAAATCGAGCTCAAGGGCCATCAATACTAATCACTGATCAGTAAGACAATCAAGTCAATCTATTAAGAAGGTAAAAAAGGGAGCTTCCCTCCTAGGAAGACATAACCCAAATGCTATAGAATTGACGTCAGTTCTAAGCTTTTTTCGCGCGATCATTGCCCCCCCTCGCCCCACTCTTCCTCTTCTTTTCTTTTCCTCCCCCATCGAACCCTCTCTCTCCCCGGCGATGGTGCTACGACGGCAGCCCGTGGGATCTCAACCAGGGCAAGGGTGGTTTGCGGCATGGCGCTGGCTAGCGGAACCATGCGAGGATACGCCCATGGAAGAGGGACCTGGAGTCTGCTGAGACGAATATTTGCTGGGTTGTGTGCCAGAGAGAGTTGCCTCGCCGCACCATGGAGGAGCGGAGAACACGCATGTTGTTGCATCACGAGGATGCAACCTGTGAGATCTTTAGCTACTTTCTGTAAGTGAATTGGTGCTTGTAGCTCGTGGTTATGTTTGGTTTCTCTTAATGGAAATCGGAAGGGGGAAGCCCTTCTTTTCTTCAAAAAGATGATGCAACCTGTGGTCGCGGATGCAGAGGACGTCGTCGCCTGCGTTGCTTTTGACGACAATCGGGAAAGCATGTTCCTGACGCCGAGGGCCATGGACGCACGAGGAGGAGCGGAAGGTGCTGACCGCCGCCTCTGTTAGTTGCCACTAACATCAGCTGTCGCGCCAGGAGAGGACGGATAAATAGAAGTCGGGAAGGCGAGAATTCGACGTCTGATTTTTAGACATGGCAAACCGAACATTTTTCATTACAATTTATATTGATGTGAGAATGGCACAAGCATAGTAATTTCCTGGTAAAAAATGAACTGAGGGAGATTTGCATGCTCGCCAACCAAACTTGCAATCCTCGGCGAACACACAACTTGCCATGAAAAATGTTTATTTTGCCATGCCTAAAAAATCTGACGTTCTGGATATCAGGGTCTACAGAAGTAGTGAGATCAACTACTTAGATCCCTTCATGCTCTTCTTGCACTATTGTTAACTAGTCATTTGGTCATACTTGCTACTAGTAGAATAAATTTGGTCATGCTTGGACCATTTCCTGTTAAACAATTGCTTGATATCGCTACTCATTTCCCCATGAGTTACACACATTCAGTACCTTCACACTTGCCGGGTTGATGATGTAACGAGAGTTGTGGCTAATGACCACTCTGCCTTGTTATATATATCCCTATTTGCACGGGGTTTATGTCTGCTTACCTTTCTTTGCTGTTAGATCATGAGTTGTATGTCTTCGCAAGAAAAAAAGGGTCGTGAGTGATATGTTATTCGCTAATGAGCTGAGATTTTAGAAGGAACTGCATACAAATGTGGACTATTAGGTTGTATTTTTAGGGTAGACTTGACAACATTTTGACCATAAATCAGACTACTGCAATATAGACCTCAATACAGGTCAGTGAGATGTGTCTGTATTGCAGTGTGTAGCAAACGTTTAGTGTGTGCCATATGAGGAAAAATAGTCTTTTTTGCTACTAGAGAGGAAAATGTAATAAAGATCGGCAGGAGCAAGGACACAAAATGCATGTGTGCATTGGGGAAGATCGGTGATCCGGAGACTCGTCTCCACCATCCCGTCTGACCGAAGAGTATTGGATACCTGCCAAGCGCTTGGGCTATGGTGTCCTGCATTTTTGTGTTGGATGTGGTCTGGCACAAACTAAATTGAAATTAGTTCATCAAATCACAAACTTTGCTTTTTGGAAATAGAAAATGTCTTCCATCGATATCGCTTTACATTAGAGCCCCACAACCATAGGCACATCGTCATAGTTAGAAGATCTTCTTGATTTTTTTTTTTTGTAAAAATAGAAATGCACTTTGTTTTTCTTCATGTTGTTCCTATTTCCTAGTCATGCTATTGACGACATTGCTCATGAGTTTCTTCATTCAGCATCACACGTTTATGGTTGCTTCCACTGCAATGTGATCAGTTATCGGCATATCTGCTCTCTCCCTTTTGCCACAAGATATAGGTATTCACCTGCTATATGTATACTACAATGGGCGGACTTTTTGCTCATTTGGTATATGCTTGGAGGTATTGTGACCAAGTTGCTTTTGCTAAGTATTCAACTAGTAGTGAGAACACTTTGCTGATTATTCTTGCAAATATCCTTGCTCTATCTCCCATTGCAAATCATAACATGGAAGTTAAGACACCGTTGAAAACATGGTTCAGTTGTCCCCACACATTGTTGCGGGATTATTCTGTGACATATTTTGATAAGATTTGTTTTTATGCAATATAGATATTTGGATTAATAATATGAGAATTAAAGCATAAAATGCATATGATTTATTGTGTTTGATTATAGTATAGTTGTAAACTTTTATTTTATGCAAACAACATGACATATTGAAAATTCTCATGAATGTTTGCATGTAGAGGTCGGCCTTTTCTATTCATAGTTGTATGTTGAGGTGGGCCTTTTATCCTGTGCAAGTTGCATATTGAGATGACATACTTGCATGTTGAGAGAAAAAAATTAGTGGAGGCTAGCTATTTAGATATACAAGATTTGCCATGGTTTATTTGTATTTACAAAATACATTTTCCTAAATTTGTAGTGGCAATAACCACTATTCAAAAAATCGGCCGATTCAACGATTTATCGACTGATTTATCACTACTCGGGGGGTGACCGATAAGATTATGCCATATCATCAGCGTTTTTCGGTTGGGCAGATTTATATCAGGAATCTACCGTCAATTGGGCCTATTCCCAGCACTATGTGTGCAAGAAGTAGGTTTATTTGTGTTTTTGGACCTTGTTATGTAATATGTATTGTTATCCTATTTTGTTTGTCATTGTACAAGGATTTAAGTAATCAAGGTAACACTTCTGTCAATTTGTTTTTTCTGTTGAATATAGCATTTTCTAGTGTTGAGAACTTGTGATGCGCAAAAGAAACTGCCTGATTAGTAGTCGACTGATAAAATCAATTAGTCGGTCGATTTGTGATTAATCTCTAATTCCCGACCGGCCAAAACACTAACAATAAGTGCTATCCTCAACATATTTAGCTATTTTGTGAATACCATGGCTTCTCAAAATTAGCGAGACAAAGAAGATTTGCCATGATAATAGGTAGTACTTTTGCCATGATACATATAGTTAACATGATACAAGTACCTTTTTCTCCACATTGTCATGATCTACGGAGCTAATTTGGCATGAAATCCAACACCAACACCAAACAGCAAATCCATGGAGTCGGCCCAAAAGAAGGTTGTTTGGTGCAGCCCAAAAGAAGAGCCCGAGAAGCCGTTACAAGTCCCCACCTCTCGCCGGAAGGCATTTCCTATTTAGCGCTACAAGCGCCGGTTATAGTTGTTTCCGCAAACCGGCGCCTGCAGGCGCGTTAACTGGGCCTGGCCCATCTTTTTCCTTTCCTTCATGTCGTGAGGACAAAAAGGGTATGCTTTGGATGGGAATCGATCCCGCGACCTCATGGTTGTTTATAGTCCTGGCCATCTTAGGCCCGGCCCTGTCGGCCCACCCAGGCCCGGCCCTAAAATCCAGGGTCTAGGCCCGATGGGTTTGTCCGTGGGCCGGGCTTGGGCCTGAGTTTTGAGCCCACCAGCAGGGCCTGGACGGGCTTGGGCTTGGCATATTGGCATTTTAAGGAAGAGGTCCGGCCCACGGCCCTAAGCCCTAACACTCCGTTTGGATGTAGACATTCGAGGCCTTGGAATTGAATTGGCTGCAATATCAAATCACCGAGACATTGATATTGAGATTCAACCCGAATTCTGCTGTTTGGATGTGTAAGCATTTGACACTTGGAATTCAAGAAAAGAGACTGATATAATTCTTGTTTGGATGGTCAAAGTATTGAGTTGGCTCATTCGTGAGATTACAAGCACAACACCTAGCCATGACGTGGTCCCCGAGGCGAACCAAACCACACAACAATGACGAGAGACGCGCCGAGTCGTGAGCGCGACAAGAAGCCGGACTCAAGTCCTTGCCGGTCAACCAAGCAAACACGCGGTCGATCTAGGACAACCGCGGCGGCATAGGTGAGGCGTGAGTTAGAAGAGACGGCGTGAGGTAGAAGAGGCGGCAGGTGGAGGAGTGAGACGCCGAGTAGAGGCCGACGGTTATTGCCGCGGTGATGGCCGCCATGGACAACAAGAGCATCACCGACCTCACGGGCGCCGCCCGCCACTTAAACATGGTGTGCATCTCCATCTTCGTGTCCGCTTGTTGTTCCTAGTCTACGAGGTCACGGGATTCGTGCCTTGGCCGTAGATGTCCGCATCTTGCAATCGCGACCACACCTCCCCCACCGCGACATGGGGCGACGGATTGATGCGCACTAGATCCCAGCAGAGTTCGATGGCGTTTGGGTGACTCATGAGCATCGCATATGCTCGCCTGCTGCAGTCCGGAGAAGGTCCGGCTCTTTGGCGTGGCTGTGCTGTTCAGCATGTTGCATCCACCGGTGATCGCGCTGCGCCGCTTCCATTTCTTTTTCGAGGGAAAGGCGCAGGGGTACGCGGGGGCGATGCAATATCAAGCAAATCGGAGGGGTGGAGGTCTGAATTCGGGACGGGGTGGCGCTAGTGTTATCGGGGATGGTTCGATATCGAGGTGCGATTCCGTGCGCGAATGCCAAGACCATCCAAACAGCCACATTCGGGTAGGCAAATGCCAATATCCGATTCTATGTGCGAATGTCTACATCCAAACGAAGCGTAAGGGCTTTTCAGGGCTTTTTACTAGATGGGCCGGGCTTGGGCTTGAAAAGTAGGCCCAGTGGTAGGGCCTGGGAGGGCCTGTGCCTCAATTTTTGCCATGGGCTTTTTTAGGCCCGACCCAAGCCCGACCCGGCCCGGCCCATGGCCAGATATAGTTGTTCGCCTATTGCACTAACCACCGCACTAACTCGTACAGTTGCCCAAACTACTGCTTCTTCACCTTTTCTTCTTACAACGATTTCTTTTTCCTATTTCTTTTTCCTTTTTATTCAAAACGGTTTTGTTATGTTTTTTGTTCTTTTTCTTTTTTCTTCTTTTTGGAACGGTTTTATATTTCTTTTGCTAATTTGAAAGAACTATTTTTCAAAATCGGTGAACTTTCTTCCACAATTGATGAACTCTTTTTCAAGATCGATGAACTTTTTTTTTCTAAATTGATGAACTCTTTTTCAAAACCGATGAACTCTTTTCACAATCCATGAACTTTTTTTCAAAATGGATGAACTCCTTTTCAAAATCAATGAACTATTTTTTTTAAAATTGATGAACTTTTTTCAAAATCGACGAAATTTTTCTCAAAATGGATGAATTCTTTTTCAAAATCGATGAACTATTTTTCAAAATTGATAAACTTTTTCTAAATTCAGTGAACTTACTTTCAAAATTGATGAACTCTTTCCCAATTTGATGAACTTTTTTCAATTTTTGTCAACTTTTTTTCCAAATTTTATTATTTAAAAAAATGGATGAAGGTTTCCAAATCTGTGAACTTTTTTGAAATCTCAAAATTTTACTTTTTTTGTGATTTTTTTGTTTTGAGTTTTCATGTTTTTTCTAAAGTCAACCGTTGACCAATCAGTCAACTGGTCAACCACGACCGTACAAACAGCCCTCGAGGCTCTCGATCGAGCGAGGGACCAGGCGGGGCGAGTTTAGCGAGCGACTGGGCGTGGTCGCCACATGGGCTGGCCCATGATTCGGCGGCTGTGAGCGCCAGTTTTCTTAGCTCGCGCCTGAAGCGTCAACTAGGGGAGCAACTAATTAACGAGCGCTCCTTCGGGAGCCTCGCAACGAACATGTCGTGCTCTGGATGCTCCCTCCGGATTTTGTTTTTTTATTTTTACGCACGCGTTTTCGGCTTTTTAAACGGTTTTTTCCCGGATTTTTTGACGTTTTGGTTTTCTACCGATCTTCCCTAGCTTTTCGATAAATTTATTTTTGCGTAAAAAATGCATTTTTTTACTCGAGAGTCACGATTTTGTTTTCGCGAGAGGCACGGTTGTGCTTTCGCGAGAGGCACGGCCGTGCCTCTTGGAAACGAAAAAAAATGTGTTTTCTGTTTTCTTTCTTTCGCGAGAGGCACGGCCGTGCCTCTTGGAAACGAAAAAAAATGTGTTTTCTGTTTTTTTTTCTTTCGCGAGAGGCACGGTTTTGCTTCCGCCAGAGGCACGGTTGTGCTTTCGCGAGAGGCACGGGCGTGCCTCTTTCGGAAAAGGAAAAAAAAACGCGTTTTCTGTTTTATATTCTTTCGCGAGAGGCATGGTTTTGCTTCCGCGAGAGGCACGGTTATGCTTTCGCAAGAGGCACGGGCGTGCCTCTTTCGGAAAAGAAAAAAAACGCGTTTTCTGTTTTTTTTCTTTCGCGAGAGGCACGATTTTGCTTCCGCGAGAGGCACGGTTGTGCTTTCGCAAGAGGCACGGGCGTGCCTCTTTTGGAAAGGAAAAAACACGTTTTTTTTCTTTCGCGAGAGGCACGGTTTTGCTTCCGCGAGAGGCACGGTTGTGCTTTCGCGAGAGGCACGGGCGTGCTTCTTTTAGAAAGGAAAAAAACGCGTTTTCTGTTTTTTTCTTTTGCGAGAGGCACGGTTTTGCTTCCGCCAGAGGCACGGTTGTGCTTTCGCGAGAGGCACGGGCGTGCCTCTTTCGGAAAAGGAAAAAAAAACGTGTTTTCTATTTTTTTCTTTCGCGAGAGGCACGGTTTTGCTTCCGCGAGAGGCGCGGTTGTGATTTCATCAGAGGCACGGGCGTGCCCTTTTCGGAAAGGGAAAAAAACCCGTGTTTCCGGTTCGGTTTTTTCGTCCGGTTTTTTTCGTGAAAAAAAAGTTCGTCAAAATCTATCAACATAGGATCTAGTTTTGAAAATCTCGACGCGAGGAATCCAATGGTAAAAACAGTTCAAGATTTAGGAAAATGGGGAGAAGCGGGGTTCGATCCTGCGTCTCTTTGTAGAGAGCTAGCGCTGCTATCCACTGCACCGAAGTCTCGCACGTGACGTTTGTAACTGAGGCAAATGAAGCTGGTTTTTCCATTGCTTTCATTGGTTTCTTTTTCTGTTTTTCCTTTTCATTACTTCTTCGTGTTTTTCCTTTTCTTTTTTCTTCTCAATTTTTTGTTTGATTTTCTTCTTTCTTCTCTGTTTTTTGTTTTTCTTTTGTTTTTTCTTATGTTTATTTCGATTCTACATTTTTGTATATGTCAAATTTATTTTTAATAAGTGATCAACATTTTCTTGTATACACGATCAACATTGTTCGAACGTCAATTCAACATTTTTCAAATACTCGTTCAACATTTTAATACCTATTCAATATTTTCCAATAATTGTTCAGAATTTTCAAATACTCGTTCAACAATTTTTAACCCTTATTCAACATTTTTTAACATGTGTTCAACATTTTTCAAATACTCGTTCAATATTTTTTGTACTTATTCAACATATTTTCGAATACTTGTTCAAAATTTTTAATACTTACTCAAATACTTGTTCCACATTTTTATATACATGTTCAACATTTTTTAATACTTATTCAATATATTTTCAAATGCTTATTCAACTTTTTTAATACTTATTCAACATTTTTTAATACTTGTTCAACATTTTTGAAATTCTTGTTTAACATTTTTTAATACTTATTCAACATGCCTTTATAGAGTGTTTCTTCTAATATAAAAGGAGGCTGGAGCTTCCTGACGCGAGAGACTGCCCACTGTCTCTCTTACTGCGAGACATGCGTTGTGGTAATCAGGCCGGTCCATTACAAAAGAGAAAGAAAAAGCAGAGTGGAGCGGCTGGAGTCGATCGATCCCTCGAACTCTCGTAATTGCGAGCGTACATTGCTAGCCACTAGGATAGCATGCATCTCATGTCAAACTCCAAGGCGGTACGTACTTGATAGGTTTTTTTAGGTATTTTTGTTTTTCTTCTGTTTTATTCGCTTTTCTTCGGTTTTTTCCTCCTTTTTGTTTTCTTTTGTTTCTTTTCCATTTTTCATTCTTTTTTCATTTGTTTCCTTGGGGTTTTATTTTCTTTTTTCCTTTGTTTTCTTTTGTTTGTTTTTTGCTTTTCTTTATTTCTTTTGGTTTTCTTCTCCATTTTAAAATTTTTCCTTATGTTTGTTTTCATTCTCACTCTGCATTTTTGGTATGTCAAAACATTTTTTAGTAAGTGATCAACATTTTTTGTATACACATTCAACATTGTCCTAATGCTTAGTCAACATTTTTAAAATACTTGTTCAACATTTTAACACTTATTCAACATTATTCAAATACTCACTCTACATTTTTAATAGTTATTGAACATTCCTCAAACACTTATTCCATGATTTAAATACTTCTTCAACATTTTTGAAATACTTGTTCAACATTTTACAAATACTCGCTCAACATTTTTAATACTTATTCAACATTTCTCAAATACTCGTTCAACATTTTAAATGCTCATTCAACTTTTTTAAATACTTCTTCAATATTTTCAAATGCTTTTTCACTATTTTTATTACTTATTCAACATTTTTCAAATATTTGTTCAATATTTTTAGTACTTACTCAACATTTTTCCAATACTTGTTCAATATTTTCAAATACTGGTTCAACATTTTTAGTACTTATTCAATATTTTTCAAATACTCTTTCAACAATTTTTAATACTTATTCAACATTTTTTTAAATACTTGTTCAAGATTTTTCAAATGTGTTTTTGAAGACTATCAAAGGAGGTAGAATATTTTAAAGTAATAGACAATTGCCCGAGCGTTGCAACGGGAGTTTAAACATTTTAGTAGATTAGCCCGAGATTGCACGTTATTGATGCGTTAAAATCTTAGCAAGCGTTTGTATGCAATTGTCATGATTTACCTGCCATTTTATTGTTAAGCACTTATTTTGCTAAGTTAATAAAACATGAGACAATTGATTCTATTTTAGGGAGAATGGATGTGAGAAAAAAAAATCAAAGAGGAGAAGCAAAGAGTTGGACGTATACAAGGAAGGTTGGACGAAATATTCTAGTACGTTAAATTATGATATACATGTTCATAATAATGCAATTGTGTAAATAAATGTTCATCAAATTCTACCCGTGAATTACCTTGTATTTTGATCAGAAGTTTGGTAAGTAAATTAAAATGGAATTGATCTAGAATGTAAGTAAATTAAGTTGATTGATTATCATAAAGTAAAGGTTAGACAAAGGAGCGGTGAGAAGAAAGATGAAACTAGAACCTTACATTCTCTTTAAGTAGTACTCCCTCCGTTCCTAAATAATTGTCTTTCTAGAGATTTCAACAAGTGACTACATACGGAGCAAAATGAGTGAACCTACACTCTAAAATATGTCTACATACATCCGTATGTTGTAGTCCATTTGAGATGGCTAGAAAGACAATTATTTGGAAACGGAGGGAGTAGATACATATAGAAAAATACAAAAATAAAACGAAAAACCATACGTATATATATATATAAACAGAAAAAGATATAACAAAAAATAAAACAGGCCGTGGCCTCCGCGCGGCTGGGCCGTCCCCCGGACGCGAGGCTTCGCCCCTGTCTCGCTGAAAGCCAGAAATAGGGGCGCCCTCGCCGGAACGCCTCTTCCAGCCGCAGCCCTAGCCCTCCACTCCTCCCACCCGCCGCCGCCACCCCGTGCTCTGCTCGCATCCTCTCCGTCGCCAACACCGCCGCTCGTCCAAGATGGTACGCTGCCCCCTTCGGTCCATCTCGAATGCTTGCTCCCCTCGTCTGATCGCGCGCCGTAGCTTGATTCTCTCTCTCCCTCTCTCTCTGTCTCGTGACCTCGCTTGGGGATCGGAGCAGGTGCTGCAGAAGCTCGAGAAGCCCAAGCACAAGAAGAAGCGCCTCGTGCAGTCCCCCCAACTCCTTCTTCATGGTACGTGCGTGTCGCTGTCGCGTATCGAATCTGATGGTTGATTGCTCTCTTAGCCTGGCCCCTAACGATGCGTTTGTCCAGGATGTCAAGTCCAGTGCTGCTTCAACATGTAACTGCAAAGTGAGTCCATCATCTTTCCCCCCGCTTTACTCCTGTTTTCCTAGCAAATACTCTACATACACAATAGCAACATGAATTATGATGGTGGAGTGTACTATTGACCAGAGGAATTGATTTTTTTTGCTATGCCTTGATAAAGATTAGGTTTGTTTATGCAATTTTGACATAGAGATGCTGATGTGTGAGAAGGTCTGTAGATTTAGGAACATGTGCATCTTCTAGTATACTGTTGTTGTGCCTCGCTGATGATGTGCTCTTGTCGGTCGCCTGTGCTAATGCTGCCGTTGGGCGTTGGTAGTGCTCGACTAGTTGAGACATTTAAGTTAAATAAATGGATTGAGACATGTCAGATGTCACCTCGTAGGTCAAGCTTACCCAAAACTTCTAGATGATTACTAATTTTATTTTGAAGATCATTCCTCGTCAAATGTTGTATCTGCCTCCTTTGATAGTCTGTTGTTTGTCCGTCCTGATTTATATTGATGCTTATGTATCAACCAAGTTCAGTTAACTTATTCATTCGCAAAAAAAAACACAGTTCAGTTAACTTATTATGACTGATGTTTCCAACTTTCTATTGTCTTGATCACAGAACGACCGTGTTCAGCCACTCTCAGACTGTGGTGGTGTGCCCAGGCTGGCAGACGGTGCTCTGCCAGCCTATAGGAGGAAAGGCGAGGCTCACGGAGGGACGCTCCTTCCGCCACAAAGGCAACAAAGGGCGGGTTTGGTTCTCGTAGCAACTTTTGTCTGCATTGCATGCTTGACCTAGTTGAGCTTGGCTGAGGGAAAAGAGGCAAAAAACCAACATTTGTGTGTTGTTTGTTTGCCTGCATACCCTCTAGCTTGCGAGGTGTGTGACGAAAGGTGGCTTGTTTGGTTGCTCGCTTGTTTAGGCGGAAACACAAGGCATGGGGCGTGTTTGGTAGTCCGCATAAAGGCCAACCAGGCCCGCGTGGGAAGAAAATGGGTTGTTTGATTCCTTGTGTTCACTGTTGGGACTGCATCGCACGGAACTTAAAGCAGCTCCTAGCCAGGCCCACTAGGAACGTCCAAACCGGTAGTTTTTCCAAAGTCAGGCCCGCGGGATGCACGTGGGCGTTGCCAGCTGCACACGAGGAGCCACGCTCGAGAAGTCGCGTTGTTTCCTGAAGCACCGGCAATAATTACCCCCACCTTCCCTCACCGCTCTCTCTCCCTCTCTCCACTCATACTGGTAGTGGTGGGATCAGTGGATCGGAGATCAGCAAGGCGACAACCGCCAGACTTCACCGGCGTCAGCAACATCACCTGCATCTCTTCGGCAATGGCGATTAGCCATATTTTCACCTCCCAACCTACTATTTCGCATTTGATCTGCGTTTAGATTTGATCCATGTTCTAGGGGAATAGGGAATCGGGGTAAATAGCCATTGGATTGACCATAACTTAACGATGAATACTAAGTGGCCATGGATTTTAGGGTTCTGGTCCGGATTGAGTACAAGGGGAATGGGGATTGGGGGTTAATCTTACACATTAGTTTCAAATCTTAGCCTCGGCGACCCTGGAGGCGGTTGGAGCGATGGGGGCCCTTGGCCTTGTTCTTGTCCTCCGGCTGGACCATCGTTTTGTTGTCCTCGCGGGAGTCCAGATCGATTGGCAAAGTACGGTGGCCTGACTCCGGCGCCCTGACAACCATCTCCACCGCTTCTTCCTCCTCCGGCTCCAAATCGATGACCTTCGGCGCCACCAAAGTCCTATTCCAGTAAGCCGTGGCACGCTGGTCATGAGAAACTCCCTGTACTTGGCCCACCTTGCCCTTTGTCCAGTGTTGCCGGAGTCGGCCTGATTCATGGCCCAACGAAGAGGTCGACTGACATAGCGCCCTTCACTGGGTCAGGGATCAGTGTCTTCAACTCCTCCGTCGTCGTCTTCTTCACCACAACGTCTACCTAATTGTGATGTCTTCGATGCTGCTAAAGTTCGAGCACACTTTCATGGTTTTCTGGAACTTGGTGCGGTCACTAAGCGAGCATCCGAGAAAGAAATCCCTCAATCCAATGCTCCGAGGGAAGAGGTTGGGATTGGAGTTGGAGTTCATGGCGATGGATAGGAGGAAGAGTGAGAGACAGAGAGGGTTAACTGAGTGCGGTTATGGGCAAGTAGTGACCGTCAGGCTGTGTAAATATAGGGGCTTTGGACGATAGGTTTTAATGCCGATCAACCATTGAACTTTGTGTTGTTCATAATGCCATGAACTTTGTGATGTTCATAACGCAGACCTAGACGGAGAATAAGGACAAGGAGGTGGTGCCGCCCTAGGAGGTTGTGCCAACCATGCCTGAGGAGGTGCCGACCACTGACGACAATGTGGTGCCGGAGGAGCCCCCAATGGCAAGCGCCAAAAATACGGGCACTACCATGAGGAGGGTGGGCCAACTCACTTCTGCAAGGTGATCCTTGTCCCGAAGCTAGAGTGCGTACCAATGCCCCTAGATTTCATAAAGCACTTCGGCCGTGAAAGAGTTCAAGCGAAGATGAACACGGTTGCTCATGGAAGTCATTGTGAGGCGATGAGCAGCGAAGTCGCCTCGATCGGGGTTGGGCCGCGCCGCCGTCCATCAGATCAAGATCGGGTACATGGTGACCTTCAAGTTCGTGACTCCCGACACGCTCAAGGTCATCGTCTTCAACGACGACGACATTGAAGTGGTGACCAAGTGCGGGAGGCACGACAACGCCTTCATCGTGAACGTCAAGGACAACTCTCCGTTGCTCCAGCTGGTTTAGTATCTACTATAATAGTACCACACTTAAAATAGCAGTTCTCAAGCAAAGCAGTACGTCATAGTCAATACTAAACCAACTGCAGCAATGGAGAGCTGTCCTAGACGTTCACGGCGAAAGCGTCGTCGTGTCTTCTGCACTTTGTCGCCACTTCAATGCCATGGTCGTTGAAGACGATGACCGTGAGTGTGTAGGGAGTCGGCAACTTGAAGGTCACCATGTACCTGATCTTGATCTAATGGGCGGCGGAGAAGGTGGCCCAACTCTGATCGAGGGTGACCCTGCCGTTCATCAGCCTCACAGTGACCCTACATGAGCATCCGGTGTTCGTCTTCAGCTTGAACTCTCTCGGCATGGCCAAGAAGTGCTTGGTGAAGTATAGGTGCATTGGTATGCACTCGAGCTTCGGGGCAAGGATCACCTTGCAGAAATGAGTTGGCCCACCCTTCTCATGGCAGTGCCCGTATTTTCGGTGCTTGCTGCTGGGGGGCTCCTCCACCACGATGTCGTCATCGGTGAGCGGCACCTCCTCAACCGTGTGCGGCGCCACCTCCTCGCCCTTGTTCTCCGTCTCATCTGTGTTATGAACATCACAAGTTCATGGCATTATGAAGAGCACAAAGTTCAAATGTTGATCGACATCAAAACCTATCGTCCAAAGCCGCTATTTACCCTGACGGTCACTACTTACCCACAACTGCACTCAGTTAACCCTCTTCTCTTTGTCTCTCACTCTTCCTTCTATCCATCACCATGAACTCCAACCCCAACCCCTTCCCTTGAGGCATTGGATCGAGGGCTTTCTTCCTTGAGTTCTCGCTCAGTGACCGCACCAAGTTTGAGAACACCATGGCAGTGTGCTCGAACTTCAGCAATATTGAAGACATGCATAAGGAGGCAAACGATGTGGTCAGGAAGGCGACGACGGAGGAGTTGAAGACGCTGATTACTGACCCGGCGAAGGGCGCTATGTCAGTCGACATCCTTCGCTGGGCCATGAATTAGGCCGACTCCGGCGATGCTGGACAAAGGTCACGATGGGCCAAGTACAGGAAATACAGGGCTCCTCAAGACCAGCGTACTAGAATAGGACTTTGGTGGCGCCAGAGGTCATTGGTTTGGAACCGGAGGAGGAAGAAGCGCTGGAAATGGTGGTCTGGGCGCCGGAGCCAGGCCACCATACTTTGCCAATCAATCTGGACTTAAGCTAAGATTTTAAGCTATTGTGTAAGATTAACCCCCAATACCGCTCCAACCGCCTCCAGGGTGTCGGGGCTAAGATTTTAAGCTATTGTGTAAGATTAACCCCCAATCCCCATTCCCCTTGTACTCAATCCAGATCGGAACCCTAAAATCCATCGCTACTTAGTACACATCGTCAAGTTATGGTTAATCCTATGGATATTTACCCCGATTCCCCATTCCTCTAGGACGCGGATCAAATCTAAACGCAGATTGAATGTGAAATACTCCCTCCGCCCCAAAATAAGTGACTCAACTTTGTACTAACTTTGTACTAAAGCTAGTGCAAAGTTGAGTCACTTAATTTGGGACGGAGGGAGTAGTAGGTTAGGAGGTGAAAATACAGCTTACTGCCATTGCCGAAGTGCTGCAGGTGATGTTGCTGACGCCGGTGAAGTTCAGCCGGTGGTTGCCTTGCTGATCTTCGACCCGCTGACCGCCGCCGCCACCGGTTTGAGAGTGGAAGAGTGGAGAGCGGTGAGAAAAGGTTAAGGTAATTATTGTTGGCGCTTCAGGAAACAACGCGACTTCTCGAGCGTGGCTCCTCGCGTGCAGCCGCCGTCGCCCACGTGCATCCCGCGGGCCTGTCTCTTCAAAAACTGCCGATTTGGACGTTACTAGCGGTCCCTGCTGGGAGCTGCTTTAAGTTCCGTGCGATGCAGGCCCAACAGTGAACGCAGGCAACCAAACAGCCCATTTTCTTCCCGCGCGGGCCTGGTTGGCTTCTATGCGCGCTACCAAACTCGCCCTAAGCTGTACACCTGACCTTGGGGAAAAGAGAGAAGTCCATATTACCCCCCTAAACTTGTCTCACGGTTCAGTCTACAACCCTTAACTTTGTTTTGGTTCAAATTACACCCTTGAACTATAAAAACCGGTCACAATACCCCCTTCCTTCTCATTTAACCAGTTTGGACGTGTTTTCACTCTAGTTGTGTCATAGGCAGCACTACCGCGTCATCATATTTCTCTCTCATCTCTGCTATGCCACCATTTCTCTCTCCTCTCAGAACTGAAACAAAAATAGTATGTTTCTCTCAAACCGTATGTACATTTTAGATAAAATATCACCAGCTTGTTCACTGCATTATTTTTGATTTATTAGAATTGTTTTTTGAATTCTCTGCGCAGTTTTATTTTTGAGGTTCTCATCAAACCGTAAACCAATTTAACTGAAATTATACCATATTGGTCATTTAATTATTCCAGATTTACTAAAAATTATTTTTATTTTCTGTACAGTTTCCTTTTTACTTTTAGATTTGTGAGCATTTCGACAACACAAGGGCGTATGTTGTGGGTTTTTTGGCACTACGTCGACATAATATCAACCATGTCAATCAATACATAATACTCACATTCTAATACTACATCGCACAATCTTGATAAAAAGCATGGTCCATATAGTTCTTAATGGTCTTCATAGTCTCACATAAATTGAAGAAAACATCAAACTAGACACACATGGTCTGTATGGTTCACGACAATCATGAATGGAAAAGAGTTTAACAAGCAATAGCAAATGGTTTGGCATATCACAACACTAAAGCATCACAAGTTGACAAGCAACGTAACTATCCCGAAAAGCACGCCTACTCGTTGTGTTGTTGTCCTCTCTTATTATTCCTTCTAGGTTTTGTACTTGCCTTTCTCTTTCTGCTAGTTGTCGTGCTTTCTTGTGAAGGCTACAAAAACATTGGTCAAATTGAGACCACAGGTTCATCTCCAAGAGTTCATATGCATACCAATAGTGTGAGCTTACCATGAAGGTTGTAGTTCGTGGTTGTGTGGATGGCGAAGCCTGAGGGAACGTGGATGGTGCAGACCGAGGCTATAATTAATACATGTTATAAATATTATAATTCGTAATACAATATTAAAATAATGGATATTGAGAGCTCACCACATTAGGTGCAGCCCGGGGGAGTGTGGGTGGTGCAGCTGATTGTCGTAGATGTGAAGGCTGCTACTAACAAATTTAATAAATATTGCAATTCATAATACATGAATGTAAATTGGAAAATAATGAGAGCTCACCGCATTAGATGTTCCAGCCATGCCTCCGTTTCTCCTCTCACAAGATGTTCTATTATGCCCAATCTGTTTGCATTTCCCACAACGAATGGTAGTACCAGCTTTGCTAACTCTACTGCTCCCTGGCTTCTCATCTGGTTCTTTTGTTCTTGACTTCTTCTTTCTGCCAGGCATAGCAATGTGCCCAGGTGCCACTGGCCTAGGTCTGTCTGAAATTGGCCATGCAGACATGCCTTCCACAGGCTGAAGGCAATGCTCATAGGTTTTTCTAAACTCGTCAACATGGTAGCACTTTGCAATATAGTCATCAAGGCTATTTGTATGATAATATATGCAAGCTATAGCATGTGAACAAGGAAGCCCCGAAAGTTGCCAATACCTGCAGGTACATGTCCTCTCTTCAAGTTTAACAGTAAACCTATGCTCACGAAGCTTAACTTCATAAGAATCATTGCCATTCCAGATTGCATGGCAGTATGCAGACTGGTTTATGCTCTTTTTCAATTTCTTTGTTATGTTAGGACAAATAATGACACTGGCAGCCCACTTATCTAGCTGAGTTCTCATATGTTGTATTCTAACCATTTCCTTGCATCGGATAGCTTCAAGCATGGTAATTATGGGCATGTACCTAGCTTGCACTATCCACTTATTGAATGATTCACATATATTATTATCCACGGAGTCGCAGTTAGAGCCTAACTTGAACCAGGCCCTACTCCAGTGATGTGGGTCTTTTTCCATCATTGCTTTGGCACCATCTGGTGTCTCTTGTGCCAGAAAAGCCCTTGCTTGATTGAACAACATTGGGCATGGACCTTTCGCCAAAATCTCATCACCAAAATCTGGTTCGGGAAACGGGATGCCAATATCTCCATGATCTGCAAACATTCCTTCTATGTCGTCCTCTGTAAATCCGTCATTCATTACCTCATTTGGCTCAACTGTTTTTTGTCTTGGTTCTTCAACATATATGTCCACAACACCATCAATAGGAATATGTTGTAACATTACCGTGCATGCCTCATCATTCCAAAGATAACTAAGGCCACCGAACAAACATTTCCCAGGCATCAACCAATGCAATATTTCTCCATCTAAAATTGTGTGGTGAAGCCTCAAGTGATGTTGAATCTCTGCCATTCCACATCTATCGCGGAGACTCATAGACAAAGTTTCTTCCCCTCCCACATAATCCAATAATTGTCCATGATTCATAAATTTTCCATCAAAGTGGAATCGAACCGTCAAATAGTCCTTCCTTGACATCTAGCAGCTGCCAAAAATAAACATAGTAATTCAAAAATTTAATGTACTTCACGAAAGAAAAAAAGTAAATGTAATAAAAGCACGGTGAGCTAAAACAAGTTCAGTGCATAATTTTTATATAAGCTTACAGGATCACACTTCCTTATCGACTATTTGACATCTAGCATAATTTTTATATAAGCTTACAGGATCACACATGCAAAGCAAGAGACGAGCAGAAAGATCAGCCTCTAGCGACGAATGAGGAGACGAGAAAGCGCCGCCGGCTGCCGGCGTCGACTGGCGGCTGCTTAGCCTAGCGGCAGAATGGCATGACACATGGGGGAGGAGATCAAGGGGACATGCGGCGGCAGCGACGGTGGAGACCTGGATGGTGGCAGCGGCGGCGGAGACCTAGGTTGATCGACGTGCGAACGATACCTCGAGAAACCCTTGCATGACTAGCTGACTAGACAGTTTACGTGGCAAGGAGACGAGAAAATCCACCATGTGGCAGAAAAAACCGGAGCTAAATCAAGTAGACTTCTGCGAGGGATGCATTGTGAACGGTTTTTATAGTTTGAGGTTGAAATTTGAACGAAAGCAAAGTTAAGGGTTGTAGACTGAACCGTGAGACAAGTTTAGGGGGGTAATAAGCCATCCAGATCATTAACTTACTTATCGCCGATGTGTGCTTGTCGGTTTTTGTTAATTGTTATGCTTGCCCGTTTGCCAACCTGAACATTGTAGCAACTCGTGTTGTTGGTCCTGCACTCTGTGTCGCCTGTTGTTGGTCCTTCTGTTTGTCTGTCCAATCTAGCTATCTATGCAAGGTCAATTTTTAGAATTTAATAGTTAAGTTCAATTTTTAGAATTTAGTTCTCTCGCAGTGTTCAAAAACATCGATTGGGCCCTGTTGATGACCTGCGACTGCGAGAGCATGATAGTTCCAAGAGAAGCATTATTAATATAGCAGAAATCTGATTGATCACTAAACTTCTTATTATAAGATTCAAAACAATAATATGAATGAACGCGAATCTAAGCCGTTGGTTATCTGAACCCGGAGGTGTCATTTGTTTTCAGAGTTCCCTTGTTCCGTCTGTCAGTGTTCTGTGTTGTTTTTAGTGCCCGGACGAATTTGAGCCGTTCGTTATCTGAACCCTGAAGTGCCGTTCGTTTTCAGAGTGCACCTGCTCCGTCCGTCCGTCGGCAGCTCCGATGGAGAAGACGCCCGCAACAGCCAGTGACAGCGTCACCGTCGCCGTCTCCTTCCTCCCCGCGAGGCTCGTTCTCCCTCTCTCCACCGCCCGGAAACCCCAGCTAGTTCCACCTATCTTTGTTTTCTTTTTGTTTCGATGAATCGCTTCTTGGTCACTTCGTCTCTGATCTTGTAACCCACAGTCGTTTCCGTGAATTTTTTAGTGGATGCTGTTGTAGGAAGTAACACTGGTTACCTACCTGAGGCCAGAATTAGAGTAGATCTAGTGGATTGATCCGAGTAGGCAAGCATTTCAACTCAACTAGCTACCTGATCGCACAATTAACCTGTATTCTGTTTTGATTAGTGAGCAAATTTGAGTCCCCTGAAATGAAATAAAGAAAAACAAATTGACCAGAGGAAAGTTGCATTTCGAAACCTCTGAACAGCATCTCAATGCATCAAAAAGCGTCGTATCGGTCAGAGGGCTAGAGCTGCACACACTTTCGTTCTTATTTAGAGTGTGCTGCTAGCCGAAAGGCGGCACTAGCATGATAGCATCCCTTGGCTGTACATCCTTCTTATGTTCCGAATGCACTGATTTCACACACAAAATCTTTTAAGTTTAACACTTTAACTGAAGGGAGACATCTCTGTAAGCAAGTTTTTTCGCGTTCTGGGTGATAATAGATTGTTCTGAATCTGAACATGACATGCCCACCGAAATGTAACTAGATCTAATTGTTTTTTTTTGTGTGTGTCTATCCCATCTGGACAACATCGTGTATTTATTTATCCATGCTTCTTACTCCTGGGGCATATCAAGTTTCTTCAACAGATAGGCACACATATTTGATCTGCAAAATATCATGTGCTTATCCGTGGCTCTAATTATTGGTGCTCATTTCGCACAGAATATCATGCTCTTCGTATGGCGATCTCATCTACCTCTGCGACGGATATTGTCACACCATCGATGTGTTCCCATCCAGTGCCAAATGTGGGAAAAATTCTACCAGAATGGCATTCTAAAAGCCCCCCTTGCATGCAGCACATCTCCTTGTCAGTACCGGCTCCTCTCTATTTGATTGGCATGTTGGAAGTGATTCTTGGTCTGAAGTACAGTATCCTGATCTGGTGGTAAGTAATATACCAGATTGTGGAATGTTCCTTCTCTCAAATGGCTTTGGTACCAACTAGATCTGCAGCCGGCCCCTCAGCTTTTTTGTCTGGAGGAGATAACAACCGCGATCCAGGAGGACAGGAGTGAACACCTGGATGAGGAAGGATGGTTTGTGTTGACATGCTTCACATGCACAATGCTAATTGGCTCTACTGCCTCAACGTGTCAATCAAGCCTGCGGTAAGGATGGTTGTGGAGAAGCTGGACAAACTGGGCACTCGTTTGGGGGGAGGAAGTGAAGAGCGCGCCACTTTCTTGCATGAGCCCGGAACTATGGGCCATGGGGCAGGAGAAGCAACATTGTCTACTTTACCCGTAAATCTTAAACTCGGATCTCTCTTGGCTGTGTGGCGAGCCGCATCCACCCGGCATAGGAAACGCGCCGATCTGGTTGTACCCAAGCATTGTTCTACTCTGGTGGCCATTGTCGCGGTACCAAGTTCTTCTGAATTTGATTTTTTTGCTGCATGGATGGATAGGGGATGTTATTTGGGTGTTACTGAAGCCTGCATCCCCTGTTTTAATTTTACAGTGTGCATATTTCTGTGTGTACTCTAGCCTTTTTGTGCATATAAGCTTGTCACTGTGCACAATTCTGTTCTCGTGTTTGAAAATATCTGAAGAAAAACAAAACGAATCAGTGAGACAGACAAAATCCGGAAACAAGGATGCTCCCAAAAGGTTTCGTCTTGTATCCTTGGAACAGCTCCGACAAGTGACGCCGGAGCTCCTCCGCGCGGCGGCCTGCAGGCACCTCAACCTCCGGGTGGCCGTCCAGACACCGGCACGATTGTCTCCATCCGGAGGTCGCCCTTGAGCACCGGGCTGGGCACCTACCAGCCTCTCTGCATGCTGCACGCGTTCTGGTCTTCTGGAACGCCGAGTGGAACGCGCTCAGCGGGTTGGCTTCCCCTCAAGGCGCGACATCACGGGCGCCCAGGAGACTCACAGAGGCGGCAGGAGGCAGGAGCATGCCGATGGCGTTGTCCTCGAGCGCTGCCTCCAGGCACGAGATCAGCTTCGTGACCAGGCTGCCCTCGTCCTGGTCGCCGCCGGCGAGGACGACGTAGAGGGGCACGCGGTTGCGCAGCATGCGGCGCAGGTATCCCATCCAGAACCCGACGCTCGGGTGCCCCTCGCCATGGGTACTGCGGCGCGCGTACGAAGCCCCTGAGGTCGCGCACGCAGCGCCGGGACGCGTCCAGCAGGCCGGCCAGCGCGGCGTCGGATGCGGCCGGGAACGGGTGGGAGGGGGGCCAGGAGAAGGTCCTTGTGAGGCCGGGGCAGGCAGCTTCGACGGGAAGCTCACGAGCGTGGCCACGGTGCCGGTCAGCCTCAGCATCGCGCCGACGCTTTCGCCCGCAAGCTCCGCCGCCGCGGCATCGCTGGCGGGGCTGCGGGCCTCCAGGTGCCGGCTTCGGAAGACGCGGTCCATGGTGCCCACGCCCTGATCCTCCTCCCGAAGGCCGTGGTCAGTCGATGTCAAGGCCGGCGATCCACTGACGCAGAGCGCCCGCGCAGGCCTCGGCGGTGGAGGAGATGGCGGGGAGGAGGAGGGCCATGCGCTGCAGGTCCTTGTAGTCGACGTCGGACAGTGGGCTGGAGGAGGACGGAGAGGTCGGGCGGAAACGCGAGAAGTGGCGCCGGGACTCGCGTGGGTCGTCGGGGCAGTGCTCGTCGGTGCTGGTGGATCCGCCGTCGCTGTCGGAGGGGCCGTAGGGGGAGGCGGCCAGGCTGCTGCCTCCGCTGCTGGAGCCGAGCCGGACGTCGTCGGCGACCCAGAGGCGCGCGTGCATGGCCGGCTTCCCGCGCGCATGCTGGGGTCGATCAGTCAATGGAGAAGAAAGAAACTACTCCTTCATCCTATAATGTAAGACATTTTTTGACATTGGTATAAAAAAACGTCTTACATTATAAGACGGTGGGAGTACGTACTTACTAGCCACCTATGGCTGGCGTGAGGGCAACGATCGCTCGATTGGCTATCGTCGCGGCGGCTATAGTCCGAAAATGGTAGTTCGACAGTTCTACTCAATTCTCACTACGTTGACATTGACCTGGAGACTTGAGTCTTGCACACATTGCTGCAGACATTCACTCATGCTTTTTTCTAGATGAAAGTCCATGGGGCCGGGGCCCCTGCTTTTTTCTTCTACTTATATCTCGTCCATGAAGTGAGCCTTGGCGCAGTGGTAGGTTCGAATACTGAAAATCTCTTGCACAAATGCAATGAAAAGATGCGCACCGTAGATCCAAAGTGGTCTTGCTCGCTCGGTTGATTATTTTCTGTCCTAGTCAGTCGTTCAGTTGCTGACACTAGACCATTGACTCTTCGAAAATTGGAAGAAAATCAGAATTTTGAAAAAAGTTAACGAAATTTGGGAAAATCATATATTTTGAAAAAAGTTCGCAAATTTGAAAGAAAAAATCACAACTTTGCAAAAAGTTTATCTATTTTGAGAAAATGTTCGTCACATTTTGAAATAAGTTAACGAATTTGATAAAAAGGTCGGAAATTTGAAAAACAAATCATTGATTATGAAGCTTCTTGCGCCCTGTGTCTTCAATGAGATCATCAATGATGGTTCAACACAGAGATGGACTTCAATGAGAGTGTCGACACAGACGAGATCATCAATGATGGTCATCATAATCTGAAGCTTCTTGAGGCTAGTCATTATGTGATGTTTGGTTTGGCTGTGGATTTTTAAAAGCAGTTGTGGAAAATCTGTTGTGAAAAAGCAGCTGTAGAAAATCTGCTGTGAAAAAGCTGTAGGCCATTTTGTAAACCAGTTGTATGAGTTGTGGCTGTGGAGATAAATGTTTGAAATACCCCTAAGAGCTAAGAGATTGGTTGCACGGTGTTTAATGATAATAACAACATTACATACTGATTTAGAGCACTAATAAAACATAATTAAATAATTATCCAACTATATACCATGATCAACTTTATATTTTTGACATAGCGATAGCATTTTTTATAAGGATCATCATGTAGCACAAAAATAGAAATAGCACACTAGTTATTACAGAATGAACTAGCAATTGAACCCAAATATTTCATCATTGATCAATACATCAGTACGTTACAACCCTTGCAATTTTAAGAAATGACAACCCAACAACTAGATTACTAGGAGCGGCGCAAAATATTATATAAACTCCTACACATATTAGATTAGTAGTTCCTCCATGAGCGGATGGAACAACTCTATCCACTCGAGCTCATCAAGGAGTTAGCAATCCTGTCACGAACTCTGTTCATGTCGACGATGTCAAGTCTCGCAGGAACACTATCTCCTTGGAGTGACCGTACTCGCAAGTCCTCATCAGGAACATAATCTTCATCTTCATCATATTTGTCAAACTCCTCATCAGGCAACTTGGTCTCATGAGTGTAGTTGTGCAATGGCATACAGGCAATAATAATCATTTTTTTGTCTACGAGGGCTGAAACTAGGCATACCCTTCAAGATGCGCCATTTAGCTTTGAGCACTCCAAATGCTGGTTCAACAACATTTCAAAGTGAAGAGTGGGCATGATTATACACCTCGTATTTTCCCACCGGTTTTCGCCCATTATGAAATTCCGGTATATGGTATATTTGACCTTTTGTAAGGAGCAAGATATCCTTCACGGTTTGGATATCCCGAATCGACGAGGTAATATTTTCCTATATAGAAAGGGCAACAACATTGTTACGCACGGTTGTTGAGAAGCAAGTAAGTAATGGCAACAACATTGTTACGCACAGTTGCCTAATAAGGCCCACCCAAAATTCGAAATTCACAGGCTTCCGTGGCAGATGGTTAAGGACTAAGCATCTGGCGCGAACTGCTGCGTGCACATATCTCAACGAAACTTGGCCACGATTGGAAGGCTGAGATAACAGGTATGTGTAGCCTCAGCTAGGAAAAAACGTTCTCAAGTAATAATTGGCAATAAGTAACTAATGGGCGCAACATATATTAATACCTGCTGGAGGTGTAGGGAACTTATCTGCATACTTGACCAAGCTATCATTTAAGATCCTTGTGTCATGTGCTGAACCGGGCCAACAAGCCACAACAAAAATAAATCTCATGTCGAAATCACAAACCGCCATAACATTTTGTGATGGAAATCCATGTCGGCCTGTGTGGTTAACAACCTCATCCGCTGGTACAGTAATTGGAATGTGGCAGCCATTTATTGCGCCAATGGCACCTTTGAAATAAGGCCAAAACTGTTAGAATAAATCTGAGAACACCGTCGATCTAGCAAGGACCAAGAAATCACACGAGGCACGGCATCGAGATTTGTTAACGGGGTTCACCGACATGGCTACATCTCCGAGGCATGACTACGGGCGCTCCACCCAATGACATCGTTATAATACCGCACCCCGGCCGCCGACACAATACCGCCGGCTCCCCCGCATGCCTGTGCTATTATGTTGGCATAGGTTACATCGTGTGTCTACCCCCGATATATATGAGAGGCCTAGGATACAAGTGTTCTACTAGGACACGACTCTATATCCTGTCTACACACCGTACGACTCCAAGTCCAACTGTAACCTAACTTGTACAATAATATTCGACACAATTCTAACAAACTCCACCTTGGCGAATATTCTTCACCATCTTGAATTCACCCATGCGTCGAACCTCCATGTACATTGGACATGAGATACGCCATGAGCATCGATGCTACTCCTAGACTCCATGTGACTCCACCTGCAACCGTAGTCCCTTCTCGTCTTCTTCACGGTCAATACTCGAGCAAAATTAAGTTCCTCATTACTCTACTTTGTGCTCCCAACTTCCGGAGAATCAGTTCAACGCCATCACACACCGACCACTGTCTGCGTGAAAATGAACAACTCAAAAATTGGATGCCACATATTAGAGTTACCCGAACTCAACATCACCACTCTTTCCTGACCGTCTGTCTGAAACTTGAAGGAATTTCACCGTCGTCCTGTGTCACCTTGTGTCAAATTCACAGTTGTCTCACCCTTTTCCCGGATAGTCTCTGGCATGTCCCATAGCTATAGCACTCCGCCTCCTTCTGTCTTGTCATCCGCACTTTGCCATGTGCACTGAACACCACAGAATATACGGTCATGTACTCTCTCAGCTTTTGACAATTTCAGACTCTCCGCCACTTTCTCAGATTCACCATAGTCAACTCTTGTCCATCAACCGGCACCGATAGACCCAGTCACCAACTTGAATCCGGTACTCGTCAACACTGCTTCAGCACCCCTACACACTTTGTCTGACAACATATCTGACCCCCAAGTGCCTTGGGCATGTCGCTGTGTCCCGTGCTTACCGCACGCCTCACCGCTATCACCGCGTCGAGCCTCTGCCGTCTTGGTCGAGTCTCTCTGGTAGCTAGCTCACACTACCTCAACCCCCACTGCAGAGAACCATCGATTATCACCGACCGATGCCGAGTATCGCGTATCCATTAGACCACTGGTACCCAATCCGATCCACGTGTCTCTCGCTATCCCGCTGAAATAGGCTTCGACTCTTCGAATTCTTACGCCGTAGCCCCTCCATCAGCACAGAGTGAAGTCGTCCATCAGACTCCAGCTCCACCTTCAACATGACTCCATGTAGTTGGCCGTGTGCTACCCTGCGCCCCGTCGACTTCAAGCTCTCATGTGTGCACCATCTTGAATCAACCCCGCGCCATAGTCTGTCGAAGCCGCACAAGCCCTCAGGCCTGCACCACGTGTTTCCACGCCCCAGAAGTCGGCCACCATCAGCATCATGCTGCTATGTCGTCGTCGCTGAAATCACCACCATCTTCTGCTTTGACCGACATCCATGTCGACCCGTCAGACAGTCCAGTCCGACTCAGCCGAAATCATCCGACTGCAACCATGCTCCACCTTGCGTCGTGTCCGCCCGCACATCCGTGCATTGCTTGACACCCTGTGTTCGCATGATCCTGTCGCGGCGCGCTCCAGACTCCTCCAAGCCTTATACGCACGTCGCCATCCTCGCTACGCACACCACAAATCCTCACGCTATCATCCCAATACACATCATGTCTACAAAGAAATAAAGCCAAAAAATCCACCACATAAGCCTTCCTGCGTGCACTAAACCGTGAAGATCAAAAGATCCAAAATCTCCAACTCCACCATGTGCTCCTGTAGGCTGTAGGGTCCATTAGGCTTCCTATCTCTTCCTCCCGATGAGTAGCTTCAGCCTGCTGCGTAGCTTCCTTTTTTTTTTCAGCCAACAAATGTCACGTCTATACAAGCACCCAGCCTGCTCATCCACGGACAGTTCTTCAACTTGACCCAGCCTCGTACGCTTGCTACTCGCGTGAGCACTGCCTGCTACGCTCGCCAACTGAAGTGCCGCTGGCCTAGCTCCGCTCGTCTGCCTGCTACTGCGTATGTTGTCTGCCGAAGTGAATCACGCCCGTCCTTTTGCCCGCAGACTCCGTCGGCCTCGCTGCCCTTCTGGCCCACCAGCACCCACACGTGGGCCTTGAACCTTGCACGCGCTAGGGCACCGGCGCCTCTGCTCCCGATCGAAGATCCATCGATCTGCCGCCGCCCGCCTTGCGTGACTGTGCTGCTGCTCGTTACCGATTGCTTCCGATTCGTGCCGCTGTTGCTATACTGACTGGGACTTCTCCGCGACATGAAAACTGCCCGCGACATCAGCTGCCGCCCAATCGCGCCGACCTTTTCCACAACCACGACCTCCTCTAGATCAACAATCCGCGACCTTTTCGAACCTTGCTCATTATACTACTTGTTAGAATAAATCCGAGGGCACCGTCGATCTACCGAGGACCAAGCAATCACACGAGGCACGGCACCGAGATTTGCTAACGAGGTTCACCGATATGGCTACATTCCCGAGGCATGACTATGGGCGCTCCTCCCCATGACACCGCTATAATACCGCACCCCGGCCGCCGGCACAATACCGCCGGCTCCCCCGCATGCCTGTGCTATTATGTTGGCATACGTTACATCGTGTGTCTACCCCCAATATATATGAAAGGCCTAGGATACAAGTGTCCTACTAGGACACGACTCCATATCCCATCTACACACCGGACGACTCCAATTCCAACTGTAACCTAACTTGTACAATAATATTCGACACAATTGACTTTCATGTACAGTTGTGAAAGAACCATCTCGAGGTGTTATGTTATGTCCCGCCAACTTGCACAAGCAATTCAAGACTTCTTTGAACTTCCGATGAACTGTTTCCGTTGATCTTGAAAAACGATTTTCAAATGATAGAGGCCCACCAACTATCCACAAGAACACAGCTAAAGACTCTTGTGATGTCACTTCTCTACTTGACTTCAATCCATAATGAGACATTAGAACATTATGTAATGACCGTAATGAGGAGGGAGCGTGCCGGTGGCCACCAGTAGGCCACAAACCCTAGAATCGCCAGAGGAGGGAGACGAGGAAAGGGGCGAACGTTCTGGCGAGTCTCCTCTCGATGGGCTGGTCAATCAGTACCGGGGATCGACCCAGTCAGTGGCAAAGGTGGGTAATTCTACGTAAAGTGAAGGGGTATGCTCAAATGGCTATGAATCCAAATCCACAAAAGCACCTACACAGGTTTTTTTAGGCAACCCTGCGAAACTTTTATTCATCCGTCACAATGTTTACATGGACGAAGGGAATACCCTCGGGCTGGCCTAACCAAACATGGCGGCCAGGCCCGAGACCCAACGCATATTTCGCAAGGTTGTGAGCATCAAAGTTTGAGCTCCTAAATTCATGAAGTATCTTACAAGAAATAAAAGACAATGCATGCAACTTGATCTCTTGTATAACTGCACCATAGATCGATGCACCACCGCTGGAAATCTCCTCCACTGCTTCCCTGCAATCTGAAGCCACGTGAATTCTCTGGAGGTATAGGTCATCAGCGAGGGAGAGGGCCTCTCTGATGGCTAAGGCTTCAAGCGTAGCTGGGTCTCCAATTGTCCTGTATACAACTGCCGACGCACCTTCAAATGTTCCCTGTCCATCTCGGCAGATTGCTGCAACTGCACCAAAACGTCCCCGGCCTCCGGCTGCTGCATCCGTGTTTATTTTGGCATGATTCTCCACAGGAGGCAACCACCGTCGCGGCCTTGTTGTAGTTGCATTGGCCACTACGACTTTCTGGGGGTAGATCATATTGATCTCCGACAAGAAGGATCTTATGAAGCCATCGATGGACTGGACTGGGGACTGCGGAATACTCCTTCGTGTATTGCTTTTCTTCTAGCTCCTCAGATAGCCCAAAGAGTGACCACCAATCTGATAAAAACATCGACATTGATGCTCTCTTGAAGGGCAAACAACCATTTTTTCGCACTGTCGTGTTGAACGATGCAGAGATGATCCAATATTACTTCCGAAGACAATCCCAAGTGCAGCGAGACATTGGACACTCGAGTAACGCGTGCTTCCATGTATCCTGAGCTCCACATAGAGGGCACGCTGCAGTTGTTGCCATATGGCGGTGGTGTAGCACCTCGCCGGAAGGGATTGAGTGCCTCGCCAGCCGCCATGCGAACACTTTGATCTTTGAAGGTACATGGAATTTCCACTTGTTCCATTCCCCACTCTCCCTGTTTATAAGCGATGACTCCTCTCTTCCTTCCAACCAACTTTCTCTGCTGATTGTTGTTGTCACAAGCATGTGATATGCCGACGCAACTGTGAAAATTCCCCTCGGGGTCTCGCTCCAAGCCCAAAAATCATCTATCCGTCTAGTGCACAGCGGGATTTTCAAATTTTCTTCGGCATCAAAGGGGGTGAATACTGCTCTCACCAGTTCCTCTTTCCATGAAGCTGTAGTTTCATCAATGAGCTCAGCTACTCTCTCCGGTGGAGCCGATACCAGAGGTGTAATTGGTCGCTTGAAGCTTGGTCTCGGTATCTAGTTATGATCCCAAATGCTGGTAGTCTCTCCGTCTCCAATCCGACGTATAACTCCCTGAGCAAGCACATCTCTGCCATCAAGTATAGCCCTCCAAATCTGAGATGGATGCGGCCCAAGGGTTGCATCTAGTAAAGAGCAATTAGGATAATAAGCTGCTTTGAGTATTTGAGCACTCAAAGACTCATCATCAATCAAAACTCTCCACGCCTGTCTTGCTAATAACGCCAGGTTGAACAACTCGAGATCTCTGAATCCCATACCCCCCATATACTTGGGTCTGATCATCACATCCCATGCAACCCATGAGGGTTTCCTCTTTCCTCTTTTACCGCCCCACCAAAATTGACGAATAAGGGATGTGATATCCTGGCACACACCCCTTGGCAACCTGAAGCATGACATAGAATAAATTGGTATTGCTTGAGCAACTGACTTTATCAAGACCTCCTTGCCCGCAGATGACAGCAGTTTTTCCATCCATCCCCTTATTTTCTCCCACACTCTATCCCCCAGATATTTGAATGTTCCGTTCTTGGAGTGTCCAACATTAGTGGGCATGCCCAAATAGCGTTCGCTCAATGTTTCATTCTAGACCTGAAGGTTGTTTTTCACCCCCTCTCTGGTTGCTTGTGGGCATCCTCTGCTGAAGAAGATGGATGATTTTGCATGATTGACTCTCTGGCCCAAAGCATTACAATACCTATTCAGTAGGTTTGATACAAGTTCTGCTCCCTCCACACTAGACTTGAAAAGCAACAGGCTATCATCTGCAAATAAAAGATGGTTAACAGCCGGAGCCGTGGGAGCCACCTTAACACCTGCAAGAAGTGATGACTGAGAACTAGTTTTCAGGAGACACGAGAGGCCCTCTGCTGCAATCAAGAAGAGGTAAGGGGAGATTGGATCTCCCTGCCGAATTCCTCTGGTCGGTCTAAATGCTTCAAGCCTTTCTCCATTGAACAAGACTGAGAATGAAACTGTTGAGACCATGTTCATGACTGTGTCAATCCATACCTGTGCAAACCCCAATTTTTGCATAATAGCTTTCAAATATGGCCACTCCAACCTGTCATACACTTTCATCATATCAAGCTTAAGAGCACAAAAGCTATTATTTTTTGACCTGTTTCTCTTCATAAAATGCAGACACTCATATGCGCAGATAATATTATCAGTAATCAACCTCCCTGGCACGAAAGCCGACTACTCCTTCGATATGATGTCTGGTAAGATAAGCTTCAATCTGTTTGCAATGACTTTGGATGCAATCTTGTACAACACATTGCATAAACTGATGGGTCTGTATTGAGAGAGGAGGGTGGGGTTTGTAACCTTAGGGATTAAGACAAGTACAGATATCATTAACACATTCAGGGCTCGTCTCTCCTCTGACAATCTGTAGCACAATGTTAGTCACATCCTCTCCACAAACATCCCAGTGTTTCTGATAGAAGTGGGTTGGAAAACCATCGGGGCCCGGCGCCTTCGTAGGGAACATTTGGAACAAAGCACACTTGACCTCATCAGCGGAGTAAGGCGCACAAAGCTGCTCGTTCATCGCCGCTATAACTTTCCTTGGTACATGCTCCAGTACTGTGTCTACTCCTTGCACTCCCTCAGACGAGTACAGATCTTGGTAGAAATTATTGGCCAAAGCTCTCAGTTCTGTCGGGTCATCAATCAGTACTCCCAAAGAGTTTTGCAGGGCTCGTATCATATTTTCCTTCCTTCTCAGGCTCGCACGTAGATGAAAGAACTTTGTGTTTTTGTCTCCGGAAGAAAGCCACTCCGTGCGGGCGCGCTGTCTCCACATTATCTCTTCTCGGTGGTAAAGTGCAATCAAACGTTCATTAATTTTAAGTTCCGCATGTGATGGCCCTGTTCTCAGCGGATCGCCCTGCAAACTGTCCAACTCTTTCTTCATGTTCTTTATCTCTCGACGAACACTCCCAAAGGATTGTCTACTCTAGTTTGTTAGTCCATTTGAGACAGCTTGAAGCTTCTGTTGCAGTTCCTGGACCATAGTGCAAGGCCCCAACGCTGCCCATTCTGTCCCGAAGACTTTCATGCTTTTCCCACATCAGCTCATAGCGAAAGTTGTTAGGCTTGAAGTTGACTTGGTTTCGCCCAAGGTCTAACACAATAGGCCCATGATCCGACGTTGCTGCCGTTGTGTGTTCCAAGCTCGCCGACGGAAAACCGAGACATCCAGAGGCATTAGCCAATGCCCGATCCAATCTACACCTTGTGTAGGTTCCACCTGTGACCTTCTTCTCCCACGTCCAGGAACGGCCCGTATACCCGATATCAAGCAGCATGCAGACGACCACGGTCTCTCTAAATGCCTGCATTTGAGCATTGCTACGTCTAGCAATCCCATCATGTTTGTTTGGACGTAAGACTTCATTAAAATCTCCGATGCATAGCCAAGGGAGCGAACTTAAAGTGCTAATATTTTTATGACGGTCCATGTCTGGTGCCTCAGGTGGGTTTGAGCCTCACCATAAACACTTGTGAGCCGCCACATGTCCATCCTTGGTTCTTCCACAGAAACATCCAAATGATACTCCGAGTAACCCAAAATCTCCACTTTTATTTCATTATACCAAAAGAGGCCTAAACCTCCACTTCTGCCGCTACTATCCACAACATAAGCCTTATCGTAGCCCAAAGTGCCGGCTAAATTTTCTACCCTATTTCCTTCTATCTGTGTTTCAACGATACATAGTAGGGTAGGGGCAAACTTCTTCGCTAGGTCATGAAGTTCGTTGACTGTCGCGGCATTGCCTACTCCGCGACAGTTCCAGCTCATAACACTCATTGGGCTCGGCGGCGCTCCTCGAAGGATCCCGCCAAAGATGAAACAGTCTTGCCCATATTATCCTTCCCACTTTCATCTGAATCTGGATTCATTCTTGGCCTCTTCGGTCCTGCTTACTACTTGGGCTCAAGGGAGTGAGAGGGGGTGCTGGAAGCTGTAAAACTGTGCTGGATGTATTGGGAGCATGCTGCACCGTCGACTGGTGTCTCTTCTTGTTTTCTTCTGCCTCAACCATATCAAGGTCGGCTTCAGCGCCTCCATCCTCTTTCTCAAACCTACACCCATTGTCACCTGTGCGAGGAGCGTTTCCCCGGCCTCCGCGTCCTCCCCGTCTGCCTCCACGGCGACCTCGACCACCAGCAGGCCCCTGTCCGGTGCGCATCACCCATGATGCCCTGAGATCTCTAAAAACCAGAGCAGAAGGGGGGTGAATACCATTGCCGTGCTCCTTGAACAGATGACCCAACATCCCGCAGAACGCACACCAGTCCGGGAGTTTCTCGTATTTCACTCTGTAAATTTGACGTTTCCCTTCCCTTATCATGGAGACAGCATTCCTCAGTGGCTTATTGACATTGATCCGAACCCAGACGTAGTGAGAATTCCCCGCGAAGTCTTGCGATTGTGGTTCAACATACAGAACTTCCCCGATTCTTGAAGCTAGGGGCGGTACGAGATGAGCATATAGGGGAGGGACATCATGTATCTGGACCCATATCTCAATTGTATCCAGCTGCACCGTGGATGGTTTTGCCACTCCATCATACGATTTCAAAATCACTGCATCACCTCTGAAGTGCCATGGTCCATCCCTCATGACACGTTCCCAATCTCCTAAGCATGAGAATTGCACTGTATACAGGTTTTCTTCAAGCGGCTTAAACTGAACTTCTTGGGCCAGATCCCACGCAGCCCTCATATTCTTGAAAAACCAGTATTGACTGTAGGTTTTGGCAGTATGAACTCTAACGGCGCAATCCAGCAAGCTGCCTCTGGTGGTGCCTCCTTCTCGTCAAAACCACATCATCAAGGTCCTCCTCCCGAAGACCCAGCTCCGCCATCAACGCTGCTACCTCGTCCGTCTCCGTCGCGTCCGCCGTGGCCGATCCCGAAGCTCCGGCCGACGCCATGATTCAGAACCCTAGCCCGATAACTCAACCGGGCCGTGCTGCAGGAACCCTAATCTCTCCGCCTCCCACTGCCCCCCTCCGACCAGCGAGCAAGCCGTCGCCAGAACGGAGATAAGAGGGCCGGGGATCCGTGGTGCAGGCAGGGAAATCCAAGTCTCGACGGCGGCGATCTCAATCGCCCCGGGAGGAAAAAACCCTAACGAGAGGGAAAAGATCTAAAGATCAAGCACCTACACAGGTGCTTCCACTCATGCGTGCGTTCTGGTCTGGATTTTGGTGGAATCAGCTGCGCGGGCCGGCCCGTTTGGTTAGGATTCGGCTGTGACGTAGAGGAGGAATCTGGCCAAAAAATATAAACCAAATAGGGCCATAGTGGGAGTAACATAACGCATTCTAAATTCTTTTTGCTTATGTGGCGAGTAGTTAATGAAAAGTGGTAACATAATATGTTGCTATAACATAGCGCTTCTCAAGACAAGATGAGTCTACAATCTAATAAATGAGATCATCTATGACACTACTACTATGTTATTTTGCACTATGAGGATAGTAACCTAATGTTATATGCATGACACTAGTATAAGTTACTCCCCACTATGACCAGCCTGATGCCATATCCAATTGGCATGAGCTTGGCTGCAAGGGATGGCAAACCCTCAACGTTACAGAGCACAAGTAACTTTTTTGTCGATGCAATTAGCCATGGTAAAAATGTTGTCCTGCTAAAAACTCTATGTGTTTTTCCAGTTTTTTGTGCGTCTAAAATTGCACAAGAATTTTTGTCATGCCCCAAAACTAGCCCTGGTCCAGAACTTCAATTTACCGTGTCTCATGTTGAATTTGCAAATTGATGCAAAACTTGCCATGGACCATGAAAGAGTAAATTGACATGGCTGTGAAAATTAATTTGCCATGGTCCAGCCATGCAATTTGCCATGGTTAAAAAAGTTGTTGTGATATAAACTTGGAGCACACTTTCTTAAAAAAAACTAGTGGAGCGAACACGCTAGTATTATTATTAATTTTCTCTTCTTTTCTGGTTTTCCTTACATTTTACTTTCTATTTTTATTCTTTTGAGTAAAATACACGTGCTAAAATAATAAAATATTCACGTACATTAATGAAATTCGCAGGTATACAAAAATTTGACGTGTATTTGAAAAAAAATATACGTGTGTTAAGAATATTCACCACGTTAGAAAAACATCGCATACTTTTATAAATTCATCATTTATTTTAAAACAATTTTTTATGCACTAAAACTATTCATGGTTTAATTCAGACATATACATCGTGTACTATAAAAATATTCATCATGCGTTAACATTTTTATAGTTACATCAACATTTTTTGAAATATGTGAAAGTGTTCATCATGTAAAAAATGTTTCATTGGATTTTTTCTTAAAAATGGTCCTTTTGTATTTAAAAATCATTGTGTTTTTCAATATTGTTCATATTATATTAGACATATTTTTTGAAAAAGTATGTTCAAAACATTTTCACCATGTATTTAAAAATGTCATTGTGTATCTTAGGAATGTCGGGACATTCACAAATTATTCACCATATATTTACGAAAATATCTTACATGTCTTCGAGAAATGTTCAACATGTGTTTAAAAAATACTCACTTATATTTGAAAAATATTCAACGTGCATTTGACTAATGTTCACTGATTCCATGAGTAGGAAAGCTCGTACGCTCCTATGTATTTTCGTGCCATCTATATTGTAAAAGGCTATGTCCCAGCTAAGGGCATCTCCAATGCCGACCCTCAAACCTCCCGTGACTGTTCGGACCGCAGAAGCCATCCAACGCGGCCAGTATCAGTCTGTGGCGCGGTCTGGACGCGTTCTCTACCGCAAACTGGAGACAAACGTGGGGGAGGTTTGCGGGAGTCCGGGCCGGTCCCACGCCCGCTTTTGACCGCCTTGACCCACCAAAAACCCATCACCCGTCCGTCCCATGCTTTTCTTCCGATGCACGCGCTGCTTACCGCGCCGCATTCATGCCGGCCCAGGGCACGCGAAGGCCGGCATTGATGTCGTGATGTGACCGGAGGGAGGGAGGGCGGCGCTGATCGACGCGACCTCTCGACAGCCGCTGCTTCAACCCGGATGCAGGTTCCCGAGGAACCAACTCCGGCCACTACGCCTGAGGGAGTCCCAGATTAGGGGGTGTCCAGATAGCCGAACTATCACCGTTGGCCGGACTCCTGGACTATGAAGATACAAGATTGAAGACTTCGTCCTGTGTCCGGATGGACTTTCCTTGGCGTGGAAGGCAAGCTTGGCGATACGGATATGTAGATCTCCTACCATTGTAACCGACTCTGTGTAACCCTAACCCTATCCGATGTCTATATAAACCGGAGGGTTTTAGTCCATAGGATGAACAACAATCATACCATAGGCTAGCTTCTAGGGTTTAGCCTCTCTGATCTCGTGGTAGATCTACTCTTGTACTACCCATATCATCAATATTAATCAAGCAGGAGTAGGGTATTACCTCCATCGAGAGGGCCGAACCTGGGTAAAACATCGTGCCCTTGTCTCCTGTTACCATCCGCCTAGACGCACAGTTCGGGACCCCCTACCGAGATCCGCGGTTTTGACACCGACATTGGTGCTTTCATTGAGAGTTCCTGCGTGCCGTCGCCGTCGGGAAGGATGCCTCATCCGTCTTTAAAGGCGATACTATCGCCAAAAGGCCTTGGCCATGGCGAACTCTCCGGCTAGGTGGTTTTCTTATGACCGCCGGTTCGCCACGCGCCGGCGATGACTTCTCGGGTCGCCGAAACCAATCTTCACGTTAACTCGGAACTTGCCGAGCAGTTATACCGATCGAGCTCTCCTCCGTAAGCGAGCTCTTGGATCGCATCGCCGCCCTGGGAGTCGCCACAGACTACGACCGGATCGGGCCTAAAACCGACCCGAGAGATCAACTCTCCCGGGCTACCCATCATGTTGCTGTGATAGAGGAGCAATGCGGCGATTCTTCTTCTATCTTAAGGACTAGCTACGTCCGATTCGATCCCTCCATGCGGATTCCCGCAGAGGGACGGATGTCGATCAAGCCACGAACTTAAAGTCAGGCGGGTTGGATTCATTGGATAGCATTCAAAATCCAAACTTCCGAGTTCGAAACTTCTCGGCCCTGAGTCTTAAATTGGACGGGGTTCCGGATCTAGTTCCACCCGCCCACCCAAACATTAGCGATCTATCCCGAATTCGGCAAGAGCCCACTGAAACAGTACATCATTACTGGGCCAGATTCCTCCTGGTTATGGACAGGATGAAGGACTGCCGAGGGGAGGACGCAATCCCACTTTTCTGCAATGATTGCACGGACAAAGGAATCCTAAACGCCATAAGTCGTCGCGAAATTACACGCTTTGCTGACTTGGTGACCATAGTACAAAAGTATTGTGCGATGGAGAGTGCTTGGAAAACCGAAAGTAAATTTTGGGATAATCCGGCCCCGAATACATCCCTAGTCCGAAATAAAAGGGTGCATCATCACCAAGCACCTGGGTTAAATACCAAAAAACCAAAACCCCATAAAGGGTACGGAACCGTACTGGAGGGTTGGCTAAACGGACCCTGCAAAATTCATAGCACAGAGGGCGCCACTCCAACTCATAGCCTTCGAGCATGTTGGATACTACGGCAGGTGGCCAAAAGTGGCGAAGAGCTTCTAGCTTCAGAATCCCAGCCCAGCAACACCACGGTGTTAACAGTCTTCGAGACTTTCGCATCAAATAACATGCGAAAACGAACACTCCATAACCTTGCGAAGTCTACCAAGTAGCAACAATAAATCCATGGGTGACACGGCTATTACCTTTAATGCCGTGATTGAACCCAAATTCGAACAGCCCGAGCACCAGCCGCATTGGTCCTCGGTCCAATAGTGGGGGCTTTCGCCTTACTAAGGTACTCATGGATGGCGGCAGCGGACTAAACCTCATCTATGAGGAAACCCTTGAAAAATGGAAATAGTGGAACCGCATTGAGCGAAGCAGCACAACCTTTAGAGGAATAATCCCTAGCCGGAAGCATGCTGCTGGGAAAAATCTGCTGGGCGTAGTGTTGGCTCACCGGACAATTACAGGTCGAGGAGGTCACATTTCAAGTGGCCCCGTTCAGCAGCGGATATCACGCTTTATTAGGGCGAGAGGCATTCACAATTTTCAAGCTATACCCCATTATGGGTACATGAAGCTTAAAATGCCGGACCTAACGGAATCATCACTCTCGCTAGTGATCCGAACATAGCACTCGCCGAAAACAAGACAGCCGCACTAGCCCTCGAGGCACTATCAAAGCCTTAGTTGCCGAGGAACTCACTGCGATCGCTCCACGGTGAACATGGACGATGTGATACTTGATAAAAGATCCAAGTCCACCTCTTTTAAACCAGCGGATGAAATAGTCAAATTCCAAGTCCACCAACGGACCACGCAAAGACGGCCTCCATTGGGGCACAATTAAACCCTGATGTAGACACCTTTACGAGAATTTCTACGAGAAAACTAGGACATTTTGCTGGCACCCTTGGACATGCCGGGAATCCCACGTCGGCTGGCGAGCATAGCCTAAATATCTGAAAGGATTCAAGCCGATCAAACAGGCTCTTGGCGCTTTTCGAACCCAAGAGGCAGGCCATGGGAGAAGAGCTAGCCAAACTTCTGGAAGCCGGATTCATCAGAGATATAAAACATCCGGACTGGCTAGCAAACCTGGTGATGGTACCAAAGAAGGATAAATCCTGGCGCCTATGTGTTGATTTCAAAGACCTTAATAAGGCTTGCCCAAAGGATCCCTTCCCCCTCCCTCGCATTGATCAAATTATCGACGCTACAGCAGGACACGACTCATTGTGCTTCCTCGACGCGTACTCCGGCTACCACCAAATCAAGATGGCGGAGCCAGACCAAGCTGCAACAGCATTCATCACTCCAATGGCCCATTCTGCTTCAACACAATGCCCTTCGGGCTCAAAAACGCCGGCGCAATATATCAGCGCATGATTCAGACATGTCTGGCAAACCAGATCGGCAAAACAGTGGAAGTATATGTAGATGACGTGGTCGTCAAATCCAAGCATGTCGAAAATCTAGTAGATGACTTGAAGCTCACATTCGACAATCTCCGAAAATATGACATTAAGCTCAATCCGGAAAAATCGTCTTGGCGTCCGGCGGAAAGCTCTGGGCTTCATTGTGTCCGTAGAGGAATTGAAGCAAACCCAGCCAAGATCCGAGCTCTGTCACAATTGGATATTCAAAAGACCTCAAACAAATACAAAATTATTTGGATGCGAGCGGCTCTAAGCCGCCTTATTTCCCGTCTGGGAGAAAAGGCGTTACCTTTACCGCCTCCTCCGGCGCACCAAACACTTCGAGTGGGCGGATGCGCCACGGCGGACTCGAAGAAATAAAGGCCATATTGGCAACAAATCCGGTCTGGCGCGCCCAACATGGGCGAACCAATGCTATTATATATCGCGCAACACATCAAGTTGTCGGTGCGGTGCTCGTCATCGAACAAAAGCGGACGGACACGGTTCCCTCTTCAAAACCGGTCTACTATGTGTCCTTGTCCTAACTCCATGCAAGTCCAGTACCCACATTATCAAAAGATAGGATCGCGGTGTTCATGGCATCCGAAAGCTGCGACACTACTTTCAAGAGTGTTCGATAACGGTAGCCTCGAAGTACCTCTTAACGACATTATAAACAACGCGACGCGACGGGCGGATTGCTAAATGGGCCATAGAGCTCCTTCCATTCGACATAAACTATAAGCCACGACGAGCTATTAAGTCGCAGGTTTTGGCCGACTTCGTGGCTGAATGGACGGCGAACTCCCTAAAGAGTACGGCGCATACTCAATGGATCATGCACTTTGGCGGCTCCAAAATGTTGGCGGCCTGGTGGCTGGCGTCGTCTGGCGTCCCCAACCGGGACACATCCAATATGTCCTTGAGATAATGTATGAGACTCCAACAACGCGGCGAATCGAGGCCCTTACGCACGGCCTCCGGATGGCGATCTCCATGGGCATCAAGCGCCTAGAGGTGCACGGGATTGAACCTCGCGATATCTCAAATAAGCGGAGACTTTGATGCCAAAGATCCGAAAATGGCAGTGTACCGCAATGCGGTCCTAAAATGTCAAGACGGTTGAAGGGCTCGAATTTCATCATATAGCTCGGGATAACAACCGGCGGCGGACATATTGGCACGCATCGGTGCAAAACACGATGCCGTCCGCCCAACATCTTCTGGAGCGGCTGTTCAAGCCATCCGTACTATGGGAAGGAGTCTGGAAATAACAATCCGGACCCAACGCGCTTTGCGACACGAACACTCGACACAATCGAGGCTCCGCCACCGAGATAACACCCTCCGTTCACGAAATAATGGCGGTTATTGCCCGTGGGCGGAACCATTCTAACCTACCTAACTAGGCAAGAAATCCCGAAGACCAAAATGAGGCTCGCTGCATAATACGGCGATCCAAAGCCTATGAAGTCCATGAGGAGAGCTCTATAAGAAAAGCACAACAGAGTCCTTCAAAGGTGTATCTCCGAAGAGGAAGGCGAAACCTCTGGCTGAAATTCATGCGGACTGGGTGGGCACCACGCCGCAGCCCGGGCCCTTATAGGCAAGGCCTTCCAGACAGGATTTTATTGGCCGACGGCCCGAGCAGATCTTGAGGATTTAGTCCAACGATCGTCGGTTGCCAGCTTTTGCTAACCAAAGCCACATGCCACCCACGCCCTCAAAACTATACCCATCACCTAGCCGTTCGGTGCAGGGGCTTGACATGGTTGGACCCCTTAAGGAGGAACCCACAAGCAAAAATACCTATTGGTCATGGTGGATAAATTCACCAAATGGATAGAGGCCAAGCCTGTTAAAGCGGCGAATCCGGACCGGTGATAGACTTCATATCGGGGTAGTGCACCGTTCTGGTGTCCCCACAAGTATCATCATCGATAACGGCACCAACTTCACCGCCGATGAGGTCAAATTATGGTGCAAAAACATGGGCATCAAGCTCGATTACGCCTCGATCTATCACCCTCAAACCAGCGGCCAAGTCGAGCTAGCAAGCGGTCTAATTATGGCGGCATTAAACTCAGACTAGTGTGGTCCCTCAAGGAATTTAACACGCCTTTGGGTTGAGGAGCTCGACTCCGTACCACAGGGGCTGCGGACCACGCCGAATCGTACTACGGATTCACACCATTTTTATGGTGTACAGTGCGAGGCAGTCTTGCCCTCGACATAATTCATGACTCACCTCGCGTGCGCATGTATGAAGAAAGAGAAGCCGAGCTCGATCGGCGGGACAGTTGGGCGCATTGGAGGAGGGCGCGGCGTGGCAAAAGCTCGTTCCGCATTTTATCAACAGCAGGCTGGAAGATATCAAAGAAGGAAATGCGGGCCAAAGCTTACAACATTGGCGAACTAGTTCTACGCGTGCGGACAAGAAAAGGACAAACTCAAGCCCAAATGGGAAGGTCCCTTCATCATCGACCAAGTCCTGACCGGCGGAGCATACCGTCTGCTAAACGCATCGGATAACCGACTCGAGCGAACCCATGGAGCGCAGCCCGTCTCGAAGATTCTCGCCTAAGCGCGGACTCCAAGTTCGTCTCCTTCCTCCGTCCACATTTTCTATTGTTGCTGTCTTTTATTTCTCTCCTTCCTCCTCCTTCTTCTTGAAGCCTTTAGAGGCTCGTTTGCACTTTGTTCGCACATATTGACGCGCTGTCCGCTCATTATACATGGGGCTTCTTTAACGAAGCTTATTTATCTGGGCTTCATGCCCAACACATGTGTCAAACTTCGCATGTACCTTTTATTCACCATTATATGCATCGATATGACTTAAGTTTTGGCCAAGCTGGGTTGCTGGCTCCTGTGCTTACCCCTCGTTCCCGATTGTTCGGCTAGGTGGTAAAGGAGCACCTCTGCGATTATTCTTGTCGGGTCACCGGATGTGTACCTCGGTGGATGAAGACGAAAGCGAGCGTTCTTAAGGGAATATCGGTCGGTGAACTGAAAGATGATTTTAACTATTTATCCATCTGCCCCGGATGATTTTCTGCTTTCTTAGCAGTTTTGACATGCACTTTAGGGCATGCCTCCCAGCGAAAGGAACCCTTAACGGAACTATTCTCCCGGAAGATGTTTCTTACTATCCATGTAATATAACATAACTAGTTGGGCACTTATGCGATACAACAATAATGACCCCTCGCCTTGTCTCCATGCATGCCCGGTTCTTATATAACCGCGAGGGTATTCGGACACCTCGGACTGTTGGGTCCCGAGTTGAGCGAAAAGGTCCGCTATGACAAGCGATCTACAATCCGGCTAGAAGACATTTTTCATGTCATATTCAATTACATAGTCAACTCGACTCATTGTATTCCTCCTCAATGCCATCTAATAGGCTATCTAATTTACAATCTTATGGGAATACTTGGCGGCCAATTCTACTTGGCCGTACACTGCTTACATGGATCTCCTTCCCATCGGCCCCACAGGTCCGACCTCGCCATGTGGTTTGGGTCAACAACCGTGTACAGCGTCTTTACCATGGCCTAGGCCTCCTGGCGCCTTGACGGCAGGCCGATATCTTCCATAGTCGGAGCGCCGCCGTGCTCCTTGAAGCCGCTCTGCCAGCTCCCCAATGCCTTGGCGGGGAGATAGATAGCCACAAGGCCTGGCCGGCGCCTTTCATCACTTGCGAACTTCGTTCGTGCAGCTAACATGATTCGGGAAGAAGATCACCCGAAGAACTGGGCATCTCCTCCTCGGGGCGACACTGTGAGCAAACCTACATACATATTTATGTTAGTCGCCTTCCTCACGAACTCTTTCAAAGTTCGCTCAAGCACTTCTTGAAAATGCCGCGACGAAGCTGTCGATTCTCCTTCTGGTCGGACAACTGAGCACGGACATCCTTTAGTTCCTCACCCAGTTGGGTGTTGGCATCTTGGAGGTTATTTTTCTCTGCCGCACCCTCGTAAGCACGCTCTCGCCGCCTTTAGCTGGCGTAGGAGCTGTTGCTTGTCCGGATCTAGTCTTGGCGCCATCTGCAATATTATTGTCGATTTACACACGCCGCACTTCATAAACTATTTATCTTTTGAGGCATATATTACGGAGGGGTCTCGTGGCTCCCCTATAGCGGCTAGTGCGGCCTCAAGTTGGGCCTTGCATTCTTCAAGCTCACAGGACAGACGGGTATTCTTTTTGTAAGATCCTGCATAACAAATGATCCTTAAATCAGTTTTTCTAACTATTTTAAGTCTCGGGGCTCTTGGCATATATAATGTCAAATTTCCTCACCCGTATGTCCTTTACATACTGCTACGTGGCTCTGGCTAGACATCTTGAGCGGCACGGAGGTGCGCATCTCCCGAATTGAAGGCATTCAAGGCCTCTTGGGAGAAACATGCATCACGAAGAACTGTCCAGCGGCGCCTGTGATTCATGGCGCTCTCCACCTCGGAGTTGGTGGCGGACAATCTGTCGGCATCCTCTGTTGGAGGAGCATCCGACTCACGCCTCGTGCTCGCCTCCACTTCTGGACCCGGCTTTGGAGCCTGGCCGGCAGAGGCTCGATTGGCAACCTCTCTGGACTCAGTCCGGCGAGCGCTCTTTTTCCTGAAAAGAGCACCAGCGTTAGTACACCTTCCAGGAGTCAATCCTGGGAATATGGTGACGCGCCATACCGTTGCGGCGGAGTTTCGATCTGGACCACACTTCTTTTTAGCCCGCGGGGCCGTACTGCCCCTTGTTGGCCAGCCGCCGCGGTCTCGGCCTCCTGCCTCGAAGGCACCCCCTGCAAAACACCATTGGTATACGGTGATCAAGAAATAAGCACGGATGGGTCATTATCAGAGTATTGGGACCTCGGTCTCAGTTACCTGTGAGGCTGGAAGTATTCCGGGGTAATCGGCCGTAATGGCAACCAAAGCATTGTCGATGCTAAGTTGGTGGAACACCCCGTCGATCAACTCCACCTTTATATCCGGATCCTCTTCGGAGGCCGGATCGAGGGACCGTTCCGGATCCTCGGGTTGTGGGGGCGGGCTGTGTATCTTCTCCACGGCCCGGCGCAGTTCCTGCGTAGAAGCCATGAAATGAGATATTTAACCACGGGAACATGGATCGGACAGGCCACTAAGGTATTTGCTTACCCAACTTCGAGGATTATTCGAAGAAAACCCGTTCAGTGGATTGACGCAGAGAAAATCCTCCTCTTCCCCTTTGTACATGGCGGACAAGGTCTTCACCAGTTCGGTGACCGATCCCGGCCCTTTGCGGCCATGGCGGGTGGCATCGTCCTCCACGTTGAAATCCCACATGGGGTGGCCCCTATATTGGAGCGGTTGTACTCGCCTCATTATGCAGATTGCCATGACTCCAGTCATGGTCAATCCGGCATGAGCCAGTAATCTTATTCGGCTCATCAAATAAAGGACGTCCCGGTCATTTTCCTCTCAGGGGCTCATGGGCGCCAGCTTAGGCGCTTCTTTAGAGGAGCGTTGCTAAACTCCGGAAGGCCGATCCAAACAGGATCCGGCAGCGGGACGTCCTCCATGTAAAACCATTCCGAAGGCCAGTCTTCGGACGCCTTCTTCGGGGTTCCAGATAGATATCCAGTCCCGGCGATGCGCCATAGTTCGGCTCCGCCCACTTGATATATTGACCCCTCACGAGAACGGGGTACAAGGCAGAATAATCTCTTCCATAGTGCAAAATGAGCCTCGACGCCCAAGAACAGTTCGCAAAGGGCCACGAAGCCCACGATGTGCAAAATGGAGGCAGGCGTAAGGTGGTGCAACTGGAGGCCGTAGAACTCCAAGAGCCCCCGGAGAAACGGATGGATTGGAAATCCGAGTCCTCTTACTAGATAAGAGATAAAGCACACCCGCTCTCCTTTAGAGGGATCGGGGACACTCTCCGCTTGCTTTCCGCCCTTGTAGGTGGCAAGTCCGGCTCGAACCGGAACCATGAAGGCCGGGGGAAGAAATCCCTTGGTTTGGAGTATAACTAGCTCGCTATGCGGGACTGAGCATCTCTCCCAATTTCCAAGCTGAGGGCTAGGAGCGCGAGAGGAGGAGCTGTGTCGACTGTCCATGGTGGAATGGGTCTTTGTCAGAGGCGCTCCAATGAAAGCTCGCGGAAGGGGGATGGTGTGACTCAGATCTAGATCCCCGTCCCTTTTATAGGCGGCTCATTTGTGCAGCTAGGGGGGTAAGTGTAAAAATACCCTGGCTTTTCGCATTCATTCAAACATGTGGAAGATGGCCATTATTGGGCGTAGAAGCCAAGGAGCGCAGCATTTATCAGAAGCCGGACACTATTCGACAAGTATATGGAATTTGGAGAAGAACCCGCCTCGCAATGCCGAAGACAATCAACGCGCCGGACTCATCGTCATTGAAGCCTGGTTAGGGGGCTCTTGAGGAGTCCCGGATTAGGGGTGTCCGGATAGCGAACTATCACCATTGGCGGACTCTGGACTATGAAGATACAAGATTGAAGACTTCGTCACGTGTCCGGATGGACTTTCCTTGGCGTGGAAGGCAAGCTTGGCGATCGGATATGTAGATCTCCTACCATTGTAACCGACTCGTGTAACCCTAACCCTATCCGATGTCTATATAAACCGGAGGTTTTAGTCCATAGGATGAACAACAATCATACCATAGGCTAGCTTCTAGGGTTTAGCCTCTCGATCTCGTGGTAGATCTACTCTTGTACTACCCATATCATCAATATTAATCAAGCAGGAGTAGGGTATTACCTCCATCGAGAGGGCCGAACCTGGTAAAACATCGTGCCCTTGTCTCCTGTTACCATCCGCCTAGGCGCACAGTTCGGGACCCCCTACCGAGATCCGCCAGTTTGACAACGACATTGGTGCTTTCATTGAGAGTTCCTCATGCCGTCGCCGTCGGGAAGGATGCCTCATCCGTCTTTAAAGGCGATACTATCGCCAAAGGAGCCTTGGCCACTGGCGAACTCTCCGGCTAGGTGGTTTTCTTATGACCGCCGGTTCATCGCGCCGACGATGACTTCTCGGTCGCCGAAACCAATCTTCACGTTAACTCGGAACTTGCCGAGCAGTTATACCGATCGAGCTCTCCTCCGTAAGCGAGCTCTTGGATCGCATCGCCGCATACAGGAGTCGCCACAGACTACGACGGATCGGGCCTAAAACCGACCGAGAGATCAACTCTCCCGGGCTACCCATCATGTTGCTGTGATAGAGGAGCAATGCGGCGATTCTTCTTCTATCTTAAGGACTAGCTACGTCCGGTTCGATCCCTCCATGCGGATTCCCGAGAGGGGCGGATGTCGATCAAGCCCTGAACTTAAAGTCAGTGGCGGGTTGATTCATTGGATAGCATTCAAAATCCAAACTTCCGAGTTCAGAAACTTCTCGCCCTGAGTCTTAAATTGGGCGGGGTTCGGATCTAGTTCCACCGCCCACCCAAACATTAGCGATCTATCCCGAATTGGCAAGAGCCCTTGAAGCAAAGTACATCATTCTTGGGCGATTCCTCCTGGTTATGGACAGGATGAAGGACTGCCGAGGGAGGACGCAATCCCACTTTTCTGCAATGATTGCACGGACAAAGGAATCCTAAGCGCCATAAGTCGTCGGCGAAATTACACGCTTTGTTGACTTGGTGACCATAGTACAAAAGTATTGTGCGATGGAAGTGCTTGGAAAACCGAAAGTAAATTTTGGGATAATCCGCCCGAATACATCCCTAGTCCGAAATAAAAGGTGCATCATCACCAAGCACCTGGGTTAAATACCAAAAACCAAAACCCCATAAAGGGTGCGGAACCGTCTTGGAGGGTTGGCTAAGCGGACCTGCAAAATTCATAGCACGAGGCGCCACTCCAACTCATAGCCTTGAGCATGTTGGATACTACGGTGGCCAAAAGTGGCGAAGAGCTTCTAGCTTGAATCCCAGCCCAGCAACACCACGGTGTTAACGGTCTTGAGACTTTCGCATCAAATAACATGCAACGAACACTCCATAACCTTGCGAAGTCTACCAAGTAGCAACAATAAATCCATGGGGACACGGCTATTACCTTTAATGCGGTGGCGAACCCAAATTCGAACAGCCCGAGCACCGGCCGCATTGGTCCTCGGTCCAATAGTGGGCGGCCGCCTTACTAAGGTACTCATGGATGGCGGCAGCGGACTAAACCTCATCTATGAGGAAACCCTTCGAAAAATGGAAATAGACTGGAACCGCATTGAGCGAAGCAGCACAACCTTTAGAGGAATAATCCCTAGCCAGGAAGCATGCTGCACAGGAAAAATCACACTAGACGTAGTGTTCGGCTCACCGGACAATTACAGGTCCGAGGAGGTCACATTTCAAGTGGCCCCGTTCAGCAGCGGATATCACGCTTTATTAGGGCGAGAGGCATTCACGATTGGCGAACCCCGAGGTGCGGTTACGTGTGGGTCATCAACACTCACGGTTTTGGCCTATTCTGGCCCGTTTCGTGGACTATTACTCACTGTTTTGGGGTCTCGGAGTGATTTCCATGATTGACGAACCCCGATGTGCGTTTACGTGTTGGTCATCAACACTAGCGGTTTTGGCCGATTCTGGCCCGTTTCGTGGACTATAACTCACTGTTTTGGGGTCTCGGAGTGATTTCCACGATTGACGAACCCCGAGGTGCGTTTACGTGTCGGTCATGAACACTCGTGGTTTTGGCCGATTCTGGCCCGTTTCATGGACTATAACTCACTGTTTTGGGGTCTCGGAGTGATTTCCACGATTGGCGAACCCCGAGGTGCGGTTACGTGTGGGTCATCAACACTCGCGGTTTTGTCCTATTCTGGCCCGTTTCGTGGACTATAACTCACTGTTTTGGAGTCTCGGAGTGATTTCCATGATTGACGAACCCCGATGTGCGTTTACGTGTCGGTCATCAACATTCGCGGTTTTGGCGATTCGGCCCGCTTCGTGGACTATAACTCACTGTTTTGGGGTCTCGGGTGATTTCCACGATTAGCGAACCCGATGTGCGTTTACGTGTCGGTCATCAACACTCGCGGTTTTGGCGATTCTGGCCCGTTCGTGGACTATAACTCACTGTTTTGGGGTCTCGGGTGATTTCCACGATTGGCGAACCCCGAGTGCGTTTACGTGTCGGTCATCAACACTAGCGGTTTTGGCGATTCGGCCCGTTCATGGACTATAACTCACTGTTTTGGGGTCTCGGGTGATTTCCACGATTGGCGAACCCCGAGGTGCGGTTACATGTCGGTCATCAACACTCGCGGTTTTGGCCGATTCTGGCCCGTTTCGTGGACTATAACTCACTGTTTTGGGGTCTCGGAGTGATTTCCACGATTGACGAACCCTGAGGTGCGTTTACGTGTCGGTCATGAACACTCGTGGTTTTGGCCGATTCTGGCCCGTTTCATGGACTATAACTCACTGTTTTGGGGTCTCGGAGTGATTTCCATGATTGACGAACCCCGAGGTGCGGTTACGTGTTGGTCATCAACACTAGCGGTTTTGGCCGATTCTGGCCCGTTTCGTGGACTATAACTCACTGTTTTGGAGTCTCGGAGTGATTTCCATGATTGACGAACCCCGATGTGTGTTTACGTGTCGGTCATGAACACTCGTGGTTTTGGCCGATTCTGGCCCGTTTCATGGACTACTACTCACTGTTTTGGGGTCTCGGAGTGATTTCCACGATTGGCGAACCCCGAGGTGCGGTTACGTGTGGGTCATCAACACTCACGGTTTTGGCCTATTCTGGCCCGTTTCGTGGACTATTACTCACTGTTTTGGAGTCTCGGAGTGATTTCCATGATTGACGAACCCCGATATGCGTTTACGTGTCGGTCATCAACACTCGCGGTTTTGGCCGATTCTGGCCCGTTTCGTGGACTATAACTCACTGTTTTGGGGTCTCGGAGTGATTTCCACGATTAGCGAACCCGAGTGCGTTTACGTGTCGGTCATCAACACTAGCGGTTTTGGCGATTCTGGCCCGTTCATGGACTATAACTCACTGTTTTGGGGTCTCGGGTGATTTCCACGATTGGCGAACCCGAGTGCGGTTACATGTCGGTCATCAACACTTTCGCGGTTTTGGCGATTCTGGCCCGTTCGTGGACTATAACTCACTGTTTTGGGGTCTCGGGTGATTTCCATGATTGGCGAACCCGATGTGTGTTTACGTGTCGGTCATCAACACTTTCGCGGTTTTGGCGATTCGGCCCGTTCGTGGACTATAACTCACTGTTTTGGGGTCTCGGAGTGATTTCCATGATTGACGAACCCGATGTGTGTTTACGTGTCGGTCATGAACACTCGTGGTTTTGGCCGATTCTGGCCCGTTTCATGGACTACTACTCACTGTTTTGGGGTCTCGGGTGATTTCCACGATTGGCGAACCCGAGTGCGATTACGTGTGGGTCATCAACACTCACGGTTTTGGCCTATTCGGCCCGTTTCGTGGACTATTACTCACTGTTTTGGAGTCTCGGGTGATTTCCATGATTGCGAACCCGATGTGCGTTTACGTGTCGGTCATCAACACTTTCGCGGTTTTGGCGATTCTGGCCCGTTCGTGGACTATAACTCACTGTTTTGGGGTCTCGGGTGATTTCCACGATTGAGCGAACCACGAGGTGCGTTTACGTGTCGGTCATGAACACTCGTGGTTTTGGCGATTCGGCCCGTTCATGGACTATAACTCACTGTTTTGGGGTCTCGGGTGATTTCCACGATTGGCGAACCCGAGGTGCGTTACGTGTGGGTCATCAACACTCGCGGTTTTGTCCTATTCGGCCCGTTTCATGGACTATAACTCACTGTTTTGGAGTCTCGGGTGATTTCCATGATTGGCGAACCCGATGTGCGTTTACGTGTCGGTCATCAACACTTTCGCGGTTTGGCGATTCGGCCCGTTCGTGGACTATAACTCACTGTTTTGGGGTCTCGGTGATTTCCACGATTGGCGAACCCGATGTGCGTTTACGTGTCGGTCATCAACACTTTCGCGGTTTTGGCGATTCGGCCCGTTCGTGGACTATAACTCACTGTTTTGGGGTCTCGGGTGATTTCCACGATTGGCGAACCCCGAGTGCGTTTACGTGTCGGTCATCAACACTAGCGGTTTTGGCGATTCGGCCCGTTCATGGACTATAACTCACTGTTTTGGGGTCTCGGGTGATTTCCACGATTGGCGAACCCGAGTGCGGTTACATGTCGGTCATCAACACTTTCGCGGTTTTGGCGATTCTGGCCCGTTCGTGGACTATAACTCACTGTTTTGGGGTCTCGGGTGATTTCCACGATTGGCGAACCACGAGGTGCGTTACGTGTCGGTCATGAACACTCGTGGTTTTGGCCGATTCTGGCCCGTTCATGGACTATAACTCACTGTTTTGGGGTCTCGGGTGATTTCCATGATTAGCGAACCCGAGTGCGGTTACGTGTTGGTCATCAACACTAGCGGTTTTGGCCGATTCTGGCCCGTTTCGTGGACTATAACTCACTGTTTTGGAGTCTCGGAGTGATTTCCATGATTGACGAACCCCGATGTGTGTTTACGTGTCGGTCATGAACACTCGTGGTTTTGGCCGATTCTGGCCCGTTTCATGGACTACTACTCACTGTTTTGGGGTCTCGGAGTGATTTCCACGATTGGCGAACCCCGAGTGCGGTTACGTGTGGGTCATCAACACTCACGGTTTTGGCCTATTCTGGCCCGTTTCGTGGACTATTACTCACTGTTTTGGAGTCTCGGAGTGATTTCCATGATTGACGAACCCCGATGTGCGTTTACGTGTCGGTCATCAACACTCGCGGTTTTGGCCGATTCTGGCCCGTTTCGTGGACTATAACTCACTGTTTTGGGGTCTCGGAGTGATTTCCACGATTGACGAACCCCGAGGTGCGTTTACGTGTCGGTCATCAACACTAGCGGTTTTGGCGATTCGGCCCGTTCATGGACTATAACTCACTGTTTTGGGGTCTCGGGTGATTTCCACGATTGGCGAACCCGAGTGCGGTTACATGTCGGTCATCAACACTCGCGGTTTTGGCCGATTCTGGCCCGTTTCGTGGACTATAACTCACTGTTTTGGGGTCTCGGAGTGATTTCCATGATTGACGAACCCCGATGTGTGTTTACGTGTCGGTCATCAACACTCGCGGTTTTGGCCAATTCTGGCCCGTTTCGTGGACTATAACTCACTGTTTTGGGGTCTCGGAGTGATTTCCATGATTGACGAACCCCGATGTGTGTTTACGTGTCGGTCATGAACACTCGTGGTTTGGCGATTCTGGCCCGTTCATGGACTACTACTCACTGTTTTGGGGTCTCGGGTGATTTCCACGATTGGCGAACCCGAGTGCG